>OX638143.1:64927739-66177739 GCA_951805005.1 Othius punctulatus
GAATGTTGATATGTTGGGTCCAGATCGTTGTATTGCTGTACTAATTAGAGCATTATCCTTTCCTTTCTTCATAATTTTGTTGTTCACATGTTTGGCGGTTTTTATATGTTGCACGACTTTTAACTTCTTGTCCACTAATACCGGAATTTCACAATATTGATGGAAGTAAAATGCTTCCATCGGTTTGAACGTCTTCGAATTCCATCACAAAATCACTTAATGTTGCACTTTTGGACCTTTTATCATTTGGCATGATGAAATTTTCAATAAATTTGCTTATGAAGTGTACAAAACCAACTTTAAGTAGCAACGGAATGAATAAATAACAACTTAAACCAAAATGCTCCTGAAAACGCCACGTCCGAATTCATCAGTCCTCTTTCCTTGAATTCCTTAACAGTTTCACTACCATCCATAAAGCAGGTATAAAGTCCATTAGACAAATCCAGATCGTAAAATTTTTCGTCCATAATTGACTTCCAAGAAATGCTGATTTTCTTGTATGTATCAGTAATACATTAGTTGACAATTATATACGTAGGTAATTAAGGCTTCCGCCCTTGAAATAGTTCAGTTTCAGTTTTCAGGAGCTTCAAGTTTGCAAATTTCTAAGAAACTGTTAAATACCCTACCTACCAAAATATGCATTTTGGACAAAATATGTTGAAAATATGCATTTAAGCCAATAATGTTCAAAATATGCAATTGCATATGAACATATGCAAATGCATAACTATCCTAAACTTATTCATCAGTAATATATCTGTGATGGGTGGAAAAAACTTGGGAAAAAGTCAAGAATTGGCATTTTAAGAAAACGCCGCTTGAAGATTTTGACTTGTTTTAAACACACACCCAGGCTGTGAAGATAGTTCTGCAATTTTATTAATTGGAAATTGTTTTTGTTTCTATCACTTTCAAAATGTGATAGTAAAAAAAGTATGAAAAAACAACAAAAAGAATTGACTTATACCATTTGACCCTCTTAGTGCCCTGACTTATACTAAAAGAACCAAGTAGATAAGTTATTAAAACACGTTGTTTAGGTTTACTTTTATTCAACTGAAGTGTACATTTTAATGTGTGCTTTGAATATAATTCTAAATTAGGTAATAATAAGAGAAAGTGATAATGATTGATAATGACTTTTATTATTAAAATATATAAAAAATATAATTTCCATTGGCTAAAAAAACCAAAATCATAATATCAAATTATATATTATTAGTTTTAAATGCACTTAATAATTATTTTTCAAATAACTATACCATAAAAATAAATTTATTAAACTTCAAATGGTATATCCCCAGCATAAATCAAATAAACTATGCTTGGTTTTCATCAAATTCTTCAATGTCCGGTAAAGTATCTTCAATATCAGCAGATGTTTTTAAATTGCGATAAAAATATCGAAAAGGGAGTGATATTAGTGGTATAATAGTAGAAGTTCTAATCAATTATCCTTTTTCCCCACAGATATTGGGACCGTGTCAAAATAACAATTGTCAGGTGTAAGTATCAAACCCTTTCCACGACGAGCTAAATACAATTTTATTAACGGTTCTATATTATAGGGTTTGTCAGAAAACATAAATTTTGATAAAAAGTAAAAACATGTATTTTTGATAATATCGAAAACTGTTATTATTAAAGTTGCTTAAAATCAAATACTACGTTCAAATATACAGGGTGGCCCATATATCCTCGCTCGGACCATTGCTGCTAGACTAATGAAAATTGAGGACAACATCTGATTGGAAGTTATTGGACATTTGATGTGCTACTTTTTAAAATTATTTTCGAGTATACAGAGTGTACAATAAATTCGGGCAAAAAAAATTAGATCTCTTTTTTAATTGAACTACTCTATATATTCTTTCATTTTTAGAATCTGCTTTATGTGGGCTTCATAAATCATTTTATTTTTTTTGTGATCGGATGCAACGTTGCCACGCTATTCACATTTTAATCAAATTTAACGAAAAATCATAGACTACAAATTTCGAAGGTAAATATAATTTCTAGCCAAAATTGACAATTAATTTCTTTAAATTCCACCAAGACTCCTAGAACTCGTAAAATGATTATTATAATAGAAAATTTTATTAAACAGAAATATACAAAATAACAATTAAAATATTGGAAATGCGGTAGAAATACATTAAAATTCTGACAAAAATTCATAGCAAATGTAGGAAATTCTGGTAAAATTACATAAATTAAAAGGAAAATTCTTGAAAATTCATGTAAGGCAGAAGGACGTTATTGTTAATATTGTTGCATTTTAAGATGTGAACGATGTCATTTCCACACCGAATTATTTACAAGAATTTAAATAAATAAATAAGTAGATAAAGTACTTTATATTAAAAATGTTTAACCATAATTGACAATTTGTAAATTCATTGTTAAATACACCTATATTCAATAAAATCGTAAAAACATTCTTAAAAAAAAAACATAAATACAGAAATGCACTTAAAGAAGAAGACCCTTGTACATTCCAGTAACAGAAATTCTAATCAGGAAACTTCAAGGAAGACGATAAAGTACTTACTAAAAATTTCGAAGATGAATTAAATTTGTAACGGTCCAAAAATAGCGTTGGCAGAAACGGCTTTTTAATAATTAACGGACGTATGGACCTGCACGGTAGGCAACCATGCTTGCATTTTTTTTTGTTGTGGTGACGCGTCTCCCCGGTGAGCGATTTTTAAATTCACCGGCGGAAGCGCCGCCACGACGGAGAACTACATTGACTCGTGCCCAAGATAGATCGTGCCAGAAGAACCGTTGCAGATAAGGTATTTCACCATCCGTTTTACGGGAATAATCAACGGTTCTCAGCTAACCACCCTTGAGGGGGATTGAGGCACCGACTACAGGGCAGGGAACACGCTCGTAACACCCGAGCGTTTGGCGACGGGCTAAACCGCTCGGCCAGAACCATTCTTGGCTGGAAGCCGCGGACCTGGCCCAGACGCCGTCGACGGAAACCGCCGACATCCCGGGGCTGAACCCAGCCAACGGCGAGTCCATCCAGATAACACAGGCCAGAGATCTAAATATATCTAGTTACTTTTTTTGTGCTCAAGTTGAGCCAGACCGTTTTATTTAACTTTTCTGTTTATTCTTGTGTGTAAATTGCGTCTACGTGTTTCGTGTCGTACGTGTTCTGCGCTAGTGTACGAGAAAGGTCGCTCCCTCTGCCCTTTCAATCGCGCGATTAGGAGCTTGTTTTATTCGGCCGAATAGAGTAAACCCTGCGCGAAAGGGTGGCGCTCGGAGGTATTTGTTTTCAGGAGCGTAGACACGGTGTCTGTCATTTGTGTGTGCGAATAAACGCCATCTTACCATACCAAACTCACACCTGTTATTTTTTTGCTCCCCCCACGTTTTCTCTTTACAGTTTTCTATATTCATTTCAGTTACAGTTTTCTTTCTCAGTTATCTCATTTACAGTTTTCTCTTCTCACTGCGAGATCTAAATCTGGTGGTGTTGACGCCAAACGGTCAGCGTTGTGAAGTTCGTGATTTCTGAACTTCGCTGACTGTCTGCCGTCCACCCACACAGGTAGGGTGGAGCCTCCCTTGCGACGAAGTAGCAACGAGGTAAAATTACGTGGAGCCTTTTTTTTAACCCCCCCACTCTCTGACACCGAGAGCCTGGCCCTCGTCACTACTTCAAAGGGACCCTCCACTCGCTCCACGGCCTAACGCGCCGACTGCCCTTCAGGTACGTCACAAATTTTAAGTAAAATTAATAATGAATGTCTTGTAAATTCCATTAATACTAAAGAAAATGATTATTATAATTTTTGTTATAATTTCATTCATTCATTTCCATTAATTGAATTTTCAGGTAAAAAAGTATATATTCAACTCTTTTTTCCTGAATAAATCGGCAAAACGCAAAACGTAAGTCATAATCAGCTGGTAAAAGCTTTTTTGTGATCGGATGCAACGTTGCCAAGCTATTCACATTTTAATCAAATTTAACCAAAAATCATGGACGTGGAACAAAATTCAATAAAACCTTATTATAGGAGATCAATAAAAGAATCTGCGTCCCACCATTAGGATCTACTAAACGGAAACATATACAGACTTGGTCAAATAGGATAAAAAATTCTCATTTTTGTGCCTTTCTATATACTGAAACGAACTCCGGGATATCTTGCACAGTTCCTGAAATATCGTTGAAAAACTGAAAAAGTGCACTTCACTTTTCCTTTTATAACTTTTTTTACTTTTGAAGGAAATTTCACGAAACTTGTCACTCTTACATTTTTCGACGTCAGTTTTCTAATCACAGTGCCAAACATTTTCTGCCCCAACTAGATGCCCAAATTTTCATAATCAACTATTGATTTTCTTATGGCCGCAACATTGGATTTTAATGGCATTCAAAAGAGCGAAAAAATCCGATTTCACCTATGTATAACACATGGGTAATCTGACATTATTTACTACCAAAAATGGATAATTTAAAAATTTGTTGCAAAAATCAAACTGCTGCGGACTGCTCTAAAAATCAGTTGCCATGGAATAACAAATTTCACATTTCTTCATACAAAGAAAATAACTTTTGAGTAATTTTATTGTGTATAAAGTGCAAAAAAGGAGATCATATCTTTGGTTAGTAAAAATGGCAATAATTAAATATCCTAAATTTTAATTCAAGAATGGTATTTGATCAGATTATTTAATGAATACAATATGATTTATTATTTGCAATCTCGGCCAGAGAAATATAATGTAAGATCCATTATAGAGATTGTACATGTCAATTTTTCATGTTGAGGATAATATCTTGCCATTTTTACTATTCAAAGATATTATCTCCTTTTTTGCACTTTATACACAATAAAATTACTCAAAAGTTATTTTCTTTCTATGAAGAAATGTGAAATTTATTATTCTATGGCACCTTGATTTTTAGAGCAGTAAGATAAGTTATTTTCTTTGAATAAAGAAATGTCAAAATGGTAATTTGTTATTCCATTGCAACTTGATTTTTGGAGCAGTCCAGAGCAGTTTGATTTTTGCAACAAATTTTTAAATTCTCAATTTTTGGTGGTAAATAATATCAGATTACCCATGTGTAATACATAGTTGAAATTAGAAGTTTTCGTTTTTTTGAATGCTATTAAAATCCAATATTGCGACCATAAGAAAATCAAAAGTTTGCTATGAAAATTAGGGCATTTAGTTGTCGCAAAAAATGTTTAGTACTATCATCAGAAAGCTGACGTCGAAAAATGTAAGCATGCCAAGTTTCGTAAAATTTCCTTCAAAAGTAAAAAAGTTATAAGAGGAAAATGATAGTGCACTTTTTCTGTTTTTCGGTGATATTTCAGGAACTGTGCAAGGTATGCTGGATTTCGTTCCAGTATATTGAAAGGCACAAAAATAAGAAACTATATTTCTTTGCACTCAGGTGCAAAGAAACCGGGTCATTGGGTCATTGTTTGCAAAAAACCCATTTTTTTAAATTTTGATGTTGGTATAGTCCTTAGAATGAAACGTTTAGTGTTTTACAATCAAAGAGCCCATCAGGATGTAGAAAAAACAACATATGATACTTATCAGTTCATTTAATAAGTGAAAATAACATTTAAAGCTATGCCTTCTTCACTACCTATTACTCATTCGGCGTTATGCACAGAGGATCAAGGTGGCTACTGGGTTTAGATTTGTTTGTTTTCGATTAACTGTCATTTTCATTTATTATTCTCTGTTAAGTTTATTTTGTAGAAATGCATTTTTTTCGTGTATTCGTACATTATCGTTTTCGCTTATTAATATTCATTAATTAAATAATAAGTACCATATGTTGCTTCTTTTTATATCCTGACGGTCTCTTTGATTGTAAAACACTAAAAAAATTATTCTAAGGACTATACCAACATCAAAATTTTAAAAAAATATGGTTCTTTTGCAAACAATAACCCAATGACCCGGTTTCTGTGCACCTGAGTGTATATATATATATATATATATATATATATATATATATATATATATATATATATATATATATATATATATATGTATATACAGAAAATGAAATTGTAATTTCCGATCGACGTTTTTTAAATTCTAAACCATTATGCATCGCTCGTATCGTACCTGAAGCTTTAGAAACCAAATTTAAAAAAAAAACTGAAACCAAAATAAGTGGATAAACTAGTATAAACTTACTGCAGTTTAATTTACATATGATGACTTTCGATCAAGTTACAAAACATTGTATTTAGGTGTCAGACATTGCCAAAACAATTTTTATGCATGTTGAAAATTTCAGAAATATTCAATCGAAATGTAAAGAATTTTAACTTTCTGCCCAGATTTTTAATCTCTAGAGATAGGATAGTTAGGCAAAATAAAACATCAAAAAAGGTAGGCAAAAAGGCAAAAAAAAGTGACCAACAAGGCAAAAAAGATGGCCAAAAAGGAAAATTAAAAAAAAACGCAAGAAATGCAAAAATAGTGCACAAAAACACAATACCAAGGTATGGCCGAGGAGAACCTGAAAACACATCTAGAGAACTGTAAGAAATGAAACATATTTAAATAATCAACTTTTTATTGGGACCATGTAAAATATTAATAATTATTAAATAAAAATAAATAATTGTTAATAATAATTATACATTTTTATTTTTGAACCATCCCGTAACAAGTAATTTTTCTATGTTATCTGGAGTTAATTTAGTTCTCCTGTCACTGAGAATTTGTTTGTACACGGAAAATGATCTTTCTACATCACATGATGTTATAGGAGCAAATTTCAGTGAACTTATTTCGTCTGGAGAGAGTTTATTATATAGAAGTACTTCGGAACACGAAGCGGTACCATTTAATTTTTTTGAAATATTTCTTATTTCATCTAAACCTGATTTTTTTTGAAAAACTGTTTTTAGTTTTTCATTAATAAGTTTTCCTGCTGGACCCGGAGCACCCGACGTGAGTATGATTGCATCATCGATGATTTTAAGAGATTCGATGAGGCTTAATCCAATCTTTTCCAAATTTTCGATTTTTTGCGGTATCCATGAAAAATATGTTTGTATGTAGGTCAGAACATTTAATACATTTGCGTCGTTGAAAGCTTGCTGTGATTTTGATATTGCCCTGGAATTCGAAGCATCGAATGAAAACATGACCTAAAACAGGAAAAAAAATGTACTCCCGATTAGCTGTCATTAAATATTTTATATACCTTTTTTATTTCTGAAAAATTTGAAGAGTAGAAGTTGGGCGTCGGTGCATTCTAATTACATCTTAATAAAAAAAATTTTTTTCAAGTATTTCAAAATCGAAATAAAAAAATGTACAAACCACCTAAAAAGGCATAAAAAGGTAAAAAAAGCAAAATGCACCCGAAAAAGGCAAAAACCTCGAATTTATGCGAAAAAGGCAAAATAAAAAAAAAAATTAGGTTTTTTTATGTTTTCTATGGTAAACAGATAATGCGCTGGGCCTGCCTTTAATCATACCTTTTATAAGAAAAAGGCAAATTGCCTAACTATCCTACCTCTATTAATCTCAATATCAATGCGAGATTTTTTTTTCAAAAAGTAGACAAATCTGACAAACTTAATAAATGTTATTGCAAATATTTTTAATTATTTAATATTTTATTAAGAAATAATAAATAATAAATAAATATTTTAAAATATTTTTTTTTAGAAATATTTAATAATAATATTCCTCGAATTATTTGAAAATTGTATAAAAGTTACAACAAACTTGATAACAAAAAATCAGACCAAAAATACTGCCATTGCGTTACATTTACACTTACTACGAATTTGATTATGTATGATTAAAAAAAAAGGTTGATTCTAAAAACGGTTAGAAAGTACATCAATGAATGCAGTGTTGCAACAGATACATTTTTTTTGAATCTAGATACAGATATTAATCTTTGATGCTTTAGAAAAAAAAATGTATCTAAATACTTATCTAGATACAAATTTGAAAATGTATCATCACATTCTGATTAGCATCAGAAGCTACCAAGCTTTAGTAGCTATTAGGGTAAACTATGCACATGTCTGTGAATGTTTTCATTGTTAGTACGACAAAGTTGTGTCGTACTAACAATGACTATTAGAGTGACTATTAGTAGCGATTTTTTTATTGTTATTAATTTTATTATTTTTATATTATTGTTATATTTTCCTTATTAGTACGGCATAACTTTGTCGTTCTAACAATCACTATTAGAGTGACAATTAGTAGGGACTATTAGATTTTTTTATTGTTATTAATTTTATGATTTTTATATTATTGTTGTTTTCATTGTTAGTACGACATAACTTTGTCGTACTAACAATGACTATCAGAGTGACTGTTAGATTTTTTTATTGTTATTTTTTAACTATGTTAATTGTAACTTCGAAAAATAACATCTACATTGAAGTAATTTATATTTGATATCCATATTTATAGATGCTAATGCTAATGCTAGACTAGACCGTAGCAGGATTAGTGCTAATTGCGATTTTCAACTATAGCTGTCGATATGTCAAAATTTCAATGGTAACTGTCAAAATCTGTCATATTCTCAACTGCAACTGTCAGCATGTATCATACATTCAGCTTTAGCTGTCAAAATTGGTTGAATTTTCAACTGTAACTGACAAAATTTGACATATTTTTAACTGTACTGTCAAAGTGTGCCATGTTTTTAAACATAATAATTATTCAAATTTTTGCTGTAGCTAACAAAAGTTATCATATTTTCATCTTGAGCTGTCGATATGTCAAATTTTCAATTGTACTTGTTAAAATCAGTTTTAGATTTTAACTAAAAACAATTCCGGTTAAGTACCGGTAATTTACTTTTTAACCGGTTTTTATATAAAATATGTATCGCTTACCGGTAAAGTAATATTTCGATAATTTTGGATGCCCTTATTATATCGATGCTAATTGCATTTTTTTTTCAGGTGAGTGCGATAAACAATATTTTAAATATTTTGGAAAATACAGGGTAAGTAGATTTATGTGCTAAATAAGTCGTAAAAAGTAGTGCCACATTTTATTAAGATGAATACAAAACTGAGGGCCTATTTTGTTTAACTTATACAAACGATTAAAATACTAGAATACAAATGTCATGCAATTATTGATAGAATTGCATCCACATTAATAATTTGTATCTAAGGTAAATACACGTGTATTGAACGTATGGGATACTTTAGATCAGTCGTTAATTTACCATACAAAAATGGAAATTCAAAATGAGCAATTGACAACAATAAGACTAATTACGCATTTTCGCCAAAAAAGTAAGTTAGCACTTCTGTGCTTAGTATAGTGTATAGTATATGTATTGTACAGTCAAGTAGTGAGTAATGGTCATATTAAATATTCTAGAAGAAAATAATTATTAAACACATTCTAATACGTCATCTTGTAGTGTACTGTTTAATCTGCAAAATAAGCATCATGCAAACTAAGGTCGATACGCGATAATAATCGCAATGTGCTCCATGTGCAAGCGTAAACAAAATCTACTTTTAATCGACAAGCAGCTTTAATATGCTAATACTCTCAGCCATTTGTGTGATTTCATATGGTATTAAATAAATCTGCTGACTACGAACTTTCAGCAACTCGTGCATAACTTCGGTTGAAATGCTGATCAACAGGATAAGCTCGTACTTGAAATTAAGTGCATTTTATGTACTAATAATTGATCAGGATAATTTACATATATAATTTTACATATGCTACTTAAATTTAATTAAATAATTAAATTAAATTAAAAATATATTTTAGAATATCTATCAAAATATTGATAGAAATAATGTATAAATTAGAAAATAATGTGAAAAAAAAAATGTTGAGGCTCTTGCTCTGCTTCTTGAAACGGCTCAAATGCACCAACAAATTTAGTTTCACACAAAACGGACATATCCTTGAATAATTCATTTTCGATCGAGAGACGGCGCTCACATCTCTCTCACACATCACCAAAGCGCGGATTTATAAGCATAAAAAAATACAAAATAAGCGCTTAAAAATGAATAAAAATCTTAGAAAATAAGCATATAAAATAGCATAAAGATTAGAATAACCACAAAAACGCAGAAAAATAATGAAAAGGCATATTTTTTTTTAATGAAATTACAGAAAAACAAAACAAAACATAATTTTATTAACAAGAACGCACTATAGGTAGATAAAAGTAATATTTTAATAACATAGGTTTTGGTGATTAATATTAATAACGATAATAATTAATAGCAAATAATGATTACTGCTCATTTTTAAATGAACTAATAATTAAATGCTTTTCTAAATTTTCAACGGCAAATCCCATTCTCCTGTGACTGAGCACATTTTTTAAGTGTGAAAAGCTTCTCTCCACATCCAGACTTGTAATCGGTGCATATTTAAATTTGGGAACACTTGTAATATTTATCAGCAAATCTTCCACGAAATCTGCTTTTAAAGCTGTTGATATTTTTTGTAACTCGCCAAACCATTCATTTTTTGAGAAAACTACATCACATTTTTTTTAATAATCTCTCCTATATATCCCCGTAAGTTTGCGACGTCGTTTCTAAAATCTTCAACTATTTGAAGCGCATCTACCAAAGTTGTGTCCTTTGCTTGGAGTTTATCAATCGCTTTGCTTATGAAATTGTAGTTGGCTTTTAGGAATGCTAAATTTTGTACAACCCTCCTATCTTTAAGAACTTTGTGGCATTTTTTAATTGCCTCTGACACATTTTCGGGAAACTCTAACACAAGCTCCTGAAATGAATCGAAATAGTCGGTATAATAGCAGGCAGCATCTAGCCACGTACCTATATATCTAGTTATAGTTATACTAGTTATACCCCATCTAGTTATAACCGGTTCCGGAGGAAGAGGTACATTTGGCATTCATTCCCTAAACATTTCAACCCTCAGTGGAGCTTTTAGGAAAATTTTCTTCCAGGTTTTTATCAAATTATTGACCAGGAGAAATTGCAGTCTAATCGTTTCAGAAACTCGATTGAAACCATGTGCCAAACAGGTGCAATGCATTAATTGCTCATAAAATACTTTTAAATTAGAATATGCCTTCAACATATTTGCAGCAGCATCAGAAAGCAACAATAATAAATTATCATTTGGTACGGGGTTAGGCAAAAATAAAATGTGTTAATCCATCCCATCGTGAACGAATTTGGCAACGGTATTGCCATTTGTTTTTTCTAACTGCTTAGAACTAATTAAAAATGCATTGGTTGAGTCTTCGTTTAATATTCCAATCATTAAATGGGCGATGTACCGACCACATGAATCAGTAGTTTCATCTACACAGAACCAATGTAATTGTTGACAATTATCTTTTTTATTTCCTCAATAGTGTGCTTATATTCTTCCTCGACATAGTTTTTGCGAATGCTTGATTCGGCAGGAATATGTCCACTGGTGTATTTTTGTACAAAAGATTTAAACATACCATTATCAAGTTTTTTTAATGGAATGTTAGAAGATACCATCGTATTGCATATATCAAAGTAAAATTCCTTTTCATTCTGTATAGAAAAACTCGCAAAAGACTCCGAAATAGTTTGCTGGGTACTGAGGCTAGTGCTTGCAGATTTGTGTTTTTTTACATTTTTCAAGTGAACTGTTGTTTTGATATGTTGTGTTATGTTAATTTTTTTCTCGCAGTTAATCTACAGCATAATACATGCTTGTACCTAGGCCAATAGCAACACAACATAAAACTTACCGGTTTGATACAAGCCCTGACAATTAATTTGCCGTTATCATATTTTAATTCAGAATGTCCACGTATCCATTCATCGACGGAAGGTTTTACTTTCGGCATTTTATACAAGAAAACGTATAAACACGTAATACACACAAGGCACAAGCACAACGCACTGAAGATTGAGATAAATTGGACTGAATTGATAGCACACTTGCCCCAGATGCGTTCTGTGCACGCAAAAATAGGGTAATCCCCGAAATAATCAAGCTTTGTTTACCAAATATCACGTACGCACGCTCTCTTTGTTGATGATTTTGTGATAACCAATCACTCTAGACGTAACGAAGTAATATTAATACTGAATTCTTATTACAATAATGTGCCACAAAATATATTCGTAGCTAATATAAATAATATGCTATAAAATTGAGAAATAAGCACAAAAAATAAGGTAATATGCACAAAAATGCATTCAAACTTCAAACTTCTTTTATTGGACATGAATTACATGTGAGGTCAAGATAATATAAATTAGGAAAGCACTATATTTTATGTAGACAAAATTCCTGTACTGTATAGAAAGCATGCTCTTTCAAGTGTTCGCTAAGTTGCTTTTTGAAACTGTGCATTTTCTGGTGCTGCCATTGTACTGGAAGATGATTCAGAATTTTTATCCCAACCGATGTTGGACCTGTAAGGTGAAGTCTATTTGATGGGACGACTTGATGCTGCGACCTCGTCCCATATTCATGCACAGTACTCCTAGATGGAAGATTGTGCCTAGTTTTCCACGTTCGTACGGCATGTTGAAGAATGCCATCGTCATTCAAGACTGATGCCATCGTCAGTATACCTTTTTGCTTAAATAGTTGTCGACAAGACGTCATCTGTGGTACTCCTATTATCGCACGTATAGCTTTTTTTGCAAAATAAATACTTGGGATGCATGAGCTGAAAGCCCCCAAGCTTCAATTCCATAAGACGTCCGACTGTAGAAGATAGCATAGGAGGTGGTTATAGCTGCCTGGATGTTTACGATGTCCTTCAATCTTCTGATTGCGTAGATACCTGATGCCAATTTTATACACAAATTTTCAACGTGTGCTTTCCATGTCAATCGACTGTCTAAATGTATTCCAAGGAATTTTGGCGAATCCTTGGATACTTGATGCAGCCTACTGGAGGTAAAAAGGAGTACATTTGTTTTGGCTGTATTAAGGCAAAGCTCATTCGCATCGAACCATTCAGATGCATTGCCACTGGCTGTACTTAGCTTTTGTTGTGCTACTTCAGTATTTTTGTCTGATACCAGTAAAGTTGTGTCGTCTGCAAACATGAAAGTATGGCATTTAAGATTGGTCGGCACGTCGTTAATGTATATGATAAATAGTATCGGCCCCAGTATAGATCCTTGTGGGACTCCTCGCCGTATGTATTTTGGATTGCTCTTTTCTCCATTAAAATCAACAATTTGTGCTCTATCTTCTAGGTAAGACGTCATAAGCCGCAACGAAATACCTTTGAATCCATAGTTTTTTCTGAAGAATTGTATGTGACATGGAGTCAAATGCTTTACTCAAGTCACAAAATTGAGCAAAACATAACTTATGGTCTTCCATTGCCTGGTAGATATTGTCCAGAAGATTCATTATTGCATCCCTTGTATTTAAGGTTCTCTGAAATCCGAATTGCCTCTCTGTTATGTATTTGTTTTCTCCGAAGAACCTTGTTATTTGTATGAGACTTATTAAGTCGAGAATTTTTGAGAAGGTTGGTAGTAAGGATATGGGTCTGTAGTTCTTATTTCGGGTCGACCGTCTTGTTTTAATATTGGTACTACTCTAGCTATTTTTACTCTTTGGGGGAAGATTCCAGTACTCATGGATGAGTTCGTAATATCTGCTAGAGGTTCTGATATTGCATGTGCGATATACTTTATTAATTTAGAATCAATTGAGTAGATGTCCTTCGATGTTTTACTTTTGATGCTACCAATAGCACTTTCAATCTCAGCAGGTGTGGTTGGGTTGAAAAACATGGTGATGCCTTTTGTTTTTACCTTTAGCACTGTCTGTTCCGTTAGTTTGTTTTGTATTGTTTGCACCAAATTATTGCAAATACTACAAAAGAAATCATTGAAGTCCCTCCAATTTAGAGATCCATCGATGGTACATCGTTTCGTCCTCTGCCAGTTTCACGGTTAATAGTGATTCATAGTCCCTTTGATTTGTTTGATGATGCATTAATTTTATGAATTATGTTGTTTTGTTTCTCTATTTTAACATGGTTTAAGTATGATTCCATATATTTTAGATAGATATTGTATTTGTCTTCATCTTCCGTGTTTTTATGTGCATCGAAGATAAGTTCTAATGTTTCTTTCGTATGCCTTGTTTCATTAGATATGTCTGCCCATATTCTTGATTTATTTCTAGTATACTCTAGAGCAGGGGTCTCCAAACTTTTTATCCCGAGGGCCACACTGACTCCTCCACTAAGTCCCAAGGGCCGAGCCGTAGGTAGCTCATCATATCAACGTACTGTAGTTTTGAATTACCAGCAAATTTTCGTTCAGGAAGCCTACGGTTAGCCTTCGTGTGGCTCTTGAAATTGCAAAACGTGGAAAACCATTCACCGATGGAGAAATGATCAAAGAATGCATAATTGCAGCAGCCGAAGAAATGTGCCCTGAAAAGGTAAATTTATTAAAAACTGTCAGTATGTCAGCAAACACTGTGGCTCGAAGGGTAGAAAACATCGCTGAAAATATATCCTCTCAACTGTTCGACAAAAATGGACATGTTGAGTGGTTTTCTTTGGCCTTGGATGAGTCAACGGATGTGTCAGATACTGCTCAGGTGTTGATTTATATTCGAGGAGTAGATAAAAGCTATGAAGTGCGTGAAGAACTTCTTGATATGTATAGTATTCATGGCACAACTACTGGTACAGATATTTTTAAAGGAGTTGAAATGGCCATTAATCAAAAGAACCTTCGATGGAAAAACTTGAAATGTATTACAACTGATGGAGGCAAAAACATGAGTGGGAAAGATAAAGGAGTGGTCGCTCTTGTGTCAAAGGCTGTAGAAAATGACGGTGGTTCAAAACCATTAGTCTTACATTGTATCATTCATCAACAGTCTTTGTGCGGAAAATGTTTGGATATGTCTGAAGTTCTGACACAAGTCATATCAACTGTTAATTTTATCAGATCTTTTGGGCTGAATCACCGAAAATTCCGACAATTTATTGAAGAGATTGGAGAAAATGACTTACCTTATCATACTGCCGTACGTTGGCTTAGTTGTGGGAAAGTCCTTCAGCGCTTTTTTGAAGTTCGAGCAGTGATCGAATTTTTTTTTGAATGAATAGCACGAAAAGCAAGAAAAGACTGAGTTTCCTATCGATTTTGCAATCGAAACTTTGAGTGCTTTGAAAATAAATGTTGATACTCGTTTCTCGGACTTTGATGCCATTGCGAATCAAATTAAGATTTTTCAGAATCCTTTTGATACTGACATTGAAACCCTAGCCCCGGAACTTCAAATTGAAATGATTGATCTACAGTGCATTGATATAATTAAGAACAAATATCAAAACTCATCTTTGTTGGAATTTTATAAGAGTCTTCCACTGACACAATTTGATAATTTGCATAAATTTGCTCGTGGGCTGTTTTCTGTTTTTGGTACTACTTATTTGTGTGAGAAGACCTTCTCCAAAATGAAGTACACAAAAAATGTTTACAGATCTAAATTAACTGATGAGCATCTTAAATCTCTTTTAATAATTGGTACAAGTAAAATTAGTCCACAACTACAAACTATTGTCAGTGGAAAAGCTCAATTACATAAATCTCATTAGTATTTCATATGTCATTATGCTTGTTATAAGTTATGTTTTTATTTAAAATGTATAAAATGTTAGTTGGATTCATTTACATAATTTGTTAGTTATTATATACTGAAGTTAAATTTTCTGCATATTATACATGTCTTTACTCATTACAATTTTGTGTTTCTCTATCCAACTTATCACAAAAACAATAACAATAAGCCTACAACAATGTTATGAGTAGTTAGCCCATAACCATATCAATGTAGATGTCATATTAATAATTATTCAACATAAAATTAGAATACTTCAGTAAACTAAATTTAATTTGCTATAAAAAATATGTTCTCTAAAAGGAGTTTTCAAGTATGCTAGGTCTCCGCGGGCCGGACAAAATCTGTACGCGAGCCGGATGTGGCCCTCGGGCCGTAGTTTGGAGACCCCTGCGTCTAGAGGAAAGGCCTATTTAAAATATAGGCAAAATGTTTTGAGAAACTTATTAAATTTAATATTGGCACCATCTTCTGCGTATAGTGATTTCCACTCCTCTTGTTTCAGTGAGAGGACAAATTTTTCCTTATTTTGCGTTGTATATTTCCGTGTTCTCTTTCTAGTTGTTTTTTGGATTGCAGCTGTGTTGTAAATATATAATATTTGAGCAATCTGGTCAGATATCGCAGTGTTAATTGTTCGTCCTTCCGAACATATGATATTCGTAAAGATATTATCTATGCATGTGTTTTTGGTTTTATTTATTTTAGTGGCTTCGAATATTTTTCTATCCATGGAATGTGATTTTAAAGTATTTTATAGGTCTGCTGACTGTTTAGTATCCTCGCTAAGGTCTACATTGAAATCTCCAGCAACCACAATATTTATTTCTAAATCAAAATTCGTGAGAATGTAATCCAGGGCTTCACTAAGTATTATTAGATATGCTTCTAAGTTTGCACTTGGCGATCGGTATGACGAGATTATAATCAAGTTAAGTTGCTGTATATGAATTGCAGCTAATTCGCATATTTTTTTCACATACATCTCGTTTATGATAGTAATTTTAATACAGCTTATACTTTTGTGTGCAAAGATGCATACTCCACTGTGTATGTATTGGGTTCTATTTAAAGTGCTAATATTTGTAAAATCCTTTATATTGTATGTAGTGTAGTTTGTGTTATTTAGCCAACGTTCCCCGACACAGGCAATATCTATCTTTTGACTATGGAGTATGGTCTCAAACGCTGTTATTTTATTGGGTAGGCATTGCATATTTAAGTGCAATACCTTCATTGATTGCATGTTTGCATGAGATGCAGTATTGCGATTATAAACCATTTTCGGAGTTTGGCTGCAGTTTGTAACGGTTCGAACCCAGGTGTTGTACAAATTCTCATAATTTGTAATATTTATTATTCATTGCATTTATTTAACTGCAATTCATCCTTAAATGCAATTGGATGCATTTGATTTCTTTACTTTAACTGCATGTTACATGAATTCTTATAATTCAAGTAATTGATTTGGCTCGTGATTTACAAATTCTCGTAATTTGTAATATTGATTTGGCTCGTGATTTAGTGGTAGTACTCTAAGTTATGTTTGATTTTTAAATCAAAATCGTGATAACTCAGTTTGGTTCGTTTTATGGGTAATGTGTCTGTTAGTAATTTTTGTTAGCAAGTAAAACACAGATACATGGATTTCATATGATTTTTTCATTTTAAAAGGTTATGCAAGCGACAGGTAAATAAAAGACAGTTTTGTTACTCTAATTGGACGTTATTTATTTAGTTATATTTATTTAAATTTTGGAATAGATTTGTTTAATAATTATTAAAAATTTATTATATTCTTTGAATTTGAATGATTTATTTTATTTTGAAAACAGAGTAACTTATTAACACTACGGTTGGAATTACAAAGTGTTACTTAGCGACTTCATGCACCACAATCTTCAAATTGTGCCGAGAAGGATATCTGATACATGTCATCACTGCATAGAAATTCATTAGCACGGTGCCTACCAATGTATTTCAACGCCACCTTGTGGATAGGAACGAATCACATAACTTCACATTAAAGTACTTCAAGCGATTCCAGTGCTGCAAGCACCCAATGTGTCCTCATTCGGAGATATTGCTAGTATTCGCGTTTACCAACACTATCATCCATGTGATCGTAAAAACTTTAATAGGTATTGTTATTCAAAATTGATTATAGATTAGTATGATAAAGCTCTATTCTACTTCTACTTTTCTATCTACTTAAGCACATACAAACATTCGTTTCATTCATTCATAATTCTGAGATTTCTTGAATATCGGAGGGCTGAGCAAGTTTAATTATACGATTTAATTACAAATATCATTGAATTGTTTATACGAAATTATTAAGTTATGTTTCCCTGACGCAACTTTTTATTTAACTACCGATTGATTAATGAGGTCACACTGTTTATCAAATGTTTGCGACGAGGAAAGGAAGGCATATTACAATATTCTCCTGTCAGTACGAAAATATTGTCAGGACAAGGTATAAAATGCAGTTAGGTTCAACTCCGCAGTGGCGTGAGGCTTCCTACATTTCATACCCTTATTAAACTTCGTTCATTACCAGCGGCAAGGCGCGGTAATATCACTAGATAGGTTACATTATTATGGATAAATTACTTTAGAATTGTTAGTGTGAAAAGATGTTTGATCAAATGTTTTGCGACAGCGGAAAGGAAGGCATGTTACAATATTCTCCTGTCAGTACGAAAATATTGTCAGGACAAGGTATAAAAATGCAGTTAGGTTCAACTCCGCAGAGGCGTGAGGCTCCCTACATTTCATACCCTTATTAAACTTCGTTCATTACCAGCGGCAAGGCGCGGTAATATCACTAGATAGGTTACATTATTAGTATGGAATTGACTTTGGAATTGTTAGTGTGAAAAGATGTTTGATCAAATGTTTTGCGACGGCATGTTACAATATTCTCCTGTCAGTACGAAAATATTGTCAGGACAAGGTATAAAAATGCAGTTAGGTTCAACTCCGCAGAGGCGTGAGGCTCCCTACATTTCATACCCTTATTAAACTTCGTTCATTACCAGCGGCAAGGCGCGGTAATATCACTAGATAGGTTACATTATTAGTATGGAATTGACTTTGGAATTGTTAGTGTGAATTACATTTGATAAACTTGTGTTATATATTCACCTGAGGAATTAATGTTTAAAGTATATGAGTCGTCGTCGGATAGCGTGACGTTCTGTCTCGATCGGTACATCTAACTGGCTCCGTTTAAGTTCCGCACTTCTATTTATACTGGTATACTGGTCCCCCACTTTTTACTCTTCTTCCCCCGTCCTATGATAATTCTGCTTACCGCTGCAAATTGACGCCTTCCCATACGTGTCACCGAATTACGCAATCGCCGTTTCGAGTTCCCGTCGTATTCCCACGACCTATTTCTCTGTGTCATCATTTTGTGTGCTTATTCACATTTGCCCAAAACTACGAAGTCGGCAAAATGAATGTACTCGCTTGGGAAACGCGTCGTCGGCCGCGGCCTGCTATGATATTTACGCAGTTTTGTTCCGACTCGTAAAATTATGGATTTTAATATTATTAGGTTCTTACAAGTTCGATACGTTGCTTGGGTTTTTCACGAAAAAAATGGAAGCGTCTGACCGTAATTCCTGATGGCCATATGTCTGGCATTATTATTCTTTCAAGTAGATCATAATCAGCTCCGATTTTGAAAGATGCGGTGCTGTAGCTTGGATTTGATTCTAGTTTTTCTACGCTAAATTTGCGATTGGGGAACCGTTTTTCTAAGAACTCTGATATTTGTTCGGGGGTGGCGTCACGTTTCGCGCGTCCTGTGTGTAGCCAAGCTTTTTGTGTAGCTGCGCTAAAATTGTGTGCTCCCCATGAAGCTGTACCTCTTATGCTTTGTTTAGCATTTTTTGTTGACTTAGCAGGTGTCTTAATTGATTGTAAATTTCTTTCACGGCGCGGTTTGCGTACTACCTCAGTCCATTTTTCTGCGGCGCCAATGAAAGATTTCTCTTCGCCCGCGGATTCCAGCGAGTATGCTGAACAGCTGCGATTTCGCGCGCTTTTATTTTGAGTGTCGCAATGTAGGTTGCCTGTAAGTTCGGAGTTCATCTTTCGCGATGAAGACGTTGCTGCAGAATTTATTTTAGGAGCATTCGAACTATTTGCACTATTTGACCTATCAAGCACATTGCTAACCGCATCTGTCAGTTTTCGGTGTTTGTTTACTTCGCTTTTTTGATAATTTATAACCTCTGATCGAAGTTGAGAGTTGTCGAGCTCCAGGCGTGTTACCTATTCGGCAAGTAGGTAATTCGTTAGCTTTAATTGTTTGACTAAATCTTTCAGGTATTAGTATGCCTCCTTTGCAAAATCAGTTTCAGCAATTGCGTCATTTTCAGGATCTCCTGTCAGACCAACCCCGCAGCACGATTTTGCTCGCCTAACGCTACTAGGATGGTACAACGTCGCACAAACAATACACTGGACTCCTGATTTAGCAGTGTTTCCACATGCACACAATTTCTTTGTTACATCTACGGTTTTAACACCACTTTTCGCACTATTTGTCTCACCATCGCATGCCTCGCTAGGCATGGTGAACTACTATCACATTAAAGCAATTATAAGCTTAAAAACTGAAAATATGCATACAAGCACAAAAAAAAATTGTCACGTAGCTTCATTTGCTGAAATTCGTATAGATACGAGGTCATTGTGGTCTGCGAATCCGCGCCTTGTACATCACTATCACAATTTCACTTTATGAATACACTAATGTGCATTTGGAAATTAATTCCTTACCTCCCTCGGCCACCGTCGACCTGGAAATCAATACACTTTCAATCTCCGAATTAGGAGATTATTGTTTAATTTTAATTTGAATATTGATACGGAATTCTCCTCAGTTATTTTCAATATAGCTTAAAGACAGCATGGTTTGACGTGTATTATCATTTTATTCTTCCAGAAAAAAATGCGAAGGACAGATTTTACAAATAAGCCAATATGATGTTGCTTGAAAGATGGAAAATAAATAATTCATAAATAATAATAACTGTGAACCACATTTAATTTGAAATTTATTTGACAACCATTGCGAATTTATTTATGTTATATCATTTTTGTTGTATGTATATACGCAGTATAGGCATTTGCCCCTCTTGTACAAATATTTACAAGTTGATATGGTAACATGCAAATACAAATGTGCAAGTTTATTCGATGTTAAAATATGCCGAAATATAAAAACAATCAGTGGGTAAACATTAAATTCCTGTCCACAATATTAGTAAATATTGGTATAGATTGATCACTTTTACATATAAATACCGACATGTAGATAAACTAATAAAAAGATAGTTGATGGTTTGATAATTTAAGAAAAGTGGTCGTTTTCCAGTATGTGTAAATGTTTAAATAACGAGCGAGCGCAGCGAGAGAGCAGATTAAATTTACACGAAGTGGAAAACCCTTGTTTTCGTGTTGCACACGCTATTTTTTTGTGTAGTTTGTAACGGTTCGAACCCAGGTGTTGTACAAATTCTCATCATTTGTAATATTTGCCTGGCTAATGATTTACAAATTCGTATAATTTGTAATATTTATTTAGTAGTAATAATTTACGTTATGTTTGATTTTGAAATAATTATCGTGACAACTCAATTTGCTTCGTTTTATGGGTAATGTGTCTGTTAGTATTCTTTGTTAGTAAGTCTAACACATATATATGGATTCGATGTCATTTATTCATTTTAAAAGATTGTGCAAGCGACAGGTAAATAAAAGACAGTTTTATTAATCAAATTGGACGATATTTATTTAATTATATTTCTTTAATATTCTCATTTTGAGTATTTTTTGCACATTTGCGGCACATCATGCACCTCCTTAACTTTTAAAAGTTGAGTAAGCACAAAACATACAACAACCATACCACCAACACTTATATTTATTCAAAAATTCTAATACATTTTATTTACTAATTATTGAATCTTTATTATATTCTTCGACTTTGACTGATTTATTTCATTTTGAAAGTTAAGGTGTTGAGTTAAGAATTAATTATTAATATTACTGTTGAAATTACAAAGTGATATTAGCGACTTCACTTACCAAAATCTTCAAATTGTACCGAGAAGGTCTTTTGACACATGTCATCACTGCATAGAAATTTATTAGCATTTGTGTCTACCATTGCATTTCAACGCCACCTTGTGGATAGGAACGAATCGCATAAATGAATTCACACAGTAAAATACTTCAAATGATGCACTTTAATGTATGTCATCATCGCGTGATATTATTAGCATTTGTGTCTACCAATAATTTCAGCCCTGTGATCGTAAAAATTACGATTGATAAGATTATACCAAGTTTCAAAACTTTATAATTTATTTCTGCCAAAAAGTCTAATTTGACTGAACTATATAGTTTTCCACTGGCGTGCACAAGTAAAATTAATTAGGATTGATTAATTGTATTTTAACATGACGTAGCAAATATATTGGTAGGACACTTTTAATATTGCCGTGGGAAACAAAATTACTCTAATCAAATTCCGAGAATGTAAAATGTGGCACTGCTACAAAATTTATAGAAAGCGTATTAAACAATTAGTATATTATGCAATGAGCACAAAATGAGGCTCATTTCGAAGACGAGTGCTTAAATTCATATGAGCGCTAAATTGCCATTTTGTGCGAGTTGCATAATACTTTTTCCAGGAAAACTTATTGCTCACGTTTAATATACTATAAAGTATATTGTACAAAGAAATATGCAAGTATTTTGTGTATTGCTCTAGATACATGAAAATAAGGAATTACCTATTCCATTAACAAACCGCCAAAAATGAGATATAGTTGCAGCTGAAATGTTTATTTTGAAATCGAGGAATTTGAACAACTGAGTCTTATATTAAATATTTCGCTGAAAGCAGTATCGACAAATTATAACTTATTTTGAAGCCCTGCATAACTGGCCTTACGATTAGCAGCATTTATATGAAAGTTCTTTTTTTATTAACTTTACGTTCAACGGAAATTTGTATTTCTTTAATCTTAGAACAATTTCATTCCTAAAAGGCAGGTAAATTTATTTTTCATACTTACTGCTCATATAAAAACTTACTGCTCATTCCTAAAAGGCAAGTAAATTTATTTTTCATACTCACTGCTCATATAAAAAAAACATTTTTACAAAAATTTAGGGCAGGCATGTAAAATACATATTCGGTATATAGTTTATTTGTATTTTTAATAATTATTACTTTACGTTTTGTCTTTCACCTTGTAATTACAGAAAATATTGAGCTTCATGAGGTTTGACTGACTTTAGAATGCGTTGACCGTAATAGCTTTAAATCACAAACTATATTTAAACGGTTTTGATTCATTGCTAAAATGTAATTCTCATTCAACGAAATAAAAAGATAGAAAATGATTATAAAAGTTTTGCCTTTTTCATAGAGCTAGAAAGTTTACATTATGTTATGATATCATTTGCATGTGAGGATTTGCTTCAATTCTATTTCAATAATGTATTGTCACTAACTAAGTTATTGGTATTCTCATTCAACAAAATTAAAAAATTGAAAATGATTATAAAAGTTTTGCCTTTTCTATAGAGCTAGAAAGTTTACATTATGTTATGATATCCTCTGCATGTGAGGATTTGCTTCAATTCTATTTCAATAATGTATTGTTGCTAACTAAGTTATTGGTATTCTGCGTAAAAGGGCAGTCCAAAGACTTGATAAAAGTTTTTGCATTTTGTCCAAAATAATTCTCTAATTTTCTGTTACTTCTTTACTTTTCTTAATCTTGCACCTGTCACGAAAAACTTCATATACCTTTTCATATATTTGTCGTGATTTTGTGAGTGATAAATCTTGAATTATACCGACCTAAGTAGTTACTTTATTAGAAACATTATATTCTTTCTCGTATATGCCTTGACTTTATTTACATCTATTTACATCTAGACTAGAAAAATATCAATAAAAAAAGTTTTACCAGAATAGTTCTTCTTGATACTTAACAACAAACCCAGTAAGTATTTTACATTTTCACCTTTTTGTAACCTTTTTTGAGTTGGCTGGAATTTATTTCTTGTCATTTTGGATAAACTGATTCAGTGATGCAACGGAAGTTAATTATTTGTTTGTGTCCATGTCTATTAGACATTTTCTGACTACCATTGTCAGATTTAAATTTTTTTTTCACTTTTCCTGCCGTTCCATTTTCATCTCTAATAATTTAAACTTTACATCTGGCAACAATGTTATTTAAAAAATATAAAAATATAATCTCGAATTGAAAACAATTTAACCTATAAAAAATTCACAAGTTCCATTGGGGAATTCAGTTATTTCCAAAACACTACCAACAAATTTACTAGATATTCATAGACACGTCTCACGCAAAAACATCGTGAATGGAGAGTAATTATATATTTTTCCTATTCGCATTATTAAAATTCTCATTATGTATATTAAATCTCATCGTGAAACGTACAATTTAATCGAATGGGTGAATAAAATGTTTACATTTTCACATTATTCACTATAACCATTGACGTGGATAAAGTAAAAAAATAGGTAAATTCGCAATATCCTTGAAATTTTCATTGTCACCTGAGAATGTGACACTTCATGCAAATTCTTCAATTCTGGTAACGAATTGAAAACAATCTTGTATGATATACGTGAAAAGAGCAGTTTTATTCACTTATACTATATTATTTATGGATTATATATAATTTTGTACAATAACTTGTATTATAGTTCAAGGAAAGTTGTTTTTCTTCAATTGTGACGTATTTCTGAAGAAAATATTTATCTAATCATAAAATTAACTGTGCCCCTTTAGCAAATTATTATTTGTCAATGTCAATATTAATTAAACCACCAGCTGCTTCAATTTTTGTATCAATAAATCAATATAAGGATATATTAAATTTAATGTTTTATCAAAATTACCAGTTAATTATATTTAAGGTTGTTATATTGAGTACTTACTGGTAAGCTATATTTATTTTTATTTCCTTTTAATATTTATTTTGCCAGACGTTCCTGGAAAATACGCAAGAAAGAAAATATGTGGGTGCAAAGGCATCAGGATTCCTGGAGAAAATGCTAAATTTTCACACATTTTATTACATACCATTATTAATAATAATTTTTGATAGATCAGAAATTCTCAATAAAGAGTTGCAGGATATTTGTCTCTATTTTTCGAAGCCAGAAGCAAAACTCAAGCCATTTTAGGAATCCTTTCGCAGCTTCGTCAAAATGCTTTAATCAATTTTTGGGATTATGTTCTCGAACATAAACCTAAATTAAACATTGGTATTAATGAACCATGTTTACCGAGAAAAGAAAACTGCCAAAGAAATTGACGAAAACTGTTCTAGTCAACATAATTTCCAAACTGCTAAAGATTACTACAGACCTATATTTTACGAAACAACTTTAAATAATTTGGTTATTTGCTTGTGTGAGAGATTTTTACTAAAATGATTTCGATTACGACAAATTTATTTTGCACAGAGACTTGTTTTTAGATTTGATTAATAGACGTGATCTCGAAATAAAATCATTTACCGACGTTGTAGAGTTTTTTACGTTGCCCGAAAATGATAGTTTTTTCTTCTTTCTGAGTATTTCAAATTTGTAAAGATTCTACCAACAATTCCTGTCATCAGCAACATCTTGTACTGCTGAACGGTCCGTCTCCAGTTTAAGAAGATTAAAAACTTATTTAAGAAGTACCATGACTAAAGAGAGATTGAATAATAACATAATAGCATAACATAACAGTAATAACATTAAATGTAAATAATAGCGATACCAAAGTTTTAAATCTGGCATACATGGCAAATTAATGCACGTACATCTTTAACAAAAATTATATCCACCATACAATATTTAGCTATTCAAGGTCTGCCATTAAGAGGACACACTAACGAAACTTCGAATTTTATCCAACTTTTGAAATTAAGGTCCAATTTTATGGGAATATATATCCAGATATGTAGTGCGAAGGAATATATTTTCAATCAATACTTGGTTTATGTAGTTTTTGTAATTTAAGTCTGTTTATACTTTGTTTTTCATAATATAATTTATAAGTTTTTTTTTTATTAACTCGTTCATTATTTCAACTTATTTTGCATTTAGTGTTTTAGGGATGCAAGTAGGTTTATAATAAAAATATTTCTCTTTTTTTCCCCTCCTCGCAGGTTTCTCACAAGTCGTCAAATGACGTCAACATCACATCTCTGACAAATTTGGTTGCAAATAAAATTGTAAAAGATACAAGAAAAAGTCATCGATACACTTAAACGATTTGTTGAAATATTGTTTCTAATTATATATATATATATATAATTAGAAACAATATTTCTAATAATTTATTGAAGCAATTACATATTTCTTACTGTATGTACATTATTAAATTTAAAAAAAAGAAGGTCTTGCTGCTATGCTTCAAATGGCTATCAGCCGCAGCCTTTCAGCCTGAATTTAGTCATAAGGAGTTGATAACGTTATGTTATAGTTTCTAATTATTTTATAAAATTTATTCTCTACGCACAAGCATCTTATGTGTATTTAGCAGACTTAGTTTGCTTAATGTTATCGCATTATTGTAGTTTAAAGGAATGTAATATGGTTATGTACGAATGAAAATAAGTAATTATTTATTATTATAAAATTAATTACAGACGTTGAAATACGAGCTGATATTACTTCAGCAACTATAATTATTCGGGTTCCTATTATTTTTATTGCTGGTATGTGTGTTTTACTACTTTCAGTAAACACTAATTCGTAATTATCTTAATACAAAATATTCAAGTTTGTATATGTATGTTATGCGTATTAAATACTTTTACCAGTGCTCGTGAACATTTCGCCCATGATAAATATTAATTCGGCTGTCTGATGTACGTTGGACACTCATGACTTATTTATGAGGCATAGCAATGTCCGATTTCATGCCTCGGCTGACTTTGACATTGCAATAATGCAAAATGGATTGGTAGTGTGTATGTATATTCTTTATCTGTGTTTTTATTTTATTAAGGCGTATGATTTTGCAATGCCTTAATATAAAGCAATTTTAAATAGTAATACTCGTAATAATAAATAATAATATAAAATATTGTTGTGAACAATATGGGCCGTCTTAGCCAATTTTTAATTTAACTGATCATTAAAAAGTAATTACTTTTAGAACTTATTTTCGTGTAAAAAGTAAACACGTAATTCCAATAAAAGTAGTTCATTCACCACATCCACATTAGCCAATTTTTAATTTAACTGATCATTAAAAAGTAATTACTTTTAGAACTTATTTTCGTGTAAAAAGTAAACACGTAATTCCAATAAAAGTAGTTCATTCACCAAATCATGCAGTTAGAATCTGTTGGAAGGATCACACCCAATCAGTGGCGTAGCTAAGAATTTTGGGCCCCTAAGCGAAATTTTAAAAGCCTCCCCGATACTATCAAATATTTATTGCATTACTTAAAGCAGCGGTTCCCAAACTTGTTTTACCGCGGAAACCCTATGCGATTTTCTGAATGTTACGGAACCTTTGACATACCTTTGTGAAATATCCCACAATTGCACTTTTATGCAGGGTGTTTTCAGTCATTTGATTTTATTTTGATGGGGTGATTAACCACCTTACAAGGAGGTGATTCAACCTAATATGCCTGTTGCAGAATATGAGTGATATGATATTTTTTAACAATTTTATTATAACTTTCTCTTTCCTCGTATTCACGTTTTTTTTTAATTAAATTGTGTCGTAGACTGATGCCAGTAGTTTAATCCTCGATTATGAATTTTCTGTGGTCATATAAAATCTGACCTTTAGAAACAAATTATTTTAGTTAATCATGTTTATATAAAACGGTTCTTAACTAAACAAAAAACTATTGAAAGCAATTAAAACTTCTAATTTTTTACGTCTAGTGTAGAAAAAAAGTTTACAATCCGAAACAGCAACAAATACAAAATGTTCTTAATAATAAAAATAATACTGTGATACATAAGTAATTATATACATTTCATATAACATATCTAAAATATATATAATAAAGAACATTAATAGGAAGATTAGTAAGCAGAACATTAATAGCAATGCATATGCTTCTTAGATTTGATTATTGTTTGAAAATTTGGTGAAATTTCGGACAACTGAATTCGCATAGCCGGTGCAGCATACAGTTTGTTGCGATACTTTGTTTTTGTATGCACATATGTAGAAAAGTCTGATTCACATAAGTACGTAGTAGCAAATGGTAATAGAAGTCGAATGGCTCGTTCTGATAAATCTGGATATTCGTCAATCACACTAGAAAGTTGTTAATGAAACCTCTTCGTACTTAGCTTATAATCGAAAATCAGAACTAATATCCATTAAATTTTCATACTCTACTGACAGAACCCCTTTTGAGGGTTATTTTACGTTGAAGGGATACTGTACTCAATTCTTTTATTCTTAATCCCTTCATTCTTTAAATTTAGAAAATTTTGAGATAGGGATTCCAACAACTGATATAAATGATTTTTAATTTCATTGCGTACTTCCATCTCTAAATTTAGTTCAGCTTCTTGAAGAAAATCACTTAGTGTTGGAAAACATTGCAAAGTATTTTGTTCCATTGCTGATATCCAATATTGAATTTTACTGGATAAAGATATCAATTTCTGTTTAGCTTGAAATCTAGTCACTTCTTGTCCTCGCAGAGATTGGCAAACCGCATTCAATTTTGCGAATATGTCAGCAAGTATGAAATCTTTGACAGCCATGTTACATTTGTTAACCTATCTGATAAACCACAATTATTATTATTATTATTATAATCAAAAGGCCCTTTACCCTTCGGTGTGGGCTATACATGTTACTACAGTTACATTACAGTTTTGTTATGTATTTGCAAATTCTTTCCACTCTCTTCTGTTCTTTGCCATTTCTCTTGCTTGTGTCACTGTCTTCCCTCTGCTGTTTATTATTTCTTCTATTTTGTTGTTCCATTCTTGTCTTGGTCTGACTCTTCCTCGTTTCTTTCCTGTTGTTGCTTCCCAGATTTGTTTTGTTTGATTCGTATTTTTCATCCTAATTAGATGTCCCCACCAGTGAGCTGCTTTTTTTCTATAAACTTTTCTATTGATTCTATATCCAATTCCTCTCTGATGTCTTTATTTCATATCCTGCCTTTTTTCGTTACTTGTTTTACTCTTCTCAGATATTTCATTTCTATTGCCTGTAATCTACTTTTATCTCTCTTTGTTAGCTTCCACGTCTCGCTCCCATATGTCAATATCGTTCTGTATATAGTTTTGTATATATTCATTTTTGTCTTTCTGCTTATCTCTTTCATGTTAGTAAGTATATTATTCAGGGCATAGTACGTTTTTATTGTGTTGTTTATTCTGTTGCTTAATTCTCCTTCCATTTTCCCGTCTTCTGTAAGTTCTACTCCAAGGTATTTGAATTGCTCCTCTTGTTGAATCTGGTCCTGTCCTATCTCTATATTTATGTGTTCTTTCCGTTTTCCTATTATCAGTACTTTTGTTTTGCTGTAATTCATCTTCATGTTATATTTCTCTAGGTGTTTATTCAATACGTTCATGTTATGTTGCAGGTTCCTCTCACTTTCTGCTATCACTACCACGGCGTATGCTCCTTCTGATATTTTAACCATTTGCATGTTTTTGTATCCTACGTTAGCTTTTATTATTTTTGTTTTCATGCTCTTCATTATTTCATCCATATATAGGTTGAATAGTGTTGGGCTGAGAGCTCCTCCTTGCTTAGTCCATTATTTGTTTTAAACGTTCTTGAAATTTGCCCCTTGTATATTATTGCATTACGGTTGTTGTTATATATATTCTGTATTACTTTCACTATCCTGTTTTCTATTCCTCTCTCTTCTAGTATTAACCTTAGTTTATTTCTTGGTATCATGTCAAACGCTGTTTCGAGGTCTATGAATCCCAGATGTGTATTTTTATTATTTGCGATTATTTTTTTTGTGATTTGTTTTATTGTGAAGATGTTGTCTTGCGTGGATCTCCCTTTCCTGAAACCACATTGCGGTTCTTCTGGGGTCTGTTCTATTCTTGCTATTATTCTCTTGTTATTTGTCTTTTCTAATATTTTCATCCCTATACTTATAGTGTTATGCCTCTATAGTTTGCGCATTTCGTCTTGTCACCTTTCTTGTATATCGGTACTATTAACGCTGTTTGCCAGTCTCTTGGTATCATATTTGTCTTCCATATTTGGTTCAGTAGCTTCAGTAGTTTATGTTTTCCTTTGGGTCCCATGTGTTTAATCATTTCTGCTGTAACCTGATCTTGTCCTGGTGCTTTTCATATTTTCAGTTCCCTTATTATTTCTAGAAGCTCTTGTTCATTGATACTCTCCGTTACTGTTTCTGTGATGTAATTTTCGCTGTTTCTTGTCTTCTGTTCGTTGCCGCTATTTATAGTTGGTAATTCTTCGAAATACTCTTTCCATCTTTCTATTATTTCTTTGTTTTCCTTCAACATTTTGCCTTGTTTGTCTTGTATGTATCTCGTTTCTTGTCTTTTTTCTTTCCTGCATCCTTTTATTATTTTACAGAATAGCTTTTGAATTTCCTTTGCGTTTTTCTCCATTGTATCCCCGAACTTTTCCCATTCCCTGGTCTTTGCTATTCTAACCTCGTCTTTTACTATTTTCCTTTTTTCCTTGTACCTTTCGTTGTTATTACTGCTTTTGACATTTAGGTATATTTGCCATGCTTTTTTCTTTTCTTTTCTTTTATCTCGTATGTCCTCTGACCACCACGCCGTCTGTTGTTTCTTGTTTGTACTTTTCTTCAACCCGCATGTCTCTTGTGCTGCCTCAAGCAGATTTCTTTTTATGTTATTCCACATTTCCTCTACTGCTTCGCTGTCGTTGGCCACTTCTAACTTGGCTTCTAATTTCTCTTTGTATTGTATTGCTGTTTTCTTCATCTCTTAGTTTGAATGCTCGTATCTTCCTGTAGTTTACTGCTATAGGTGGTCGCTGTATTTTTCGGTCACTGTCTTGATAGTTTTCCTTGAGTGTGGTCACCACTAGGTAGTGGTCACTTCCTATTTCGTAGCTTCTCTTTACTCTTGTGTCTATTATTTTGCTCTTTCTTCTTTGTTCTGTTAATACGTAATCTATTATAGATTTTTCGTTCCTGCTTATCACTTCCCTGGTGTATTTGTGTATCTCCCTGTGGTTGAATAGTGTGTTCGCTATTATTAGATTGTTCATTCTACAGTAATCTGGCATTTTCTTCCCATTTTCGTTTATTGTGTCTTCCCCGTATGTTCCTCTCATCGAATCGTTATCTTTTACTTCCTTGCCAATTCTGCTGTTAAAGTCTCCTTCAACATATATTTCTCCAATGGCATTTTCGGTTGTTTCCTTGAGCTGATCCCAGAATTCTTCTTTGTTGCTAGCCGTGGCGTACTCATTTGGTCCATATACTATAATTATTGTTCTGGTTCTGTTGTTTTCTTTTAGTTTTACAGTTAATATCCTTGGTGATATTGCTTGCCATGATTCTATTTGGTGTTCTATGTCTCTGTGCATTATGCATCCTACTCGTGCGGACACCCTTTTATCCTTGTCTACCCCGCTATATATTATTTTGTGCTTGTTATTAGTTGTGTACATTCCATTCCCTTTTCTTTTCGTCTCAGTTATTGCTAATATCTCTAATTCAATTCTTTCGAACTCTTTTTCCAACTCTTCCTCTTTACCGAATATACTCCTTATATTCCATGCTGCTATTCTCCATATTCGGCATTTATCTTTTTTGATATTTTTCCTGTTTATTGTGCCCTCTTCGTTTGTTTCTATTTCTATCTGTGCCTTCCTTATATTCCGTCTCGTATCCCATTTTACATCCGCGCTGTCGCTCCTTTTTCTCCTAATTTGATCATTCGTCGTGTCGATCTGCTTTTTCATTACCATTTTTTCTTGCTTTTCCGTCCTTGTTTGTATGCAACCTCTGCTTCTTTTGCTTAGCAGTTTTTTGACTCCATTGTTTGAATTTCCTCCCATTTCCAACTCTTTCCATTTGTTATCAATTTCTTATATCCCACTTTCGCCTGGTATCCTTTTTCTTTTTCTTCCTTGGCTATTCTTCTTATCTCTCTCTGCACTTCACGTTACTTCTTTGTTAGGTCCGACTCAACAAATATTTGTTCTTTTTTGTTTCGTAGTTTACTTTTACTTCTGAGAATTTTATCCGTGAAACTTTCAGTCTCAATCACGCACATTTTCTCGCCAATCTTCTTTGCACTCCTTAATTTAACCTTTATTTGTAGTTCTTCCTCGAGGAATTTTTCCATCGCCTCCTTTATTACCACCACAATTATTATAGTCTTTAAAATACGCCAACAGTTCTCTTCGCAGATAAAACATTCTAGCCAGAACTTTACCTCGCTAGAGCCATCTAACATCGGTACGTAAAATTAAAGTGTTATTAATACTACCCATATCTTCACACACAGATTTAAAAATACGTGATTCCAATTGCCGGCTTCTGATAAAATTTATCAATTTCACTGCTTCATCTATAGCTAATTTTAATGTGACATTTGTTTTTCGTTACTAATACTTATCTATACATAATGCAATGATTCGAATTACAGTTTTTGGCAACATTCTTAATTCTAGTTACAGAATTAGCCACTTTTCCTACCATTGCTTTTGCGCCATCACTGCATACATCAATACATTTGTCTCAGTTTATTTCAGTTGTTTTCAAAAAATTATCAATGCAGTTAAATTTATTTTCCCCTGTAGTATTCAATTGGACACTTTCACATAAAAGTAAATCTTCTTCAATTTTTTTTCTCAAAATCGTAACGAACAAAAACAAGTAAAATTGCTAAATAGGTTACATCTGTGGACTCATCTAACTGCAATCCAATAGCGTCACATACATGCAATCGCGAGATAAGTCCTCTTTTAATGTCATCCGCAATATCATTAATACGCCTTGATACGGTGTTGTTTCAAAGATTCACAACTATTTTAACAGCGTTTTCATCAAATACACACAAGACGACATCTTCATCAACAAGGTTTTATAAGAGATTCGCCAATAACATGTGCTTTAGCAGAAAGAGCAATGCGGTAACTGGCTTTGTATCATGCTTCTGTTGTTTTTTCGTTGTCCGTTTTAAATTTGTTTTCCTTTAAATTTTGAGAATGATTAAAACTTTTTTTCAAATTTTCTTTTAAAAAATGAGATGTCTTTATTTAAATATGTCTAATGATTTTTCTTTAAATGTCTTCGTAATTTTGAGGGTGCCATGGAACGATTTGCCAATATTTTATTGCAAAGTAAACCTAGGGCATCTGGAGTTTCTTTATCTCCAGTGTTAGCAAACCCATACGACAAGTAACTTGTCTCATACTTACAGTTCTTAGTCGTTGTCACAGCTCCGGAAGTTAAATATTTGTTTTGTGATTGAAGAAAATTTGAAGTTGTCGATCAACAGCATGGGTATCTCGAAAACCGTAAAAATTACAAAGGCGGTTAAATTACAAAAAAAAAATCGAAATTCAGAGGTCAGTAATATTCTATTGAGAAAACCAAAAATTTCCGCTTACTTCCGGAGATATTTGATAAAATCCGAAACCATGCGATTTCGTTTTTATTTTTTTTCTGAAGTTATTTGAAAAGGTATAAAAAAAACAAAAGGCACTTTCTCATTGCCACATTTTTAGCTGTACAAGACAGTGTTTATAAATCTTCAGTACAACGTTTCGTTTAGAAGAAACAATCATCATCTCCCGCGTTTACGTGGTCCAGAGAATAGGTGCTTTCCTTTCACACATAATCTCGGCTCAGCTCATTTTGAGATTTATCCCCTCCCTTTTTTATGTTTTTGAGATAATGGTTTCAAGAGATATGCTCAAAAAGTTGTGTGAAATTGCAACCATTGTTAGGTAGTTTGATTGTTTCTAATTTCTACAAAAGACGCAATGCCAATTTAAATTTGACAGTTCTCACTCACTTCATATTCAGTTAATTTGTGAAAGGAAAGCACCTTATGATTCCAACGTGTTGGCGTATGTGACGAATGCGGTTCGATCAGGTTGGATGAAAACTTTATTTGCTAATTGATTTCCCAAAACACAGATGTCAATAGCATTGCATCTGCACTGTATTATAATATATTTTTTATTCAGAATTTTAGAATGATTATTAAATTAATTAAAATATACTCCTACAATTTTATGCTCTGCAATTTTATTAACCCTTTAACGTCGTGCTTTCATAATTATGTACTGATTTTTTATTAATATTCGCGATAAAGAGTCAATGCACTTTTGTCTCGAGGAACCCTTTTTTCCGCGAAACCCACTTTGGGAACCGCTGACTTAGAGGTACATATGTAGAATATTAAGTTTTGAAGTTTCTAGTAGAATATATGACAAACATATATTTATATGTTTCAATTCGATTGTAACAATGTAAATTCATAACTATATAATTTATTACAAATTAATTAGCCAGCAAAATTTTTGCACGAAACATGAAAATAAACATAGAAATGAAACAAATTAAAAGTTTCTCTATAAATATAGTTCACTTCATATCATATAACTAACACATTTTCTGAAAATAAATAAAATAAAACAACATAAGGTGTTAAACAAAACAAAAAAAACAAAATACTCGTTTTCAAGCTTTCGCTTGAGCAAAAGACTATTAAATATTTTAACTCAAGTTTCAACGCTTCTTGATATTCAATGGCAAGTAATGCAACATGTATTATTCGCGACTGCCCACTAGTATATCTTCTGTATTCTTTTAGTTTCCTTAATGTTCTTTCCTCAGAAGCAACTGTTACCGGAATTGTTAAGAATAGTAGTAAAGAGCTGTGAAAACCTGAACCAAAACTGAAAAATCAGTTTCTAATGAACCATATTTTTGCAATAATAGAATAACGAAGTCTTTAATAGTTCTTTAAGATCTGGTTTTAATAAATGTCCAGCATTCATATACTGAATAGGTAACTGTGGAGGAACTATTTCGGAATAAGTATTTTGTAAATTGTCACACGTATCCATTAATTCTGATTCTGGAGAATTAAGTATGGATCTTGGTTCCATAAAATTAAAACGATCCTTAATATTTTTCATACCAGTGAATCGAGTATTGAGTCGCTAAATTATTATATCCAATATGCCATAGAATATATTTACTTTAAAATATTCTTCACGAGATTTCTATCTATGTTGCGATGAAAATTCGTCAAAATGACGTTTTGCCTTCTTTTGCCGTTTATTACGAAATTTTTGAACAAAACCCCATTTTCTTGCTATTTCTCGAGATTCCATTAACATGTCTTGAAAATTGTTTCTGTACGGTTTCATACAAGACCATTGTCATGTATTGTTCAGATTTTCCTCTGCTTCATGTAGGCAAATATATTTTCTTTGTAAATTTTTTTTAGCATAATAAATATCAACTAATATTTTATGCAGTAAAACACACAAAAAAATAAAATCAACATTATCCATACTGTTTTTTATTTGCTATGCCTCTTCTCTCTCATCTTTTTTTATTACTTTTGAGATTAATTTCAACCAATGCTTTAAGTATATCAACATAACATATTTCTACAGTAGTCAGTGATCTGGATATTCCCGACCAACGAGTTGGACTTTTTTTTTAAGAAATCTCAGATTTTCCAGTTAATTGAGACAACAAGGCCCATCTCTTAAAACTTTTTTCAACGAATAAATATATATATATATATATATTGTATTATATCAAAATAAAATCCTATTTCTTTGCAACCGTGTATTGTATCATTTATCACTAAATTCACTATGTGACTGGAACAATGCACATATTCGGCATCTTTTTGAATATGTTTTATTTTTGTTTTCAAGCCATTACAGATACCACTCATAATACTAGCGCCGTCATATCCTTGACCATAACATTTGTTAATAGAAAAAAAAAGCTCTTTTAAATTATTTAGTATTAGTACTTTCATACCTTCAGCTGATTGATCTTGTACAGTGTAAAATCCTAGAAAAGTTTCTTGGATTTTCAAATTAATAGCTGTTTGATTGTTACCTCTTGCAATATGCACATGCCTTATAACAATGCTCAACTGATCCTTTTTGGAGATGTTTTGTATTGTAACTAACAACAATGCATAAAATGGAGAAACATTAATTTTATCTATTAAAATTCTTTCTACATTATTTCCTGTACACTCAATTAATTCATTTTGAATTGTCGGGCTCAAATATCTCATGCATTCTGAAGGCATTTCTAAAACTTGTCTCATAACTGTATCATATTTACTAATTAATTTAACTTGTGACAAAAAGTTTCCATTGTAATTATTTTGATCATTTATATTTTCGTCTTTACCACGGAAGGCCAATGAGGTTTTAGATAACATAAGAATAATATTAAATAGTCGTTCTAAAACCAGCTTCCAAAAATTTGCCTGATATCTAATTTCATTTTCAAGGTTTTTGTGGATTGGTGAATATTTTTTATTCAAACTTCATATACAGCAGTTGCTCCAATGTATGACGTCGAAGAACTGTGACTTTTTATTTTGGCCGGCAGATTTTGCCATTCTTGTACCCCTGAACACCAATTACTATTTTTTTTTTTTTTTTTTAAAACAACACGGCTTGCAATATGCAGCATCTAATAATCTTGAATAGCACAACTATCTCCCCTGCACAGGTCAATACTTTGTTAATGTAAAATAGTAAGATACGCTAAAGTGTATATTTTGTTGTTGTTCTTCCTTAGGGAAAGGTCCTAGAGGTTTGTCTTTATTTTCATCACAATTGACCAAAACTGTTTTAATGTCGTCAGTGATATTTATTTTATTAGTTAGATAGTAACCTAGATCAGAGGTTCTATGTAATTCATTTTCGGTAGCAATAATTTTTGATTGTAATGGTAGTGGTTGTTCTTCATTTATAACTACAGAATCAATATCATCGCTGCAATTGACATTTGTTTCCTGATTAGACGATGTTTTAGATATTCCATTTATAAGAAAATGATCTAATTTTGGCAGTTTTCTTCACCGCTCTTCGTTATCTTTTCTATCTTTTCTTTTCTCTGCCCCACTTTTCCCCCCCATTTTTTAGGTATCGCTATCCTAAAATTAGGTATACCTTGCATTGCAGTTACTAGGTACTCGTTTAAAAAAATTAACCTTTCTAATAAAAAATACTGTTTTACTTGCTCGATTTATGATACACAAATTATAAGATTCTTTGTTTTTCTTTCATTTCCTTTAAACTGCCCTTTTGTTTTGATAATTCCTAAAACTAATGGAATCAGTTCAATTTTTTTTTATTCGCACTTATATTCAAGTAATTTTTACTAAAATAATTCGTTCTTACATAGATATTTAATTTTTAAACAAAACTACGAACGGCCGTTTTTCTTGATTTTTTTTCTTATGTAACCTATTCAAAATGTTATATGGTTGAAAATAGATTAAAAAGCTCTACCGAAATAAAAAATAAAAAATGTAGGTTGTCATTAAAAAAAACATTAATGACATCATAACTTTTTAAATTTTGTTTTTTAAATCTGAAAAAAATATTTTCATATGCGCAGTCTTTTATATTTATATCTATGTCCCTTTTAGATTTTTTCTCTCTCATACACATTAACGGAGTTACCGAATTTATCCGCTACTTAATTTCCACACTGTATGTTACATGTCACATTTGAAGTTAAAACGCTAATTTATTTTTAGGATATAATAAAGATGATTTACGGAATGATTCTTCTCAATACCACTCGAACTGAATAAATCCGCAACTATTTATTGTTATTAATTTTCCTCGTGTGCTTAACAGTTTAGCTCGACCAAACTTATGCAATTAATAATTAATTAGAGATAGAATTCCAGAGAAGATCAGCTTATTAATTGCAAATTTGGTGTCGTCAAATTGGCTCAATAAATTAAAAACCACAAATTGTCGGCTCTTTGCCCAATTGTTGCAGTTTTACTTTTAATAATGTGTAATGTTATAGACAATGCCCCACGTTCTAAAATGTAATGTTCTGATTGAAGTTTTATATTTGCCCCACGTTGAGGGTGTTTAAATTGTGCTGTTATACTAGGTCTATTCACTGCGTAGATTTATTATTGGGTAGATAATTGGGAATTATAAAATTGTTACTTACTTTTGTTGTTGTTGGGCGCCAATTTATAATTTACAATTATAAATGAAATACTATGAATTTAATATTGCATAACCTCACTTCTTTGTTTATAGCTTATGAATTTTATTATTTTGTTTTACTGTTTTCTCAGGGTCAAAAAGTGGGATCAAAATAAATTAGATGGCAGACAAAGAATATTAGTTTTAATTAATATTTATTACTATATTAAATATTTAGATAATTGATAACAAAATAAATACTACACTGATACGAAATAAAATGAACGCTTGACAATAGAAAGCCAGTCCTATCACTAATTAACAAACTAACACTATCAATATTTTATAACAATAATTCCCTAAATTCCTAATTCGCACAGTTAATTCCTTAATTGAGTAGTAATTTTAGTAAATTCTACCTGACATTCACGTTCATATTCCTGGTGAATAGCGGCAACTCGCTATGGTGATCGGAAATCCTGGTTGCAGATGTCCAATCAGTAAATTCAATTAATTCGGCACCAATTCCCTCGATTCGGAGTCCTGCTGTCCTCGATGGATCCTCTTCTGTAGTTGACGTTCTCGCTGAATCGTCTTTGGAGTTGAAGTTCTCGTTGAATCATCTTGGGCTCCTTTCAGCTGTTCTGTGTTGATAATGATTCCCTAGTTCACGTCGAGTGTTTACAGATGCTCGAACGCAAATAATTACTGTCCCGTAATTGATTATATCCGCGTAAACAAAACGTAAATCAAACTGTTTTTGAGTAACGCGTGACTGTAAATAACTATTGTTCTACGATATTTGTTTCTGTACAACTGTTTTGACCGACGTGGATGTTCCGGGATTTAAAGCGAATCTGATTGTTTATCGGCGTTCAGTTTTTTTAAAACCTCGGTTAACCAAGTGATTTTCGCTTGTTAAAATCCGCCTACGTTGATCCAAATAAGCGTGTAAATTGTCGAGTTGCTACACGAATCCAGTTTGTAACCACGGCCACGAATCAACAAATTATAATTATGATTATAATTATCCATATACCAGTGAAACCATAATTCCAATTGTGATGTGAATCTGATATTCGAGATCCTTGCATATTTCTGCTTCGATATGAATGTCGCACGTCTTTGTACGATGAGTTTGAGTTTTCCATTGAATTTTATACATATTACTGAGCCGTTACAATTATTTTACGTTAATTGTGCCCTGAATTAATTATAATTCTAGCTATACAAATCTTATTTGACTACTTAAGTAATCCTATTAATATCTGAATATCCTAAATCTAATATATTCAGTATAATTATCTATAAACAAAATCATACCTAACGTATACTATAAAATAACAAATTAAATCTATTAAATAACATCACAAATGATAATATTTGATATTGATATCGAATCACTTCAATTAAAATAAGTAATTAAACTTGATATTTCTCAATTCGTAAGCATGATTAAAGGATTGCAAACTTACTTAATTCTATTGTGTTCGAAAAACGTGTGTAAAATAAATAGGTACAAATATTAAAAACAAAATAAAGGTCTTCTTAAAGACTAATTTTAATTCCCAAATATTCGAAACTTCGGCGTTTAGTAAAATATCAAACATTACAAAAATTAGGTCTATCTGAAGCAATATCTTTCAATTGAAGCATATTCGAAAATCCATAGATGTGGTGAAAAATTAAAATAACTGAATACGTGACTTGACTGGAGAGGTGATGGTACGTTGAATTATGGAAGTAAATGACAATTCATATATCATTATTTGATCTAGTTCCTTTTGACACGTACGAGAGTGCACACGTGCCGTTCGTGATGTTCGTGCCGGTCGCACATATGCATGAGCTTAAATTCGACATTTTCTCCTAGAATACACTGGAATTGTTAAATTATTATTCATACATTAAAATTACAATATTAGTTTAAAATGCATTAAAGCTGGCCCATGCACAAACAAATTGAATTAGTAATTTAAGATTTGCGTTTAGGTTTATTGTTATACCTACCAGGGGCGTAGCCCTGTGTATAAATCTACAAATATGAACCATGAAGAAGGAAACATTACAGGCGAATGCATAAAAATAATAATACAAACAGAGAAAAATAATCAAATAAATAAAACAATACATAATGAAAAATTAATTCTTAAAAATATAAAAAAACAATATATACCAAAACACTCTACTCATAGTAACTGCAGATAAAAATGCAGGACTGGTAATTCTAAACAAATATACTTATAAAAGAAAAACAAAAACATTTGAAATGATAACAAATTTATACTTCTTTCAAAAAATGCAAAAACCTATTTCATTAATAAAACAAAAAGAATTATAAAAAATTCAAAAAACACATTAGAAAAATATACTAACAATTATAAAAACCTAATTCCAATGAACCCAACCATTTTCATTTCCATTTCCATTTCCATTTTCACCAAAATTATATAGACAACCAAAATTAGATAAACCAGAATACCCAATCAGACCCATAATAACATCTACAAACTCACCTAAACAACATGGGAACCTTTTTAAACAACCTCCCGAACAACGCAATAAAATACATTCCGAAACATACATTAAAAAACAGATTAGAATTAATCGAACATATCAATAAAATGAAATTACCATAAGAATACACATTAGCTTCTTTTGACATAACTAACTTATACACTAATATACCTATAAGATGTACATTAATCACGAAGAATATAATCAAATAACACATTCATGACATAAAAGAATTTACAGACATAATAAATTTATTTAAATTTATAAAACAAAATTGTTGCTTTTTCAATAACAATTATTACAAAATGACTGATAAAATTCCAATGGGTTTACCAACAAGTGGAATATTATCAAATATTTTCTTACATAACTTAGAAAATATTATTATCAACAATGAAAATACTTTTAACAATTACATACTACTTTGAAAAAGATATGTTGACGATGTTTTAATTATATGGAAAAACAACGACACACATAACATTACAGATTTATACAACACATTAACACATTACACAAAAACATAAAATTCACACTTGATATAGAACAAAGTAATAACACAAACTGTCTTGATATTAACATATTTAAAACAAATAACAAACTAAACTTCAAAATATATAGAAAACCTACAAGCAACAACATAATTATCCCAGCAGACTCATTCCACCATAGAACACATTTATACTCTTCATTATACTTACTAATTAACAGAATGCTCACTACACCACTAAACAAAAATGATGAAGTAAATGAAATAAACAAGATCGTAGAAACAGCAATTAATAACAACTTTTAATTAAAAACAATTAATAAAATAATTTAAAAAATAACATACAAATATTTCAAAAGAAAACATAATATTAATAACAATATATCAAAATATAATAAACACTCACTAAAAAACACTAACGATATACATTATAGGCCACTTACTTACCTGCAGACAAAATCAATCAAACATTAAAATACTATAATATTAAACTTTTATTTAGAACCAAAAACACAATAAAAACAGAATAATTTAATGCAAAAGACCACACTAAAAATTTAGACAAAAATGGATTTTATGCACTAAGCTGTAAAGATTGCGGTGCATAATACATTGGAGAAATATGAAGACGAATCAAAACAAGACTTAAAAAACATATCGGAGACAAAACTATATCAAATTTTGGAAGACATTTACATTTCAACAACCACATCTTCTACATAAACACCAACACAAAATTATTACACAACACTAACAAAGTACTCAAACAATTTTATTAGCGGCATATGAAATAGATAAATTAATAAATGCAGAACCTAATACAATATGTTAAAACGACCAAACAGAACTAAATTTCGAACCACTACATAAATTTTTAAATAATCCTTACAGAATCAAAGTTAGAACATCAATAACTTAAGCTTCAAAATTTGACAAATAAAGAAATTATTAAAAAGTCAAAACATTTATATAAAATCTAATCTAATATCAAATATATTAAACTCAAACAGTAATCAAAATTAAATTAAAATACACATACACACAAGCCACATACACCACAGAAAACTCAAACTTATTTTTCGATATAATTTCTATATTTAAATATATATTGTAGAATCAACCTCTGAAGATGATCAACATGGCTAACTATAGCCGAAACTAGGTCAAGAAGACACAATAAAGTAATAAAAACAAAAGACATATATATATATATATATATATATATATATATATATATATATACAGGGTCCGTCATTTCACCTCCCGTCTTCTGTATCTCAGTTACTAATTGAGTTAGGATTTTGATATTTTGCAGACTTTACTTGCATTCTATGACGTATTTTAGGAAAATATTTTTGATTATACAGGGTGTCCCAAAAAAGTGTGACGTCATCATGATGTGTATTTTTAAATTGCATGGTATATTTTTGGTTGTTTATTTGGGTGCCCTTTATGGACGCCTACATACCTATGAAATTTTATTAAAATCGGTTCAGTGATTTTAGCAAAAAAAAAAAAAAAACTGAAAAAAATCAGTTTTGCACCATTGGTTAAGAAAATTAATAAGAGATAAAAATATGCCTTGTTAATAAAACCGTACAAGGTACTCATTAAATAAGGTCTGATAGTTGCGTTAACCAAGTTTTTTTGATATGCTTTATACAGAGTGCCCAAAATTTAGTGTCAACCTTTTCAAATTTTAAAGAACTTTATTTTCCTTATTTTAAATTGGAGCCCCTGTATATTTTTATGTCATTCCATGTGGAATTTAAAGACAAACATTTTTCCTAATTACAACTCTATCGCAATTCCTAACACATTGAAAGTTATGTGCAGAAAACCCGATTTATCATCTATTCCAATAGCCATTTTAATGAATAAAATTTGAAGGTGACTTTGAAAAACAATTTATTGACATAACATGTTTTGTAGTTACAATTAATATCTCGAAAGTATGAAAGGTTTCACAGATCTTCGTCTAAATCTATTAAACATCGTAAAAGTATTAAGTTTTGTATAAAAAATAGTTTTAGTAATAAAATTTCATAAAAACATAACATAACTGTGCATTTCTAAAATTAATTAATTGCTAGAACTTGTGTTCTATATGTCTTCTCCTCTTGAAGTCACAAACGAAGACGAGTATGAAATGACATTGCCACTCTTCGTAACAGGTTGAATGTAATATTTTGAAATGCGAATATGAAAGTCATATCCACATTTGTCAATATAGGTCATAATATTTGTCATATTATGAATATCATATTTTCCATGACAAAAAGTAATTTTGCTATCCTGGATATAAAGACCTTAGCTAAAAAAGTTTTAAACTTTTATATTACTACAGTCAACAATGGCTCTTGTCACTTTGTTAAACTTTTATGTCAATAAATTGTTTTTCCAACCCACCTTCGATTTTGATTAATTAAAATGGCCATTGGAATTGTTGATAAAACGAGTTTTCTGCAAATATCTTTGAATGTGTTAGGAATTGAGATGGGATTGTAATTAGGAAAAATGTTTGTCTTTTAATTCCGCATGGAATTACATAAAAATATACTGGGGTTCCAATTTATAATAAGAAAAATAAAGTGCTTTAAATTTTGAAAAGTTTGACACTAAATTTTGGACACTCTGTATAATGCATATTAATAAAACTTGGTTAACGCAACTGTCAGACCTTATTTAATGAGTACCTTGTATGGTTTTATTAACGAGGCACTATTTTTATCCCTTATTAATTTTCTTAACCAATGGTGCAAAACTGTTTTTTTTCAGTTTTTATTTTTTGTGCTAATGTCACTAACCCGATTTCAATAAAAAATTATGGGTATGTAGGCATCTATAAAAGGCACCCAAATAAGTGACAAAAAATATACCTTGCAATCTAAAAATATATATCATGATGACGTCACACTTTTTTGGGACACCTTGTATAATCAAAAATATTTTCCTGAAATACACCCTAGAAAGCAACTGAAGTCTGCAAAATATCAAAATCCTAACTCAATTAGTAACCGAGCTATTGAAGACGGGAGGTGAAATGACGGACCCTGTATATATATATATTTATATATATATATACATATATATATATATATATATATATATATATATATATATATATATATATATATATATATATATATATATATATATATATATATATATATATATAACGTATATAAAGTATTCCAGTAAAGAAGAAAACAAATATAATATAAGTGAGCAAAGTCGAATTTAATCCACGAAAACCAGTTTAGCGCAACAGGCGAAGGCGAGTGCGATAATGTTTTCGAGTGGATAAAATTGCTTTATTCACGTGTATCCTAAAAGATTTTTTCCAATTCGTTATCAGAATTGAAGAATTTGCGTGAAGTGTCACAATGTCAGGTGACAACGAAAATTTTAAGTGCAGTGTGAATATTCCTATTTTTTTACTTTATTCACGTTCTGAATGGTTATAGTGAATAAAGTGAAAATGTAAACATTTTATTGACCCATTCGATTAAAGTGAAGTTTTAACTATGAGGTACAATATACATAATAAGCATTTTAATAACGCGAATTGGAAAAAATATATTATAATACTGGTATCCCAAAATGAATGAAACCATAACAAAAAGTTTTAACAAATTAACGTCATATGTTTATTATTTAAAATGATAATAATCAGAGCCTGGGCTTTTGACAAAATACTTTAAACTCCTTATTAAATGCCTTAAATACCTAAATAAATTTAAATACCTATTATACCTATTTTGGCCATACTTTCGACTTTTGGCCTGCACTTACTAAATTAAATAGAAAATTTTGAATATATTGAAAATGAATTCATACAAATGGGGATTTAAGAACGTACCTACTTAATGTATTTTCTTTGAAGTATTTAAACGATTATCTATGAATTATATCCGTTATTGAAGCATTTGAACCAGCGATGCGGAGAAAGCAGAGGAAGGGAATTGGTGCGATGGATTTTGTTAGTATTTATGGCACTGAAATAAGAACAAATAGTGTAATTTAATTGAAGGTTTGGTGATCCATCCTGAATGATTGTAGTAGGGTTTGGGTAAAGCACTTTCAGGTTACGTTTATAAAATGTTTATTTACTTGTACCGGTTTCGACACTGGGGGTCGTCTTCAGCAATGTACAAATCTATAGTTAATATGACTAAGGATTAGCGAGACATGTTAAATTTATGTTAAAATATACTTACAGTCAAGAGAAAAAGCGTTGTATAGTACAGATCATGATTGCATCATGGGAAATTGAATAAAGGTTCATGTTCCAGTTTGGTAAAATTAGCACGTTATGTGAATTTAAAATAATAGGTGAAGAAATTTTGAAAAATCAATTTGTTCCAGCTTAGTAAAATTAGCTCGTTAATGTGAATTTAAATAATAAGTGAAGAAATCTTGAAAAAGTCCTGTATAGTAAAATTAGCGCATCAATTTAAATTTAAAATAATAGGTGATAAAATTTTTTGAATGTACATGTGTTTTCAGGTTAGGTGATATCTGAAATTTTAGATAAACATTGTGTAAGTTTTAGTTGGGCTTTGCCAGGTTAACTACATACCATTGGTGGTGGGTCCCAAGTTTTGTCTTGTTTAATGTTGTAATATAAGGCATGTCTAATGCAGATGTTGATGATATCATTGGGGTAATAGAATAAAGCGTGAATTAGGTGATGTATCGTTTAGACACCATCTTGTGGGAAAACGCGTTTTGTTGGTTCCACCTCCGATGGTCTGTAATTTTACAAGGTTGGCGTTGTGCTTAGATATTTGAATAATGGCGCGAAATTTAGATTTACTCGATCGTTTATACATGTTTTATTACGATCTTTTAGAGCTTTATCAATCTCGAGGGCTTCATATAGCATGAGCTTGAAGCCCTTGTTCATGGGTTTAAGGAGAGTGGCGCAAGTATCTATGTTAAAGGTGTGGTTGTTATCATAAAGATGTTTACCGAAATTTGCAGTTGTTACATTCCTAATGTGTTCTTTTATTCTAGTCTCCAGTTTTCTACCTGTTTCCCCTATGTACACTGCATTGCAGTCATTGCATGATAGGGCATAAAGTCCATTTTTGTCTTTGAAAACGGTCGGGCGATTGTTATCAATGATATGGTTGCCTAGACTCGTATTATTTTTGAAGGCTGGGGTTATTTCAAATGAACGTAGTATGTCTAAAATGGGTTGTAATTGTTCACCTTGGTATGTGAGTACACTAAATGTTCGGTTCGTTGTTGGTGTGGGGGTGGTGGGTGGTGGGGGATTGAGTGATTGTAAAATTTGTTCTGTGGTGGCTCGTTCTTTTCTGCGTATTAATTTTGTTATTAGTTTTGAAGGGAAATTGTGGGATTCAGCAAGTTCAAATATTATATTTTTATTCTTTTTTGAAGTTTAAATAGTTTAGTGGGATTGTGAAGAGTCTGTGGATATGGTGGTTAAACAAGGCTATTTTATGAATGTGTGGATGGAAAGAGTTGAAGTTGATGATGTTGTCAGTTTGCGTGGGTTTCCTGTATATGTTGAATTCTATATTTTTATCTGGAGTTAAAGTTATGTTGAGATCAAGAAAGTTGATGGAGTTAATGACTGAATTTTCAAGGGTGAATTTAATTTTACGGTGGAGTGTGTTTATGTGGTTGTGGATTTTTGTTGTATTTTGAATTGGACCCTCTATGATGCAAAAGATATCGTCAACGTATCTATTCCAAAAGATTATGTGTTTGGTGAAGCCTGATTTTGTATTTAGAAGTTGTGTTTCTAATTTGTTTAAGAATATATTAGCGAGTATGCCGGAGATGGGTGAGCCCATCGGTAAACCGTCTGTCATATTATAAATTTGGTTGTTAAATGTGCAAAAATTTTGATCAGTAGCCAATTTTAAGAGTGTCTTTATGTGTGAGGCTTCTGTTGTGGTTTTGCTTAGTTGTAATTGTTATAATATGTAGTCTATAGTCTCGTTAGTAGGGATGTTGGTGTATAGGTTGGTGACATCGAACGAACATAAAGTGTATTCCACATTTGTATTATTGTTGTTAAAGTTTAATTGTTTTAAATTTTGTATGAGTTCAAGATTGTTTTTAATATGATAGGTATTTTGAAAATTAAAATTCTTAGTTAAGTATTCGTTAAGGAATTTAGCTAGTTTTAATGTTGGTGAGTTTGTAAATGAGACAATAGGTCTCATGGGGATGTTGTCTTTGTGTAGTCCCCATGAGACCTATTGTCTCATTTACAAACTCACCAACATTAAAACTAGCTAAATTCCTTAACGAATACTTAACTAAGAATTTTAATTTTCAAAATACCTATCATATTAAAAACAATCTTGAACTCATACAAAATTTAAAACAATTAAACTTTAACAACAATAATACAAATGTGGAATACACTTTATGTTCGTTCGATGTCACCAACCTATACACCAACATCCCTACTAACGAGACTATAGACTACATATTATAACAATTACAACTAAGCAAAACCACAACAGAAGCCTCACACATAAAGACACTCTTAAAATTGGCTACTGATCAAAATTTTTGCACATTTAACAACCAAATTTATAATATGACAGACGGTTTACCGATGGGCTCACCCATCTCCGGCATACTCGCTAATATATTCTTAAACAAATTAGAAACACAACTTCTAAATACAAAATCAGGCTTCACCAAACACATAATCTTTTGGAATAGATACGTTGACGATATCTTTTGCATCATAGAGGGTCCAATTCAAAATACAACAAAAATCCACAACCACATAAACACACTCCACCGTAAAATTAAATTCACCCTTGAAAATTCAGTCATTAACTCCATCAACTTTCTTGATCTCAACATAACTTTAACTCCAGATAAAAATATAGAATTCAACATATACAGGAAACCCACGCAAACTGACAACATCATCAACTTCAACTCTTTCCATCCACACATTCATAAAATAGCCTTGTTTAACCACCATATCCACAGACTCTTCACAATCCCACTAAACTATTTAAACTTCAAAAAAGAATAAAAATATAATATATGAACTTGCTGAATCCCACAATTTCCCTTCAAAACTAATAACAAAATTAATACGCAGAAAAGAACGAGCCACCACAGAACAAATTTTACAATCACTCAATCCCCCACCACCCACCACCCCCACACCAACAACGAACCGAACATTTAGTGTACTCACATACCAAGGTGAACAATTACAACCCATTTTAGACATACTACGTTCATTTGAAATAACCCCAGCCTTCAAAAATAATACGAGTCTAGGCAACCATATCATTGATAACAATCGCCCGACCGTTTTCAAAGACAAAAATGGACTTTATGCCCTATCATGCAATGACTGCAATGCAGTGTACATAGGGGAAACAGGTAGAAAACTGGAGACTAGAATAAAAGAACACATTAGGAATGTAACAACTGCAAATTTCGGTAAACATCTTTATGATAACAACCACACCTTTAACATAGATACTTGCGCCACTCTCCTTAAACCCATGAACAAGGGCTTCAAGCTCATGCTATATGAAGCCCTCGAGATTGATAAAGCTCTAAAAGATCGTAATAAAACATGTATAAACGATCGAGTAAATCTAAATTTCGCGCCATTATTCAAATATCTAAGCACAACGCCAACCTTGTAAAATTACAGACCATCGGAGGTGGAACCAACAAAACGCGTTTTCCCACAAGATGGTGTCTAAACGATACATCACCTAATTCACGCTTTATTCTATTACCCCAATGATATCATCAACATCTGCATTAGACATGCCTTATATTACAACATTAAACAAGACAAAACTTGGGACCCACCACCAATGGTATGTAGTTAACCTGGCAAAGCCCAACTAAAACTTACACAATGTTTATCTAAAATTTCAGATATCACCTAACCTGAAAACACATGTACATTCAAAAAATTTTATCACCTATTATTTTAAATTTAAATTGATGCGCTAATTTTACTATACAGGACTTTTTCAAGATTTCTTCACTTATTATTTAAATTCACATTAACGAGCTAATTTTACTAAGCTGGAACAAATTGATTTTTCAAAATTTCTTCAACTATTATTTTAAATTCACATAACGTGCTAATTTTACCAAACTGGAACATGAACCTTTATTCAATTTCCCATGATGCAATCATGATCTGTACTATACAACGCTTTTTCTCTTGACTGTAAGTATATTTTAACATAAATTTAACATGTCTCGCTAATCCTTAGTCATATTAACTATAGATTTGTACATTGCTGAAGACGACCCCCAGTGTCGAAACCGGTACAAGTAAATAAACATTTTATAAACGTAACCTGAAAGTGCTTTACCCAAACCCTACTAGTGTAATTTAACATCTTGATCAGTGTACATCTGTCACAATGCCGAAAGACAGTGCTCCGCTGAGAACCACAATCAAAAGTTACAATGTGAAAGTGAACCACAAAAAGAAATATTTTGTAACTCAGCATTTGGCAACCAACAAAACTGCAAGAAATTCTTAAGAAATTTCCCAATAAAAATCAATAACAATCAACAATCAATTTTGTAGAAATGCCTCTTTGTATTGCATTTTTAAGCTTTGTTGCCTTTTTTACTGCCTATTTTGACATTTATACTGCCTTTACAGCTTTTTATACTTCATTTTTATGTTTATTTTTTCTAACTTACGAGCTCTGGTAATAATGAATCGCTTATACCATCATCACAAGTTCAGCGTCAAACAATAACAATTGAAGAACTGTTGAATTGTACACAATAATTATATTAAATTAAAGTCTTTTCACTATCGCATCGCAATGGCCATTCCCGAGTAGATCCAATAGTTATAGATTGCAGCAACATAAGCAACTTAATTTAGATCTGCCTTAACTTTACAAAATCAATGTCATGTAGTTCTAAGAAAATAGTTACTCACAATAGTAAATATTTATTTTATTAGGAATTTTTCATGGAAATTATATTAAGAAAGTTATATGCTGCTTGGTAGAAGGTGTAATGATATATATATATATATATATATATATATATATATATATATATATATATATATATATATATATATATATATATATATATGCTGCCAACATTATTTTATTTATAAATCCAATTAACTCAAATTATTTATATATCATAAATAATGTATTATGAAATGTAATATATACAAGATAATAGGTCTTATTTTGTTATAGTTTATACTTAAATTATAGTAAAGTAGAACAAAAATAAAAATATGACAATCGAAAAGAGCCTCCCTTCAAATTTTGGGTGAAATATAAAGACTGGGCCTGATTATAGACGTTATATGTGTTCTTGCGTATAGAGCATAAATTTGAGGGAATACGTATTTAATTTCTTAGAATGAAATTTTTTGGCTGAATTAGAAATCCAATAATATTTGTGTATCTGTAGTCACGTGTGCGGCAAAATCCAATCAAAATTTCATTACACTGATAACTACCCATGGATAGTGAGTATCAAGCACATTGCTTTGAGGCAGCAGACCTCCGCCTTAGGCGTCAGGCTTTTTCCAACCAGTGTACTTTTGGAGATAGTGATAAAATTATTTCGTAGGTACTTATCAATCTCCTCAGATTATTACTACTGACAATAGCAATAAGATGAATCAACGATAGTTTTGATCAAGCATGTATTGTGAACTGATTTCAAAAAAATACTTAAAAACTTATATTTTTGCAGTTACATATTCTAAACGTTTACTGAAAATTATTTCAAATTCGTTTGATACTTTAAATAATACAGGAGTATTAATTACTCTTGTGAATATAAACTTTGCATTGTATATTTTTAATTATCGTAACACTGCCAATTATTTCAAATACATTAAATAACTGTTGACAACATATTATTTTAAATTTTTCATTGTATATTTCTTATTTCGGCAATTTCATTTATTCGTTTTTAAATGACTTTTTTCTGTTTGATGGTGGTTCATCAGAAAGTTATTTTAAAACAGCACAAGTTATAATAATACAGCCTCTTTCCCTATCAGTGTTCCTTTACTTTAAGCTACATTATCTGTTTTATTATAGGACTTTGAGTTTAGTTGGATTTTGTTACAAAGAGAATATATTGTACATTGATGTGTTCATAATTCCTCAAAGGCTTCCGTCATCGAACCACATCATATACTACTTAATTAGAATATAAACGAAGGAAACTTTTTCAATTAATAAATATTGCTCAATTGATGTTTGAAATAAACCTTAATTTAAAATAACTACATTCAACTGCAAATGATAAGTGCGATGAACCACGCATTAATTTTAGGTGCTAATTAAGTTATAATACAGTATTTAACAGCACGCAATGTAGGCCATTATTCACGATAATAAATATTATTCAATTGTGTCATGAAAATCGATTGCATTTATTTCAACTTTGCTCATATTATTGCTTCTACAATTTTTAATAATTTTCTTCATAAGACAATAGAAATATAATCAAATCATTGACTCAGTTTGCGGCTCGTGTTATAATCATTCACTTAAATAGTAGCCAATTAGCCATTATGATCGAGTCAAAATAGTATATTGTGTGGTCAGTACAGGAAGTGATATATTCCCGGCAGATGCCACAATTGATGAGCAAGCCGAAGAGGCCGAGAAGGTAATTCATGTACAAACCGTACATAGTAATTTTGCTTTTTGCTAAGTTTTGTAAAAATATGGAAGACGAAGAAGAAATTATTTGCAGTAGACCTCCAGGAATAGAAATATTGTAGCACAGTTATTTCTCCATTACATAGCAGCCGTCACTACCGGAATCGTCCGTTTTGTGGACTGCTTCTAGGCTAGGAAGCGACTGTTTATAGGACGTTGGCAGAAAAACATTGTTTTATTTACACTGGACTTTTTAATTTTAATAATAATGTAAAGGAATTGAGCAACGAAAAATCCAACAGGAAGAAAGAAAGGCCAACCAACAGAAAACTGAATGCGAAAATTACATAGAAGAACAATACAAAGAAAATATGAAAGAACTAAAAGGAATGCTGCACGATTTAATGCGGGTAGTGAGGAAAAGAATAAATAGCTAAAAAAAACACCAACGAAGAGATAAAGTAAAACCGCTAAGAACTAAATGAACTAAAATACTAAATACAAACAATAAGAAAAAAATCACATGAGAATGAAGAAAATGGGAAAAACGAAAAACAATCGAAGATGACACATATACAAGACCAAGAGGAACGAGTGGAAAGCCCAGAAAGAGAAATAAAGAGAAAACATTTCGTAATAAAAGGGTTAAACAACGGGTTAAAGGGTTAAAGTAAAACAGCGAAGAACTTAAAGAACTAAAATACGAAATACAAACAATAAGAAAAGAATCACATGAGAATAAAGAAAAGTGGGAAAACGAAATACAATCGATGATGACATAAATGCAAGACCAAATGGAACGAGTAGAAAGCGCAGAAAAAGAAATGAAGAGAAATAATATCGTAATAACAGGGTTAAGCAACAAAGGAGAAAAAGTAAAGCAAGAGGTAGAAGAGTTTCTAACAGGAGAAATAAAAGTAGAAATAAAAATAAAGAGCGCCTACAAAATAAACAAATACCTAAATTAAAACATTGTACTAGCAGAAGTGGAAACATTTGAGATGAAAAAAGAAATCATGAAAGCGAAGAACAATATGAAGCATACTAGAATATACATAGAGAAAGAATTTACGTTGGTAGGATGAAAAGTGCAAAGAAAAATTATAAACATAGCGAAGGAAGAAAAAGACAAAGGAAATGAAGTAAGAATGGGTTACAGAAAAATACCACTTATTGGAACAGAATACAGATGGAACAAAATGAGAAAAGGAATGGAATATACTAGAATATACATAGAAAATGATTAAAACGCTGCAAGAAAGAAATGTGCAAAGAGAAATTAGAAACATAGCGAAGGAAGAAAAAGAAAAAGGAAATGAAGTAAGAATGGAATACAGAAAAATAATAAATAATAAACAGAATACAGATGGAACAAATGAATACAAAGAATTGAAGTAGTAGAAGGTGCAAAAAAGGGTCAAAAAAACTAAACCAAAAACCAATAAATAAGACAAACAGCGGAAACACACAGGACATGAATATGGAAAACAGCGATAAAATAGATAATATAGAAAAGAACACGAAATCAGAACAAAATAGCAATAACAAAATAAAAATAAAAATAAATAAGGAAGGGAAAAAAGACGAAAAATTGAAAAAATTAAAGAAAAAATAACATTAGGGGCATGGAACATTTGAGAATACATGGAGGAAGAAGCAGAACTTATGGAGAAGGTGAGAAAACATAAAATAGAAATACTAGGATCTATCGAAACAAAAAAGAAAGAACACGGAATAGAAAATATACATGGAGGATACTGGTTGATATGGACAGGGGTAGATAAAAAGGAAAGAGCAAAAGAAGGAATAGGAATTAAAATAACACCGTAAAGGATCAAAGATGTAATAAAAGAAAAACATATAAACGAAAGAATAACGGCCATAGAAATCTAACTAGTCGAGAATGAAACATGGACACTGATAGTAGCATACGGACCGACCGAAAACGCAAAGAAAGAAGAGGAAGACACATTATTTGAAAATATGCAAAGGGAAGTAGATTAAGGAAAAGAACAATTAATGATAATGGGAGATGTAAGCGGAAGAGAAGGATGCCAAAATAGCGGAATAGAAGAGATAATGGGAAAACAAGGAGAATAAATTAAAAACAACAATGGGAAAAGAATAATACAATTATGCATTGAAAACAACCTAGTGATAATAAATACAAAACACCCAAGCAAAAACTCTTGCCGAACCATCTTCTTAGGTTCTGCTTGCAGAACCCAAGCAGAAGATCGATAATAGACTTTCATCTAATTATTAGAAACAGCTGAAACCAAATAATGAATGTAAGAGCTTCAAGGCAAACTGAAATTGAAAGTGACCACCACCTCCACCTACTAAAACTAGACATGAGTTGGAAGAAAATACAAAAACAGATAAGAGAAGGATAAAAGTTAAAGAAAAGGTAAAGCCTACTAATTAAGAGAAACACAAACACAAGAGAAATACATAGAGATAGTAAAAATATATTCAAAGAGAGCGAAAAAAGATAAACATAGAAGGAAAATGGGGAACATTCAAAAGATATATACTAAAAGCGGCAAGGGAGACCTGCTGAACAACAAATATTGGAAACAGGGAAATGAAAATGACAAACTGGTGGCCAGAGGAAGTCAACAAGGAGATAAAAGACAAAGAAGAGACATGGCAAAAATACCTACAAACAAAATTTAAAAAAAGATTATGAAACATACAAAGAAAAGAGAAACAATTCAAATTCAATAATAAAAAAGCAATAGAAAGGTATTGAAATAAAAGATAAATAGAAAAATCAGCAGAACTATATAACGTATTAAAAACACCTTTTTTTAGCAAGAGACACAAAGACAGAAATAGTCAAAAAAGTAGACCAATGCTAATTTATACAGCGAAACATGGACGATCACAGGAAAACAAATGAAATGAATAAATACCATGGAGATGAGCTAGAAAGGGTGCGAATCCTGGAAAAATAAGCCTTCCATATTTTGACGTCGATTGCTTGAGATTATTACGTGCCTTAAATAATAAACTATCAAAAAACCAAAATTGGTAAAAATTATGATAGATGCCTTCATCGAAACTCTTGAAAGCGTTCTCAGATTTTTTATTAATAGTTTCTTTGCCGCTGGATCGAACGAGCTTACATAGAAGTCTGTTACGATACGTAGAAAATAAGTTGTCAGCAAAACAACTTTTGACACTTTATAAAAATATCAAATATTTTTTAGCAAGAAGGGGATATCAAATTGAAAATATTGAAAAATGGATACTGGAAAATGGAGATAACAAAAATAGCAGAACTACTATTCGCGGATGATATGGCAATAATTGCAGAAACATAGGAAGCAATCCTTTGCAATAAAACTCTAATCTGCCTCTAAACTGCAATACAACATGGAAACCATTGATAAAGAGATTAAGAAAATAAACATGAAAATAAACTACGAAAAGACAAAACCCATGATAATTGCCAAAGAGAAAAAAAAAGAAACACGAAATAAAAATAAAAGAAAAAAAAAATCAAAGTAGAATAAGACAGATATTTAGGAACAATCATACAGAACAATGGTAAATTATATAATGAAATAGAAGATAAAATAGGAAAAATAGCAAAACTATATATCATGTTAAAAAGTAGGAGATATTAAGAGACACAAAAACAGATATAGTTAAAAATGTAATTAGACCAACGCTAACTTACAGCAGCGAAACATGGACGATGATAGGAAAACAAATAAAAAGAATAAATGCCATGGAGATAAGATTCCTAAGAAAAATAGAAAACAAAACAAGAAGAGGCAGGATAAGGAAGGAGATGCATTAGAAAAATTTAAAAATAAAACGAATACTGGAAAAAATAACAGAATGCCAAATGAGGTAGTTTGGACAAATGAGATGAATGAGGGAAGAAAGAAACACTTAGAAAATATACGAGACAAGAGCAGCAGGAAAACAACAAAGAGGAAGACCGAGAAAAGAGTGGAACAGCGCAATAAAAGAAGGGGCAACAAGAAATGGGAACACATGGGAAGAAATAAAGGAATGAACAAGAGATATGAGGAAGTGGAGATAATATTATAAAACTTAATCTTGTATGGCTTACACCGAAAGGTAGAAAGGCAAAGGAATAAATAAAACAAATAAATAGTGTAAAATGACTGGAAAACTTTGAAATGAAATTTATATTGTACTATCGTATAAGTGGTTGGCCATGAAATATTATGTATCCTTAGATGCGTTAATAATAAAAGTATTATTTAACAGTCATAGCAAAATTTGGAACTGAAAAATTATCTTTCGCAAAAAAAACTGATAGTTGCTCTATTGGAGTTTTTCAATAACTGATGTTTATATATTTTTTCTGTAAGAAAATTTTATAATGAAATTGGATCATGTAATAATCATATTCTCCGAGGAATACAAGTAACTGATATACTTATGAGAACTCATAAAACTCTCGTGTTTGCAGAATCGGAGCATTATTGATATGCATTATTATAATTCGATAGGCGAAAGAGCAACAGAAGGGGTGGCTTGCATAATAAATAAAGGACTAGCCGAAAACATCATTAAGTGGTACTTTGTATCGAAGAGAGTTCTAGAAATTTGCCTTGAGATGGGAAAAAACACAAAAGCAACGATAATAATAGCTTATGGACCGAACGAGGATGCCACAGCCAAGAAGAAAGACGAATTCTGGGAGAAGCTAACCGAAATAACAGAAAATGTGAGTAATAGATTAGTAATCATTGGCGATCTAAATGGTAGAGTAGGTAAAAGGAGAAATGCCGCAGTCGACGTAATAGGAACAGAGGGAGAGAGCCTCCGAAACAACAACGGAGGCAGAATAATAAATTTCTGTGAAGAAAATAACCTAATAGTAACTAACACATTCTACGCCCACAAAGAGAACACAAGTTTACAAGAGAAGTAAACAGCATGAAAGAAAGATCGAATATAGATTATGTACTAATCAACAGAAAATTTAGAATAGAAGTGATAGACGTAAAAGTGAGAAGAGGCCCTGAAATCTATAGTGACCATTATCTATTGCTCGCAAAAGTGAAATTCGAAATGGAAAGAGCACAAGACCACAACAAACAATGTAAGAATCCGAGGCCCATAGAGTCAATCAAGACCTATAAATTGCAGGATATGGTAACAGCAAGTAAATTCAGAGATGATACCGAAAGGAAGCTAAAAGCTAACCTGAGAGAAGAAGATGACAGCAATCTACAAGATATGTGGCAAAAGTTTAAGGAAATCATTATAGAAACAGCTACAGAAAAGTGTGGCACAATAATGAACATTAAAAGTAAGAAACAAACAAGATGGTGGAACCAGGATATTAAAGAGCAAGTGAAAATAAAATAAAGATAAATGGAAGAACAGTCTAAATACGAAAACAGATGAGTGCTACGCAGAATACAAGCAACAAAGAATAAAGGTAAAAGAGCTCGTAAAATAAACCAAACAACAAACCTGGGAGGAATTCGGCAGGAAAATGGAGGAAGACAGCCTCACAAACCAAAAGCTGTTCTACAAAATGCTGAAGAACATAAAAGAAAAGATACAACATCAAATAAAGCAAGTAAAATCCAAAGACGGCAGAAACATGAGGGAAAGTAAGGAGATCGTGGCACGGTGGAGGGAATATTTCCAAGAGTTACTAACAACGGAGCAGCAAGAAGTTAACGCTGAAATCAGTAATGAAGAAACTCGGAGGAGCACATACCCAGGCAAGATGTTGACATGGAACACGCTATACAAATAGAAAAAGTCACAGAAGCAATTAGACAACTGAAACGGGGGAAAGCAGCAGGCCACGATAGAATAAATGCAGAGATGTTGAAAAACCTGGAAGAAAAAGGCATAGACACCATAACAAGGATTTTCAATAAAGCATGGCAAATCGGAAAAGTCCCAAAAGATTGGAGAACAGGCATTATACTTCCAGTTTTTAAGCAGGGAGATAGTAGGGAATGCACCAACTACCGGGGAATTACACTCTTAAGCGTGGTAGCTAAATAGCATATTGGATAAACGCCTAAGGAACATCGTAGAAGTTCATCTGAATGAACAACAGAGTGGCTTCAGGAAAGGACACAGTATCCTGGACCACATTTTTAGTATAAATCAAATTCTAGAAAAACAAAGTAACAGGAAAACAGATCTGTATATGATCGTTCATTTCATATGACGTTCATTGACTTGGAAGAGGCGTTCGACAGGGTAACCCAAAATGTAGTATGGAACAGCCTCAGATGTAGAAATATAAGCAAAACACTAATAAAAGCAATAAAAAGCCTATATCACAGAAACCAGAACTACGATAGACAAGACAACTTACAGTCAGAAACGTTTGAAATTAACAACGGCTTGAGATAAGGTGGAGTCCTGAGTCCGACCTTATTCATAATTGTAATGGATGACATCCTAAAAGCAGTATCTGAGAAAACGAAAAAATATAACGTGGGCTACAACATGCTGACTCAAGTGAAAATTGGAGAATGTGCCTATGCGGACGACATAATGATCTGCACTGGAAAAGAGAAAGACCTCCAGGAAAATCTTAAGATATGGGAAAAGGAACTAGAGGAAAGAAATATGAAAATAAAACAAGAAAAAAAGACCACCAACTTAGAAATAAATAAACAAAGAATAGAAACAGTAGATAAATTCAAATACCTAGTAACGATCGACAAAGAAGGAAATATGGAGACTGAAATAAACGAAAGAATAAGTAGTGCGACCAGATTATACCACACCCTAAGCAAACCTTTACTAGGTAATAAAGAGATAAAGAGAAAAACAAAAATGACAATATATAGGACTATGTTTAGACCTATACTAACTTTTGGAAGTGAAAGCTGTGTACTTCCAAATAAAACCAAAAGCAAAATTCAAGCGATAGACGTGAAGTTTCTTAGAAAAGTGAAAGGAATAACGAAAATGGATAGAATAAGAAACGATATAGTCAGGAAAGAACTGAGAATAGAACCAATCTTCGATATAATAGAGAGGCAACAACTGAAATGGTTTAATAATAATAATAATAATAATACTTTATTCATGCTATAACTTGACAGTTTTACATAAGTCAAAATAAGTTTGGACACATGTGCAGGATGGACGAGAATCGACAAGTAAAACAAATATGGGAAGCAGGTGTTTGCGCGAGAAGACCAAAGGGAAGACCAAAGAAAACATGGAATACCCAATTAGAGGAAATATTATCAAGAAGTGGAAAATCATGGACGGAAGGCAACACGATAGCCAGAAATAAAAAGAAGTGGACAAATTTTGTATACCGCAGAGACCAAGTGTGAATTAATTACTGTAAACTTAAATTGTACACCTTACACCTTACGGTAAAAGTTTATTGATTATATATATATATATATATATATATATATATATATATATATATATATATAATAATAATATCTAGACGTAACGACTTTACTTGAATTGAATAGAGGTTAACGGGTTAAAGTCAAAAATAGGAAGCTGAAGATAGTAGGTATATATATATAGGTATATATATATATATATATATATATATATATATATATATATATATATTTCTGTAAGAAAGTTTTATAATCAAATTGGATCATATAATAATCATAATGTTCCGAGAAATACAAGCAACTCATATACTTATGAGAACTCATAAAACTCTCGTGTTTTTGCAGAATCGGAGCATTATTGATATGTATTATTATAATTTAGGTTTTGTGACATATAAATTACTGGATGTACTTGCAATTATTATTTCATTACCTTCAGTAAATATGTATTTAAATAATGCAATTTGTAATGTGTTTGTAACTGCGCAGAAATATGCATTACACCTAACTCCAATTTCGGTGCACTATAATTGATTAAATTACATAAATAAACAATAATTTTAATATCCATAATTGTATAATTAATTATTAATTAGATTAATATGGACGACTTGACCTATAGAAGAATTTGTTACACAATAAATTACTTATTACAAGTCTCTCCTTATTTACGTGAAGAATGTGTAAAAAAATCTCGTCCCTATTAGAAATCGAGTTACGTGGTATTTCAATCGTGCAGTTGAGTTATAGTTGAGTATGAGGGACAAATCAAATCTGCATTGCATTTGATGCTGTAACGTTTTAACGCGGCATTCGCCACTTTTCGCGGTTTTGTTAAGGGTATCGCGTTAAAGCCTGTGGGATCAAAGCACTTTGCAACTCCTGGATATTCTCCGAAACTCTCAAAGTGCTCTCGCCCCAATTGATGCCATTCCCAATGGGTTCTTAAACTCGTCGGGTCTTGCATTACAAGAATGCGTTTGTGTCCTGAAGGGGTTAAGACACAGAAACCGAAACTTTAATTTCTAAAATGTTGTTTTCATTAAATTCATAACTCAAAGCGAAAACTATTTCAATTATAATTTATTTTTGTCACTAAGGTACGGAAGAAGCCGTAAGCAATCTTCCAGTATACAGAGACCGCATAAAGTATTAAGACCTGCCTTTATTTTTCCCCTGTATAAATTTTTGAAAAATGCTTCAACAGGTCAAAAAGACTGTTTTCTTCAAACAAATATTTTGAGACTATTTTCATTTTTCCATCTCTCTCCAGAGAGGGCGTTTGACATCGATTGGCACACTTCCAAGTACAATATGGTCAACAATTTGAACATCTAATTTGATTTTTTCCCCTACTCAATATGTGTTCATTATTTTAATTATTTTTGTGACTACATATTATTTTAAAACTTATCTTAAAACAAGTCATTAGTATTTTTTTCTCGATAAATAATTATTTTGGTTTTCTGTTCTTATTTTTGTAATTGATGATATTATAATAAGAATGTTTTTCAGGTTGATTTGTTGTTTTGAATGGTAACTAGATGCATTCCGCACATTGAAATAATAATTTAATAGATTTACTTTAACGCACTTTTTCTCATTTTTTTCAAATGTTACATATTGAAAATGTCATGTTAATATATAATAAAAAGTACTCTCGAAATCAATAATAAAAAATGTAGGTTATATATAGGTTATATTATTTTATATTTAATATAAAAAAAATTGTTCTGCCGTAATAACTTCAAAACGGAGAGAGATGGAAAATTGAAAATGGTCTCAAAATATTTTGACGTGTTGAAGCATTTTTCAAAAATTTATACAGAGGAAAAAATAAAGCCAGGTCTTAATATATGCGCTCTTTGTATGTAAATAGGTATGTAAACGAAATACAATAATATCAATACTTAAATCTAAAATACACAAAATGTATATATAATATCTGATGCTGTTGTTCTTATCATAACATAAACTTTTTTCTTCCCAAGAGAATTCCCAGTTTTTTTTTTAAACTTTCTACCTCATTAATTTATAGCATTTGATAGATGTCTTCGTTTTAGATTTTCTTTCTGCACATGAACGCCGAACCTTCATAGCTTTCTTCTTCCTTGGGGCAGTAAACTTATTATCTTTTCTTTCTATGTACGACCCACCTTGTACCTATTTCTTCTTGTTACTATTATAGTCCCAAACTCCACTGTCACTTAATCTGTTTTTCACTCGCTTGCGTTTTTTATTTCCTGGATCAAAATTGTCTTCTTCTTCTTCCACGGTGTGTTTTTTTATCTCATTAGACGTTTTGTTCTTTTTTTTTTGAGCAACATCCTCTTCTTCCTCTGCACTGAATTTATTTGCAAGCCAATCTTTATCTAAAACATTTTAGACTTTATTTTCTGGGCTGTTTTGATTATCAACCCAATCTTCATCTGAGACATTTTCATTTTGGGTTCCTTCATCAAAGTCACTTAAGTTTGCGCTAGAATTATCATTGACTCTACAATCATTTTCTAAAGTAACATCTTCCCTGACAATATCTTGGTAATTGGTTTCTTGTTCTTCAATAATAGTTATGTTATTTGAGCCGTTTATTTTGAAAGTGGCTTAAGTCCATTTTCATCTTTTATCAAGTTGGCACTTGTGACATTTATAATTTATGCTGAACTGTCAAAAAAATAAATCGGTATTGAAATATACTTAGTACATTTGAAAATTTTATATCACGTACATTTTCAAAATAATATAAATACTGAAAATCCCAATTTTTAAAGTGACCTAAGTCCACTTTTTATTGACGATGTCAAAAAGTGCGGCCCAAAATGTTGAAAGCAGTGATGAAGGTAATTTAAATTACGTTTTGATATTACATTGAAATTTAAAAAATAATATTTAATTTAAAGAAATTATTAAACCCATGGGAAAGGATAAAATAACAAGATATTTTGATTCTGAAACTGAAGAGGAATTAAACTCATACAACAGATTTAAAAAAAGAAGGAGAATTTTAGAAGTTCATTCTTCAACAGAGGAAGAGGAAGTAATTGAGAATGAGAATTTACAAAACAGCACCTTCAAAGAAGGATTAAGAGAACACAGAAGTGGTACTTATATTCAGAAAATTCGTAAAATTAAACGGAATTCAGGGAAAAGATACGATTCACAATCGGGAAAAATTATTCCTGCCAAAGTTTTTCAAAATGAAGATTGCCAATGCCGAAAAGACTGCTCGAAAAATTTAAATGAAACAGAAAGAAAACGTATTTTCGAAATGTTTTGGAACTTAGGAGACTTTAATAAGCAAAATATATTGCTATACGAAGCGACCGGACGCAGTGTTGTAAAAAGAAGACGTCAGAGAAACGGAAAAGGTTCATGTAGAAATGAGAGTTTTACGTATTGGTTAAATTCTAAAACAGGCAAAGTTGCTGTTTGTAAAAAAATCTTTTTAGATACTTTTCAAATAAGCGAAGGACGATTGAAACGTGTATTCAAATCTAAAAACGTTGGCAACGATTTACGTGGGCGTTTGCCTGGATCGTCGAGAAATATCTTCATCCTGAACTGACTATAAAAAAAATGTTTACTTTTTATGAGCTTCGCTGTGAAGAAAATAATTTAAAAGCAGTTAATGAATGGACTTATAGAAAAATATTCAAAAAGGATTTTAATCTACATTTTCACCAACCACGCAAAGACACATGTCAAAGATGTGATCTATTAAACATTAAAGTCAAAGCATCAGAAAACCATGAAGAACAGAAAAAACTTATGGAAGCACATGATATTCATTTGAAGCTAGCAGAATCGGCTAGAAATGCGTTAAAACAAGATCAAGAGCGAGTATCAAGTAATCCATCTCATTATTTTGGCTTTTCATTCGATTTGCAGAAATCGTTACCATTCCTAAAGTTAACTACTTCAGTAGCTTATTATAAATGTAACATGTATATTTTACATTTAGGCATACACAATGTCCACAACGATAATGTATACATGTACGTTTGGGATGAAACAAAAGCTTCTAGAGGTTCCCAAGAAGTGGCTTCATGCCTCTTGAGACACCTAAAAACCCTGAAAGGTGAAAAACACATCATTGCATATAGTGACATGTGTGGAGGACAAAACAGAAACATCAAAATATCTTTAATGTGGTTAAAAATTCTATCGATGAGAAATGATGTGGAAATCATAGACCACAAATTTTTAATATCAGGGCATTCATTTTTACCTAATGACAGAGATTTTGGCGATATAGAAATGTCGTTAAAAAAAATCAATTATTGTATGTGCCACAAGATTATTATAATATAATTAAAAAATGTAGAAAATGTAATACTTTCATACTAAATGAAATGAAACAAGAGGATTTTATATCAACAAGACTCTTGGAAGAAGCAGTTTACAAAAGATCCAAAAATACCAACGGAGAAAATATAAACTGGCTTCAAATATGCTGGATGCGATTTTTAAGAAATGAACCATATAAAATTTTATACAAAACAAGCATGGATGAGAACGCAGAATTTAAAATTCTTGATTTATTGCCACGTCGGGGTAGACCTAAAAAAATTGGGAATATTGTATTGCTATCGTTATATAAAAGTATAAGACGCATCACATTACTAAAATACCGACACATGATGGACTTATTGCGGTATATACCTCCGGAACACCATAACTACTTCAAATCACTCCCGCATACTGAGAATGTTAACGAATAACTTGTTACTAAATTTATTTCTATTATCTAATAATATAATTTAAATGTTTTTTCTTCTATTTTTTAAGCTATATGTAACGGACTTAAGCTCTTTCACTTTTTGTAACAAAACAAATTTTTATTTTGAAAGTGACCTAAGTCCTTTTAAGGTAAGCAATGTCATATTATACACTTAATAATAGCGACTTTTTAATAGGATGTATAAAATTAAATCCCTTAAATGCGATTTAACATTGCAAGTCAACCATATATCTTACGTATATTTTTAATTTTGCAAAAACGCAAAACCTTAAGTATTTCAAATTAAAGATAAATGGACTTAAGTCACTTTCAAAATGAACGGCTCATTTAGGCAATCTACATCTATTAAAGTGTCTAATTCTTTGGTGTTGTTAAGTACTATAATCTGTGTCGCAAAATCTTTATTGCATATTAAGTTGGATCAACATTTTCTTTAAGGACTTCATGGGCCTGAAGACACTCCTGCTATAAATTTTCTATTACAATACAGAGCTCGGTGTTTTGGAACTGTTTACATATATCAAGTTTTAGATGGTTTTGAGGCTGTGCTTGAGCGATAGAATCATTGTTTTCATTTCTGATTCTTACTCTGCTGAATATTTTAAAACCTCTTACATTCTGGCCCATTTTGAAAATAGAAATTGGGTTACTGGTATTTATCGCCAAAGAGGATGCATATTTTTGGGATCTTTATAAATTGTGGCAACATTTTACAAGTAATGTAGATAGCAAGATACATGTGATTGAAAATAGGCTAATTCATATGGCTTCTACATCGAATGCATCAATTGAGCGTATGGAAAACTTAAATGCAGACTTAGTCGCTAATTCTAAACAATGTTTAGAGGAGGATATTATTATTGATGCCTAAAATTTCGAGGCAGCTAATGTAGAAAACGATGACTCGATAATTTTGAAATTTTTAAGTCCAGCTTCTGTACAATCAGTTTTTATACACATCGATAAACCCAACAGTTCTTATGCTGTAGGCATTACGAAGGCAACAACGAATTTCCACCGAAACAAAACCTCTTTTTCATGGGATATCTTCCACCTCCAAATACACCCGCAAGAAAAGGGAAAATATAAATCGGGAGATTGCCGTTTCCGATATTATCACAGACATTTTAGAATATAGGTAGAGAACAAAAAAGAGAAAACTGATCGCGAAAAAAGAAGAAAGATCATGTAAAAAAGAATAATCTAAACGTAGGAAGTCTAAAACCAAAATAACAACAACAAAAACGTAATATTATGTGCAAAATATTTAATATTTTGTATATGTAAAAGTGTAATTCTTGCTATCAATAAAGGCTTGTCAGTGCGGCGCATATAATAATCATTTTTATAACAAATGTGTACTACCATCACATACCATACACATACCATTTGAAGAAGAAGATAAATATGAATGTCACAAGTGCTAACAGGAAGATAGTGAAAGCATAAGTGATAATATTGAACCTGATGATGAAGAAGTTGACCCATTATACACTGTGTATCAGCCAAATGGAATAAATTCGATAATAAATAAATGGGGGCGTGTTCGAAAAAAGCTCGGACACGTCGATTGTTGTTTTTAGTTGCGCATTTTTTTCAACAAAAACTTTTTATACAGGGTGTGTCATGTGACCGTGGCCAATACCAACTTTCTTATTTTAAATGCAGCACCTGGTATATTATTCAATTTTTGGATTTTTCAGAAAATTCTAGACATATTTCATGTACAATGTCCTACACCTATCTTCAACTGTTTCGGAAATATTAAGTATTTTCAGATTTATTGCAAAAATTAACATTATAAAAGAAAATTATTTGATTGCAGAAATTCGTTACAACACACTCAAAAACTAATAAGTAATACTGTTCATTTCTTGATAATGTAAAAAAAACAAAAAAAAACAATAAATTTCAATGGAGGAGATGTTCAAAATGCTCGCCGTGAACGTCTTGGCAACATCCTAATCTTAAATAGACATTTCTTCTAACGTTACTCAACATCTCAGGCGTGACCGATCTAATCGCAAGCATTATTCGTCTTCTTAAGTCAGCTAAGTCGAGGGGTTTAGTTTTGTATACAATACTTTTGACATATCCCCATAAGAAGAAGTCTAATGACGTCAGATCAGGGGATCGTGCTGGCCATTCCATCGATCCTCGCCTCCCTATCCACCGATTTGGAAATATTCGGTTGAGGTAGTTCCGGACATTGATTTGGTAATGGGGCGGTGCTCCATCTTGCTGAAACCATATCATATTCGCTGGAACTTGTGGGTTTGCTGGATCAGGATATAAGTTTGTCAAAGTTGGCACAACATTATTTTGGAGTAGTGCTAAATAATTATCACCATTTAAATTGCCATCAATGAAAAAGGGACCTATGATATGTTCTCCAACAATTCCTGCCCAAACATTAACCTTTACAGGGTATTGCGTATGTTCGTCTCTCATCCAGTGAGGATTTTCCGTCAACCAATAACGGCAATTTTGACGATTAACATGACCGTGAAGTGTAAAGGTGCACTCATCAGAAAACAAAACATGTTCTAATTGGATCACATTGTTATCTAACATTGCCATCATTTGTTCACAAAAATACGTTCTCCTATCAAAATCGACTTCCATGAGCTCCTGAGTTGGTATCATTTTATAGGGATGCATTTTAGTTTCTTTTAATGTTCGAAAAATCGATGAATGGCTAACATTGAACATTGTGGCTGCTTGTCGACTAGAAGTATGTGGGTTTTCCACAAACTCAAGCATAATATCCAATTTGGTATCATCACTTATTGCATTGGCAGCTGCTTTTTTTATCTGCCTTACATGTCCAAGCTCACGAAACTGCTTTTCTATATTACTAATTGTCCCTTGGGATATAGGCGGAAAATTTGGAAATTTTTCATGAAATAAGCGTGAAAATTCCATTTGTGTCCGTGTGTTATCTCCATAACCAATCATCTGTAGAATTGTAATTTTGTGCATTTCTGTTAAATTAACCATTTTTCTGATATGCAGTTAACGAAATTCAAACGACTATAACACTGACAACTAAACTATCATGCAGGCAGACAACAATTTCCTAAGGCCAGGCGTTTTAAACAAAAGTAAACAAAAGTATTTATAGCTTTTGTTTATTTCATATCCGTAAAAAGGTAAAAAGGAAGGCTGAAATGGTTTTTGCTTACTTTCTCATTATCAAGACCTAAATGGGAAATAATTATTGAATGTGTTGTAGCGAATTTCTGTAATCAAATAATTTTCTTTTTTTAATGTTAATTTTTGCAATAAATCTGAAAACACTTAATATTTCCGAAACAGTTGAAGATAGGTATAGGACATTGTACATGAAATATGTCTAGAATTTTCTGAAGAATCCAAAAATTGAATAATATACCAGGTGTTGCATTTAAAATAAGAAAGTTGGTATTGGCCACGGTCACATGCACACCCTGTATAAAAAGTTTTTGTTGAAAAAAATGCGCAACTAAAAATAACAATCGACGTGTCCGAGCGTTTTTTCGAACACGCCCCCATTTATTTATTATTGAATTTATTCCATTTGGCTGATACACCCTGTATAATACGTATTTAAGTGAAACAAATTGCTTAGGTTATTATGGGCCTGCCAGTTAAGCAAGCGTTTTTTATTCAATGTTTATTGCTTAAAATAAAATAATTTAAATATACCAATGAGTATCTAATAACTGTTAAAGTCCTGTCCAATAATTGCAAAAACTATCCAATAACTGCCTTTTTGCGCATAATTTGTTTAAAAATTTATTAATTTTTAATATCACCAAATCCTACAAAAATTAAGCAGACCATTTTTTTGCTCATACTTAGAAGCTTACACCTTGTTAATTTCATTCTCTTATATGTTATGTTACGTTGAAAATATATTTTTTAAGATACTTAAGATCCTGTCCTGGACCAAGTGTCCAATAACTATCGGGTTTACCCTACAGTAGCATAAAATATTCAAATATGCATTTCACCAGCCTTAATACTGAGCCATCGAAAACCAACACAGGTGAATGTTTGTTTTTACTTACAGAAAAGTCCATAAATATAAATGGACATGTCCCTGAATCCATTTCTGAGCACTTAACTACATAGGTGCCCTTTCCGTGGAGAAGCACCATCTTCTTGGAAATATAAAATGGTTGTTGCTTTAAATAAAACATTGTAACATGTAAAATTTTTCATAATTTTCGTATGCCATTGTTAAACACTTCCAAATGAAAAGATGATGTGTTAGTGATGTGTGTCAAATGTGTTAGTTTGACAATCAAACAATTTAAACAAAACTACCCTACTTCGCCAAATAAGAGAACGTATGACGTTTTGGTAGAATTTTAAAAGATTTTAACAAAAATGTAACTATAACATACATATGTGATCATTGACAAGAGAAAAAAAAAAAACCTATTTATTAAGGTCAAGGCCAACTTTGACATCATTTTGATAAAACTCAACTTTACATTGTATTTTATTTATGAACGCAGATATCAAAATTCTGTAAAACTCATTCAATTCCTCGTAAAATAGTGCCTCAAGAACATGCAACTCTTATAAAATGACAAATACATGAAATATTGATAAAAATCGAAAATGGAAAATAATCAGATTTTGGCCATAACTCAAAAACAAATGACGATAGCCAATTTTCGTTTTCACTATTGATTTTGTCTTGAAGAAGAGATTGAGGATACGCCATCCGATTTTTTCTATCTCTTCTAGTTCCAGTAGTTCGTTCTAGTCTTCAATCTTCTAGTTAGCGAGATCCCTTATAGAAACATCCAAATTGGGCCACCCTGGACTTTCCAGATTGCATTTGATTAAAAAATTTCAAAACATAAATACGAGAACAGAGAGTTTTCTGAAAATAATTCACTGTACAAAAATGTAGTATAATTAAATCCACATTCCCCGGTGCCATTTTTTCGCCAAATGTTATAGAAGTACCTACAAAATTGCAACAAAAGTTGTAGTAATCTACCTGAGAACGTTATTGAAGGTCCAGAAAATCCTAAATTTGTTAATTACTTGAAATTTAAATTTCTAAAACCAAAGTGATGAAAGTAGTGGAAAAGGTGAACGTAGAAAAATAATAGTGCCCTATATATGCAAAAATGCTCTAACACGAATAATATGCCCGTAAAGAAAAAATATAATGATTGAATAATGTTGCATCACTTGTTTTGTTCTTTCCGCTGCCATGACATATTATGTTATAAATAGTGCGCTTGTATTTAGATAATTAAATCTCGGTTAGCACTCGACCAGTTCATGGTCAATTGTTGGCTAGAACTTAGTTACAGGACTCAGATTAAATCATAGTTTGATACATTTATTTATTTATTTATTCCTTGACCTATCTTCCTTTCGGTGTAATGCATACATTATTAATTTTTATAATATTCTCTCCACTTCCTCCTATCTTTTGTTGATTCCTTTATTTATTCCCATGTATTCCCGTTTCTTCTTGTCTCTTCTTTTATTGCGCGGTTCCACTCTTTACTCGGTCTTCCTCTTTCTTGTTTTCCTGTTGCTTTTGTCTCGTATATTTTCTTAGTGTTTCTTTCATCTCTCATTAATCTCATTTGTCCATACCACCTCATTTGGCCTTCTGTTATATTTTCCTGTATTGGTTTTATTTTTAAGTTTTTCCCGTGCATCTCGTTCCTTATTCTGCTTCTTCTTGTTTTGTTTTCTATTTTTCTTAGGAATCTCATCTCCATGGCATTTATCCTTTTTATTTGTTTTCCTGTCATCGTCTAAGTTACGCTGCTGTAAGTTAGCGTTGGTCTAATTACTTTTTTAACTGTTTCTGTTTTTGTGTCTGTTAATATCTTCTGCTTGTTAACATGTTATATAGTTTTGCTGTTTTTTCAATTTTATCTTCTATTTCATTATACAGGGTCCTGCAACAGTGCGTCGGGCTTTCCTAGCGCCTTTCCCGTGGGAGGAAGAAATAAATATATTTTACAAAAAGTAATTGGTTTAAAAATCTCTATGCCGTCAAATTATTTTCAAATACACAGGGTGTTCCAATTTTGCGGAATAACAAAAACAAACTTTTTCAACCTCTACATTGTTATGAGTAGAGTAGAATAGAGTACATTTTATTTCCAAAATAAATATTACATTCATGGGTGGGACAGAATAATAAAATAATAATACAGTACATTATAAGATTCACAATATTACAAAGTATATGCATGCAAAAACTTAGTCACTATGTATATTAACATGTTAAAATTTTGGTGTATAAATAAAATACAGTTACAATCAATACAAAAGACAACTGAGTGCACAATAATAAATACCAACTAACACAAGCAAAAACTGAACAATATTAGAGTATTATCTGGGTTGCGAGACCCAGGCACTAAGTATATGATTTATAAAATTTGGTGTATAAATAAAATCAATGTCAATAAAAACAAAGTCCACGCAGAAGACGACAGCAATATATTTCGACAAATACAAGTTACAAAAGGAACTATCACCAGCAAAGGATTTATAACCATTAGTTGTTTGGGGTTTATTTACAATTTATCACAGAAGTTTGTATATTCACTGATTGTATAAAAACATTGTTGTATCATAAGTTGCTTTGTAGTTTTTAAGAACAGATTTGTGTCATTAATTGTATTCGGTAGTTTGTTATATAGATATATACATTGTACGATACAAGAATTATGATAATAAACGTGAGAATGTTTGGGCAATGTTAGCAACTTACTTCGTATGTCATAGTTATGTTTTGTTTGATGTATGTTGAACATGTTAATATGGTTCTTGACAAATTTTAATGTCTCGTATAAGTAGAGACTTACCACAGACATAACTTTTAGTTCCTTGAACAATTCCCGACAGCTAGTGTGGGTTTTTTTGTTGCATATGGCCCTTATCAATCGCTTCTGCACAACAAATACTTTATGCATGTTAATTTCGGTGGTGTTACCCCAAAATATGATACCATATGACAGTTGGGACTGACAATATGAAATATAGACTGTTCGCGCAGCTTCTTGGTGTATATCATCTCTTGAAGCATATATAAGATATGCGTATTTTGCTATTTTGACACATAGCTCCTGTATGTGTTTGTCCCATTTTAATCGATAGTGGTGGAATCGTAAACAGAACGTATTGTGTCGCTCGCTGATCGCCGCAGCCGCTCACCGCTCGTTTCGTTAGCCGAGGCCTTAAGACGAATATTGTGATTATTGCACTGCACGGAGATAATTCCAAAAAGGTAAATTAAATCCGCTGCTATAGCTCAGATTTGGAGTTAAAATGCGTGCTAAATATTTGTTACAGTATTTACGATGTATTTGAAGGGCTATGGGGTAGAACCACCAAGTCCATCTTTTATCGAAATCGAGCTGATAACCACATTAGCTCACATGCATCATCATGATTAATTACATTTTCAAGAGCCATTGCAAAAAATGTGTTTCTCAAATGAACATATGCCGTGACAGTTATCGGAATAATTATAAGGTTATGTTCGGCGTCGTAAATATTAAGATTGGTTTAAGCGACCGCTCTTGACCACTTACATTAAGCCTTACTTGAGACGTGCATAAAATGCGGTGCAAGCGAATATCTGACTTAAGCCTTGCTCACATTTTAAGTTGTGTTTAAGCCTTACTTGTTTACTGTGGTGCAAGTGGCCATTAGGGTAGTATCATCAGCAAACATTGTTATATGTGCGTTTATGGTTAATGGCATATCGTTGATGAACAGCAAGAACAGTAACGGGCCCAGTACGCTTCCTTTCGGAATACCAACTGTTGGGTGGGCAGCGTTAGATGTATAGCACTTATGTTTAATGAGCATAGTTGTTATGTGCTTTCTCTCAGACATGTAAGATGTTAAGAGCCGATGACAGTTTCCCCTAATACCGTAGCTACTTAATTTACTGAGCATTAGTTTGTGTGGTACACAGTCAAATGCCTTTGACAAGTCCAAAAAGATTGAATATACATTCTTGTTTTTGTCTAAATTATCGAGGACATAATTTAAAAATTATATATTGCATGAGCAGTCGTGAGGCCCTTTCTAAAACCAAACTGTTCTTTGGACAAGATGTTATGATGCCCGATATAGTTTGTTACTCTATTATAAATGACTCTCTCGAATATTTTCGAGAACACGGGCAATTTTGAAATTGGTCTGTAATTACCCATTTCATGCCGATCACCCTTCTTAAATACGGGTATTATTCTGCCGGTTTTTAATTTTGATGGGAATATACCCTCAATCAGAGACATGTTAACAGCTTGTGTTAATGGGTGGATAATATAAGTAGCTGTGTGTTTGTTTAATGCTATAGTTAAATCATCGATGTCCTTAGTGGTGGTTGACTTCATGTTTGATATTATGCGTTTAATTTCTAATTCAGATGCAGCTTCGAGAAAGATTGACCCTATTGTATTGTTTTCCAAATTGCATTCTTGGGAGTTTGATGTTCCACCTATGCTGCCGGCTGTACAGAAATAGTTATTCATCATATCAACTATATGTTGCGGATTGTCTATTTTTGTGTTATTTGCATGAATTATGTAATTTGTGGATTTATTATTTTCGTTGTTATTTTGTGTTTTTTCCTTCACTATACTCCACAGCTCTTTTGTTTTATTATTAGCATTTTCAATGCGATTTGAAATATGGTTTTTTATTTCGGTTTGCAGTAAGATTTTGTATTTCTGTTTTGTTGATTTGTATATTCTATTGACCTCTTCACTTCTGGTCTGCCGGTATAGTTGATAGAAGAATTCCATATCACTTTTTAAGTTCTTTAAAGTATCTGTGAACCAAGGCCGCCTATTCTTGTGATTGTTTATCGATTTTATTTTAATTGGACAGCATTTATTAAATGTTTTTGTGAATATAGCATAAAACTCATTAAAATATGCTTCAATGGACATTGAAATACACTTCTAAATCATTCCAATTTATTTCGCTTAATAAGATATTTAGTCTTGACAAAGTATTAGTATTTATTAATCTTGTTCTTATTGTTAAATGGTTTTTTTCAAAGCTGCATCCAAACTTGATTATCTGTCCTTTATGATCTGATAGGTGTGTATCGACTACATTGGCATGTATGTAGTTGATGTTGGTTATGATATTGTCTATACATGTTTGGCTTGTATTTGTTATACGAGTGTGAGATTTGTTGCTAAATTGTAGATTATAGCTGTCTATTAGATCTGTAAACATTGATGTTTTATGATTATTTATTTTGCACAAATCTATATTAAAGTCCCCACCAACAATTACATCACATTTTTCAACTATTAATATTTTATGCAGAATGTTCTCAAAAATATCCAGAAAGTCTGTGAAGACGATGTAAGGTGGACGGTAGACACACAAGGTAACAACCTTACAGCCCGGTTTAAGAAAGAACTCAGCACCGGCTATTTCCACATTCATTTCACTTGAATATCTGGTTATATCGGGTCTGCTCCTAGCATTAATGTTACTTTTGACCAGAATCGCTGCGCCTCCATGACCATGATTGACTCGCTTAAAACTTGAGATATGTTGATAGTTTCTCAAATGGGGAAAAACTTCACTATGGGTAACCCAATGTTCGGTGACTAGTAAAAAGTTTACATCTAATTCATATAATAGAACCTCCAGTGGATTTATTTTGTTCTTTATTGACTGTATATTTTGGTGTAGAACCGTAACTAAGTCTGGCGTCTCCTCGTTTGGCCTAGTTCTTATTCGCGGTTCTGAGACACCTTGGTTTTGTTTCTTAGCTTGCTTTATGGATCCCGGTTTTGAAACCGATATAATTTCACTGGTTATGTGTCTTGTTCTGTCCCTTTCTTCCGGTGAAAAAACCTTGAAATATATGTGCCGTATGGCCATTTTGTTGCATCCATAGCTTGATCAAAGTTACAGCGATCAAGTGTCACTTTAAACGAAGAGTAGTACTGAGGATATTTTGAAGGGACAGTATCAACTATTACCTCAGGGAAATCGATCTTTAGATGTTATTTTATGTCCTCAACGGTTGTGCTTCGATTTAACCTTGAGACGTATAGGAAAGATTTCCTGGGAACTGCGTTAAAGTTTGCTTTGTTTGCGCTTATGCCTACGATTCCTAGATTTTTTGACTTTTTTTCGTCGCGTAACTGTTTTCCAACCAGTACTCGTACCTGGTTTAGAGGCGTCGTCAGTAGTTAGGATTCTCCCATTTGTTGGTTGTTGTGTAGGTGAAACATTTATTGACTTGGTTTCATCTGCACTATTATTACCATTATTAAGCCCTATGTTATTATCTGTAACTTAATTATATTATTTGAAGAAGATGACTGATTGGTGCTAATGTTTGTGCACAATTCGCTTGCTAGTTTATTATGTTTCTCAGGACATTGCATTTCGGTCGCTCCTTCAGAAGAATATTTACTCTTCGACGTATGTTTGTATGCAACCTTCTTTGCAGCCTTGACGTATGAGGGCTGATTGTTTACTATTTGGATGTCCGGTTGCAGATTTTTGTTTTGAAAATTATCCTTCAAGAGACTAATATTTTTCTGTAGAATTATGTTCTTATCTTCCATTTCCCGAATAATAACTTTCAATAAGTTATTTTCGTGGATTAAACGAGCTATGTGTAGATCCTTAGGATCACTTATTTACTGCGATGGTCTTACCTCAGATTGGTCGGTGTCGAGGTTAGATCCTGAATTATCGCAGCAAATTAATTCGTTGTTATCACATTTGTTATTGTTTTTCACCTTGTACATACAACTTTGGTGATAGTAAGTCCCACATAAGGCACACTTGCGCCCACTTTGAGCAATAGAGCCGCACTTACACTTGCGTTTGTGACGTACCTGAAGGGCAATCAGCGCGTTAGGCCGTGGAGCGAGTGGAGGGTCCCTTCGAAGCAGTGACGAGGGCCAGGCTCTCGGTGTCAGAGAGTGGGGGGGGGGTTAAAAAAGGCTCCACGTAATTTTAACCTCGTCGCTACTTCGTCGCAAAGGGTGGCTCCACCCTACCTGCGTGGGTGGACGGCAGACAGTCAGCGAAGTTCAGAAATCACGAACTGTCACAACGCTGACCATTTGGCGCCAACACCACCAGATTTAAATCTCGCAGTGAGAATAAAAAACTGAAACTGAAATAAATGCCCGATCGAGAAAACGTGGGGGGAACAAAAAATAACAGGTGTGAATTTTGTAGTGTAAAATATCGGCGTTTATTCACACAAACGACGGACACCGTGTCTGCGCTCCTGAAATAAATACCTCCGCACGCAACCCTTTCGCGCAGGGTTCACTCTATTCGGCCGAATATAGCAAGCTCCTGATCGCGCGATTCAAAGGGCCGACGGAGCGACATTTCTCTTACACAAGCGCAAAGCACGTACGGCACGAAACACGTAAACGCAACTCTTACACAAAAGAATAAACAATATGTCAATAAGGAATTAAACGGAGGTCTGGCTCAATTGAGACCACAAAAAAAATGTATCAATATCTATATATATATATCTGGGTATCTGGCCTGTGTTCCTGGTGGTCGTCGCTGGCGGCTGGCTACAGCTCCTGAATGGCGGCGGTTTGCGTCGTGGACGCTGATCACCCGATTCTGGCCTCAGCGCAGGATGATCGCGGCCTCCAGCCAAGAATGGTTTGGCCGAGCTGCTTAGCCCGTAACAAAACGCCTGCAAAGCACATGGCCTTAGTAACAATGGCCGGACACGTGGCTTCACGAAAAGGAAAAGAAATATCGGGCTTAACTACTTACTCAGGTGTTATGAGCGTTTTAGTCCTCTGCCCTGTACTTGGTGCCTCAATCCCCTCAAGGGTGGTTAACTGAGTCCCCGTTGATTATCCCGGAAACCGGATGGTGGTACACCTTATCTCAACGGTTCTTCTGGCACGGCCGCACGGGACACAAGTTAGCTGAAGTCTGCCTCTATGGCGGCGCCTCGCCGGCGAATTTTAAAAATCGCCCACAGGGGAAACGCGTCACCACAACAAAAAAGTGCGTGCACGGTTGTCTACAGTGCAGGTCCACGCGCCAATTAATTATTAAAATGCAGTTTCTGCCAAAGCCGTTTTCGGACCGTTACAGTCGTATCGTTAGAGTAGATTCACCGGGAGATGCACCACCGGCCATACTTACTATATCATCATATATGTATTCTATATATGATTATATATATATATATTCTATTATCTTTTTAGTTTTAAATTATATTACAGTATTATCAATTTACTATTATTTGTAAGAGAAGAAACAGACCTATCGAATAATGACATAAAACAGGGGGCATTCCATTAAAAAAATGGGTTATACCGCTTTGAAATTTACAAAGTTTGACTTTTTTTTGGACACCCTGTATTACTAAATTCAAATTTCTCATTACAAAAAGGTTGCTTATTAACCACACTTAGATTATTGCTGAAACTTATTCTTACCTTCAAAAAATGAGGTCGCTACGATATTTTAAAGTTAAGCTTGCTTGTGAATGATATTTGGAGAAAAAAATTGTAAATTGGTAACACTGTAACGTAAAAAAAAACTAAACAGTAACAATGTAGAGGTTGAAAAAGTCATCAGAAAACTTGAATAGATACATATTGTTCTATTTATAAATATGTTTGTTTATATTATGCCGCAAAATTGGGACAATTTTGCAATGTATGTTATTAATTATTAATGTATGTTTGAAAACAATTTTATAAATTAAATAATTTGTTATATTATTAATGTATAATTGAAAATAATTTTGCGGCATAAATAGTTTTAAACCAATAATTTTTTGTACGAAATATTGTTTCTACCTCTTACGGGAAAGGCGCTAGGAAAGCCCGATGCATTGTTGCAGTACCCTGTATAATTTACCATTGTTCTGTATGATTGTTGATCTGTAGTGTTCTACTTGTTCATTTTTTTTCTTTTTTTTTTTTTCGTGTTTATTTTGCTCTTTGGCAATTATCATGTTTTTTGTCTTTTTGTAGTTTATTTTCATGTTTATTTTCGTAATCTCTTTCTCAATGATTTCCATGTTGTATTGCAGTTTAGAGGCAGATTAGAGGTTTATTGCAGATTGTAGCTTTCTCTGTTTCTGCAATTATTGCCATGTCATCCGCGAATAGTAGTTCTGCTATTTTTGTTATCTTAATTTTCCAGTATCCAATTTTTAACATCTTCAATTTGATACCTCCTTCTTGCTACAAAATTATTTGATATTTTTATAAAGTGTCAAAAGTTGTTTTGCTTACAACTTATTTTCTACGTATCGTACAGAATTCTATGTAAGCTTGTTCGATTCAGCGACAAAGAAACTATTAAAACATCCTGAGAACGCTTTTAAGAGTTTCGACGAAGGCGTCTTTCATTATTGTTACCAATTTTGGTTTTTTGATAGCTTTTGCTTTGAGGCACGTATTATTCTCAATCAATCGACACCAAAATATGGAAGGCTTATTTTTGCAGGATTCGAACCCTTTCTAGCCCCGTAATCAACAAAATTCGTCAAAAAAATCATAACGGACACTCTAATACACATATTTGGTTTTACAGCACAAAAACGTATTTGGTTTAGTAGGTGCATATCTAAATCTATTTGTATGGTTTAATTAAATATATCACGATAATAAATTTATAAAAATCATTATGCATAATAACGAAATCGCAGCTAAATTATTGTAAATTTACTTAAAAAAATAGTGGTATGCAAGTTAATTAATTACTACTGAAGAAGAAATGTTGATACTTCAGAATTAAATAACAAACACAAGTTAAGTAAATATACATATAAGTAAATATAAATCAATAATGGAATTTTAACTTTTTTCGTGTCACACTGAATTATGATCAGCATAGTTTCGACTACATCGGTTGATCATTATCAAATTTATAAATTACTAAACGCGCGTTTTCACCAATCAAGTTTAATTGATCGATTGTACTTGATCAACAAAAGTTGAATGAACACTGTAGTAAGAGCCTTTGATTCAATAGAGTTGATCAGCTTTAAATGTTTGTTGTCATTCAACTGTTGTTGATCAACTACGATCGAACAATAAAACTTCATTCGTGACACTGTAAGTAAAAGCGTCCAGTGTTAATTTAAACAAATATCTGCTGTAATAGCCAGGTTAATATGTGTCCTAATTGGTCCTATGTAAAATGTAAAGTAGATCACTAGCGTAGTTCGTTTTCAAAGAAACAAGTTTAAAAACCTGATGTAAGTAGCTCATAAAATATGTAATATGAAAAATTAATATTGATAGTATTGAAATGAATTTTATAACCACATATCTCTGAAATTAATGAGAATGATTTTTGGTTTCTCCGTTAAGTTAGGTTTACGATAAGTCAATCAATTGGTATATTCTACAATTCAGTTCAGTTCATCTATACATAAAAAATGTACGTGTAGTCACATTAAATTACCAATATATTTATTAGTTTACAGGTGTATACTATGAATAGCCGATTAATCAAGTTCCAGACAAATAATACACCTACACATTAATGATAATTTACTTCTAACAGTCGAAATATCCAAGTGCATATACATTTTTATGTCCATATATCTATGCACTCCATTTATGACAAGAGTGAGCTATGTTCTTATCTATCTTATCTCTTCCCAAATTTGGTCGACCTATAAAAATATGATACCAGATACTTCTTTCAATCGAATATCAATAAATATACAGGGTCCGTCATTTCACCTCCCGTCTTCAATAGCTCAGTTACTAATTGAGTTAGTATTTTGATATTATGCAGACTTCAGTTGCTTTCTAGGGTGTATTTCAGGAAAATATTTTTGATTATACAAGGTGTCCCAAAAAAGTGTGACGTCATCATGATATATATTTTTAGATTGCAAGGTATATATTTTGTCACTTATTTGGGTGCCTTTTATAGATGCCTACATACCCATACATTTTTATTGAAATCGGGTTAGTGACATTAGCACAAAAAAATAAAAACTGAAAAAACACAGTTTTGCACCATTGGTTAAGAAAATTAATAAGGGATAAAAATAGTGCCTCGTTAATTAAACCATACAAGGTACTCATTAAATAAGGTCTGACAGTTGCGTTAACCAAGTTTTATTGATATGCATTATACAGAGTGTCCAAAATTTAGTGTCAAACTTTTCAAAATTTAAAGCACTTTATTTTTCTTATTTTAAATTGGAACCCCAGTATATTTTTATGTAATTCCATGTGGAATTAAAAGACAAACATTTTTCCTAATTACAACTCTATCGCAATTCCTAACACATTGAAAGTTATGTGCAGAAATCTCGATTTATCAACTATTCCAATAGCCATTTTAATGAATAAAATTCGAAGGTGACTTTGAAAAACAATTCATTGACATAACATGTTTTGTAGTTACAATTAATATCTCGAAAGTATTAAAGGTTTCACAGATCTTCGTCTAAACCTATTACATATAGTAAAAGTATTAAGTTTTGTATAAAAATAGTTTTAGTAATAAAATTTCATAAAAACATAACATAACTGTGCATTTCTAAAATTAGTTAATTGCTATAACTTATGTTCTATATGTCTTCCGCCCTCTTGAAGCCACAAACGAAGACGAGTATGAAATGACATTGCCACTCTTCGTAACAGGTTGAATGTAATATTTTGAAATGCGAATATGAAAGTCATATCCACATTTGTCAATATAGGTCATAATATTTGTCATATTATGAAAATCATATTTTCCATGACAAAAAGTAATTTTGGTATCTTGGGTATAAAGACCTGAGATAAAAAAGTTATAAACTTTCATATTACTACAGCCAACAAGGCTTTTGTCACTTTGTTAAACTTTAATGTCAATAAATTATTTTTCAAACCCACCTTCGATTTTGATTAATTAAAATGGCCATTGGAATTGTTGATAAAACGAGTTTTCTGCAAATATCTTTAAATGTGTTAGGAATTGAGATAGGGTTTTAATTAGAAAAAAAATTTGTCTTTTAATTCCGCATGGAATTACATAAAAATATACTGGGGTTCCAATTTAAAATAAGAAAAATAAAGTGCTTTAAAGTTTGAAAAGTTTGACACTAAATTTTGGACACTCTGTATAATGCATATCAATAAAACTTAGTTAACGCAACTGTCAGACCATATTTTATGAGTACCTCGTATGGTTTTATTAACGAGGTACTATTTTTACAAGTTATTAATTTTCTTAACCAATGGTGCAAAACTGATTTTTTTCAGTTTTTATTTTTTTGTGCTAATGTCACTAAACCGATTTCAATCAAATTTTATGGGTATATAGGAATCTATAAGAGGCACCCAAATAAGTAACAAAAAATATACCATGCAATCTAAAAATATACATCATGATGACGTCACACTTTTTTGGGACACCCTGTATAATCAAAAATATTTTCCTGAAATACACCCTAGGAAGCAATTGAAGTCTGCAAAATATCAAAATCCTAACTCAATTAGTAACTGAGCTATTGAAGACGGGAGGTGAAATGACGGACCCTGTATAATAGGAAGAGTCGTCATATCATCCTATATATCACGTGAAATGTAACTTTATTTATTTATGTAATTATTATTAGAGCAATATTACTTTTTTTATGTCCTTATATCTATGCACCCAGTTTATGACTAGACTCAGTTATATTCTTATCTATCTTATCTCTTCCCAAATTTGATCGACCTATAAAAATATAGATACCAGATACTTCTTTCAATCGAATATCACTAAATATACCTATAATACGATAAGTCATCATGTCATCTAATATATCACGTGAAATGTAATTTTTTTTATTCGTTTAATTATTATTAGAGTAACATTAATATTACATACAATTATTACTATTTATTTTGAACTAATGAAGTACCTCTTGGGTATATGAGTGACACTTAAAAATAGTTATATAAAGTAATAACGAAGTTATGTATGAGAAACCTTGATTTACATTAATTCACCACGCAGAAACAGTTTTAAGATATGTAAATTACTATTTCCTACCTTGATATAGAACTGCCTGGGGCACATGCATTTATGTTACATTGGACGTTGATTACCAGTGATGAATTTACGAACACTTTTATTTTGCAACCTCGAAATTATCTATTTCCTTTAATTATCTGGTGTAATGGTTGTGCAAAATAATTAGCCGTAACATATCTAAATAGCCCATATTCAAGCCTTTCCATTCATACTTAAATTTACCTCACAGTATTATATATAATATATAAGTTGTGTGACTAAAATATAGTAAGTGTTTCATTTTGTCTGTATTTATTTATATTGGAAACTTCTGAAGATTTTGCATTTGCGTACTGAAAAATGTGCAACAAGTTTTGTTGATAAATTATACAGAGAGCGCATAAAGTATTAAGACCTGGCTTTATTTTTCCCTTATATAAATATTTGAAAAACGCTTCAACAGGCCAACATGATTTTTTTTCAAACAAATATTTTGAGACCATTTTCAATTTTCCTTCTCTCTCCGTTTTGATGTTATGACGTCAGAGCCTTTTTTTTAAATCACAAACTATATTTTTTATTATTGATTTTGATAGTACTTTTTATTATGTTTTCAACAACATGACATTTTCAATATGTAACATTATAAAAAAATGAGAAAAAGTGCGTTAAAGCAAATCTATTAAATTATTATTTCAATGTGCGGAATGCATCTAGTGACCATTCAAAACAAAGTCAGTTAAAACAAAATTGACATAACAGGCTTGGATTTTAAATATGTGAATAAAACAAGATTGATCAACCTGAAAAACATTCTTATTATAATATCTTCAATTATAAAAATAAGAACAGATAAACCAAAAGAATTTTTTATCGCGAAAAAAATACTAATGACTTGTTTTAAGATAAGTTTTAAAATAATATGTAGTCACCAAAATAATTAAAGTAATGAAAACATATTGAGTAGGGAAAAAAATCAAATTAGATGTTCAAATTGTTGACCATTTTGTTCTTGGCAGTGTGCCAATCGATGTCGAAAGGCCGCACAGACATTGAGGAGAACTTCTGGCTGTATTTGTCTCATTTCGACTTGGATCCATTCTTTCAATTGTTCAATTGAGGTTGGTCGATTAAAGTATACTTTACTTTTGATGTAAACCCATAAGAAAAAATCTAAAGGGGTCAGGTCAGGGGAATGCGGTGGCCATTCAACAAAACCCCTTCAACCAAACCACCAGCCTTGGAAGACTTCGATGAGATAGTCGCGTACCATTCGGCTATAATGAGGTGGAGCCCCATCTTGTTGGAACCATAAGTCTTCATTTGGAATGTCGGAATCGTGTTGATTTGGGAATAGAACCGCCAAAGCTGGAACGAGGTAATCTCTCAATAGCTCCAAATATGTGTGGCCTGTCAACGAGCCATCAATGAAGAACGGCCCAATAATAATATCACCTACTATTCCTGCCCAAACGTTTAATTTTTCCGGAAATTGGGTATGGGCTTCCATCATCCACTGAGGGTTGCGCTCGGACCAATAGCGATAATTTTGTTCATTCACCGTTCCATTCAAATAAAAAGTTGCTTCATCACTAAATAAAATTCTGGTAGCAAACCCTTCATCGACGTTACAGAGATTCATCATTTGCTCGCAAAACTGAACCCTACGATCAAAATCATCTTCCTTCAGTTCGTAACCTTACTTTATAAGAATGCCATTTCTGCCGTTTCAAAAATTTCAAAACAGATATTTGTGAAAGCTCACTATTTGCCGCAATCGCTCTGAAGAGAATACGAGGGTTTTCTGGCAATTCTAACAGCACGTTTCGCTTAACATCTTCCGGAACTGACGGTCGTCCACTTTTCGGGCGATCTCTAATATGCCCCAACTGCTCATACTTTCTTATGATTGCACTAACAGCCGTCTTAAGAAGAGGTTCCTGAAGCGGATATTTATTTTTAAAATAAATGCACACTTCTTCATAGGTACGAATTATATCATCACAAGCTCTAGTCATAAGAATTTCAAATTTTTGTGCCTCCGAAAAACGTCGAACCATTATGAAATTAACTTGTGACACAAGGAATCCAATGAAACGTCAATCTGACTGTGAGTAGGTAATAATTTGTTTCACATAATTGTACTAGATTGTTTTTCAGGTTAATCAATTTTGTTTTATTCCAATATTTAAAATCAAAGCCTGTTTTCCTAATCTTGTTTTAACTGACATTGTTTTGAATGGTAACTAGATGCATTCTGCACATTGAAATAATAATTTAATAGTTTCACTTCAACGCACTTTTTCTCAATCTTTTTCAAATGTTACATATTGAAAATGTCATGTTGTTGATAACATAATAAAAGGTACTATCAAAATCAATAATAAAAAATATAGGTGGTTATTTTAAAAAAAGGCTGTGACGTCATAACTTCAAAACGGAGAGAGATGGAAAATTGAAAATGGTCTCAAACTATTTGTTCGAAATAAAAAATTAGGCCTGTTTAAGCGTTTTTTGAAAATTTATACAGGGGAAAAAATAAAGCCAGGTCTTCATACTTTATGCGCACTCTGTATACTATTTCTGGGTTCTGTGTTTTGGTTTTGTTTGTAAATAAATATAAATAAAATAGTAATTAATTTAAGGTTGTCTTTTTTGGAAATATTGAAGTAACTCGAAAAATTTTAACTAATCAAAATACAGAATTTTTCAAATTTGGGGCAATGAAATTAGTTTGTAGTGAAAAAACCACTAGTGGTTTTTTCATAGTGAACAAATGCATGTCAAAATAAAATGTTAAGGAATGTCAAATTTAATTAATTTAATATCAACTACATACACGTACTGTGATAAATAAAAATTTGCTCGATGGATTGTTTAGCCGAATTCAACTCGTGGTATAATTTGTTCCTGCGAAATTTGTCATTTAAGACATTCGTAGCATTTGCTTTTGAAAAATTACCCTCGCCTCCTTCGTCGACTCGTGTAATATTCGTTGCCAAAGCTACTCATGTCTGAAATGACAAATTTTGTGCGAAAAAATTGGACCACCTTGTTAAATTATTGTTGTAAATCGCACAAGTAATAATAATAATAATAATCTTTATTAATGTTACAAATAGGTTTACACAAGTCATGAAAAAAGAGGTATACAGTGTAACGTATAAATAATTGACTATTATAACATATGTGTATAGGTAGATTCAACAATAAATTGTGGTATACATAAGTTACATAAAATCTATACAAAAAAATATAAATTGTGAGTACAAATAAATATTGACAAATCAGAAAATTGTATAAGATATTGGAAACCGCGATAAAAGATGATCACATATCACACATAAATAAAAAATTCAAAGATATACAGGGTGTCTCTAAATTATGTGGAAATGGAAATTTAACAAAACTTATCTATATACAAAAGCGTTTGGTTTAGCCAGTATTAAGCTTCAAAGTTAATTAAAAAAAACAAAATTTTCTTATAAAAAGAGAACGTTTATATTGATTTGGATGTTGTTTGGAATGACACTTTATACGGGTATAACTCATATTTTGACATAATATTGTTATTATCAGTAGACCGGTTATGTATAAAACAAGTGATGTCCAACATTAATACATTCATATTTTTTAATGACAAAAGCAAATAAATGAAAAAAATCAAATTGGACGCAGGCATTCATAATATTTTTTTTTTGTATCTTTATAGTTTTAGATATCTGTTACAGTTACGACACAAAAAAATAAAATATGAGTGACTACGATACACTCGTTTGGAAACAAATGATCAGTGAACAGAATTTTCTGGTTAAAAAGCATATGTTCAGCTCTTTTTCCCTGAATGAATCGGCAAAACGCAAAACGTAGGTCTTAATCAGGTGGTAAAAGCTCTTGCACTATTTGGATATCGTATGGATGAAGCAATTGTTATAATTTCCAAAATTTCTTCCTCGTTATAAGGGCTCCTAAAATCCTAAAACCAGCAAAATATCTGTTTCGTCGGCGTAAGTGTACTTTATATTCATTATTGTGAATAAACCATCATCAACCCGGTAACTAGATTACATTTGTTTTAGAACGAGTGTAGGGCAGTCACTCATATTTTATTTTTTTTGCCGAAACTGTAACAGATATCAAAAACTATAAAGATACAAAAAAGTTAATAATGAATGCCTGCTTCCGATTTGATTTTTTTTAAATTTATTTACTTTTGTCATTAAAAAATATGAATGTATTAATGTTGGGCCTCACTTGTTTTATACACAACTGGTCTACCGATAATAACAATATTATGTCAAAATATGAGTTATACCCGTATAAAGTGTCATACCAAACAACATCCAAATCAATGTAAACGATATCTTTTTATAAGCATATTTGTTTTTTTTAAATTAACTTTGAAGCTGAATACTGGCTAAACAAAACGTATTTGTATATTGATAAGTTTTATTAAATCGTGTTCTTTTTATCCCAGTAATTTGTGGTTAATCCATTTCCACATAATTTAGAGACACCCTGTATATTGAATTTTATAGTTTTCCTTTTTTTTTATATATAGGCAGTATCACATGGGAATATCACAGATCACTAAAGTTGTTGCTTAGGTATTCTTCCGTCGAGTAAAACGCTTTTGCTTTGAGATAAGTCTTAAGGTTCGCTTTAAATTGTTTTTGTAATACCTCTGTGTTATTGACATTTATCAGTACTGTCTGCTTGATCGATATGACAGGCGTAAAGGCCTTGGCCGTTATAATAACGGCCGTGCACGTTATTTAAATGACAACGCATATTTATGAGCAATAAAGTATTCATATTCTTTCTCATACCTGCTGCTGCTTTTTGGGGGAAGTAAATCGATTGTGGCAGCATTTGCTTCATTTACTACATCTTCGGGGATACCACAAAACGAAGAACTTTGCACATCTGACATTATTTTTCTAATTTCACTTTGATTTGTTTGTTTGTATTTGAACCGTTGATGTTGCTATGGTATCAAATTGCGCCTGGATAACTTGTTTATTAATTTTGAAATTTAATAATGATAAATTGACCAGTTTTTGCAATTTAGGTATTACAAAAAGTATTGAACAACATACGGCCGATATGCAAATAACAGGCTTGGTTGAATATAAACCTCGGCTGCGCTCCGCTCCGCTTCGCTTCGCCTCGGTTTACAAACTTCAACCCGCGCCTGTTATTTACTACATATCGGCCTAATGGCGTTATATACTATTACGAGGCAGGTCCCCGGTTGTTATAGGAAGTACGTTAAAAAAGAGTATGCCATGATACACCCGTACCACTGTACGGGTTCTAAAGAGTCTCGATGTAGTCGGAATAAGATTATTTTTGTTTCTTGTGTTATGGCCATGTACACTTGAATTCGTCTCATATGTTGTGAAATTCAGTTTATCATGTAGAAGGCATTCCAGTATATATAGCGAAGGTAAGGTAAGAATTTCAAGAGCTATGAAGTGAGTTCGACAGTCGTCGCGGAAGGGTATATTAGCTAACACACGCACTGCTCTGCGTTGCAGAGAAAAAGCTCGTTTTTGCACTATGGAATGGCCCCAGACTAAAATTCCATAGGTGAGAGTGGACTAACATAAAGCGTAGTATGCTGCTTTGAGAATTTCTTGGGAGACATTTTTTCTTAGATTGCGTAGTACATAGATATTGGTAGCTAACTTAGCAGACAGTGCTTTGTTATGGGTGTGCCAGAGCAGCTTTTGGTCTAAATGCAATCCTAGAAATTTTGTGCTTTCCGCAGAACGAAAGGTTGTTTCATCGTAAGGTCGAAGGGTGAAAATCATGTCAATGATTTGGCTGCATTTAGAGAGAGGCGATTTGACGTCAACCAGTTTAGGGCATATTTTTGGTTTTGTTTATTTAGATGGACCGCCGCTTCTAGATTTTTAGATGAGTTGCATCAGCAAAAAGAACCACCAGCGCTTCCGTGACTGATGCAGACAGGTCATTGATAAAAATCAGAAAGAGTAGTGGTCCAGGAATGGATCCCTGGGGAACACCAATATCTGGAAGAGGTAGGTCATCGGATATACCGCCGTCCATGTGGACTCTTTGAGTTCGATTACTCAAGTAGCTGCAAATCGTTCTGCATGCCAGGGGTGAGAAATTGAGGTAGTAAAGCTTGCGAAGCAGTACATCGTGGGGAACGCAATCAAACGCCTTGCTCAGGTCTAGGAAAGTAGCAACAGAATAATAGCCTTCTTCAAAGCATTTAAGTACTTCGTTTGTAAAGGAGATGATGGCACCAGTAGTTGATCGGCCGTTTCTAAATCCGAATTGACAATTGGTGAAGCAGTTATTTATTTCAAGAAAGTGAGTTATTTGTTTTGCTAGAATATTTTCTAAAACTTTGGAGAACACAGGTAGGATGGATATAGGTCTGAAGTTGTTAAGAATATTTTTATCTCCCTTCTTGAAAATAGGAATTTCTTTGGCCTTTATCATACAATCAGGAAAACAACCAGTCTGAATGCACTCATTCAGAAGTATGGTTAAGGGTGTAATAATTTGATCTACAACAATTTTGAGAAGTATACATTAAAGGTTTAAATGTCCACGCATTTAGTATTTTTTAAAGACTTGATAATTTCCCTAACAAAGGTTTCAGAAACAGGTTTAAACTCAAAATATTCCGTACAAGGAGAATGTTGTTTGTGCATGTAAGAAATTGGATCAGAAGTTGCAACTGGCAGGGCGTTATTTATGGTTCTCGCAATATTACAGAAGTGATTGTTAAATTTACTGATTGAATGTATGATGTTCCAGTAAGCCTGGATTCTATTGCCAGAGCTTTCGATTTTTCTGTTGTTTGAATCAATTTTAGTATTTGCTATGGCTTTACGGTAAGATTGTCTAAACGATGTAAAAGTTGATTGTAATGCTTCGGTGTTATATACAGGGTGTATCAGCCAAATGGAATAAATTCAATAATAAATAAATGGGGGCGTGTTCGAAAAAACGCTCGGACACATCGATTGTTATTTTTAGTTGCGCATTTTTTTCAACAAAAACTATTTATACAGGGTGTGTCATGTGACCGTGGCCAATACCAACTTTCTTATTTTAAATGCAACACCTGGTATATTATTCAATTTTTGGATTCTTCAGAAAATTCTAGACATATTTCATGTACAATGTCCTATACCTATCTTCAACTGTTTCGGAAATATTAAGTGTTTTCAGATTTATTGCAAAAATTAACATTAAAAAAAGAAAATTATTTGATTACAGAAATTCGCTACAACACATTCAATAATTATTTCCCATTTAGGTCTTCATAATGAGAAAGTAAGCAAAAACCATTTCAGCGTTCCTTTTTACCTTTTTACGGATATGAAATAAACAAAAGCTATAAATACTTTTGTTTACTTTTGTTTAAAACGCCTGGCCTTAGGAAATTGTTGTCTGCCTGCATGACAGTTTAGTTGTCAGTGTTATAGTCGTTTGAATTTCGTTAACTGCATATCAGAAAAATGGTTAATTTAACAGAAATGCACAAAATTACAATTCTACAGATGATTGGTTATGGAGATAACACACGGACACAAATGGAAGTTGCTCGCTTATTTCATGAAAATTTTCCAAATTTGCCGCCTATATCCCAAGGGACAATTAGTAAAATAGAAAAGCAGTTTCGTGAGCTTGGACATGTAAGGCAGATAAAAAAAGCAGCTGCCAATGCAATAAGTGATGATACCAAATTGGATATTATGCTTGAGTTTGTGGAAAACCCACATACTTCTAGTCGACAAGCAGCCACAATGTTCAATGTTAGCCATTCATCGATTTTCCGAACATTAAAAAAAACTAAAATGCATCCCTATAAAATGATACCAACTCAGGAGCTCATGGAAGACGATTTTGATACGAGAACGCATTTTTGTGAACAAATGATGGCAATGTTAGATAACAATGTGATCCAATTAGAACATGTTTTGTTTTTTGATGAGTGCACCTTTACACTTCACGGTCATGCTAATCGTCAAAATTGCCGCTATTGGTTGACGGAAAATCCTCACTGGATGAGAGAAGAACATACGCAATACCCTGTAAAGGTTAATGTTTGGGCAGGAATTGTTGGAGAACATATCATAGGTCCCCTTTTCATTGATGGCAATTTAAATGGTGATAATTATTTAGCACTACTCCAATAGTTATTTACGTGGCAAGCTTAGTAAATTAGCCTTTATGGGCGAGCTGGAAAGTTTGCAGGGCGAGCGACGTAGGAGCGAGCCCTGTAATGCGGCGAGCCCCAATAAAGGCTAATTGCAAGCGAGCCGCGTACAACATTTTATTTTCTCTTGCTGAAAATTCAAAAAAATCATTAACTTTTGACATATTCAGAAACATATACATAGTTACACATAGTTTGCTGTGGTGTAAATGGATTGACAATTGTCATTGTTTACAAATAGTAAAGCCGTCAATAGTGAATACAGACAGATATTGTGGCCAATTAATTATGGAATTTGATAGAGATGAAGAATTCGAAGGTGATTTTGATGCAAGTATTTGTGAAATTAAAGAAAATTTCGAAGCGGCGAATGTGTGCTTGATCCCAGAAAAATCCAGAGAAAGGTATCAATTATTCAAGGTGTATTCAAGGTGTATTCAAGGTGTTCCCGGGTCAATCTTTAACTTTAATGCTGATTCAAAATGTGTAATTAATATTAATATGTGTAATTCTAATCAATGTAATAATGTATTGTAATTATTGATTAATAAATGATGTGTTTATTAGAAGTATAAATAAATTGACACCCATCCATTGACAGAAGTGCTTTCTAAAGTTACCATAGCAACACTTTACAGGCACCGTGCCTGTAAAGTCTCATTTACCGAGTCAATCAAAATGACAGTAAACAAACTATTACATGTCAAGAGAAAATAAAATAATGTTGTGCCAACTTTGACAAACTTATATCCTGATCCAGCAAACCCACAAGTTCCAGCGAATATGATATGGTTTCAGCAAGATGGAGCACCGCCCCATTACCAAATCAATGTCCGGAACTACCTCAACCGAATATTTCCAAATCGGTGGATAGGGAGGCGAGGATCGATGGAATGGCCAGCACGATCCCCTGATCTGACGTCTGATTTTATGGGGATATGTGAAAAGTATTGTATACAAAACTAAACCCCTCGACTTAGCTGACTTAAGAAGACGAATAATGCTTGCGATTAGATCGGTCACGCCTGAGATGTTGAGTAACGTTAGAAGAAATTTCTATTTAAGATTAGGATGTTGCCAAGACGTTCACGGCGAGCATTTTGAACATCTCCTCCATTGAAATGTATTGTTTTTTTTTGTTTTTTTACATTATCAAGAAAGAAACAGTATTACTTATTCGTTTTTGAGTGTGTTGTAACGAATTTCTGTAATCAAATAATTTTCTTTTTTTAATGTTAATTTTTGCAATAAATCTGAAAACACTTAATATTTCCGAAACAGTTGAAGATAGGTATAGGACATTGTACATGAAATATGTCTAGAATTTTCTGAAGAATCCAAAAATTGAATAATATACCAGGTGTTGCATTTAAAATAAGAAAGTTGGTATTGGCCACGGTCACATGACACACCCTGTATAAAAAGTTTTTGTTGAAAAAAATGCGCAACTAAAAATAACAATCGATGTGTCCGAGCGTTTTTTCGAACACGCCCCCATTTATTTATTATCGAATTTATTCCATTTGGCTGATACACAGTGTATATATATATATCTCTGGCTTCCTTGATAAAGTACAAGGTCTGTCGCATATCATTCAGTTCAGCAGTGAACCAGCTATTGGTGGGAGAATTCTTTACCTTGCAAGGTTTTTCTCTAAAGGCCAGAAAACATATATTCAGTATTATTTTAGCAAAGCTGCTTGATTTGCGATTTATGTTGATATGAGATGTTACAAAGCTTCAGTCACTATAAGAGAGCAGTTGGAGGAATCTAAAAATGCCAAAATTAGTTATTGGTCTATCGAACTTCAAGGTTGTGTTGAGAGGTCAGTGGTCCAACGTGGTCAGAAATACTATGATAGACTGGTGTGCACTGAATCATACACGTGTTGCAAGTCTAAAAATAATGACCATTATAAATGTGATTTTTACGTAAGTCCATTTATTTTGCTAAAATTAAATAAAAATATGTTTTATTACTGCTTTATTTAAAGTCTAAATGTAAAACAAACTTGATTTCAAAAAAGCGTGCCATGCAGCAATGATATTTTTTCCACTCCCTGCATGGTAAGTACACTGTTATAACATTGATTTGGTGGAAGTAAGCCCCACTTACCGATAAAGCTTTGGTTACTACGAGCAACGGCAAGTAAGTAATCACTTACCTCCCTCAGGGAAGTAAGTAAAATAATTTCAATAGCGTTCTTTCTCAGGCACCACTGTTTAAAACACTTATACGCATTTTGATAACACCCCTTCGACTTCTCCGGTAGTAGGAAGGAACAGGCAGCATCTGCAGCTTCTTCAATTGCATTTCTTGTTTATTTTCATTGGAATTTATTTTACAACTGAACGTATGCAATTTCTGACATTCACACTTTGTTTGAAAAATAGTCTTAGCAACCAAAGCCGTACTGGCATTTTGTTCATGTTGCGAAAATAAATTAATCAAACAGAAACAATTAACCAACTTCAGGAGTGGAAAAACAGTTGTAAGCAATTCGAGAGGTAAGTTTTGACCAGTCTCGGTCTTTATTGCTAGCACTCGCTGTCGCTCGGGCGCAAACTCGACCTCGCCTGGTAAACGATACTTACCTCTCTTAATGCTTAAATAACTATTTCGTTTTGAAACGTTTTTACGTCTCCTGTCAAATTTACTTTTTTGGACTTGGAGGTAATTTTCATTTGACGCCGACGCTAGACGATATACGAGTGATTTATAATTGGTGAAAAAAACTTGTTCGAGAAGGAATTATAAGATAAGAATGTCAAATAATTTGATTGTCACAATTGTCAATTTGTGAAGTGAATAACAAGTACAACGCATTTTTTTACTATTAAGAAGTAATGTGCTACGTTTATAAATTTTCATATTTAATTATAAGGCTAATTGCAAAGAGTAATTTCAGAAATTGTCCAGTGCTGAATTTTAAACAAGACACCAGGGAATAACGCTATCCTACAATGGCACTGTGAATAATTTGTGGGCAGCAGGACTGGGCTTGGTGAATCCTGCGAGCCGACCGGGTATCGATCGGATGCAAGTGCATGTGCATGTTCATAGACGAGGCGACCTCGCCAACATTGCTTCTCTATACGACCTAATTGGCAGGTGTCATGCAGCACCGAACGCTTCCGAGTTTGTCCACCTTGCACATTGCACATTGCACGGCGCTCACCAGTTGAGTCTGCACATGACTCCGGCTACCTGCAGCAGCGCCGGATGCCTTCGCGGTCTGGGGAGATCCGGCGAGTGAGAGAGAAAGACGCACCTTCCATTATTATGCCTTTTACTAGGCAGTAGCTGGCAGTAGGCATCCTGACATGCCGCCAGTTTCCACGCGTCCGCTGTTCTGCGTGCGTGTGCGTGCGTGAGCATTGCGCGTGTTCTGTGCCATGTGTTCTCCGCGCGACGACAGTGCCAGAAGGGGCCTGAGATTCGGCTCGGTCGATTGCCTGGTTGCCATCAAGTGTTTACCTGAGCAAACGTGGAACAGTAAGCAGTCCAGGAGGGCAACGATGTAAGTTCCGATTGTAAACGTTTTATGATGGATTTGCCTCGGAACGTATCATTTACGACCAGTTTCGTGGAAGCAAAATAAAGAAGCGGTGTAACCCATTCCGTTAACCTTGTGTCTGCGTATCAGGTGTAAACTAGGGTGACCACCTTTTCACCTTCCAGCTTGACCCCGAGAGTAAAACCAACGAAGAAGCATATAATTGTTATAAACGAGCATAGGCGCCGACTTTAAAAAAACCTGTGAGGTGTTCGCCCCCCACACCCCCCATGGAAGAAAAAATGAAAAATGAGAAATATTTTATTTATAACCTACTTACTTCCCTAAATAAACAAATGCAAAATTAGTTGAAATAATGAACGTGTTAATAAAAAAACAATTTATAAATTATATTATGAAAAACAAAGTATAAACACATATAAATTTAGCATTTTCTCCTGGAATCCTGATGCCTTTGCACCCACATGATTTCTTTCTTCTTGCATATTTTCCAGGAACGTTATTACAGCTTGTTAATTTTCTAATATCGTCGGCTTACAATTGAAATATACCATGTCAATTTTAGGCTGTTTTTAGTTGAGTTTTATTTTGATGGTTTACTAAATTGTAACAAATCTCAGGCTCAACAGGGGTATTATAAAGGGTCCTGTAGCCAAACTTCAAAATTCTTAACTCATTAAATGACTGAGTAGGAAAAGTAACAACAGAATATAAAACTTCAATTGCAGTTTCTCACATTTTATCATTTTTGACTTAAGTAATTTCACTTGTAAGCTGACGATATAGTAATATTAATAATAATAATAATTTATTTAACGGGAACTTCCCTTTATTTTAATATTCAAAATACACAAATTTCACATGTAGGCATATACAAAACAACACGAAAATATCAATCGTAATAGGGCTAATCACGAAGATCGATGAGGTTTATTACATTAAGACGTTTGATAAATGTCGTGTAGTTGTTAATAAATGGCGTAAAGTTGTTATTTTCTTCTAATTTATTGGCCATCCGCATCATTCTTGTTAGCGGCTCATGGTAACCATAGTTCTATGGATTGGTAGGTAAAACAAAATTTTACTACGTGTATACTTGACCCAAAGATCTAAGAATATTATGACTTTGACTTCTTAATAGTTATATTCGGGGTTTAATTTAGGGTCACCATAAAGCAAACGGATGGTCAAGACGGAAGAATCGCACGCCGTCGTCAATACCAGAAAGACAGCCGGGCAACCCCAGATAACTGAATAATATTAGCAGGACTTTTATGATTTTATTAACACCAAATAAAACCCCCATAAAATTCTTAAAAGTCAAAGTCGTAATATTCTTAGATTTTTGGGTCGACTATACTGGCACCCAAGCTTCGAAATTTAAAGTATAGTGTTTTCACTTAAAATTGAAAATGTACCTGCAATGAGGGTTTATTACGGTCAAGGGTTCTCCATTGTATGGCGTGCTGCGAAGAGGCGGGCGTCCAGGAACTTAACCAAATAATTTACCTTCGACGAAGATGCTACTTAATTGTTTTCTCTTCGATATATACACAATTATATTACTATGATCATAATATAAAAATGATTTATTAATTAAATTGAATTCAATAATCTTACACTACCTACATCGTTTTTTATGAGTCGGCGGACGTAATTCTTTTTTCAATTTTACAATTCGATATAATTACAAGACTACAGACGCCAGTAGATAATTAAGAGCCGTCACATAGGAAACGGTTTTAAAAGGATTATACATTCGCCCATGCAATTAAGGTTCATTCTACCTTAATTGCTGCGCGAATATGCAGTCCAGGTAGACAATCAGTTAACGCTGCCTCAAATAGTATTTTTCTCAAATTGTCTACATCTGTCTTTCAGTCGTGTTAACATTTACATTGCAACAGTACTCATTTTACATACGTGTGCATATTATCATTCATGAACTTGTGAAAAAGTAGAGTTTATTTAGATGGAAACGTCGTTAAGTGAAATTGCAATAATTATTTCATCAATTTATAATGACACTCATTTCGACGATCTATTTCAATTATGTGAGGAAAGAAGCCATTCCGAAAGATTTGTTGAAGAATCCTTCGGCAGTCTACAGAGGGAAGCTGTTCTCAAATTGATTTTGATAAATTTCAAAACAACCATCATCAAATGGACACATCAACTATCGAAAATGAAAATCAGGGATTAATTAAGCATGCTTTTCGTTCAACTGATACTAAAAGGATCGTAAATATTTATTACACCCTTATAAGCGACAATCATGCATCTCCACTGCAAAGAATTTCCATTCTGACAGGAATATCATATTCAACGGTTTGGAGAATAATTACGAAAGGACCGCTAGAAAGGAAAAGAGGAATAAGTTCCAAATTTACTGAAATAGACGATGCCATCGCCAAGAGGATCGAAAATATAATTTACAATTCTTATAAATGAGGCAACGTTCCCACGGTCCAATTTATTTTGGAAACTCTTGGAAATGATTTTCCATATAAAGAAACTATTTTGTATAAATACCTACTTAGTCAGGGTTTTAAGTATAAAACTTTAGACAAATGAATTGACATCATCGAATCGCCGAGATTGCAAAAAGCGCGATTAGAATATTTTTCTAAAATAAACGAATATAGAAATAGAAGGAGATCGATAATGTATTGGATGAAACATGGTTCGAAACTCACGACGTCGTTTCCAAGGGACGGGCCGATAATACAAATAAGTGTCACCTTAGAGCACCGTGCAATAGAGGAAAAAGAATTGTTATTCTTCATGCTGGAGGAGACGCAGGTTTTGTGTCAAATAGTTTGCTGTTATCAGCCAAGAATATTACATCAAGCTCGTTAGAATATCATCAGGATATGAACGCAGAATTATCTCAAAATTGGTTTTGCAATCAATTATTGCCCAACATACCCAATAACTCAATAATCTTAATGGATAATGCAACTTACCACTCAAAGCTAATTAATAAAATCCCAACCGCCGCTTCCAAGAAAGGCGATATTGTGGATTTTTGCATTCAAAATGGTATTTTTATTCCCCAAGTGCAAAGAAAAAAACATTTGTAACATGCCTTCCTTTCCGCTGTCGCACAACATTTGATCAAACATCTTTTCACACTAACAATTCTAAAGTAATTTATCCATAATAATGTAACCCATCTAGTGATATTACCGCGCCTTGCCGCTGGTAATGAACGAAGTTTAATAAGGGTATGAAATGTAGGGAGCCTCACGCCACTGCGGAGTTGACCCATACTGCATTTTATACCTTGTCCTGACAATATTTTCGTACTGACAGGAGAATATTGTAACACGCCTTCCTTTTCTCGTCGCAAACATTTGATAAACAGTGTGGCCTCATTAATCAATCGGTAGTTAAATAAAAAGTTGCGTCAGGGGAACATAACTTAATAATTTCGATATAAATAATTCAATGATATTTGTAAGTAAATCGTATAATTAAACTTGCTCAGCCCTCCGATATTCACGAAATCTCAGAATTATGAATGAATGAAACGAATATTTGTATGTGCTTAAATAGATAGAAAAGTAGAAGTAGAATAGAGCTTTATCATACTAATCTATAATCAATTTTGAATAACAATACCTATTAAAGTTTTTACGATCACATGGCTGATAGTGTTGGTAAACGCGAATACTAGCAATATCTCCGAATGAGGACACATTGGGTGCTTGCAGCACTGGAATCGCTTGAAGTACTTTAATGTGAAGTTATGTGATTCATTCCTATCCACAAGGTGGCGTTGAAATACATTGGTAGGCACCGTGCTAATGAATTTCTATGCAGTGATGACATGTATCAGATATCCTTCTCGGCACAATTTGAAGATTGTGGTGCATGAAGTCGCTAAGTAACACTTTGTAATTCCAACCGTAGTGTTAATAAGTTACTCTGTTTTCAAAATAAAATAAATCATTCAAATTCAAAGAATATAATAAGTTTTCAATAATTATTAAACAAATCTATTCCAAAATTTAAATAAATATAACTAAATAAATAACGTCCAATTAGAGTAACAAAATTGTCTTTTATTTACCTGTCGCTTGCATAACCTTTTAAAATGAATAAATCATATGAAATCCATGTATCTCTGTTTTACTTGCTAACAAAAATTACTAACAGACACATTACCCATAAAACGAACCAAACTGAGTTATCACGATTTTGATTTAAAAATCAAACACAACGTAGAGTACTACCACTAAATCACGAGCCAAATCAATATTACAAATTACGAGAATTTGTAAATCACGAGCCAAATCAATTACTTGAATTATAAGAATTCATGTAATATGCAGTTAAAGAAATCAAATGCATCCAATTGCATTTAAGGATGAATTGCAGTTAAATAAATGCAATGAATAATAAATATTACAAATTATGAGAATTTGTACAACACCTGGGTTCGAACCGTTACACATTATTAGAACTTATAAAAAAACAAAATTTAATAAAAAACGTATGTGGTGTAGATAAGATGGCAGAAGAATTTGGTCACCAAGTGTTGCGCCTTCCACCTTATTACTGTATCTTCAATCCAATTGAGCTGATATGGTAAACTTCAAAAAGAAATTTGCGGAAAAATAATGCACATCCCAAAATGAGTGAAGAAACAATTCAACTTGTTCAGCGAAAAAGCAACAACATTTCAAGTACCATTTGGAAAAACTGCATCGATCATGTGATTAAAATTCAAAACGATTATAGGACGCTTAGTGTACCAAATCTAATTATTAATGTTTAAAGTCAAAGTAATAGCGATGAATCTAGTTGTGCGGAATAATATTTGCTTGTTACATTACGATATATGAAAAAAATAACTAATGTTAACGTCGTTAATTTTTTAACGCAATGAGCAAGTCAATAATTTTATGGGTAACTTTGTTTTGCGAATCATACTGTATATAAATTTTCTATGAAATTATAACTACATTTGTAAAACACAATTAATTATATGTACACTTAAAAATACAATGAAAAGTACAATTTAATGATAATGAATCACTAATATTAATTTTCTACGGGGCGGTGAATCTGTATTTTCTGATGCCGGTGGACTCTGTTCTCTTCCCATTAGCCGTCATAAAATTCCTTCGCACAATGGAGCGCAATAAACATCCTTCGTAGGTAGATTTTCAATTTCCAGTAAAAACACTATAAATGTTTTTAAAAATTATCGGGCAGTCAACGATTTCATTTATTGCTTTAAACAGAAATTTCAAATCTCCAATTATGCGACGTTCTTGCAAGGAAGGGATATTAAGATGTACACTAAGTTGTGCATAATTCAAAATAACAAACGGGATATGTAGTTTAAAGGCCGCAAGACGCAAAAACTTATTTTGTACTTTATTTAATTCGTTCTTCATATTAAGTTGATGGGGAGACCAAATACAGCAGGCATATTCCAAACCTGAGCGAACCAGCGATATATACCGCGTGATTCAAGTTTTATTACCATAAGTTTAGGCATTTGGAGTTGCCCATAAAATATGAAAATTTGGATTTATATTGGTCTGATACTAATCTACGGAAAGGTAGTTTGACTTTTTCGATATAATTATATAGACGGTTATATGAGTAAAAAAACTCTTTTCGCGCAAAATTCTCTATGGTTATTTTTGCCCTAAACTGTTTTATTTTATTCATCGAACCCATTTATGAAGTCAAAAATTAACGAAAATGATTAGATTTCCAATTAAAGCATTTTTTACATTACTGCCCAACTTTCCTCGGTATGATTTATGTTTTTTTAAGTCAAGAGCCCTACAAAGCATTGACCGCGCCGGTGCGGTTGGAACGTTTTATGACTTTTTATGATTCCTCCAGCCGCCCGTGGGTTGAACGGGCCTTGCAGAACCGTAATAACTTCTTATAATTCAAAAACTAACATATTTTAGATTGTATGAATCGGTGAATAATACTTGGTGAAGCATCTTTAAATTAGTATAAACAAAGCACTTGGTTAAGTTTCACAAAAGTTATTAGAAAACACTCTACAATTGTTTCAGTCTTGCGACCATTATCAAGAGCAAAATAAGACTGAATACAAATTCATTAAATGCGCTATTTATAATCTAATTCCTAGTCTAACATTATTAACACATTAAGGTACATTTACGAAACGACGTACTTTAAATAATCCCATTGATCACTGGATTATTTTCAAAACAGATCTGGTCATTCACAATGTTCCCCTTGCTTTCTTAATTTCCAGAATTTGCAGGAGGTCCATTCTTCTAAGAAAGCAACGGGGAACATTGTGAATGACCAGATCTGTAGAAAATAATCCAGTGTTCAATGGGATTATTGAAAGTACGTCTTTTCGCTAATGTGTTGTGTTTATTCACATGTCCACTATTCTTAAACTGGCATTTATCCGTAAACAACACTACGAAAAAAATTGGGATCCACTTGAATAATCTCTTCGGCCCAACGGCAAAAAGTAACACGATTTTCAAAATCTTGCCCGTAAAGTTGTTGGTGCAACTCGATGTGATAATCGTACTCGCACTACTTTGGCTTATTCCGGTCTCATCCCTTATCTTTCGTGTGCTTACTCAAGGATCATTTTCCACCATATTTAAAACAATAGCTTGATTTACTTCGTGGATGGTCGGTAAATTTTTATAGCTTTTCTTCTTATGATGAAAACTTCCCGTCTTGGTTAACTGTTTAATTAACCTGGCAAAAATTTGACGTGTTGGATGTGGACCGGGAAATCTTTCAGAATAAACTCGAGTGGCTTCCAATGGGTTTCTACCACATACGCAATAAATTAGCAACATTTCCACTTTTTCATTGAACGAATATTGAAAAGGTACCTTTTAAAAATCACTGTCAAATCACTGTTCACTGCTCAAGGTCAAACTCGGTAATGAACTTAATAGTAAGACAACCCGGTTTACAAAATAATAACAGTCACCAAATTATTGGAAATAATCTTCTTTAAATGTAATTTTAATATCCTGCAGATCAAAATAACAATGAGAGATTAAGCAAATATTGAGCTCCGGCCCTGTAGAAATCATTGCGTCGGTATCCACCCAGCAGGCTGAGGGATTGGGTACGGCCCTATCATAAAACCCATAAAATTCATTATAGGGACTATTACTGGAAGCAGCCGTCATATTTGACTATTTAGTAATAAATCTTACTGTTGCAATATCAAAATTCATTTAATTCAATAATTGGTGCAATTTTTTTGACTTGGACTATACTGGAATGTTCGGAATAGCATTAAAGTATGTTCTGACAAAAACTATATAAATAGAATTACGAATTCTTTGTGAAATAATGTATAAACTACCGGATGGTTAATTTTTTTTATCGTCAGATTGGGCTTCATCAATATCTAAACATGTGTACTTATTTTGGATTTTTTATTTCAATTAGAAGGTCTGGTAATAAAACTTGAATCACCCGGTATATAAGCAACGGATTGCATTTATTGATAAATCTTTGCCCACTCTTGATATGAAGCCCAACAGCTTCAGGCCCTTGTTAACCGTGTTGGGAATATGGGAGAGAATAGTAAGTTTTTTGTCAAATATGACTCCTAAATCGACGATCTCGTCCACTCGCTCGATTCTATTGTCATTTATGAAATATTCTGTGATTATTGCATTCTTACCCATGAAAAAAAACATTGATTTGCATTTCTTCATATTAAGCTGAAGGCTGTTCCTATCACACCAATAAGATATTTTATCTAGATCTTGTTCTTGATCTTGTTGTAATTCTCCCGAAAAGTTTTAAATCATCAGCATATAATAAGCCGATGCAGAATTTAAGACTAGCAGTGATGTCATTTATAAAAATGATAAATAATAATGGTCCTATATGTGACCCTTGCGGAACGCCAGATTTCACGTGAATTTCTCTTGACACACAATTGTCAATCCTTACATATTGCTTACGATGCTCGAGAAAACTTTGTAGCCATTTTATGATTCTAGAGTTGAAACCAAGTACATCCAACTTATGAAGAAACTTATGAAATCAGTGTAGATCGCATCGACCTGAGACTAATCCTCCAAGGCGCCCTGTATAAAACTGTTATATAGCATTAAGTTAGTTGTAGTTGATCGCCTCAACCAAAAATCATGCTGTTCCTCCCCTATTATTCTCTTGCATAACCACTTGAACTGGCGTGATAGGATGCTATCTAAGATCTTAGGTTTAGCTGACTGCATGCAGTCTCCTCTGTAGTTACTTATATCAGACCTGTTGCCTGTTTTAAAAATTGGTGTAATATAGTTAGCCTTCCATACTACTGGTACGATTTGAACAATTATCGATCTTTGGAAAAGCAATGTTATAGGGTGCGTGATGTTAAAAATGCAATTTAACAGAAATACATTCGGAATATTATCAGGGCCGGCAGAGGCTGAGGGCTTAAGCTTACTAATTGAATTAAAAACATCAATACAGTTTACAATAAACAAGTAAGACGAATCAACAGTTTTGACAGAAGTTAACTGAGAAATAGGAACATCACTTTCATAATAAATATTGGCATACAAGTCGGCAAATAACTCTACAGTATCTTGCAAAATCTTGCTGACACTATCACGTAAAAACATTTCCACCGGAAAACCTCTTACATTTTTTGAATGATTAACGAAGTACCAAAATGATTTACTATTTCGGCTAATACTATTTTCTACCTTATCTAGATAGTTTTTGTACAGGGTATCGTTCAATTCTTTACATTGGGACCTCATGGCCTGAAATTCTAAATAATTACTAAAATTGTTTGATTCTCTATACTTTCGATGCTAGTTTTTCTTTATTTTATGTAAGTTTATTAATTCTTTAGTAAACCATTTTAGATACTCATTCTTATACATGACCTTCGTCGGTACAAATATATTAATAGCATAAAGCAGAACATCATAAAAAGCCGCAACTGCGCAATCTAAATTACTATAGGAGTCCAAGAATGTACACCAATCAATAGATGCAATAAGCTGGTTGATTTCCACAAATTTTTCATAGTTATCAGTGTCATTGTTCTCATTCTTATCCTTATCCATATTTATATGACTAGCCGATAAATGTCTTGCTTTCATATTCTTTGCACCACTATTTAATAATTGCTCTCTGGGAAGAGCTACAAATTTATTATTGTAATCAAATGATATGCATTTCAACTCATTTGATAAAATTAAATTTTGAATTTTTTTTCGTAGACACCAAAATTATCATTCTTGTGTAGTTCTATAGCTCTTAATTAATTGATCAGCTTTAGATGTGGTAATTTTTCTTGATTGTAACGCATTGGATAATATTGACAAGTCTTCTAAGATATCTATCATAAAAGCTAAATCGTCAATAAAATGTGTATTAGCTAATCTTTTAGCCATTCCTGAATTTGATCTGGACTTGATAAAATGTTTATACAACGCAGGGTATGCTCGCCACACAGCAGTAGCTGCTCGTAAGCTACAGGATGCCCAACGAGATCCAAAAATGCGACCAATTTTTATTATATGTAGGTTGAATCACTTGAAATAGTTTCCAATTCGGCTTGGTTTTTATTTCACTGATGATATATCGCATATATTTTGTCTAAAAATATTTTAAAATGATTTACTTGTTTAATTTCGCTTAAGGAATCATCTATACCTTTTCAAGTTCAAATTGAGACCAATCAAGTTCAAATTGAGACCAATCAATTGCAAATTGAGGCAAATTCCAATCAATTTCAAATTGAGACCAATCAATTTCAAATTGAGACCAATCAATTTCAAATTGAGACCAATCAATTTCAAATTGAGACTGAACAAAATTACTAAACAAGTTGTCATAATAAATTTTATTTGTTTACTATCGACTTGATATTGTTTAGTGTCAACATGATTTTGTTTAGTCTCAATTTGAAGTTGATTGGTATCAATTTGAACTTGATTGGCATCAATTTGAAATTGATTGGTCTCAATTTGAATTTGATTGGTCTCAATTTGAATTTGATTGGTCTCAATTTGAACTCGAAAAGGTATAGTGACAATTGCAATCGGTGATTCAAAAAAATGCCACGATTATATTTGGACACATTTCAGTTAATTTTGTGGCTACTCCAGATTTTCTTCCTAACATTCTCGATGCACCATCCGAACAGAATCCTATGAGATTTCTTTGTATTTATTATTTTACGCCATAAAAAAATTGTCGGCAGTTGTTGACGTAAATTCTTTTAAATCTACAATAATCATGCGAGGTTCAATTGCAGACTGTACTTCACACTGTAAAAATATTACCAAAGTACTTTTTTTAGCAAGTGTAGAAGCTTCGTCAATTATGATACAAATTTTTGAATTTTGATTGATAATGTTTTTAAAAACAGTTTTTTTTAATCTGCATCGCAATATGTTCGACAATTATAGTGGCGTGCGTCTGGAATGTAATTAATTTCCGATATTAACACCATTTTTTTTCTTGTAATTCCAAAGCTGCTTCTATATCAGACAATGGCCTGTTTCGTTTAACAAGACTATAAACTGTGTTAATTTTTTTTATAGTAATGTTAATTGCTTCAGAATCAAATATTTTAACTACATGTTGTCGGCTTAATGTTACAAGCTTGTATGTGCAAATTTGTAAATTTGGGAATAAGGATTTTAAATATGTTTGCAGTATAAAAAAAATATAAATTTTGCACTGGAGAAGCTTGCTTTGTGTCTTTTTTAGTTCCATTAGGAATTATTGAACATGAAATCCACTGATTTGATACGTGAAAATGTTTTTTGTTTTCTATTCCTGAAGTTTTCATTTTTAAACAGTCGTTACAACCTAATTTGCCATATTTTACCACTAACCATTTATATTGTTTTGTGAACAACCTCACTTGTTTTTCTGTCCAACCATCTGGTAGTAGACAATTGCGTATTGTGCATGATTCCAATGATGTTGTAGATGATGCCGTTGAACATGAAGATGATGTTTCATTTGAAGTTGATTGTATAGGTTCAATATCTGCAGAATTTATTGTTTTCTCTAGTATTTCTTCATCAAGTTTTGTTTTTTTTGACATTTACGAAAGACAATAAATTTCCGTACACTCTCTTCATTTTTTATTTAAAAAAAATCTAATAATTAAATACTGCCATTGTATTCACACAATTTTGATATTGTGGCAGATATATTTACTCCTTTTTTTAAATTGGCCCATGCACAGCAGCCGCCAAATGAAATTCTGATTTTTTATGTGATTTAAACCGTTCAAGCATCGTGATGGATTTGTTTATGTACCTCGTATCATAGAAATTATTAACAAATAATTGATAATTGAAAAAAAATCTTGTACAGTATACCAAACGTTAAAATAACTGCCACGGTGTTAATAATTGTGTGAAATTTGCTATGAAAGATCTAAACTCTAGATGTTGACTTAGAAAGAATAGTTGAAATTTATATTTATCAATTGCTATTGTATTATTTATACCTTTTTCTAACAACAAAAATCTAAAAAAATCAATTGTCAGCAAAACATGTACAGCACATTTAGTTCTTCAGCCTTGAAAACCAAATTAATGATAGACTGCTTTGAATATGCTCAAATTGAATATTCTTCGTATTTACCATAGCAAACCAAAACCAAACCAAATATACACTTTAATTACTTCAAAAAAATCCACTGTAAACTTTGCATCAAGCCAGAACAGTTGAAGGCAGCTATTTTTTCCTCGATGACGCGATGCAGAAAGGTGTATTGATTCATATTTTATACCCGTATATTTTAATTTTAGTAGCTTGCATCAATATTTATCTTTACTTTATTACTTTTGTGATAAAACGTTGTTAAATGTTTAAAACATTTTAATATCAAACACTTTGCTGAGCGGATATAAACCAAATGGCCTCGTGCTGACGTTTGTGTTGAATATAAATTGGGCAACTTAAATTATTATGTAATGCACCCTAAATTTAATTCATCAGTTAGTCGCTAATTTTATTATTGCGATATTAAATTTAATATCATAATTTTTTATACGTTTATACAGGGTGCGGCAGAATGGAATACCACATTTCGAAGGTAATTTTGAAGAAAAAAACCGGTACAAGATACGACAAAAACATTTTAATATATTGAAAGCACATACAAGCAGTTTTATTTTCTTAAAGTTTTAAACATGATATGATTTATAGATACACCAAAATAAATGAAATTAAATAGATGTCAATACCACCATCTCTTACAAAGAAAAAAGAAGAACTTAAGATACTAAAAACGTTTACTGGTTAATTAATTAGTTATTTTAATTTACCAAGGTGGTAGGGCTCTAGCACAAGAATAAAGCGGTACAGTTGCTTTTTAAATAACGAAATCTGTAAATGTTTTTTATGTCGCCCGAAAGAAGTTAATGCATATATAATGACAGCCCTTCTCATATAGGCCTAGTCTGGATTTGGGTACAATGTACCTAGCAGTTCGCTTGCCAGACTCGACCCCAATTTTGAAATAATTTCCATATCATACCATAAATACCATAATATATAGTAATTTTCTGCAATATTTTGAATCTTCATTGAATCTTCGATACATATTCAGTATCTGCATGCAATCTTCTATTAAAATTTAACATTAAAAAATTGCTGAAAATGTATACCAATGCCATAGATTTGAATGGGGTATATCAAGATTATAAATTTCTATATTCATAAATAACTTTATTTTCCTCTATTGTCACGATCATAAATTTGTAGTTATGCTCAGGGGAGGATGGGGAACATACAAGCGGCCCGGGAACAAACTTTTATCGGCCCATTTTGCATTCACATAAAATTGCAATAATACCATATAATCAAAATAATAATCATACTTCAAAATTTGACAAATATGTAAAAATCAAAAATACTTTACAATAAATAATTTCAATTTGAATATATTATTTTTATTTTTAAAATATATTAAAATGTATTATCAGAGACCTCTGAGGATGGCTAATAAAAGCCGAAACAAGTTGGGTGAAGAACATCAAATAAAAAGATTACATAACTAAGAGAAAGTACTCCCCATAAAGAAAAAATCAATATAAAATTAAATACCGTAAGTTTTTCATAATACTTATTTATTTATTAATACAGAGGTTCCTAAAGTGTGCATTTACTGTTCTGCTTTCAATCATATTAAATAAAAATGAAAAAGATTAGGTAATTAAAATTCATGCTTTGACTAAGAAAATTTAATTATATTTTATATAATCTTCATTAAAATTACAAAGGTTTAATAGACCCAGCAATTTTTTTTCGAATTATTGAAGTTTTATTCCGAAAGCATATCCCTCCCAAAGTTGTTAAAATGTTCAGAGTTATTTGCAGAAAATTTATTGAACATGAAAGAAAAAAATTAATAATTAAAAAAATTTAAATGTAATTTTCAACATTATTACTTTTACAAATTTTACATTACAAGTTATAATTTAAATTGTAAAATATTAATCAAAACACAAAATCGTCATTTGCATTATACAATTTATATTGAAAATTATAATAATTATAATAATAATAATAATAATATTTACCAGCGGGAGAACCTGCATAATACACATAAAATTTAAAAAAAAAACTTACTAAATGAAAATGAATTTGAAACTTGATTTGAGATTTTACATGAAAGTAAAAAATGTAAATTATAAATTCCGAAACTCAAATGAAATAACAAAGTTATCATGATAAATGATAGAATTTAGTTGGAAATTATAAAATTCTTATAGTAAATACGAAAATATTAATTATAAATTTCAATGTTAAATTAAAATTTGAAATTTTTAGTATAAATTATAAAAAACTTTATCCTCAAAACATATAACTCACTAAGTTATTAATATTCTTTTGAAGACAGAAATTTGCAAAAATATTAATGCAAAATACAAAATTATGTACAAAATTACAAAGATACGCCATAAAGTTTTTATTGCAAATGTCAAATTTTGATATTTTATTACAAATTGCAAGTTCATCAAACCATAAAATTCTCTTTGAAACATCTCGCTTGTAAACTGCAATAAATTGGAAATTACAAAATTTTTGTTAGAATTTATTAATATAATTACTAGACTTCATTAATAAATTGTGAAGATCAATGGAATCTGGGACTTTTTTTATTCTAATTTATAACGTCTTTCCCCAGAAATCATATTCCTTGCAAATGTATTAACCATTTCATAGAAATTCGCAAAAACTATAATGGATGTTGTAAAATGTTGATTAAAATGTTTTTAAATTCAACAAAAACAATGAAATTTTCGCATTTTAACTACACATTACAGAAATTTCTTCGAAAATCCTATAAATAGTAATAGCATTATGATGAATGTTACGAAATTTTGATGATGGATTTCAGTATTTCAATAGAAATTATGGAGAATTAATTATAAATTTCAAATGTTTTAGAATTTGTAAGTTTTTATTATGAATACAATATTTCAATGGAATTAGAAAACAATCATAAAGTATAAATAAGTTTACATTAATACTATAACAAATACAATAATAAATAAGCAAATAAGTAAATAAAGACATAAATAAGTTTTATTGGAATTATGTAATTTTCGTTGTGACTTTCATCATTCATCATTCTAAATTACCAAATTGCAATAACTTTATGAAAATTTCATTGTTATTTGATAAATTTTAAAGTATAAATAAGTTGACATTAACAGTATAACAAATACAATAAGAAATAAGTTAATAAGTAAATAAAGAAATAAATAAGTTTTATTGGAATTATGTAATTTTAGTTGTGACTTTCATGATTCATCATTCTAAATTGCAATAAATTTATGAAATTTTTATTGTTAATTGATAAATTTCACTGTAAAATGTAAAATATTCAACATTCGTATTATAAATTACAACATTTCAGCAGCGATTATTAAAATTTTATTGTAAATTGCCAAAATTTCACTATAAAATGCAAAATGTCATTGGCATTTCCAAAATTTGTATCGAGTTGTTAAAATGTTTATAGTTATTTGCAGAAAATTTTATGAAAATAAACTTAGGTGGAAATTACGAACTGTTCATTAGAGATTACAAAATGTTTATTAGAAATTATGAAGTACTTATTATAAATACCAAAATTTTACTACATATACATTTTCCTTACAAATTAGAAAATTTTATTAAAAATTGCAAAAAGCTAATCAAACCACAACATATTAAAATTATATCATGTCGATTGTAAATTAAATTTACAAAAGCTTCAAAATTTTCAATACATTTATTTATTAGAAATGCCATTTTTTTTATAAATTACAAAGATTAATGGAACCTGCCAATTTTTAGTTGAAAATTATAACGGCTATCTACACAATTTATATTCCTCGCCAAATTATTTTATGTTTCATAAAAATTTGCAAAAAATATTATGGAAACGGAAAGGATCCATGGAAAATCCTAGTTCAAAAAGGGAGCTGCGACGCGAAAAAGTTTAGGAACCACTGTGTTAATACATATATAAACAATCTTTATTGGGCTATCGACCACATGGGGTCTTTCCGCCTTGTGTTAATACATTAAATCAAAATTATTAATAAACTTGTCGTCGGATCTGCCAGCCCAAAATTCTGGGGCTTCCGGCCCAACATTCGGGATGGCTACCGGCCCACCGGGAAATTTCCCATTTTCCCGTATGGCCCATCCGCCCCTGGTTATGCTGCACCTATTGATATTGATATATTGATTTCCCTACTCGTATAGATCGTGCAATATCCCAACTGAATAAGTAATAAGCACGTGCTATAGTCCACATTTCTCCACGCCACAACTCAATTTTCATCCGCATTCCTCCACCTATATAAATCTTTTATTTATTAGAATTGCAAAGTGGGATATAAATAATATTTAAATCAACTTGTATAAGAAAGTGTTTGAGTGTTGAAATTAACACAATTTCGCGTAGTGTTTATTTATTTTATGGAAATAATGCTGATTGGCTGCCGGGCATCGAATTATTTTAAACGATAAGTCACCATTTTATGAATTTTATTCATCCTACAATTTTATATTGCATTTATTGAATTGACTTTATAATGTAATTATATATAATCAATTATAATGTAATTAAAATTTGATATTATTATAATTCAGTTTTTAATTGCAGGTATAGTTTTTGTCGTGTATTAAATTAAATAGCTAAAAGTAGGGAAACAAGAATGAAGGTTCTTCCTTATATATTTTAATGTATTTTCTTAGAAACTGCATATATTATGTAAATTCTATCCTAGCATGTACATTATTACATACTAATGATACTCCATTAACGATTATAAAATTAATACCGCCACTTAAATAGGAATTTATGAAAGTACCATAATTCTTTAATTATTTACCTGTTTTCAGTGTTCTGCACAAAATAGTATTTTGAAAATTGTAGATTTCTTATTCTATGGGTATCCTAAAAGCAAAGTTTATTTAAATCAGCCAAAACCCTGTAAAAAATGCACTCAATCGATTCAACAACATGCCAATAGCGGATAGCAACTGAGTCCTTAGAAAATACTAAAAACATTCCTCGGACTACACTTCTCGAAATATTCCTAGTCGAAATATATAGTAGTTAAATAAGGTGTAACATTACAGCAAGTCTTGAAGGTCTGCTAGAAAGAATGAAATGCCAATCATGTGTTAAGTTGTTTAACTGTATTTCTTTAAATAATCTTATGTCGTTATTCGTTATTACGTCACAGAACCAAACCTAAGTTTTGGGATCAAATCTTGATGCTATGTTAAAATAGGACTCTCAAGTAAATTATGTGTCGAAGAAAATTAATTCAGCGTATTTTGCCTTGTCTGAACCGAACGCTTACACTGAGTACATTGATGAGTGCCTACTATTCACTGTCTCCTGCCATTTGTCGTATAATATAGTATTGTGGGGAGTTGCAAGTACTATCTCTAGAGTTTTCCTAAGTCAGAAGAGAGTAATACGGTTGACCTTTGACATTAAACCATGGAGTCATGCAGACCTATTTTTAAGAAGTAAAATAAAACCTTGGTAATGTTTAGGCAAAGTATCTCAACTTTTATTAAGAATTCAGATAATTATAAATAACACTCGCAATGCCATGGCATTGTTAGCTGTTGCACACAAATCAAGCAAACATGAAAGATCACCCAGATACATTGGCGTCCGATTATTCAACAAATTACCAAGAGTAGTTCAGCAAAAAAAAAGTTTATTTAAGTTAATAGTAAACAAGCTTCTACTGCGAAGATGCTATTACAGTACAAAGCAATATTTAGACGATTAACGATTTACGATTTAACTCCTATTTAGGTAAAAAAACACACAGGTTACATTGTTGGTATCACTTTATTTAATAGTGACTATAGTTTCAAAACCTTAACGGGTCATTATCAAAATAACAATAACTTAAAATTACGACAGCGGCAATATTTATACATATTTCAACTACACATTAAAATTACATTAGTAATACAGCAAATAATTCACATCATTTAAATACGTAAATTACACATTTATATAAGGGCGAGTATAACAATTCGGTTTGGTCATCAAGGAGCTTATGCTCTTTATTATATTTCGCTTTGAATATTTCCATTAATTCTGGGTGGTCTAATTGAGGGCCTTTTTCTCCAAAATGGATTACTTCAGGTAATCTGTCTTTTGAAAACGAAAGTTAGTTTTCCAGTAAGTGAGTGGCGAATGTAGATTTATCTTGATTTATCACTACTTAATAAATCTAAGTGATACTAACAAAGTAACCTATGTGTGTTTTTTACCTATTTTACAATGTATCACAAAGTAAAGCTGTCAAGCGTTACTCATCTAACTCCTATTTATTTTAATAATTAAGTTATTTTAATTATTATAATATTTAATGTCATTGTTGTTACCTAATATGTTCTACCATATTTATTTTCGTATATTACTTTAGTTATTTCTCTATGTAATTATATTGTTGTAGTAGGACGTGTGCATCCATTATATTTATGGCGTAGTACCAATAAATATTATTATTATTATTATTATTATGGGATATTTCTTTTTCTAATTATTGTATATAATACCACATTTATTTTCGTATATTAGTTTAGTTATTTCTCTATGTAATTATATTGTTGTAGTAGGACGTGTACATCCATAATATTTATGGTGTAGTACCAATAAATATTATTATTATTATTATTATGGGATATTTCTATTTCTAATTATTCCATATAATACCATATTTATTTTCGTATATTAGTTTAGTTATTTCTCTATGTAATTATATTGTTGTAGTAGGACGTGTACATCCATTATATTTATGGGGTAGTACCAATAAATATTATTATTATTATTATGGGATATTTCTATTTCTAATCGCGTTTTTAAATATTTCTAAGGGAAAATTGCTGAAAAATGAACGTGATAACAATATGATAATCAAGTCGTCTATAATTTATGTTTTTTGAATGTTTCATGCTAATTTATTTAATTTTTTTTATAAATTATTTAGTGCTTTTTAAGCTGCTCAGTGACCATCCCTGAGCTTGTCCATTATTTTTAGGACACCCTGTATAGTTACAAAGTCTATGTACAATAATTTGATTACCTGATTAAATTATTTCTGCCTGAAATCATATTATTTAGTGCTTTTTAAGCTACTCAGTTGCCATCCCTGAGCTTGTCGACTATTTTTAGGACACCCTGTATTGTTACAAAGTCGATGTACAATAATTTTATTACCTGATTAAATTATTTGTGCCTTGAATCATATTATTTTATTAAATGTAAACCGCTTCCAAATAATAATGCGGTTCAATTTCCCTTATTTTTCCTTTATTTTAATAAATAAAGATAATAAATTAGGATAACTTATAAAATAAAATATTTAAAAAATCTTAAACAAAACAACCAAATAATAAATTCCCTTAAATTTTATTTTACCTCAACTTTAATTTATTATAAACAGTTATACATTTCTGTTCTACAATAAAATTAAATATAAATTATGTTCCTAATGTAAAAAAAATACTCTCTACGCAATAGTAATAAAGAAACAAAAGAAATTTTACTTGAAAATTATGAAATTGATAAAGTTATAAATACAGAAAATAACATTTCAAATCTTAAAAATTTCTTAACTTTTTTCTAAATATGTTTTTTCCTGGAAAAGTCCGCATTTAATTCGCTCTAAGAAGCCTATAATTTTCAACCTTGGGAAATTTTTGACCCAAAATAAAATTGTTGAAATGTGATGGAAATGCTCATATATATATATATATATATATATATATATATATATATATATATATATATATATATATATATATATATATATATATATATATATATATATATATATATTAACATTACACTACGTAACATAAAACTTTTTATTTTTATTTTTGAATCACTTTATACACCAACACACTAACGTTAATATAACACACTATTATTAATAATAGACTTTATATATATATTAAATATTTTCTGTAGAATTAATTATCGTCTTAAGATGGCATAACCCGCCGAAACTAGTCAGGAATAAACAAAATTTAATAAAGATAAAAATATTTAATTTAAATATTTCCAGTACGTATAAAATAACGAAGAAAAAAATCAATATAATAAATATAACTGGTAAAAAATTGATGTAACACTACTAAAAAATATACACATATTTGAAATAATTCTATTTTATAAAATTCCACACATAAAAATGCCAGTTATTCTATTTTACAAAATTCCAAACATGGAAATGCCAGTTATTCTATTTTGCAAAATTCCAAACATGAAAATGTCAGTTACAATTCCCAGAACTTTCTAACGTATTCTAATCAATTTCAGTCAAGAAATCATGAGTTTTTGCACTTTCGAATATTGAAAATATAATTATAAATATTTTCTTGTACAGATATTTCAATTTCTGAATTAGTCCACTTAAAAAAATATTTTAAAAATATTTAAAACTGCAAGATTTTTTATTTTTTTTATACATTTGAGCGAATTGTTTAAACCGTTATTTTTGAGGACTGTTTTGTGCGATTGAAAGTACTTGTTTACTCATTCCTAGAAACTGAAAATGCATTTCAATGCACTTTTAATTATTTTCCTTCATTTGTGCATACCAACATTGAAAAATAGCTATTTATGGTACAGGTGAATAAAATTTTGATTATTCACGTGTATCGTACATTTTTTTTCGAATTTTGCAGAATTTTCAAAACAAATTATTGATTAGGTAATTTATTTACATAAATGTTAATTGTACTATTATCAATTTGATGAACTCTTAAACCAGGAAAATGGACTCTATTTTCGTCAGTCAAGAATAGTGGAAGTTAAGTTACTTTCGTCAGGCTCACGTGCTGTGGAAATAATATTGAAATTCAATATATTGTCTGCTTAATGTTAAAAGGTTGTATGTGAAAATTTATAAATTTGGGAATATGGACTTTAAATATGTTTGTTATTACAGAAAATTATGTATTGTGCACTGTACTTAGATATGTTTTTATCACAAGTTCAAAGGTCCTGCTTTGAAAACATATGGTCCTGTAAAGTTGTAGACCTAAAAATTGAAAAAAATTTATGTGCAACCTTGTAACACTAAGCCGACGATATGTAATGAGCATTTTAATAGGCAAAATTGGGGAAAATGTTTTGTACTTTTTTTCGTAAAGTAATTTAGATTTTTCTGGCAATAAATTCGATACTGCAATCGTAGCTGCGTCTAGAACATCTTCTGGTATGGTATCTTTTTGGTTATTTGCCATTTCAAACACAATTTCGGACTTGATATTGGCAAATTGAAGTATTTGCGTGAAATGTCACATGAGACAATCCATCCTAGCAAGGATAATTTCAAAGGTAGTGCGACGTTTAATTTTGTTTTACTTTATTCGTGTTGTCAATAGCAATGTGAATAAAGTGTTATTAGAAACATCTTATTCACTGTTTCGATTAATTTTATTCCCCTTTATGATTAAAATATTGTTTTAATAATGAAATTCAATATATTTTATATAATGAGCATTTTAATAGGCAAAATTGGGAAAATCAAATTAAACATTTTGGAACATTCATACTGCCATTTTACGCTCTTTCAACACACGAAGGCATCTTTAAAGTATCTTAAGTGCACAATTTTGGGCATTGAAATTGAAATGCGATTTTATATACAAGACAATAAAATTGGGATTTTACGCATTTTTGTACTTATCTTTTACGAAAATTTAATATTGATCAAAACTATAAAAAATGGAAAATAATGTTTTATTTTTATTTTTCAACCCACTTATAACCTGTAAGCTATTTTGAACGAAAGAATCATTTTACTTGTTTTTCACCAAAACAGACATTGTTGCCTAAATGAGGAGCTCATTTTCAAAATACAAGTTCATTTGGTAAGTTTTTCAGAATTGATTTCATTTCTGAGTTTTGATGCCTATTTTATTAAATCATTGTCAGACTATCATTTGTGTTATGATATGGTAATTAATATCTAAAATCTTTTTTTGTTTATCAAAATCCAATTCGTTTTCACGTCGAAAATTAAATGGACTTGTCGGTAGGAAAATAAGGGGATTTTTTTAATATGTAAACAAAAACGTAAATGTTTTGTATTACTAATTATTCATAATATACATTTATAATAATAATTGGAAATAAAGTTATTGAAAATTATTAAATGAAAAGAAACATTATTTACTTTTAAGTGTCTTTGTTAATATTAACGTTACACTAGAAAGGTTTAAAACGATAATTACTCACAATTAAATGTTATTTTTTATTTATGAACAAATCAAAATATACACCTGACTGAAAATAAAGTAAGTTATTTAACAGTGTCACTTTTATTGTTGATTCTGATTTTTCAATACTTTTCAGCTTATCACGAAAACTTTTCATCCTACATAAAAAAATTCTCAGGAACAATTTAAATAATTCAAAACCATAATTACTGATGATTTGTGATAACAAGCCACGGCATTCGATGCAAGTAAATAACAATCATATAGTACGAAATTCGAAACAGGAAATAAACGGTTCAAATACAGATGCCAATGAATTCAATTCATTTTTTATGAAGTGTCAGATAATATCACACGTGATCTTTAATATCACTTCCGTATATATCAGATAGGTGGGCTAATAAAATATTTACCACTAAAAACTGTCAAGCTTAGTGAAGGTGTGATTACGACGAAGAAATAAAGTACGAGTGAAATATATGATTTAAACATTGATATTGACATAATATTGACATGGTCCTCAGTCCTTTATAAACTCATACATTTGATATAGTATATTTTGCTACAAGAGATGAAAATATCATTTTCTTCGTAAGTTGTTCACGAACCGCGACAGCTACGAGTGGGGCAAGTTCCCTAATAAGAAAAACATATTTTCATCTCGTGTGGGAAATTGTATTTTTTTCTGCGATATTGCAGTTTATAAAATATTAGATATTAGGGAACTTTCAAGTTCAAAACTTTTAAGTTCAATTTTTTTTACAAGGAACTGTCACAATGCATATCACTGAACATAATGTTTGTAAAGTCGTTTTCATAGCAATAAATGCATTCCTTCCATTAAATTTTACATTTTTATTTTCATCTATAGAGTGAAAAAATATCACTTTCATGTATACTGCCGTGCTATGCACAATAGTGGTAACTTGTTTTTTGGCCATTTTGAGATATTCACTGTTTTTAATTTTCAAGTTTCACAGTTCTAAAAATCATGTTTTAAGTCAATTAGTTTTCAAATTGAATTGAATCTTAAAGATAAATGGTTATATTACATGTTGATGTTATAAAAATATTAATTTTTAGTTAATTAAATAGTCAAATTGAAATTTTGTCTTATGAACTATAATTAAAAAAAATATTATTTCTCAATTAAATTAGTTTATTTTATTACTTAACTGGGAAAAGCGTAGTAGAGGATTATTACAAACAATGAATGTACTTAGTAACACACATTCATTATCAAAGTATCATGAATGAATTTATTCATTCAAGAAAAATTAAGTTATAAGTACGTAATGTAAAATTTCCAGTTATAAGTAAAGGAAACATAAAATATTTTTATTATACAGGGTGTCTCTAAATTATGTGGACATGGTATAATCGGTATAATCAGAACATACTTAATTTTGCTATGTGAAAATAGGTTTTTACCTAAATTCCCATCCCTAATCATAACATATGTGTATAAGTAGATTCAACAATAAATATGGTATACATAAGTTACATGAAATCTATATAAAAAATATTAATTGTGAGTACAAATAAATATTGACAAATCAGAAAATTGTATAAGATATTAGAAATCGCGATAAAAAATGATCACATATTACACATAGATAAAAAATACAAAGATGTACAGGGTGTCTCTAAATTGTGTGGAAATGGCTAAACCACAGATTACTGTGATCAAAAGAAGACGATTTAACAAAACTTATCTATATACAAATGCGTTTGGTTTAGCCAGTATTCAGCTTCAAAGTTAATTTAAAAAAAAACAAAATTTGCTTACAACAAGAGAACATACACAAAACTTAACAACGAAAACAATAAATAAATATAACAACCTGAACGAACACATAAAAAAACTGAAATACATACCTTTTAAACTAAAAATATAAAACCTAATTTTAAATAACAAAATCTATACCAGAGGAATGAAGAAGACCGACAACATATTTCAATACCATTAACCCAAGAGGGGAGAGAAATCCTACAACTCTTGAGGTGAGGACAGAAGGAAGAAAAAACACCGAAAACATGCAATATTTTAAACAGTATTATTAATGATATTATATAAAAAATAATGTTATTTATATGAAATATGTGTCTTGAGCACGTGAAGGATATTGTTAATGAAAAATTATTTTCTTTTATTAGTTATTTATTGTATTGATATAAATTTAAAATAAACTATAACTAAAAAAAAAATGGGAATCCATACCGTGTTATAAATCGTTAAATTCGTAATACGAAATGCTATTTAATACAGGGTGTACTTTTTTACGGGCCATATAAAATATAAACTTGATGAAGGTTTTTTTGAAACGAAACGTTGTACTGAAAATTTATAAACGCTGTCTTATACAGCTAAAAAAGTGGCAAAGAGAAAGTACCTTTTGTTTTTTTACCTTTTCAAATAACTTAAGAAAAACATAATAACGATATCGCAAAATTTCGGATTTTATCGAATGGCTCCTGAAGTAAGCGGATTTTTCTGGATTTTTCAACAGAATAATACTGACCACAAAATTGCGCAACTTTTTCTAATAATCATTTAATCGCCTTTGTAAATTTACGGTTACCGAGATCCTCGTGCTGTTGTTCCTTATCTTGGACAAACTATATAAGGTGTCGGTTTAAACCCGATCGGGAGAAAAAAAGATTATGTCGATAGTTGACGAATTATGCAGTTTTTGTTTTAAATTTTCTGATAAACAATATAGTGTAGTGTATAGTGTATATTGTATATATTAACAATATATAGTACATATAGGAAAATTTGATGACTTGGAATTTAACAAAGTAAATAACTTGACTGAAAATTGACAATATTAAAAAAATCAAGGAAAACGATAGAAAATTGTCAAAAGGCCACAAAAAATCTAGAGACAGAAAATATATCTAAATCTTAAATTAAACATAAGAACACATTAAAAACTTCTTCAATTATTCATCTATTAGCACTAAAGCTTTCCATATATTATAGATAACACTTAATTTGAGTTATTTTGGAATTAAAGACCGTACAAAATGTTATTGTCTGATCAAGGCTGAGCAAATTTTAGCGATTTTGGTATGACTGTCGACTGTCCAAAATTCTGCAAATTTGACAATAGTAGAGGTAATACAATAAATTCAAATGGAAATCATAAATTAATATTCAAATTGAGTTTGTATCTTATGCAACCTTTAACACGTGTACAAAACGGGTAAATAGGAAATACGCAAAATAAGTATGAGAAATATATTAAAAAAGTATAAAAATTATTCCAAAAGACGTTTTAAAGACGTTTATAAAAACTTGAAACAAATTCTACAATTAGAGTTTTAATTTTTTGTTAATAAATAATTTGATACAGGTTCGTACCTGAATGGCGAAACCCAGTTCCATTTAATTAAAAAAAAATAATTACATTTAGGAATGATTTTAAAGTATTAAATAAAGTAAGAAGGTATGCCTTCTCCAGAATGAAAATACGTGGTACCTCTTTTTATATTAAAAACAAATAATATAAAAAATGTGAAAATTCGGTCAAGATAAAAATAAATAAAAAATATCCAAAATACATATATGAAAGTAAAAGAATATATTATACATGGTCTCTTGGGAGAAGTAACACCCTAAATATCTAAGAATATAATTTAAATTTTCACGAAATCTATGAAATACGTCAATTTGTAATTAAACTGGAACAACTGTTGGCACGTAAATGATCTTCAATTGTCTAACCCCCTTGCCGCTGTGGAAGTAAGCCCAATTTTTGAAAAAATAGATTAGGGGTCGAGTTATAGCTAATTTAAAAGGTTACTTAATTGCCCTTAGATTATTTAGCGTTAGGTTACTTAGATTATTTTAATTTGCAATACAAAGGGAATTAACTCATACCTAAAACAGTGACGAAATAACAATGCGGTTCCTATAGTTACGCATGTATCAATAACCAATAATGTTAAAAATACATCTAGTTGCATTTTCACGATATTACCACGAACAAATATCGGCCGCTGTCACAATTTCGACTCCCACACAGAGATCGCAGCGGCAACGACCACATACGAATGATTAATTATATGTCACGACGATATCCGAACCGATCGTCTTATTTATCGGTCGAATAACTTGCAAACAATGGGCATGATTCGTCCACTCACAAACAATTGCTAGTCGGCCGCTAATAAAAACATAACCCGAAATGTCAGTGTGTCCCTAGAAGTACAAGTACGTACATAATTGTGGTTTGCTATTTGAAAGATGAAGTGATCTAAATAAATATAGGTATTTAAACTGTATATTTAGCTTCAGTTTATTCTGTTTTACTAGACGACTCAATCAATTCATTATATTCCCTTCCTAACTATAATTCGTGGTGTTCTCAAAAATCGATAATGATATTAAAAATGATGACCACTATAATTCGTGGTGTTCTCAAAAATCGATAATGATAATAACAACTCATTTCAACCTCAATCTTTGGATTAGGGATCGATTGTATCGATCGAAATTATTATCGATAATGAGAACACAACATGTTATATTACCCCTGGTAATAACTGGCATAACAAAGTTTTTTTTTTTTAATTTGCAAGGAATATATTTTTTTACTTGAGTAAATTTCAAAATAAACATGACATTACAGCAACAAAATAGTATCCAGCAACAAAAATATAAAGCACGAAACTGTCAATGTGACAGTTCTAAGATAGTTTATTCAACCGACGAGCAAAGCGAGCGTTAATCATGTTTTTGTTTTTATCAATAATATAAAAAAAAAATTGCCGACTATAAACAAATATTTTAATAATAGCTACTGACAATCTTGAACTATCTGGGAAACATTATTTCAGCACTCTTGTTCGGATTACAAAACTGCGTTCGTATTTAATTTTTATATTTCATTTCATACTAGTTTGAGCCCGACTGAGACGAATAGAATAACAAAAAAAAAAAACATCAAGGAAAACGTATGAATTAAAGGAAATCATGAAGTACTTGATGAAAAATGATAAACTAATAAGAGAAGAGCAACAATTTTACAGAGAAGAATTAAAAGAAATAAAAGCGGAAAACAAAAATCTGAAAAGTGTAGTAAAAGAACTTAAAAACAAGTTGCAGGAAATCGAAAAGAGGGAAAAGAGGAACAATATAATCATAAAAGGAATACGTGCCGACGAAGAATGCAACGTAGACCAAGTGCAAAATTTCATAAAACAAAAACTAAGAGTGGAACCAAAAATTAAAGAGGCATACGTAGTTAACAGGGCACAAAATCCGATACTAGTTGTAAAACTAGACAGCTTCGATGGGAAAATGGAAATAATGAAGAATAAGAACAAACTACGAGACACACAAATTTACATCAAAACTAATTTTACGAAGGAAGAAAGAGAGACTCAAACAAAACTAAGGGCAATCGCAAAGGCAGAGAAAGAGAAGGGAAAAACCGTAATAGTAAAGTATAGGAAAATAATTATCAATGGACAAATGTATACATGGAGTGAGGAAAAAAAGGAAATACAAAAAAAACTGATAACAGTGAAGAGAGAAGATGAGAATGAAAAAGAAAAGGATAACATGGCAATAGAATTGGACAAGATTAAAGACAAAATAAATGAAAAGAGAAAAATTGAGAAAAGAAATTATCTGGGGATATGGAAAATAGGAGCATGGAACATAAGAAGTGTAAAAGGAAAGAAAATAGAACTCGAAGAAGAATTTGAAAGTACTAAGCTAAGCATACTAGTAATAAGTGAAACTAAAAAGAGAGGTAAAGGAATAAAACAAACAAAAAATAGTCACAAAGTAATTTTAAGCGGTGTAGAAGAAGATAAAAGGGCAGCAGCAGGGGTGGCATGTCTGGTGAAGAAAGAATGGGCAGAACAAATACAGGAATGGAAGGCATGGTCAGAAATAATGTTAACAATAGAACTAAAAGACGAACTTACAAAACAAACCAGGACGATAATAGCAATATACGGTCCAAATGAAGATGAAAAGGAAGAAATTAAGGAGACATTCTGGGAAGAACTAAGAAAAGCAACAGAAGAAGCAAAAGGAAACTTATACATAGCAGGAGACTTCAATGGTAGAGTGGGAGTAAAAGATAATCAAAATCAAACAGTATTTGGTTAATATGGACAAAAAACGAAGAACACAAATGGTAAGAGATTGTTAGAATTCTGTACAATGAATAACCTAACAATCACAAATACATTCTTTCAACATTGTATACTGGTAGCCGTTACTTTGTGGAACATGGTAAATGAATGAAATAAAACAATTTTACTTTGTTGCTTCCACTAACACATTTATTTTACAAAAAATAATTTAGTGACTGCAGTTTAGACTACTTTATAGTCATTAGACTTAGTTTGACAATGACTATAAAGTAGTCGAAACTGCAGTCACTAAATTATTTTTTGTAAAATAAATGTGTTAGTGGAAGCAACAAAGTAAAATTGTTTTATTTCATACATTCTTTCAACATGAGGAAATACACCTGCACACTAGATAAATGTCGAGTAGAATCGATAATAGATTATATTTTAGTGGAAGAAAACAATATGGGCAAAATAATGGATGCGAGAGTAAGAAGAGGACCAGAAATAGGATCAGACCACCACCTGGTGATAGCATCAATAAGAGAGAACCCGATAGGAAAGGAGGTAAACCGGACGCAAAGGAAACATAACATCGAGTTCGAAACAATCCGAACATATAAACTACAAGAAGATGAAGTGAAAAAGAAATGTAGAGAAAGACTAGAAACAGAACTGGAAAAAGACATAGAAACCTACAAGGATAACATCAACATAGAAGAAATATGGAATAAATTCAAAGAAACTGTACTTGCGGCAGCTACAAAAAAAAGGCAACAGTAGACGACAGACAGCATGGTGGAACGAAGAAATCAAGCAGGAAATAAAACGTAAAAAAAGAGCATGGAAGAACTATTTAAGTGTAAGATCAAACGAAAACTATGAGAAATACAAACTGGAAAGGAAGAGAGTAAAAGAGAGAGTGATATAATGAAAAAGCAGGCCTTTTCCAGGCCTGCTTTTTCAGTTGGCGAAAAAATGGAAACAAATAGTAAAGATAATCATACATTATTCTATAACACGCTGAGAGCAAACAGAAAAAAGAACTAACAAGACATAAGGCATATAATGAGCAAGAAAGGAGAGACGCTGACTGATGAAAATGACAAGATGAGAAGGTAGAAGGAGTACTTCGAAGAACTACTAGGGGAAGGAGAAGATGAAGAAGAGAATATACGGAAGAGGCGAAACTAACAACGGAAGGAGAAGCAGAAGTATATATACTACTAGTACTACTAATACTACTAGTATATATATATATATATATATATATATATATATATATATATATATATATATGGTACTACTAGTACTGGTTAGAGAATATCATGTACTGCTGTCATCAATTATTTTATTCGATCGTTTGCTACGTTTTTCCATCAGAATATACGCACATCCTAAATACATCCGCATAATTCAAGGGTACTTAAATTGTCGAAAGTGTAAATATTATATTTACACCAGTTATAACACGCACCGGTTATCCAGTTACTCTACCAGAACTGATGTTATTACTATTTCCGTGCTTGTCGCGTATATTATCACATTACACGCATTAACAGAATTACTACGCATAATATATTCCTTGCACTAATGCCTTACCTCTAAATTAGTAAACGTTTATTTGTTCATATATGAATAACTAACATGTAGTGTGTAGTAAGTCCTATCGTAATGGAAAGTATATATGTATTAGGTAAAAGACCAATATTTCATTACGTTACTTTGTAAATAATTTAAAGTCGTACAATTTTCGTTTGATTTAGGGCATCGATTGATATGATAATTGATTCATTTACCATAACCCCGTCACTTCTTAACAAGGTGTACAGAAATAATAATCCGTATTATATTTCTCCACTTTCAGTTTTAATCGGATTATGAATCGTATTACATTTCTGCTTAACTCATTGCATAGCAAGGAGTCTGTTTTTATGGATTAAAAAAATCTAAATCACATGTCTGTGCAGGCCAACAGGATAACGTTTTAATTAGATACGTGGCATTGTTTTAAACAAAAATAATTGCATCTACATGAGTAACAAGGTAAGCTTGCTGCCGTTCAAGCGTATTATTGCTCACAGATTGGGTAAGTCGTTAATCTGCTCGCTCGATTTGCACTGCCAAGCTGTGAATATTTAAAACGGACTGAACGATCGACGGCGGTTGGAAGTGTAAATCGCGCTCTAATTAAAGCGTAATTCAAGATTTAGGTCTGCCTAACAGTTGAGCATTTCTGTGAGGTCGGTCTACCGATTCGCTACAATTATGTTAAATAATCCGGCGGTTATAAGTACTTGAATATGGAAAATGATTAGTTTTGCATCTCCCGCTCTCTCTGAATATCTTACATTAGCCAAGAAAGTAGGTTGGACGTATAATATAGAAAATTTAAATAAATATGTGTATTTAATCAATAATGTAATATGTATATTATACGTTTTTATCCAATTTACATATTTTTATAATTACTTTTACGTTATTAAAATACAAACTATTTATATTACACATATAATAATTATTTGCAGTTTTCTTACATTACATTAGGTCATAGAAATTATAACATTCGTCGAAGAAAACACTGTTTCAACGGTGTGAACAGGTCAATTGCCGATGTGCCGCACAAGTTTTCGCGTTTGTTTCTTCCCCCCAACGTACAGTGTGGTACAAAGTGTATCTAAATGCTTGTAATTACGTCACCATGTTAAATATTTTTGTTCCTTTCCAGTAAAAATAGTTCTATTTTTGACATGGCAACTTCATTTACACTCATGAGACTTGAATATGGCAATCAAAGTTATCTTCATGCTATTCTACTTTCTGTTGGATCTTCTTAGTGGAATTTGATATTTGACTGCTGAAATTCGAAATTATTATTAGTTTTAGCAATATTTGTTGCGTCGAAAGATACCATCGTTGCATATTTATTTATTTTAAGGTTTACCGTTTTTTCAATATCTTTCTTATTTCAATTCTAATGAATTTTTAATTGAATATTTTTATGTATAATTTATCATTTTTTTAAGTGTTTTGTTAATCATACAGCAAATTTTATATGTTTGAACATTAATGTATAAAACAACTGGCCTTATTGGAATATCTTCTTTATGAATCTTGGGCATTCCATAAAATAATGGTGATTTTGGGTACATGACTAAATTTCCGGAATGATGCCGCAAGCCGATTTATTTGCTTCTATTATATTTTTTGAAATTTACTACTAGGATCTTTCATGCTGGTGTGAAAGTTGTTATCTTCAATGAACTTGTTGACTTTATTTATGTATTCTTCTTTATTCGTGATAGTTATAGTATCACCTTTATCTGCTTTACAAATTATTAAATTTCTGTCTTTCTGCATTTTTTTCTAATATTATTTATAGTTTTTCTATCTCTATTATCTTTATTCCCTATTCTCATTGATTTATCAAAACTTTGTTTAATAATATTTGCAAAAGGATTTTTTTCTATGTTTGCATTAACTTTTATTCGCTTGAGCGATTCGATTCTGTATGTAATGCAAGAATTTCTAAATCGGGAATTTTATTAAGTATTACTGAATATTTTTAGCTTTTGTTTAAAAGTGCTTTTTCGTGCCTTTTAATAAACAATTAATGCTGTTTTCATTAATTTTGCACTATTTGCTTTCGTTTTAAATATATTGCATTTATAAAAGCAACTTAAAAAACTTAAAATCGTGAAATATAAATCAGGTAGTTACATGAAATTAACATCTAATTTGAAACGTAGAATATTATTTTGGGCACTAAACACTATGAATAAAATTCAATTTCAAATAAAAATGTTCGTCGTAAATCGTTTTTTTATTGTTTGGATAAATAATTTTTGTCGCCGCCATGAATGACATTATAGCACAGTTTGGCTCATTTTCAAACCGCAAAATGTCCATATTTTTTTAAATTGATTAATGACACATTAATAAATAAACATTACATACATTAATAAATATTCTATAGTGAACTATATACCGGGGTGCATATCAAACTTTTGATATCAATCCAAGACCTATATTAAGAGACCCTGCTATTACTTAGTACTTTCTAAATGCAACAAGTCCAAATTTTGTCGAGCAATTTTGAGGACTGATATTTCTGAACATTACAGAACCATTAGTAAACCATTTATTGCCATACAATGGTTAAATTAAAGCATTTGGAATATTTTATTAACACTGGAGGCTTTTACTTCGTGATACATTATACCGGGTGTTCATTTCAAAACTAGCCAGTCTCAATAACTTTTGAATGCAAGTTAACTTGATAAAAACAAAAAATACGTCGATTGATTTTTGGAGGGGGAAGTTTAAAAACAACGTCAAATAAATTTTAGGTGTTACCCCCCTCCCCCCTAGCCACCCCCACTTTGAAATTTCAAATGGCACCCCCCACCTTGCAATACCTCATTTTAAAGCTTTAAAAAAACCTAATCCAGTGGCGGAATAAAAAAAGATTTTTGTCGATTCGTTTTGGAAAAAATAAATAAATAAGAAAAAATCCGAAACAATTTATATTGAACAAATTTAAGTTCCTTTCAATGAAACAAAAATAGAACAAATTGAACCAGTTTTCGGGGCAAATCTTAAAAACCATGGTAATTGAATATAAAATATTACCCCCTCCCCCTTGCGACTTTCACTTTTCTTACAAATTTTAAATTATACCTCTTTGTTGTGACACCTTGATTTAAGCTTTAAACAAATACAATCAAGAGGTGTAACAAACATATATTTACGTTAGCAAGTTTCCAAAAACAAAATATATCTTTCAAAAATAAATTATGCTGACTTTCGTTTTAGGAATAACCAGTCTCAATAAGTTGCCAATTTTACTAAAAAAAACACGTCGATGTAGTTTAACATATTATAGTTACACATTTATTTTTCAATCAGTACACAAATATACCTTAATTAATGCATTGATAATATATCAATATAAAAAAATCGGCAAAAGATATTGTTTTCTCAATTAATAAAATATTTTAGCATATGTTCAAAATGCGCTCCATCCGATATTGCTAGACAATAGTACATCCTATTTTACAAATATGATCTAGAGGTATAACAAAACAAACTGAGTACGTTTGAAAAAACAAAATATATTTTGTTTTAAATAATTGATATTAAGCCAATTTAAGACTCAAATTCATTTTAACAATAATACATTATTTCAACTTTAAATGCAAGGGTATGTGTCTTTGTACTCAGGTAACACCGTTTCGTAGTTATTGAGTCAAATTGTCAACACTCACATTTCTAAGGTTAGTACAAAATATTAATATGTAATAATACTGTTCAACAAATTTATACTTATTCATACATCAGTTAAATATGGCATATTTTGTGGATAAGTTTTCCAGAAAGCTGTTATTCATATTTAATGTACAAACAATGCTGACATGTTCACATGCATTATAATATTTATCAGTATTTTATTATTATTTGGTTTTGGTACGTGATATGATTTTATTTTCATATTGTTTAGAAATTGGAAAAAAATATTTTTAACGATGGTGTATACGCTGCAAGAAAGGACAGAACTTATTTTCATATATGGGGCGGAAGATCGTTGAGCTCGTAGGACAAGTCGAGTTTTCAATGAAAGACATCCTGATAAAAAAGTCGGCCACCAGTACGTGCTAAATCTTGTACGAAAATTTGAACAAACTGGGTCCATTTGCAATAAAATCAATAGGAAACCGAGAATTGCAGATGAAGCTACGCAGATAGAAGTACTAGGTCACTTTAGTATGCGTCATACCAGTTCCATATCGAAAGTAGTTACTTCAACACATGTCTCTCGTGGTACCATACACAAAATTTTAAAACGCAATAAGTTTTTTCCTTACAAAATTGAAATAAATCAACAACTTAATGAGGATGATTACGACAAGAGAATTGAATTTTGTGAGTTAATGACTCAAAGGATCGAAGATGAGCCAAAGTTACTCAAAAATATCTGCTTTAGTGACGAGTCCACTTTTTTTTTGAACGGGCATGTGAATAGGCATAATTGCAGGTATTGGGACAATGTCAATCCACATTTATTTCGGCAGGATCATACTCAGTTTCCACAAAAAATAAATGTGTGGGCTGGTATTCTTGGGAATGCTATTATTGGGCCCATTTTTATAGAAGAAAACCTGAATGGAGCGTTATATCTCGATATATTAGAAAATCAAATTGATCCATTAATTACCGAATCATTGGAAAGTCAAATAGATTCAGAAGGAGGTATGCTACTGGACGAACAACTTCTACATTTTCAACAAGATGGAGCTCCAGCGCATTATGCGGTGCCCGTACGAGAATGGCTGGATCAAAGATTTCCTAGAAAATGGATTGGTAGAAGGGGTGATGTGGAATGGCCAGCAAGATCTCCAGATCTGACACCATTAGATTTTTTTCTCTGGGGTCATTTGAAGAGTGTAGTGTTCAAAACAATTCCCGAAAGTATTGAGGATCTTCGAATGAGAATAGTAGATGAATGTAGGCGAATTAATCCGCAAATTTTCGAAAATGTTCGCGACGAATTTAAAAATAGGCTATACTATTGTCTAGCAAATAATGGAGCGCATTTTGAACATTTAATAAAATAATTTTTTAATTGAGAAAACAATATGATTTATAGATTATTTATATTGAGATATTATCAATGTATTAATTAAGGTATATTTGTTTATTGACTGTAAAATTTAATGTGTACATAAAATGTGAAAACCAAATCAACTCTTGAAATGAACATCAGCATAATTTATTTTTGAAAAATATATTTTGCTTTTGAAAACTTGCTAACGTAAATATATGTTTGTTACACCTCTTGATTGTATTTGTTTAAAGCTTAAATCAAGGTGTCACAACAAAGAGGTATAATTTAAAATTTGTAAGAAAAGTGAAAGTCGCAAGGGGGAGGGGGTAATATTTTATATTCAATTACCATGGTTTTTAAGATTTGACCCGAAAACTGGTTCAATTTGTTCTATTTTTGTTTCATTGAAAGGAACTTAAATTTGTTCAATATAAATTGTTTCGGATTTTTTCTTATTTATTTATTTTTTCCAAAACGAATCGACAAAAATCTTTTTTTATTACTCCACTGGATTAGGTTTTTTTAAAGCTTTAAAATGAGGTATCGCAAGGTGGGGGGTGCCATTTGAAATTTCAAAGTGGGGGCGGCTAGGGGGGAGGGGGTAACACCTAAAATTTATTTGACGTTGTTTTTAAACTTCCCCCTTCAAAAATCAATCGACGTGTTTTTTGTTTTTATCAAGTTAACTTGCATTCAAAAGTTATTGAGACTGGCTAGTTTTGAAATGAACACCCGGTATATAAATAAATAATGCAATTTTTTCCTTTGTAGGTATCACCGTTTATTTTAATAAATGACCGACTGTTCGGTCAAAACTATATTTACTTTATTAAAATATACGGTGATACCTACAAAGTAAAAAATTGCATCATTTGGAATACATTTGAGATTGTTTTTAAATCTCAATATGTATAAGCGATATTGACAATAATGTCCTAGAGCTGAAGAAGAATAAATGTACCTGCATCGAGGAGGAATCAGAAACAAATCATTCTTAGACATAGTTAATACATATTTTCTTTTATTATACAACAATAGCAAGTAATACAAAATATTCACGTTTTTGTTTCCGTATTAAAAAAGTTCCCCTTATTTTCCTAACGGCAACAAGTCTATTTAATTTTCGACGTCCAAATCATTATATTTTAAATGAATTGGATTTTGATAAACAAAAAAGATTTTAAATATAAATTACCATATCATAACACAAATGACAGTCAGGCAATGATTTAATAAAATAGGCACTAAAACTCAGAAATGTATCTATCAATTCTAAAAAACGTACCAAATGAAATTGTATTTTAAAAATGAGCACCTCATTTAAAAAAAAAATAAAAAAAACATGATTTTCTATTTTTTATAGTTTTGATCAATATTAAATTTTCGTTAAAGGTATGTACAAAAATGCGTAAAATCCCAATTGTCTTGTATATAAAATCGCATTTCAATTTCAATGCCCAAAATTATGCACTTAAGATACTTTAAAGATGCCGTCGTGTATTTGAAAGAGCGCAAAATGGCAGTATGAATGTTCCAAAATATTTAATTTAATTTTCCCAATTTTGCCTATTTAAATGCTCATTACATATTTTGAATTTCATTATTAAAACAACATTTTAATCATAAAGGTGAATAAAATTAATCAAGACAGTGAATAAAATGTTTCTAACAACACTTTATTCACACTGCTATTGACAACACGAATAAAGTTAAAAAAAAATCAAACGTCGCACGTTGAAACGTGCGAGCGTTGAAATTTCATCCTAGCATTGTTTCATGTCTCATGTGACATTTCACGCAAATACTTCAACATGCCGATTTCAAGTCGGAAATTGTGTTTGAAATGGCAAATAACCAAGAAGATACCATACCAGAAAATGTTCTGGACGCAGCTACGATTGCAGTATCGAATTTATTGCCAGAAAAATCTAAATTAGTTTACGAAAAAGAGTACAAAATATTTTTCCCAATTTTGCCTATTAAAATGCTCATTATATATATTGAATTTCATTATTTGAAATCGCTTGACCCTGACGAAAGTAATTTAACTTCCACTATATTGACTTTGACGAAAATAAAGTCCATTTTTCTGGTTTAAGAGTCCATCAAATTAATAATAGTATAATTAACATTTATGTAGATAAATTACCTAATCAATAACATTTTTTTTAAATCTGCAAAATATTTAAAAAAATGTATGATACACGTGAATAATCAAAATTATATTCACTTATACAATAAATCGCTATTTTTCAATGTTGGTATGCACAAATAAAGGAAAATAATCAAAAGTGCATTGAAATGCATTTTCAGTTTCTAGGAATGTGTAAAAATGTACTTTCAATCGCACAAAACGGTCCTCAAAAATGTCGGTTTAAACAATTCGCTCAAAAGTATAAAAAAATTAAAAAATCTTAAATATATTTTTTTTTTTTTTTAAGTGGATTAATTCAGATATTGAAATATCTGTACAAGAAATTATTTATAATTATATTTTCATTATTCGAAAGTGCAATTCATGTGCAGTCATGTTTTCATGACTGAAATTGATTAGAAGACGTTAGAAACTTCTGGGAATTGTAACTGGCATTTTCATGTTCGGAATTTTGTAAAATAGAATAACAGGCATTTTCATGTTTGGAATATTGTAAAATAGAATAACTGGCATATTAAAAAATATATAAAAATTAAAGTAAAATTGAATTATTTCACATATGTATACATTTTTTAGTAGTGTTTCATCCATTTTTTGCCAGTTATATTTATTATATTGATATTTTCTTCGTTATTTTATACGTACTGGAAATATTTAAATTAAATATTTTTATCTTTTTTATATTTTGTTTATTACTGACTAGTTTCGGCCGGTTATGCCATCTTAAGACGATAATTAATTCTACATGAAATACAATATTTAATATAAATATAAAGTCTATTATTAATAATAGTGTGTGTGTTGTGTTAACGTTAGTGTGTTGGTGTATAAAGTGATTCAAAAATAAAAAATATAGTTTTATGTTACGTAATGTAACATTAAATTATATATAAATGAGCATTACATCACTTTTCGACAACTGTTTTTAGGCTCAAAAATTTCCCACGCTTGAAAATTATAGGCTTCTTAGAGCGAATTAAATGCGGACTTTTCCCTAAAAAACTTTTTTTTTTCATTTAGCTAGAAAAAGTTATGAAATTTTTAAGATTTGAAATTCAGGTGATTTTTCTTAAAAAATTGTAATTACGCACGGTGGTTCGAGTTAACGATGGACGTCCGTATTTATCAATAAATAACTCTTCTTAAGTAATAAAACATTACAAATCGTGCGGTAAATTGCACGAGTTTGAATGTGCATTATTTACATAACCTTACTTTTAAAATCGAGGGCTTTCTTAAATAGTGTGTATATAAAAATGACCAGATATGCATGAAAATGAAATCCTCACAGGCAACATCCCCAAGTGGGGCAGATTACTCTATGGCACAAACAAGCTGTAAACTGAAAATCTTGCAGGAATTCATTAAATAAACGAGTTGCGACAAATCTAATAATTGCTCCACTTTAAATCTGACATGTTACAAAATGTGTTACTATTGCAAATTGAGGACTAGCAGACAATAAAAATCACATATAGTTATTAAAGTAATTAAAGTAAATTATTTAATAAACGGAAACATAAAAAGAAATAAAGATTCAGAAAACATAATTAATAAATATTATACATGATCCAAACCATTTGCTTGTAAACACATTTGCAGGAAGGGCGAATAAATGAATATACGTACAAACAAATAAACATCAAATGGTAAAGGATAAGAAGAGAAACAGATCCAGTCGAGACGCCGCGGAATAGGAAGAGTAAAACTGTGATGAAACAAGGGCTTGCACAACATCTAAAAGAGTACTAAGATCACCAGAACAGAGAAAAATTGAAGAGGAAAGAACCAAGATAAAAAGCAGTACCCAAAAAATAGTAGTGGAACAGGAACAGACAGATAAAAAAGAAATGGAGGAGTTGAACGAGATGATGAAGGCAGTGCTGCGGGAGATTAAAAATAATACGAACGAGTTGAAAAGGTCGAAAGAAGAAGTTTGTACCAAGAAGCACAAAGAACAATGCCAAAAAACGAAGAAACATGGAAAGGAGAAAAGGCGCAGTTATTTAAAAGAATAGAAACCTTAGAAAACAAAGTAGAGAGAGGTGACAAGGATAAAAAAGGAACAATATCGTAGTAAAGGGCCCGAAAGTAGCTGACGGAAAGGTTAAAGAAGGTCTAACTCAGTTTATAATTGAAAAGTTCAGTATGGAACCTAGAATAGCCAGAGCCTATAAAATAAACTTTGGGAAGGAAACAGAAATGATACAGGCTGAAATTGAAACATGGGAGAGCAAGAAAGAAATAATGAAAGCAAAGGGAATTAAGCTAAAAACCACAGGTGTATACATAGACGACGATATGACCACAAAGGAGAGAGAAATACAACGACACATCAGAATGATTGCCAAAGAGGAGAGAATGAACGGAAGCCGAGCGAAAGTAGGCTATCAGAAACTTGTAATAAACGACAAAGAGTATAAGTGGGACCACCAGGATGATGGATTAGTGGAGGTGGCTCAAAAATTGGGCCAAAAAACTAGATTCACCATTAGACTATAATACGAAGACGACAACAGTAAAGAACACGGACAGAAGTAAGGATCAAATAGCGGGAAAGAAGATTGCCAAGCTTAAAATAGGCACATGGAATATAAGGGAAATATATGGAAAAGAAGAAGAGTTAGTAAATGAAATGGATAAAGCGAAGCTACAGGTACTGGGAATAACCGAAACCAAAAAGAAGGGGCAGGGCTGCATTAAATTAGGACCAAAACATACATTATTCTATAGCGGAGTAGAAGAAAAAGAAAATGCAAAGGCAGGAGTAAAAATGGTATTAACGGAAAATAAAGTTAAAGAAGTAAGGGAATGGAGGTGTAGAACGAAAAGAATAATGGAAATAGAGCTGCAAGCAAAAGGCGAAATAAAGAAGACTAAAATAATAGTATATGGGCCGAACGAAGACGATAGCAAAAATCGTCTCGATGAAAAGACGCATTTTAGGAAGAGCTGCAGATTGTAACAGAAAAGGTAGAGGGACAAGCTATAATACTATTCGACTTCAACAGCAGAGTTGGTAACAAAACGAAAGGGTATGAAGAAAATATTGGAACATACGGAGAAGAAACCATAAACAGTAACGGGCATAGGTGTTTGGAATTTTGCCAAATGAATAACATGGTGATCACCAGAGGCAGGATGTTCAGGCAAAATGCCTAAAATGCCTAAAAATGCCTATTTTAACCATATTTATGCATAAATGCCTTTTTTAACTAATAAGCGCCTATTTTGTCTTATTTGCTTGTTTTCAAGAAATATAACTTGCCTAGTCCCATTTTCTAGAATTTTCACATAAGTTATTGAAGCTATAACTACCAGGAAACTATTGTTGCTAATTGTGTTTTAAATAGGCAATAAAAACCCTTGCAAGATTTAAACACTCATTGTATTATAGCGCGATGGCAAAATGCGACAAAATGTTAAATGTTAAAAACACCTTGTAATCAGCTGCAATTAAAATATATAAAAAATTATTTTGTAACAAATGTTGTAAAATCAATTTTATTATTATGCTTGTTACACATTATACACTTTTATTTTTTAGAAACATGATATTATTTATTTTTGTCATGGATACAATCTATGAAAAGCAACTCATATCTCCCTAGGGAGATGTCAATTTTTTTCACTCTCAATCACATTTTTTTATCCTTCAACCTTATGACCACTTGACAAATAGATCGTACAATTGACAAATTTTCCATTCAAGACGGCACTTGAAGATGAGCAATTTTGCGTCTGCTCATGGCCTCCACTGCCACTAGCAGATGCCGACGATCTTACTTTTTCAGTCTCTTCCAGTCCAGCAATCACGCGTGAAATTTTATTCTTTGATGCCATGCTGTCTGCCAAGTAGCCTTCCGCTACTGTAGAGCTTTTCCATCCACCCAGACGCTTCAGATTGGTCATACTTACTACTCCATCTGCTGCCAAAGTTGCAGATGATCGTCTTAAACAGTGACCTGTGAAAGATTTCGGATTCGGCAAACCCAAGTAGACAGCAATTTTTGACGGAATGCTGCCAAATGTGTTTTTCCCAACAGGTTGCACTGTACATTTTCTGTTTCTGTACGATAAAAAAAACCTTGAGACTCCTGCAGGACGCAAACACATGTATTCTCTGATAAGCGACAACGCATTCAGTCTCTCCTCTTCAACTATAGTGAAGGAGCTCTTTCCCAATGTTTTAGTGTCCGGAATCTGCACCACAATTACTGAACCCCTGTCACTGATGTCTCCAATTTGCATTTTGACCAATTCGTCAGTTCTGCAAGCGCCAAACATACCCATAATTACTACCACTTTAAACATCAAATTAGTGTCATTCGGTGCTTCTCGTAAAAACATATCAACCTGTTCACGCGTCAAGACCTCAGACTTCTTGGGTTCATATCCTTTGTTTTTTCTTTTAAGGGATGTTTCCAATTCGTGGTAATTTGAAATATCAATGCCATCTCTCCATAATAACATAGATTTAATCATCGAAAGCTTGCTCCACAACGTATTCGGACTAAACAAATTTGACAAATCTTGAAAATATGCCAACATTACAGTTACACTTATAACTGTGACATCATTTTTTAACATCCACTCATGCAATCGATCATATTCTTTTGCGTATAAATGTTCCGACTTTAGGGGTACCAATAATTCACGGGCTTTTTTGGCTTTTTCATTTACATTTTGAGGAATAATACCTTCTGCCATTATGACTTTTATATACTGTCAACAACTCATAGCAACCTCGGAAATAAACATTGTGGATCGATACAATACCTAAAATTTTTACCAATATGTTCCTAAAAAATAAAATATTGTATGCACCACGGAAGATATGGATGTTTTTTACCCTCGGTTGACTTACAAACCTCGGGCCAAAGGCCCTCGGTTTTGTCCTGTCAACCTCAGGAAAAAAACATCCATATCTCCCTTAATGCATAAATATCTATTAATAAATATTTTAAATGCCTATTTCGTACTTTTTAATGCCTGTTTTTCACATTTTTAGTGCCTTTTTGCCTGCCTATTTTAATGCGATTTAGTGCCTGAACATCCTGTCTCTAGTGATCACTAACACAAAGTTTGAGCATAATATGATACGCAGATTTATAAGGGAAGTAAAAAGCAGAAATGAAAAATCGATAATTGACTATATCTAAGTGGAAAAAGGACTATTTTAAAAAAGTAATGGATGCAAGGGTGAGAAGAGGGGCAGAAATCGGTAGTGACCACTATCTTCTAACAGCTACAATTGTGGACAACCAAAAACTACATATAGAAGAAAAGAATACACCTAGGGAAACTATAGTACAAGAAAGAACCAAAATCTATAGGCTGAAGGAGGAGGATGTAAGAGAGGAATACCAAAGACTAGTGGAAATAGGATGCTATAATATCACCGACAACAATTTGGAAAGGAACGTGGAACAAACATGGAACAGCTTTAAGAATGCCATAAAAGCAGCATCAAGGGCAGCGTGCGTTACTTCGAGTCCAAATGGCAAAAAAAGCAGACAAGATGGTGGAGTCAACAAGTAAAGGAAGAAGTAGCAAAAAAGAAAAATACCTATGGAAACAATACCTAGACAAAGGGACGGAACAGTCGTATGAAGAATACAAGAAACAAATAAAAATAACCAAAGAAGAAATACAAAAAGCAAAGGCGGAGAGAAATTGGAGGAGGACAGTAAAGGCAACAAGAAGCTATTCTTTAAAGTACTCAAACACATGAGAGCTGAAAAAACATGCAAACTGAAACAACTGAAGAACAAAAAGAACGAACTTATCTCTAATGAGGAAGACATAATGAATAAATGGAGAGAGTACTTCAGTGAGACACTAGGAGGAGAGCAATTAATTGAAGACAGTGAGGAGGTGCAGACGGTGACGGTGAGAAAACAAGAAGGAAATATGTACCAGCAAATAACAATAACGGAACTAAAGGATGCAATAGCTAAAGTAAAAACGGGAAAAGCGGAAAGCCACGATGGCATAACACCTGAGGAAATTAAACATATGGGACTGCAAGGACAAACAATGCATTTAGATGTGTGCAATAAGGTTTGGAGACAGAAAAAAATACCGAAAGACTGGGAACTGGCAGTGATTACACCAATACTCAAGAAAGGAGACAGCAGGAAGTGTAAAAATTACCGAGGTATATCACTAACAAGTGTTCCAGGCAAAATATATGAACGGATACTGGAGATGAGGCTTCGAAAGAGAATAGAAGAACAACTAGATGACGCCCAAAGTGGATTCAGACCGGGGCACAGCGTTCAAGATCAATTTTTTACACTAAAACAAATAACAGAGAAGACGAGACAATACAACAAGGAAATACTAATGTTGTAACGCTCCGATATTATTTTATTATATTTATTTTATTATACGTCGTTTTTATCGTGAAATTATTATATGATTTCTTGATTATTTTGGCTCATGATTTATTATATAATGTTTTAATTATTTTTGGCTCGTGATTTATTATATAATGTTTTAATTATTTTTGGCTCGTGATTTGTGATCGTATTTAGTACTTACACGTCGTGACGTTTAATTTAACTACCATGATTACTCTCAAGGTACTTTGCTATTGGTAATGTGTTAATTAACGTACACTAATAATGGATTAATACAAGAAAGCACCAATTTAAGGATTTGTTTTGTTTATTTAATGATAGACACGCTGAAATTGTAAGACACAGGGAAATAAAACACAGGTTGACGATGATGTAAATTAATTTATATAATTATATCGTACAGGGAAATAAAACACAGGTTGGCGATTATGACATGAATTGATTTATTTTATATATTTCGTTAACCTTATAATGAATGTGTAAATTCTTTTAGTTATTCAATTGATAGTTTGAAAATGGTTATTACTACGAAGTTTATTTACGAGAGTTTGTATACATGCACGTGCTTCTCTTAGACCATTTATTACCATGCTCTTTCACTCCATTCAACTACAAGAAAGTGTGAATGATCAAAAATAGAACTATTTAAAGATGTTGAAATATCCCCAATAATTCATGAATGATTACTAAAGGTATCTCGCGATCTTCCCGAATTTCATGGTTGTGTCGGTGTCCACACAATAATGTAATTATTGGAGCCCCATTGTTTACGTTGATTGAGGTAAATAAGTGATTCTACCGACGACCACAGCAAGCACCAATGTCACAAGTAGTCGTCACCGCCAGACTTGTTACAAGTTGTGTCAAATAACAGTTCTGCTACCTCAATCGAAAATGTTTATGTAATGTTATAATATATTATTATTAGGAACATTGGAGGTTATTAATAACTTCTTTTGTGATTATACCAAGCTTCATTCTCTCGTTTATCATTCTCTCTGTTTATACGGGGTTTTAATAATTCCACTTATTTCTTGTTTACGATATTTAACCACAAATTGTCATTATGTCTTCAAATTATTTAGATTTAATCCAGCCTATTTTATTTGTACGATTCTAAATTACTCTGTCCAATAACAGGTACGTCATGTACTTGTTTTATGACTTGAAATCAATAAACCATTATTTGTATACATTATGATTTTAAATTATTTAGATTTTTAATCCAACTTATTTATTTATACAATTATAAATCATTCTGCCCAACAATATGCACGCTGTGTGCTCATTTATGATTTGAAATAAAGAAACCAGTATTTTTTATACCTGATGTTTTTAAATTATTAAGATTTAATCCAACTTATTAATTTATATAATTATAAATCACTCTGCCCAACAATATGCACGTTATATGTTCATTTATGATTTGAAATAAAGAAACCAGTATTTTTTATATCTGATGTTTTTAAATTATTAAAATTTAATCCAACTTATTAGTTTATATAATTATAAATCACTCTGCCCAACAATATGCACGTTATATGTTCATTTATGATTTGAAATAAAGTAACCAGTATTTTTTATATCTGATGTTTTTAAATTATTATGATTTAATCCAACTTATTTATTTATATAATTATAAATCACTTTGCCCAACAATATGCACGTTATATGTTCATTTATGATTTGAAATAAAGAAACCAGTAGTTTTTATATCTGATGTTTTTAAATTATTAAGATTTAATCCAACTTTTTATTTATATAATTATAAATCACTTTGCCCAACAATATGCCCGTTATATGTTCATATATGATTTGAAATGAAGAAGCCATCATTTTTATGACTTATTTTGATTTGAATATAATGATGTATGTCGGAGGGGAACACTGAATGCCTTGATTAGTTGTTATAGTTATGGTGAATACAGCCACGTTAATTTGCGATCGCGGGCGCGATGTATAATGAGTTTATATGTTTAAATCTTATGATGCTGACAACGATTTGACTCTAGTAGAGGAGGTGATTCCACAATAACAGGTGTGTGAACGAAGTGCGCGGGTGGGCGTCAATTACACCTGTTATTGCTTCCTCTAGTGATTCGCAAACACGAATAGCGTACGAGCCGCTTTTGTTTACTGATAGGAATAGGTAATCGGTGTTTGGCTTTTCTAGGTAAGTTGTGGTTGGGTAAAAGGAATAAGCACTCCCGTGAATTTATAATGAGACTGGTTTAACAACTTTATATTATCGTTAATAATAAAAATTTTAAATTACTCTGTACCTAGAATTGTACGTTTTTCGATTTATTCAAATTTTTATGCGACTTTGCGTTTTTTTACAACGTTATTGTTAATTTAATTATAAACCGACGTGAATTTATATATGTACTCAAAACCGCGAATGTCGTGTGTGTTGCCCGTGGCCGACGCAACTGTCTTACTGATCTCGCTCGTGTGTGGCTTGTGCTTAAATAGATTTTTTTCAGCTTCAAATCTCCATTCCCCTCATATATCTACTGCTAAATATTCGCCCCCATCTCTTAGTTATCATGGTGATTATTAATCTTGAGTGTGCGTGTGGTATTAATGCGTTTTTAGCGCAGAGTTTTACACTTAACTTAAAGCGTTGCCACTCGAGGTGATTTTTACGTGGCTGTCGCTTGTTCGTTTTTAAGGGGCGCTGATACCCAAATTGTTTATGTGACACCACGACATGGAATCTTCCAAAACCGTGCATATGCAGGCCTCGGTTCTTGAGATATTTGGCGACGCTCTAGCGCGAGTCGCGAGGGCTATTTCTCACATTTCACCCTGGGATTATTTGTAAATGAATTAATTTAATAATTTTGTTGTATTCATGATTTTAAAAATATGAGCCACTTTATTGCGTAGAAGCATATTATACTGGGCGTATATTTGGGCCTATTACAATGTGCTTCATAGATCTGGAGAAAGCCTTCGACAGTATTAACAGAAAGGTCGAAATATGGAGGAGTATAAGTGGAAATAGAGTAGAAAAGGAACTATACCTTTTCATGTTCAAAGAGAATAATCAAGTTCAAATTGAGAACAATCATTTTCAAATTGAGGCCAATCAAGTTGAAATTGATACCAATCAATTTCAAATTGAGACTAAACAAAATCAAGATGACACTAAACAATATCAAGTTGAGAGTAAACAAATAAAATTTATTATGACAACTTGATATTGTTTAGTGTCAACTTGATTTTGTTAACTCTCAATTCGAAGTTGATTGGTCTCAATTTGAAATTGATTGGTATCAATTTGAACTTGATTGGCCTCAATTTGAAATTGATTGGTCTGAATTTGAACTTGATTGGTCTCAATTTGAACTTGAAAAGGTATAGTTGAAGCAATAGAAGTCATGCACAGTAACACCAGGAATTATATTAGAATCGCCGGCAAAGAGTCGGGCCAATTCCGAACAGTACAGGGGGTTAGACAAGGAGGAATAATCATCCCATTATTATTCATTACTGTTTTAGACGACATAATATAGGAAACAGAGAGGAGAGCAACAGGTGTCACTGTAGGGTACAGAAATATGAAAAAGGTAGAAATAAAGATGTGTGCATTTGCGGACGATTTGGTGATTTTTGGAAGACCCGAAAAGTAACTTAACATAAACTTACAAATTTGGAAGGAGGCTCTAAGCAAGCGAAAGCTAAGAATAAACAAGGGGAAAACAAAGGTCATAATGGTAGGAAAGTAAGAAGTGAAAATCACATACAATTAAGCGGAGCAAAATTAGAGCAAGTACAAGAATTTAAATACTTGGGTACACTTATTGATAGACAAGGGAAGTGCGACATTGACATAGCTAATAGAGTCAAGACGGCCGGCAGACTATACAGCACCTTAAGGCGAGCTTCTATAAATAAATAGGAAATAGAAAAACATACTAAACTAACAGTATTTAAACTAATCTACGCGCCAATATGACATATGGGAGTGAAACTTGGGTAATGAGTACAAGACAAAAATCGAAGCTTCAGGCTATGGAAATGAAGTATCTAAGAAGAGTGGAAGGAGCCACCAAAATGGATCTAATGAGAAATGACGACATAAGAGCAGGGCTTGGAGTGGCACCTATACAAAAGAAACTAGAGGAGGGACAATTAAGGTGGTATGGCCATATAGTCAGGATGAAGAACTCTCGGCAGGTGAAGCGAGTGTGGGAGGCGAAGGCTACTGGCAAAAAATCAAGGGGAAGGTCTCAAGAAACTTGGGACCACATGATCACAAAACTGCTTTCAAGGAAAGGGAAAACTTAGAAAGAGGCAGCAAAATGTGCGCGAGATCGAAAAGAGTGGATCGCATTTTATAAAGATTAGATACAATGACCTCGACTACCATAGGGGGTAAAAGAGGGTTCAGAAACAGAAAGAAAGAAGCACGAAGAAGTAGCTTCGTGTACATCTACACAAACTTGTTATTTATGCGGTGCAAAACCAACGGAAATGAATAACGAAAGACTCATGTTAGAAAATACGCTAAACAGCGAGATTCTTTCTCTGGGCCTGTCACCTCTGCATTCCTGGGTTAGATTTTTTGAATGCGTTTTATATACAGGGTGGCCCGCCTATCCTCGCTCGTACCATTGCTGCTAGACTAATAAAAATGAATGACGTAAGTCATTTAGATTTCTCATATGGAGATTTTTTTCTTTAGTGTTTGGGGTAGAAAAAATGTAATTCTTTTAGTAAAATGTAAGTGATTACTGGCATCTAGTTTTAAGCAGTAGTTTAAGTATTTAAGCAGTTTAAGTAACAAAATGTGGGAATATAAATAATAACTAAATTCTTATAAACATTCTACTAATTACTGGACGTTTATAATAATGTGATGCGAACTCGTTTGTTCTCAAGTAATGCGACAAACAATGAGAGGAGTTTGCAACTTCGCGCACGCTTTAAATGAACAAAACGTATTCGGCTGAAATCGTCGGTTCTGTAATTATAATGCAACCGAGTAATTTGGCTGTTGCGGTCGGATGGGATTACATAGCAACGTAAAACTCGCGAGCAGTTGATGAGATGAAATGGAAACCGCCGCTCCATTGTTCATTTCATTTGCCAATTTGGGAACGACGTGATTAAGCCTTAAATCAATTGGGGCCGCTCACTTGACGTTCGTTACGGTTGATTGACTATTACCTGAAGCAAAATTTAGTGCAGCTCAGTCAACAGAAATTACATGCTTTATCACATTCGCGTGTGGTGTACATTTTAATGTACACCAAGTTTGAACGTCTGTCAAAAGTTCCCATCAAAGAATATATACCTAAAGAAGCGATATCTCTATGTTAAATTGAGTAGATGAGTTTATAGCGCCATCTGAATTTCATCTACCTAACTAATCGACAACAATATTGCCGCCTATATTTAAATTTTATTTTATTTGCAATATTTATTATGTAAATCAAATACGCCTTATTTTACAATATATATTATGCATTTAAATACACAATAACAAAAGTATGATAATTACAATTATGTATAAGTATATATAAAAGAGTAAAGGTTTAACGGGAGAGAAGTCCAAATACAAATCAGGTTGTTCACTTAGGGAGCATGTAGGTTAAAAGCACTGTAATGGATTATGAAACTAAACCTTCATAATTGTTATTATCATTTGAAATTGAATTTAGAAATATTGACGGAATTGCATTTCGGTTTAATTTTAGACGCTCGGCTTTAGTACCGCGAAGTTTCAAAATGAGCATCACACACATGATAATTATGTATTGTGGATGTACTTTTCTCCGTTAATTGACGTAAGCCGAGCAAATTTATCCATTGCTTCTCCGACGTTCTCCTTCTTTCGGAATAGTCTGTAGTCTGGCCGTAAGGTTCTTAGAAATATTCCTTCTACACCCAGGCACATCGCAGAGAAATCTAGTTCGTGGCATCTATATATAATACACGAAAAACAATTACAATTCATTTAAATGCTCATTGTACTTACCTACAGTTATAGAGTTTAAACTTTTGTCTGGACGTCTTAACAAAGACGAGATTAAATTTTCACATCACAGTAGTGAATACAAATGTAGGAAGACACAATAGTTATATATTATTTGCACAAAGATATAAACAAATAACATATACGGCCGGGCGTTATTTATAAACAATGGAAATCATAAATGCGCGCTATGGCAACTTGGTAGGAAGAACGCGGTAAATTTGAAATGTGAACATCAGCGCCTCTGATAACGCTCTTCTACACTATAACTCATCTCCTTTTCCCCCATAAACCTATCGGAGCCCTGGTTCCCATTTATGTAGTCGGATTCAGCACCATGTTTGTCAGATCGCGCGCTCAATTTACATTGTCTTCATATGAAGTTTCAACCATTTAGTATCTACAAGGTGTACCTAAATGATTGCAGTTACGTAATCACTTCAATTCAATTGTGCCGCCTTTCCAATATGTATACCGTACTATTTGAGAACTGTCACTGTCAACCATACCTGTCAACTGTCAGACAACATAATAACAGAAGTTTGTTAAAATGTACACTGATCAGAAGAACACTTTTATTGTTGAGGCTTACTTTCGCAATGGACGATTTGAAAATGGAGAATGGATTTATTCAATTCCAGAGTGTGTTCGGGATTTTCAACACAAGTTCCCTGACCACCAATTTGAATACTCGGTTTTGTCAACACATATTTCACGAATGTGCACCGTTTTAGGGAAACTGGTAGTGTTCAGAAAGGGAAATCCTCAGGCAGATCTTCAGTATCGGGAGAGGTTGTTGCAGATATTTCGAACGACTCGAAGTAAGCCCTCAAAAGTCAATTCGTAAATTGGCTATGCAAGCTGGAATTCCCTCGAGCATCTGTCATAAAATTGTGAGAAAGAGGTTGAATTTACACCCTTATAGGGTCTCAGTGGTGCAAGAATTGTTGCCAGTAGATTCTCAACGTCGATTGAGTTATTGCCGATGGTTTATGGAAAATTTAAATGACGATCGATTGCTCGATTTAACATTTTTCAGTGATGAGGCTTGGTACCACCTATCAGGATATGTTAATTCACAAAACTATAGGTGCTGGCATGCTGAAAACCCTCATCTTTTTGTGGAAGCACCACTACATCCTCAGAAGGTTGGAATTTGGTTGGCTGTGTCTTGCCGTAGAATAATTGGGCCTATATTCTGTCATGACACAATAAACGGTGAGAGATATCGGCAACAAATTATCCAGCCTTTCATAGAACAATTGGATGATGTAGAATTGCAGAACGGATATTTCCAACAAGATGGTGCAACAGCTCATACAGCCCGAGCAACGTTAGCCTATCTGCAAGATTTTTTTGATAATAGACTAATTAGTCAAGGACTATGGCCGCCACGCTCTCCAGATCTAACTCCACTGGACTACTCAATTTTTGGATTTCTAAAAGATAGAGTTTTTCGAAGAAGACTGCATACGTTGGAAGAGTTAATGGCAGAAATCATAAATGTTTGCCAAACCATAACTCCTGAAATGTTAATCAACATTTTTAACAATAAAAGAAGACGAGTGCAAATGTGTTTACAAGCAAATGGTACACATTTTCGACATCTGCTTTGATTATATATTTTATTTATTAATTATGTTTTGTAAATCTTTACTTCGTATGATTCCGTTTATTAAATACATTATTTTGATTACTTTAATAACTACATGTGATTTTTTTATTGTCTGCTACTTCTCAATTTGCAATAGTAAAACGTTTTGTAACATTGTCAGATTTAAAGCAATTATTAGCTGCATCGCAGCTCGTTTATTTAATTAATTCCTGCATGATTTTCAGTTTACAGCTTGTTTGTGCCGTGGAATAATCTGCCACACTTGGGGATGTTGCCTGTGAGGACTTAATTTTCATGCATATCTGGTTATTTTTATGTACACACAATTTAAGAATAACCTCGACTTTAAAAGTAAGGTTATGTAGACAATGTACATTCAAATTCGTTGGCCCTAAGAAATTCTTCATTGTAATCTTTTCATGTGCTTGGAAGCCACAAATATTGCTGAAAGTAATAATAATTTCGTATTTGAGCAGTTAAATATGAAATTCCACAATAAAAATTAGAATAGCATGAAGGTAACTTTTATTGCCATATTCATGTTTAATAAGTGTAAATGAAGTTGCCTATGTCCAAAATTGAATTATTTTGACTAGAGCGGCACAAAAATAATTTATATGGTTACGTAACTGCAATCATTTAGGTACACCTTGTAGATATCGCTATAAAAGTGACAGTATTCTACCTCTGACACGTGGAACACGTGGAACACGTGGAAGACTTCGTGAAGAACGTTGCAGTTTTTTTTTTTAGTTAAATTCTATATTTCTATATCGGTAAGTGTTTTGAACTACTTGTTATTTATATGAAATGATAGTCAAATGTCCATTTTTCAAACGTTAGTAAAGTTAATTTGCGTTATAAATGCCAAAAAATAGGTATAAATTCGATGTACATTATAATGTACAATACGTACCAACGCTAATGTACATTATAATGTACGATATCAAATGTGTACATTATAATGTACATTCTGTTTCAATTTCTGTTTCGGTCCCAGGTTATAATTATTATAATAGGTGATTTACATTTTTAATCTTAAGGTATCTGTACTTGTTATTTCAGACACCCAAATAGAAAACTCATCTCATGTATTTTCAGATTCAGATAAAAATATACAGACATAAATATTTTATAATATACACTCAGATGCAAAGAAACCGGGTCATTGGGTTATTGTTAGCAAAAGAACCATGTTTTTTTTTAAATTTCGATGTTGGTATAGTCCTTAGAATAAAATTTTTGTGTTTTACAATCAAAGAGACCGTCAGGATGTAGAAAGAAGCAACATATGGTACTTATTATTTAGTTAATGAACATTAATAAGAGAAAACGATAATGTACTAATGTAAAATAAACTTAACAGAGAATAATAAATGAAAATGAAATTGTTAATCGAAAACAAACAAATCAAAACCCAGTAGCCACCTTGATCCTCTATGCATAACGCCGAATTAGCAATAGGTAGTGAGGTAGTATATATAGATAGGTAGTATCATATGTTGTTTTTTTCTACATCCTGATGGTCTCTTTGATTGTAAAACACTAAAACTTTCATTCTAAGGACTCTACGAACATCAAAATTTAGGTTTTTGCAAACAACGACCCAATGACCCATTTTTTTGCATATGAGTGTACATAGCGTTGAATTACATTTCCTTAGTTTAAAAATGGCAAAATGGCAAAGACCTCTAACAGATAAGGAATTGTATGATATACTAATGGAATCGAATATTGCCGAAAGTGACGAAAGCAATGATCTTGAGGAAAATGGTGCGGATATTACCAGAATACAAGAATTGGATGATATAATTACCATGACGACATCTCAAGCCATTACTGGCACGGAGGAGGAAGAATGTATAGAAGCAGATGAACATCCTATTACAACAGGGCCAATAATCGTTGCTATTGCTGATGAATGTGGAATCGTTACTATAAACAAAGAAGCAATACTCGATATAATAGATGCAGCAATAGTAACCAACACCAATTTGAAGTTTAGAGAAAAGAAAGATATTCAATGGCGAAGGCTAAATAACTTTGCTTCTTCTATTATTCCATACGAGTCTTCTCCAGAATATGCAATCGAAGAAAATCAAAGACCATTTGAATATTTTTCCGAATATTTTACTAATGAACTATTTAAGAAAGTCGCATTTTTTACAAACTTAAATGCACAACAAAAATACGTCAGAAATTTCAAACACACCGATCAAGGAGAAATAAAAAATTGTTAGGATTACATGTAATTATAGGCAGTATGAAACTTTCACGGCTCCGTTTATATTGGGATCATTTACTAGGTATTCAAGCTTTCAAAAACACAATGACGTGTGATAGATTTTTTTAGCTTCGAAATAACTTGCACGTCGTAAATAATTTAGAAATACCTACGAACAACATGGGCAAATACGTCAAAGTCCGTCCAATAATAAACGCCGTGAGAAAACGATGCTTGGAGCTGCCTGTAGAGGAACTTCTTTCAATTGACGAAAAATCATACCCTATACGGGCCATTTATCAACAAAACAATACATAAAAGGAAAACCAAATTCGTGGGGTATTAAAGTGTACGTACTTGCAGGAAAATCAGGCATATCTTACGATTTTTTTTTATCAAGATAGTTCTACTGGAATTAGTCCTACAACTCAAAATAAATATGGATTTGGTGCATGGATATGGTGATTTGTTGAAAGACTATCTAAAAATGGTCAAACAATGTATTTTGTCAATTTTTTTACTGCCTATCAACTAATAGAATTTTTAAAGGAAAATGGATTTAATGGATCTTTTTACCCTTATGGCAAAAAGGTTTGCAAACCCTCACTTACTTACAGACAAAGAGGTACCTAAAAAAGGTCGTGGATTCTCACATAAAGTTGTTACTAGAAGTGAAGATATTGTCATAGTCAAATGGCAAGATAATAAAACTATACATCTAGCTTCAAATATTATCGGTATTGTCGAAGAAGATGTTGTGAGAAGATGGAACAAAAAAGACAAAAAATATGAAATAATCCAACGACCAGAAATTGTGCAGCGATGTAACAATGGAATGGGAGGAGTCGACCTACTAGACCTATATATTTCATACTATAGAGTATTTATCAAGTCTAGGAAATGGACACTTCGGGTAATTACCCATTTTTTAGATTTTGCTCTAGTTGCAAGCTGGCAAGAGTACAGGCAAAATGAAAGTAATAAAGGAACCTTTAAACGTGAAATACTGAATCTATTGCATTTCCGTTTAGAGGTTGCTAATGTTTTGTTATACGCCGGACAAAATCAAAGAATTGCAAAAAGGGGGCGTCCCAGCAGACAAGAAAACGCCAACTTCGTCCAAAAGAAGTATGGAAGTTCGCCCACTGAAATAAATTCAGATAGATGGAATTGACCACATGCCTAATCATGACGAGAAAAAAGAAGCGAGCAGATGCAAAATGAATTGCAAGACTACAAATGGAACTGCAGGCAGAACTCATTTTTACTGCAGCAAATGTAACATTCATTTATGTATCATTAAGGAAAGAAACTGTTCTCGCCAATTTCATAGCAACTAAATACCTATTATATAATACCTAATATCATTTTTTGTGTGACAGTTTAATGTGCCTTTATGCTTAAATTGCAATAACAGTTTTGTACCGCTTAGGCTAATAGCAGACGACTTATAATAGCGCGCTGGATTATTGTTTCTTTCAACCTCAAGCACTTTGAAAAACTAAATCTGATGACGTTTTTGCTTCATTTTCATGATTTGCCGTTTTTCACTTTCAATTGTCATTTACTCGCAAAATTTCTCATGTAACATGGCAACATTTTCATACTGTCACTTTGACAATGAAAACATCTCTCAAAATCAAGAACAAAAATGGGGGGTTGTCATTTAAAAAAACAATAGATGATTTTATTACTCAAAAACAAATGATGGTTGAAGATCCACTGTCATGCAAAAATGTGTATTTTATCAAAGAAAATCGACGTGTGCGAGGATATTTTTCCAAAAATTTTTATTTCGGTTTTTAAGGTTATTTTTCCATACTTTAGGCGCTTACTGTATACTCTAATTTTTACAGCCGATTATTTCCATACTTTGCTCATGAGGGCAAAACTATCTCGTTAGTAAACAATGTTTTGTGTACCTATTCCTTGTCATATCGTTCTAACACTAGGAGTTCTTTCATAAATTTCTGCTCGAAGTCCGATCAGTATCTTCATTACTTTGAATGCCTAGTGAAAATAATATATTATTGCTTTATTTTTATCTCATCTACTAAAGTGACAGCGGAATCAGCGGAGTAAATACAGTTAGGATTAATATCAATAATTGTGAATAATGGTGACTGTTACCCTAGAAATGAAAAATGTTCTCCATTCATATGGGAAAACAGATTCGGCAAATAAAATAATTTAGTAGCAGTAATCAATCTGTGTTATGTTAGGTCAGTAATCGAATTTATTTACATAAACTCCTCAGATTGTTCGAGACTTGGATTTGTCTATTTCTAAGAAATTGTACATCATATAGAAATATTTTATGGGTTGCTTGGATTTTGTTACAGACATTTTAGATAATATGAATATGCCAGCTCTGATGAACAATTTTAGCAGAAAATAGAACAATGTGAGAAACTTATCACAACAGATGACTATACATTACTCGGTTATTAATATCAATTGTTCCAAGAGTAATATCCCGGTTCATGGCAATCAGTATTATCCTATTCAAACTGTAGAATTCTGAAATTCATTATGTGTGTGAGTGCATATGTGCCTGCCTGTGCATGTGATAAGATATGATATAACTAGAAAATCGTTCTGAATTTTCTGAATTAAAAGATGAAATAAGAATTTTGTTGAGCGAACATGCATATTTGAATTATCTTACAAATTAAATGATATAGATTGGATAATGAAAATAGCACATATCGCAGATATATTTACCTATTTTGTTACTTTCCAAGCAAAAAATATATTCTCAAATAAAAATTTTGGTTAGATTGCATTTTAAAAGAAAATACGGAGTTTTTCACTAATTTACATGAAATTATGATAACTAATTTACAAGATATTATACTGCAGCACTTATCAGATTTACAACAATCGTTTCAGGAGTATTTTGCTATTGAAAAAGAAAACCTATCTTGGGTTCAAAGCCCTTTTGAAAAAGCTTGTGTTAATTATCAGTTGTCAGTTAAAGAACCAAAACAAATTATCGATATATCGACTGACTCTCAGTAAGAAATAGAATTTAACAAAGTTGATATTATGCATATTCTGCTTAAAATTTTGCATGAATATACCGAGATTAATAAAAGAGCTGCAAAGCACTTTATGTCTTTCATCTCAACTTAGGTCTGCGAGAGATCATTTTCTCTGTACACTGCAACAAAAACCAAATGCAGAAGATGACATGTGCTTACAAATTTCTCCTATTGTTCCAGACATAAATATGATTTGCAATAAAAAACAGGCCCAGCCTAGTCATTAATGTGATTTAATTTAATATTTATTTTTAATTTTATATTTAAAGTAACAATACATTAGTATTTGCTCCTTTATTGTTACATTACTTTTAAGTTAATTAAAATAAGAGGCCAAGCCTGGTGTTAATATTATTTTGTGTTTTGAAATTAAATTCGACCGTAAAAGTGTTACTAATTCTAGGTTGTGTTATAAAAATAGTTTCTGCTACAGTGTTACATAGTTTGAAGGGCGCGAAGCAAAACCAGGCAGTTTAGTCAGTAATGTTATTTTCTTTCCAGCAATAATTTTGTTCAGAATTATTTACTAAAGAATATAGGCAAATTTGTTTAAATTATGTAACAATAATAATTATATAATTATAATTATTTATGTATTAGTATTTGTTACTATATTGTTATATTACACATAAGTAAATGGTAATTATTTTACTGTAACAATTGAACATGTTACAATTGAAAGACAGAACTGCATCTGTATCAGTAACAGATTTTTTTATAAAAATGTAATCTTTGAAATTTCAATAGAATTAAATTATTGTCAGTTTACTATTGTAATTTTGATAGTAATCATTGTAATTTTGACATCAATAATTGCTATTTTGACAGTAACAATTGTTATTTTGACAGTAACAATAGCTATTTTGACAGTAATACGTGCAGCTTTGATGTTATAAGTTAAATTTTGTCATAATGACCGAACAGCATCAGTAACAGGAACAGACATTTTGTTGAAAATGTAAATTTTAACATTTTAATAGAATTAAAGTATTGGCAGTTTGAAAGAATTGTAATTTTGACAGCAGTAATTGTTACTTTTACAGTAACAAGTGCAATGAATAGTTTGACGAGTAATTAGTGCAATTTTGAAAGAAATAATTTAATTGTTTACAGTAATTCGTGAATAGAGATTGGGACAATAATTGCTATTTTGACAGTTATAAGTCCACATTTGATGGTAATAATTGAAATTTTATCATTAAACATTGATAATTGGTTTTGAAATGTAAGAAGAAATAACTCAAATTTCATCAAAAATTAAAATTTTACTGTAATCTTTGAATTTGCAATTTAAAGTTTGAAGAGTAAGCATTTTAATTTTAACAGAAATAATTTAATTGTTTACAATAATCCTTGAATAATGATAACGATAATAATTACTATTTTGGCAGTAATACGTGCAGCTTTGATGTTATAAGTTAAATGTTGTTATAATGACAGAACAGCATCAGTAACAGTAACAGACATTTTATTAAAAATGTAAATTTTAACATTTTAATAGAATTAAAGTATTGGCAGTTTGAAATACTTGCAATTTTGACGGCAATAATTGTTTTTTTTTTTTTACAGTAACAAGTGCTATTTTGACAGTAATACGTGCAGCTTTGAGGTTATAATGGATATTATGTCATTAAAAATTGAAAATAGTCGAAATTTTAAGAGAAAGTAATAACTGAAACTTTACCAAAAATTCAAATTTGCCAATAATCTTTAAATTTGCAATGCATAGTTTGACGAGTAATCAATGCAATCTTGAAAGAAATAATGTATTTGTTTACAGTAATTCATGAATAGAGATTGGGACAATAATTGCTATTTTGACAGTTATAAGTCAACATTTGATGGTATTAATTGAAATTTTATCATTAAACATTGACAATTGGTTTTGAAAATTAGGAATAACTCATATTTCATCAAAAATTAAAATTATGCTGTAATCTTTGAGTTTGCAATTAAAACTTTGAAGAGTAAGCATTTTAATTTTAACAGAAATAATTTAATTGTGTACAATAATCCTTGAATAAGGATAACGGTAATAATTACTATTTTGACAGTAACAATTGCTATTGTGATAATAATACGTGCAGCTTTCAGCTTATAAATGAAATTTTATCCTTTTTTTTTAATTTTAAAAGTATTAACTCAAATTTTATCAAAAATTACAATTTACCAATAATTTTTGAATTTGCAATTAATGCTTTGACGAGTAAGCATATACCCTGACGAAAAGTGATCAAAAATATTTAAAAAATAGAAAAGAATCAAATAAATCATGGTTTACTTGAGTTTTTAATTTAATTTCATCATTGATTTTTTTATTAAAAAACAAACATTTATTCCAACCCTGCTTTCAATGCTTTAATTCTATCGAAATGTTGACGATATACTTTTTAATTTGAACCGGAATAACTAAAAAGATACAAAAAATGATCATTGTGATTTAAACAGTAATCATTGCAATTTTGGCAGTAATCACTGCAATTTTGGTAGTAATATTTACAATTTTGACAGTAATAAGTGCAGGTTTGACAGTAATAATTGAAATGTTGACCTTAAAACTTGAATATAGTCTTGACATCTTGAGAGTAATAACTCAAATTTTATTAAAAATTCAAATTTGCCATCTTTGAACTTACAATTAAATATTTGCCAATTAATCATTGCAATATTGACGGAAATAATGTAGTTGTCTACAGTAATCAATAAATCAATAAGAATTGAAAATACAGAAATAATCAAACATTTTACTGTGACAATTGAAAATTCTAAATAAGTGGCCTAGCCTGGCATTACTATTATTTTGTGATTTGAATTTAAATTCGTTCGTAAATGACTAAACTAATTATAGATTTTATTTTTCTGTTAATTATTTTGATTAGAATTTCTTAATAAAGAATATAGCCAAATGTCAATAATAATTATTTAAGGTTAAAAATTGCCATCTTTGAAGTTACAATTAAATATTTGGCGATTAATCATTGAAATTTCGACAGAAATAATTTAATTGTCTACAGTAATCATTAAAGCAACAAGAATTGAAAACAATACAGGAATAATCAAACATTTTACTGTGATAATTGAAAATTCTAAATAATAGGCCCAGCCTGGTATTACTATTATTTTGTGATTTGAATTTAAATTTGTTCGTAAATGACTAAACTAATTCTAGATTTTATTTTTCTATTAATTATTTTGATTAGAATTTCTTAATAAATAATATAGCCAAATTTTAATAATTATTATTTAAGGTTGTTAAAATTTGCCATCTTTGAACTTACAATAAAATATTGGCGATTAATCATTGCAATTGTGACAGAAATAATTTAATTGTCTACAGTAATCATTAAATCAACAAGAATTGAAAACAATACAGAAGTAATCAAACATTTTACTGTGACAATTGAAAATTCTAAATAAGTGGCCTAGCCTGGCATTACTATTATTTTGTGATTTGAATTTAAATTCGTTCGTAAATGACTAAACTAATTCTAGATTTTATTTTTCTATTAATTATTTTGATTAGAATTTCTTAATAAAGAATATAGCCAAATTTTAATAATAATTATTTAAGGTTGTTAAAATTTGCCATCTTTGAAGTTACAATTAAATATTTGGCGATTAATCATTGCATTAATTTTGACAGAAATAATTTAATTGTTTACAGTAATCATTAAATCAACAAGAATTGAAAACAATACAGAAATAATTATACATTTTACTATGACAATTGAAAATTCTAAATAACAGGCCCAGCCTGGCATTACTATTATTTTGTGATTTGAATTTAAATTCGTTCGTAAATGACTAAACTAATTCTAGATTTTATTTTTCTCTTAATTATTTTGATTAGAATTTCTTACTAAAGAATATAGCCAAATTTCAGTAATAATTATTTAAGGTTGTTGTATAATTATATTTATAAATGTACTTACTGGTAAATATGTATTTTTATTTTATTTTATTATTTATTTATTTTATTTCGCCTGACTAGTTTCGGTTTTAAAAAAAAACAGACTCTGATTATGTTTTTTTATTAAAAAACCGAAACTAGTCAGGCGAAATAAAATATATAAATAATATTTTTTTTTTAAATTATTTACCAGTAAGTACAATTATAAATATAATAATATAGCAACCTTAAATCCATAATTGGTAGTGGTAGTAGTAGTAGACAATCTTTATTAGGCTTCGACCTCCATAATTGGTATTTTATGGATAAAACCTTAAACTTGATAATTATTTATTTTAATTACGATGGTTCCTTTTGAAATACCAAGTAGTAAGGGTTCCGAAGGCAATGAAAAGTTGAAGAACCCTGGCCTATTCTATGAATTTTACACATTTGCTATAATTAAGTTATACAATTTTAATACAGTTTTCTATATCGATTGTGTGCACTTACTTAACTATTAGCTTATGAATAGGTTCATTCCGTGAACATTCCACAATATATAAAGATTATGTATACTTAATTAACGTTTCTCTTATGAATAGGTAAAATTAACTTATAAAGTAGGTACCAATATCCCTAAAACCGATATTTCACATCTTAATCCTTATTGGAAGATTCCGTTATGCCCGAAAACAATACGACAATCCCTAGGGGATATAATCAAGGTTATGGGTCCGGCAAATAATTGACCACGGTGGACTCCAATATGGATAAATTTGAGTATATATAAGGGTGCATATCGCCCTTCATCAGGGCGATATAGCTTGTATTCCCAATTTCTACAGTAAATGTTCATAGTTTGTGTGAATTCGAATTTTTCACGCTTACAAATGAAAATAATACTTAACAATATGTTGTTACACTATTGTGCTATTCCATAGAGCTATGTATCAATTTATCTGAATAGAGTTTATTAACGTTTCATATTACATTGCTTCAAGCATATGATTATTGTCAGCTATTCAGAGCATGGATGTTCGACTGCTCGATTTATCGATTGATTTGACGCGAATAAGAGCAATCTGTATTTCTGTGCCTCGGGCTTATGTTTGCTCCCTCGGGGATAATTAAAATTTAATTACCATCGTCGGACGTGCCGTGGCCCTAATTCGGCCTACGCTTTCCCGTTACTCTTTCTCCCGTCATTTCGCCGCTCATTAAGGGTTGCGTTTAATTTAATGGGCCGTAATTATAAGGGCAATTGAAAACACGTAGCTCCTGAAAGTTGTACACGAACGATTCTACTCGTCGTTTTTAATTCTGCCCCGACGTTTATATAGATTTATTTTTTAACGATGGAGTGTTGCGAGTAGATTTGTGTTGTCGGTGGATTGAAAAAGTCTGTAGTAATTGTGGATAAATGGGCATCCAATGAGTGAAGCACGCGGGGTGTGATTGATGTCGATCTGATCGTCCAAATTGAATTGGACATAATCAATTTGAAACTTCTGTGCGGCTCAAGTGGATTGAAATTGTCCCTGGATGAATAATGGATTGATCAGTGGAGGAAAAAAAAAGTTGGAGTTGGGATTTTAAACGACACGCACTCCATCGTAATAAATAAAATTAGTTTTGCCTGATCTTAACTTATATTACATGTTTAATAAAATGGAAATCGAATATGTCCTTTCAAATTGTGTAAGAGGTATACCAATCACTATGAGCAGCTCTATTTAATAAGGCTCTGGAGCAACCATTTTCATTCGTATCAAATATACCATCCTATTAACAATGTTAAAACATTTTTTTAGTCCCTTAAAACTGATTTGATTAGTGCTGTTTATTATTCGTATATTTTTAAAACATAAGTCTGTTGAAACTACATGGATACTTGTATTGTAGTATTAGTTTCTAACAAGTATTAATTCGTTTTTTTTTATTTTCAGGTAAGTTACTCGTTTATTCTACTCGACGTTCAATCTATTTACCGCTTTTGACGACAGGAGTCACGGATTTGGTTTGTAAGTAAATTTTAAAAATATATCATGATAAGTAATGCAGTTTTATTTTTATATGATTTATGCTTTTTTTTGCCGCAAGCCAAAACGCCTGCATTACATCTTTAATACATAAATAACTATGTTTCACTGAACGAACTAAACACCGCACACGATCTATTCTTAGCAAAGATGATTATGTTAGGGTGATATTTATATTGGTGTGAAAATAATTCTTTTCTTGCTAACATCTTGATTAAACATATTATTATTATTATACAGGGTGTCTCCTAAAAAACGCCGCTGGCCATAATTCCTTTACTTATTGGCCAACTTCAATTAAACAAAAACAAGATTAAATGGCTCCACATGTTGTACAAAGGGGCCCCATTTTTTTGCATAATCAACTTTCATTTCAGCCATAGTCAACCTTTTTTTCAAATATTTACATATATTTTCTTTTTTTTTCTGGTAGAGTTTAATTTTCTAAATCCAAAGATGTGTAACAGGTAGGCTTTGATAAAATAGTCGTTACAGAAACATAATGTTTCCAAGCATAAAGTTGTTTTTTATAAGTTTATCAAGTGTGCCATGGAAAGCAAAGTGAACACAAAAAACAGTAAATGTCATTTTGTGGTTTGTATTTGTATTTCTTAAGAATTGCATTTACCGTTCGTTTTGATGTGCCAATGTAATTTGCAAATTCCCAAACAGATGTTCTTGGATTTTCTTGCCAATTAAGGGCCAGTTTTACAATCGTGGAACAGCCTTGTTCTTGGTACAATTACTTAGGATACAATTGTGTCAACAAATGTGTCCTAGGTAATTGAACCAGGAACAAGGATGTTCCACGATTGTAAAACCGGCCATAAGAAGTACATCTAATTCCACATTTTCGTGAAATATTCGTTCCTCTCTCTTCGGTTTCTTAAAAACCATACCTAAATTTGTTTCATGTATTCCAAATTTTCTAGGCTCTGGGACTTCTCTATTCGGAAAACGGTCCATGTAGAGGAGCACTGCTTGATCGTGATTTTTATTGCATTCGAAATACACTTGCAATATGTCAGTCAATTGATTGTTAATATTGTTAGCCAGCACATAAGTTATTTCACACAAATTGGACCAACAAGAAAGAGAATTTAACACACTATCACTTAGATGTATTTTACTGTTTTTTGTGTTCACTTTGCATTTTTTGGCACACTTGATAAACTTACAAAAAACAACTTTATGTTAACAAACATAATTTTTCTGTAACGGATATTCCATCAAAGCCAACTTGTACATCTTTGGATTCAGAAAAATAATCTCTACCAGAAAAAAAATAGTTCATATATGTAACCATTTGAAATAAAAAAGTTGACTATCGCTGAAATAATAGTTATTTTGCAAAAAAAATAAAATTAGGGCCCCTTTGTAGAACATGTAGAGCCACTTAATTTTGTTTTTGTTTTATTGTAATCAGCCAATAAATGAAGTAGTTATGGCCAGCGGCGTTTAACTTTAGGAAACACCCTGTATATGTATATGTATGATTTCTCTTGTTCTATTTCATATGTATATTTTATCAGTTTCCTGACACGTGTTTCGGCTTATTCAGCCATTTTCAAAGAATTATATGTGTATATGTGTATACAAAACAATTTATTTGATTGATGACACTTTTCATTAATACAAATGAATCTCTGCTATAAAAATACCATTGCCTTGGAAGACCTCGTTTTGATTATTTATTATGTTTTTTCCTTTCATAATAGCTTTATTGATCCCTTCTAACTTGTTTAATCGATCTCCTTTTTCCGAAAATTTAATGAGTTTGATATCTCCTAAATGTTTGTCCACTTAAATTCTATATCGCCTTTTTATGTTCATCGTACCTTGTCTTAAAGTTCCTCCCTGTATGACCTATGTATGTACCATTACAGTGTTTACAATTAATTTTATGTACTCCTGATTTTTTTAATTTGTCTATATTTTCTAGTTTATTAGTCATTATAAATTGTCCCATATTATTTTTGTTAATTTCTAATACTTTAACATTATATTTCTTAAACTCTTTACATGTTTTTCTACTTGTGTTAGTCACGTATGGTCACAATGTCGCATGTGTTTTCTTATCTTCAGTAATTTCATCATTATATATAAATTTAATTATATTCGTTTTTCATTTTATTTTAAGTTTTGTATCAATAAATATCTTGTTAAAGGCATTGTTAATACCAATTTGGTATATTATATTTAATTCTTCATTATAATCTTCTTTCTCCATTGGTATATTTATTAAACGGTGTATACAGGGTGAGTTTTTTCGGATGTATAGTATGGGGATCTCGGAAACTAGCGGAGATAAAAGATCGATTAAATGGGGAAATAATTGCAGTTTTACGAGCTCAATTTCATGAACTTTTTGTTTTTTTCAAAAATTGCATGGCTAACTATTTGGTTCGGTGCCTATGGATCTGTTATTATTGACTTTAGAAAAAATGTGTAAAGGGAAAAGTTGTACGTAATTATATGCTTAATAATACAATCTAGCCGATTATTTTATTAAAGCTATAATTTTTGAGTTATGAGACAAAGTTGAGTTTTTTCTAATGGAAACCATAGTTGGCAATGACTTTATAAAACAGGCGCTTTTCCAACTATTCTAATGATATACCACTTGATATAGTTATTTTTATAAATATTTAAATTATCGTTATTTTTTACTTTTCATTTTCGAACTATTCAAGAAGTAGGCTATGGAAACAATTGATAGACGCGCAACGCGTTAAATAATAAAATTCAAGTTAGTTATTAAAATTTTTCTTTTCATTTCAAAATTATAAACATTATTATTTTGGTGTAAAATGTTTATTTCGTTGGAGTTACAATTTTATATAAACATTATTTCTGATAAAACAAAATTACATAAGTACAAAACTACTAAACAGAAAATGACGATAATTTGAGAAACAATACAAGCATAATAGAACGTAACTAAAGTAGTACCAAAACAACGTAATTAGAGTTAGGAAAGTATTTAAGACTAAATATGTTCAAAAGGTTCACCATTATGACTAATGCACACCTTTTTAAAACAGAATTTGTTGTTTTTCTAACGGAGCATCCATCAATATTAGCAAAAACTTGTAACTTGTAAGTACAGCTTCTCTAAGGTCATCTACTGTGACGTACGATGTTTGATACACTCTATCTTTTACCATTCCCCATAAATTAAAATCTAAAACAGAGAGATCAGGAGATCGGCCACCTCTATAATTGTCGTTTGTATCTATCAATTGTTTCTATAGCGTACTACTTCGAATAGTTTGAAACTGAAAAGAAAAAAATTCCCATAATTTAATTATTTATAAGAATACCTATGTAATATGATATATCATTAGAGTCGCTGAAAAGAGGCCTTATTTATAAAGTCATGGCCGACTATGGTTTCCATTAGAAAAAACACAAGTTTGTGTCATAACTCAAAAATTATAGCTTAAATGAAATAATAGATTGGACTGTATTATTAAGTACATCATTTCCTTTAACTTTTTCCGTAGCACATTTTTTCTAAAGTCAGTAATAACAGAGCAATGTGCTCGGAACAAAATAACAAAAAATATGTTTTTTCGAGATATCTAGTTAACCATGCATTTTTTCCAAAAAACAAAAAGCTCATGAAATTGAACTCTTAAAACTGCAATTCTTTCCCTATTTAATCGTCCCTCTATCTCCGCTAGTTTCCGTGATCTCCATACTAAACATGCGAAAAAACTCTCCCTGTATATGAATTTAGAGCTGATTGTTTTATATGTTGTGATTGGTAAGAGTCAGATGGAATTATTATAGCTATTATAGTTGATTTTCTATATATTGAGAATTTTAATTTGCTGTTTTCAAATTTTTGTTCTTAGGTCTAGACAATTTGTTTTACCATTTGGTTCTTTTCCCATTGTGAATTTAATTTTTGTGTTAATAGAGTTTAAGACTATTAAGAACGAATCTAGTTGTCTCTCTGTACCATTCCATATGCAAAATATATCGTCCACGTATCTGCACTAAAACATCAGATTAATGCTTATTGCCTATTACCTTATTTTGGCCAAGAATAATTTTTCTTCAAAATCCTTCATATATATTTCTGCAAATATCGGTGACACTGGTGATCCCATGGCTAGGCCTTCTTCTTGAATATAAAATATGTTATTAAATCTGAAGTAGTTTTGGTCTAGACAGGTGTATCCTAAAGTTGTCATTTCTGCTGTAATATATGTTGAGGTTTGTTGTACATTTTTACTGCCCGAATTACGTATGTAACAATAAATAATATCATGGATATTTTTTATGTGCGAAACAAATGAGACATTTGTGCGATGTCATAAGTATGTAGTTAGTAGACAGCAGTGTTAGTATGTAGTTAGTTGTTGGAATACGCGTTAATGAGGATATAGCGAATCTGGATTTATATTTTTTATTCTGCCGATTTGCCGAAATGCCGAAATCGGCAGATCCTTCGTATCAATACCTCTATCTATCCGAACCACAAATCGGACATGCTGATTTTATTGCTGCTATTATATTTTTTTGAAATTTACAAGTAGAATCTTTCATGTTGTTGTGGAAGTTGTTATCTGCAATGAACTTTACTTTATTTATGTATTCTTCTTTTTTCATGATAGCTATAGAATCACTATCTATATTATATGACAGATTTTGAAGAAAAAATATTCTTGGATAAAAATAAGACAATAAGCAATTATGTGATGTTTTGGTTCAGATACGTGGACAATATATTTTACATATGGAGTGGTAGAGACACAACTAGATTCGTCGTTAATAATCTTAAACTCTATAAACACCAAAATTCAATTCACACTGGAAAAAGAACAAAATGGTAAAATAAAATTTCTAGATCTAACAAGAAAAATTGAATTACTACAAATTAAAATTCTCAATATATAAAAAACCAACAACAGCATATATAATAATTCCATCTGACTCATACCAATAACCAATTTAAATTCATATACAGGGTGTATCAGCCAAATGGAATAAATTCAATAATAAATAAATGGGGGCGTGTTCGAAAAAACGCTCGGACACGTCGATTGTTATTTTTAGTTGCGCATTTTTTTCAACAAAAACTTTTTATACAGGGTGTGTCATGTGACCGTGGCCAATACCAACTTTCTTATTTTAAATGCAATACCTGCTATATTATTCAATTTTTGGATTCTTCAGAAAATCCTAGACATATTTCATGTACAATGTCCTATACCTATCTTCAACTGTTTCGGAAATATTAAGTGTTTTCAGATTTATTGCAAATATTAACATTAAAAAAAGAAAATTATTTGATTACAGAAATTCGTTACAACACACTCAAAAACTTTCGTTCAATAAATATACCAATGGAGAAAAAAGAGTATAATAAAGAATTAAATATAATATACCAAATTGGTATTAGCAATAGTTAAAAAATTAATTAATAATAAAATATTTACAAGAAAATTAAGAACGAATATAATTAAATTTATATATAATGAGAAAATTACCGATGAAAAGAAAAAACATGTTACATTACCATGTGTGACAAATACAAGTTAAAAAATATGTAAAGAGTTTAAGAAATGTAATATTAAAGCATTACAAATTAACACCAAAAAAATATAGGAAAATTTATACTCAATAATAAAATAGAAAATATAGACTAATTAAATAAATCAGAAAATAAATATAATATACCAAATTGGTATTAACAATAGCTTTAACAAAAAAAATTATTGATAACATACATAAAAGAAAATTAAGAACGAATATAATTAAATTTATATACAGGATGTCATCGGATTGAGTTTACAAAAGGTTTTTTTTTTTAAATATTTAGTTTTAAGTAAAAATGTTATAAGAATTATAATTCCTGCTTGGTCTGAAATTACTAGTTCAGTTACTAAAACTTTGATTTATTTATAAAAATTTAAAACAGCAAAATCGATCGTTGTTCCAGAACACCCTGTGTATTCAACGTGACTCTAAATATTGTGTGTTTTGGCACACTGCTTGGGTACTTGAACACCTAGATTATTTCATTGAGCTCTTATAATAGCGTGTTGTTGATTTTTTTTCTACGTCTATGATTTTTCGTTAAATTTGAATAAAATGTGAATAACTTGGCAACGTTGCATCTGGTCCCTAAAAATAAAAATGATTTGTGAAGCCCACATGAAGCATATTCCAAAAATTAAAGAATATACAGGGTGTTGTGTTTAAAAATGAGACCACATTTTGTGTGCAGGATTTATAGTACACTAGGTACACTCAAAAACAATTGTTAAAACAAAAGTTGCACATTAAAGTTGCAAAAGTGTCCAATAACTTCCAATCAGGTTTTTTCCTCAATTTTCATTAGTCTAGTAGCAATGGTCTGAGCGAGGTTAGGTGGGTGAGGAGGGTTAGGTGGGTTAGGTGGGTTAGGAGGTTAGGTGGGTATGTATGTTTGTATTCAAAATGTGGCTTTGACGTAAATACCGGCTGTGGTGGTTAAAATAAATTAAAATAAGAATATTTATTAAAAAAATCCCCCATATTGGATGCGTCATTTTGCTTTTTGCAATTTTCCCTTGGGATTCGTAATCAGCGACTTCAAAAAATCTTCAGATCTGAGTTTCGGCCAAATTGAAAGTATTTATGGATAAATGTTCGGCCATATTGGATCCGCTATTTTGTTTCTTACAATTTTGACTTGGGATTCTGTCGAGTTAACTGAAAAGAGAGACAATGTTAGACGTGGCAAATTAAACTTTATTATTTAAGCAAACAGCATTTATTTGTCCAGCCAACCCAAAATGGTATACAACTGACTGGTACAAAAACAAGACTGATTACATTCTTCTTCTCGAAGATCCACCCCGCTCCAACTACCCGTAGGGGCGCTTAAGAGGGGGTGTAGCCCAGTTGTGGACGAAAGGCATTGGTTGCCGTAACAGACAATAAAATTGAAATGTGAATAAAATCGCAGTCAGTAAATATCTAATTTAAATCTGCATTACCAATCCCTCGGAAACGTCAAAGCAAAATAAACTAGTCAGTACGAAACGCAGTTATGAAATATTCCCAATGGTAACTCACATTAAAACAAATTCGAGCTATAATTATAATTCGTTACAAAATTTATTCAGCAAAGTGGTCTGTACAGCAGTCATAACATTGTCGCAATTTTTACCAAGTCGCATTTTGATATCTATTAAAATCTATGTATGCAACTTGACAATAGTCAACGCAAAATTCATAATGCAATTTGACCATAAAATATCACTGCCTACATTCGCGAGAATATATACGAGGATCGTCGTATTTACAATTTTAGTTATAAAACTAATAAATATCTTCTTATTGATAAATATAAATGTTATGTCTGCCGACGTATCAGCAAAGGTAAGATTGCCCGGCGCATTCACCAATAATAATATATCCAGCTGTACACTTCAAAACTAGTCAGTATCAATAACTTTTGAATTCAAGATAACTTGATTTAAAACAAAAACTCGTCGATTAAATTTTTGAGGAGGAATTTTAAAAACGACGTCAGATAAATTTTACATGTTACCCCCTCCTCCTAGCCTCCCCTACTTTAAAATTTCAAATGACACCCCCCACCTTGCGATACAGCGCTGAAAAGCTGAAAAGGTCTGAAAAAACCTTGTCCAGATGTGTTATAAAATAAGACTTTTGCCGATTCGTTTTGGAAAAAAAATAAAAATAAGACAATTTATAGTTATATTAGAAGTTATATTAATCGCATTTAACTTCCTTTCAAAGAAACAAAAAAAAACAAGTTGAAGCAGTTTTCGAAACACATGTTATAAACCATGTTAATTGAATTTGAAATGCTACCCCATTCGCCCTAGCCAGAATAATTTATTTAAAAAAATATATATTTTGTATTTGGAAACGTACTGACGTACGTATATTTTTCTTACACCTCTACATTATATTATTAAATTTTATTCTATCACAAACAATTTGTGATAATAATTAAGTAAGTTTAAAATAAGTTTTTTTGCTGCATCATTCAGTTGTAAATTATGAACTACGTTGACCCATTGAATTAATAATACCCAAAGTTGATATCCTAAGTAATAAAGATGTTATGCGCCTTACAAGGACGTAATTTATGTTTTCTCAAAGTGTGGTCTACCGCACTGTAACAGATGTGTTACATCTAATTTCACGAACCCAGGAATGCTTTATGGCAATAGCAGGTATTATTAAGAGTCAGTTCGAAACTGGAAACTGGTGTTGAATATCAAAAAAGTACTACGATAAAGTATAGATTATTAAACTTGTCAGAGATTTCAAGATCATTGAAAAATTAACAGTAAATTTAGAAATTTGAAAATGAAATTTTCACAAAAAATCGCGGCCTCATGGTTTATGTTAAACCGTTGGCAAGTTATCATGTTAATTTTATAATATCTCTAGAAGTTTAAGAAATAACAAAAATTGATCACTGTTGTGATCATCGTTACAATTTATTCGCTCAAATAGTACGTTTACAGGGCAATTGATTATTGCTTAAAATAACAGGTGTAAAAAAAATACAACGTATGGAACGTTCTTGGTCTGTAAGTACTAAACAGAAAAGCCTGTGAATTCCAGATTTTTACATTGCGATAATTTATTTATTTCCCCCATTAAAATTGATTATTATTTATTAATATTTATTTATTTAACATGTCAGGGATTTCAAAATCATTGAAATATTAATAGCAAATTCATAATATTAATATGATATTATTTTGTTAAAATTTCTACCAATTACGAACAAAAATTAATTATCTAATGTCATCCCTAAATGACATTATTCTATCTACATAGTGATTGAAATATTCTCAGTAGTTATTAAAATAATGCCAGTTGTGACTGAAATATTGACAGAATATCTCAATGTTTTCAGTAATTGAAATGTAGGCAGTAAAACTTAAATATTTAGAAAGGAAACTGACATTTTCGGAATAACAGTTGAAATTTTGACAGTAATAATTGAAATACTGACAATATTTTAAAAAAATATTACGATATTACCAATAAACTTATTAATAGACTATTCTGTAAAAATTCTACGTATCTTGTGAAAATTTTAATGATTACTCTCTAAATGTCATTATTCTGCCGAAATTTTTAATGAAATTCAATAATTGTATTGGTATTGAATAATTGAAAATTTAATATCGGAAATTTTCACAATCGAAATTGAAATTTTAACTGTGTTAACGGAAATTTCGACCGTTTTCAATTAATTTTGACTGTAACAATTACAATATTGCCCAAGTAATAGAACTAAAAGTATTACGCTCAAGTAAAGATTATTAAATTTGTCAGAGATTTCAAGACCATTGAAATATTTACAGTAAATTTATTATTTTGTCAAAATTCTACAAATACCGTAAAAAATCGAATATTCTCAAAATGACTAAATTGAATAAATATTTCCAAATAATTCTTCTTATGGTATTCTTATGGAGTAGAATTTTGAGTAAATACGTATACAGGGTGGTCACTTATACGACGCCCACCATTAGGATCTATTGAACGGAAATATATACCGAGTTGGTCAAATGGGATAAAACTTTCTCATTTTTATGCTTTTTAATATACTGAAACGAAATCCGGGATATCCTGCACAGTTCCTGAAATATCGCTGAACAACTGAAAAGGTTCACTTTCTTTTTCCCTTTATAACTTATTTACTTTTGATGGAAATTTTATGAATTTTACGAATTTTTGTAAAGTTTTCTTCAAAAGTAAAAAAGTTATAAAAGGAAAAGGAAAGTGCACTTTTTTCGGGTTTTCAGCGATATTTCAGGAACTATGCAAGATATCCTTTTCAGATTTCTTTTTAGAATATTAAAAGGCATGAAAATAGAAGTAAAAAAGTTATAAAAGAAAAAGGAAAGTGCACTTTTTCAGGTTTCAGCGATATTTCAGGAACTGTGCAAGATATCTCGGATTTTATTTCAGTATATTGAAAAGTATAAATTCAATATACTGAAACGAAATCCCGGATATCTTGCACACTTCCTGAAATATCCCTGAACAACTGAAAAAGTGCACTTTCCTTTTCCTTTTATAACTTTTTTACTTTTGATAGAAATTTTACGAATTTTACGAAGTTTCGTAAATTTTTCTCTAAAAGTAAAAAAGTTATAAAAGGAAAAGGAAAGTGCACTTTTTCGGTTTTTCAGCGATATTTCAGGAACTATGCAAGATATCCTTTTCAGATTTCTTTTCAGAATATTAAAAGGCATGAAAATAAGAAACTTTTCTCCCATTTGACCAACTATGTATATATTTCCGTTTAATAGAAGTTAATGGTGGGCGTCGTAATAGTGACCACCCTGTATAGTTTTAAAACTTTGCCAGAGTAGTTTTCTAGTTAATATTTGATTGTGATTTTAAACAAATTAGGCAAACTCCCTATTTGAAAATATGAATTTGATAATATGAAACTGGCATTATGGTTTTAAACATTAATTTTCAAATATGAAATGCGAAAAATTTCAGATTTCCATAGTAAATTTGAATGCACAAAGCGTTGATGCATATAAGTTATATTTTTACTTTATCGTACATAGCACAGATAAAGTATTGGATTTGTGCAAAATACATAATTCAGATACTTGCACAGAAATGGTGCTTGCGGCTCTTATTACAAAATGATTTTATGATATAGTGTTAGGCTAGTTCTTTTTCCAATCGTAGCCTTAACTTGACGTCATATTTAATACATAAATTTTCGCCATTTTACCTATTAATAATAATAATCACTTACATAATATACTGTATTTTCATTGGTCAGGATGCGCAGGCTTTATATTGAACTCGATCCGAAGATGGCATTGGCTCCAAATGATTTCCCCACATATAAAGAGTATTCTTTTAGTATTGTATATTAACTATAATTGGAAGGACTTACCGGGGGAGCAACTCCCCTTCCCCCGCCAGTTCTCTCGCCAACTGGATCGCTAGCACTCACGGCTTCAACCATTATTCTCTACGACTATTGTATTTCACCTTCATGTGCAAAGCAGTGACATACACCTCTTACTAGGACGAACCTCTCTTGTTGCAATTAGGACGAACCTCTCTTGTTGCAATTAGGACTAACCTCTTTTGTTGCAATTAGGACTAACCTCTTTTGTTGCAATTAGGACTAACCTCTTTTGTTGCAATTAGGACGACCCTCTCTTGTTGCAATTAGGACTAACCTCTTTTGTTGCAATTAGGACTAACCTCTTTTGTTGCAATTAGGACTAACCTCTTTTGTTGCAATTAGGACGAACCTCTTTTGTTGCAATTACCAGAACGCACCTCTAGGACGCACCTCTATCTAATATACATATTGTAGTTTATGTACTGACCTTTAATCCATTCCAACACCTAATCCATAACCGTCCACATCGCAACACACACCAAAACACCAGATCACACATGCTTTCCCCACAATCAGCACCCAACTTGCATCCACACTCCATAAAAGCACGTAACTCAATGTGCCCCTCGTTCTCGTTCTTAAGCTGAGCGCGTCGCGCCCCGGCTTATATAAACAAACAAAGCCACAGATGCCGCCTCTAATATTAATAATCAATTATTATCCAATGATACAATTTGATACCTAACAATAGATTGAAAATATATCTGTTATGTGTGCACGGAACTTTTGGCGGAGGATTTCGTGTCGTGCAACTTTGTTTTGTCAAAGTTGTCAAAGTCAAAATTGTCTTTAACTACTATTAATAGCAATTTATGATATAAGTGAATAAATATTTTTTATAACAAGATTTTTTCCAATTCGTTATCAGAATTGAAGAATTTGCGTGAAGTGTCACATTGTCAGGTGACAACGAAAATTTCAAGGGTAGTGCGAATTTACCTATTTTTTTACCTTATTCACGTTGTCATTGGTCTAGTGAATAATGTGAAAATGTAAACATTTTATTCACATATTAGAATAAAGTGTAGTTTTAACGATGAGATTCAATATTAATAATGATCATTTGAATAATGCGAATTCCAAAATAGCTATTTATGTTATAACTGAATAAAGTCGAATTTTATCCGCGAACAAACAATTTAGCGCAAGAGTGTTATTTTTAACAGAATTCTTGAGTTATAGGTTTTTGAGATCGCTGATTACGAATTTGGTATTAGAATTTACAAAAACAAGATGGCGGATCCCATATGGCGGACTTAATTTATTAAAGTTGTTGTTTGGCTATATGTTTTCAAAGCGGGACTTTTCAACTTATTGGAAGGTTAAATTCGGATAATTAAGAATCTGTAATAAAAAAAATCTAATTACAGTGCACAATATATCATTTTCTATAATAACAAACATATTTAAAGTCGTTATTCCCAAATTTACAAATTTCCACATACAACCTTGTAACATTAAGCCGACGATATGTGAGCGAGACGTGGAAGCTAACAAAGAGAGATAAGAGTAGATTACAGGCAAAATAAATGAAATATCTGAGAAGAGTAAAGCAAATTACGAAAAAAGACAGGATACGAAATAAAGACATCAGAAAGGAATTGGAAATAGAAACAATAGAAATTTTATAGAAAAGACGCAGCTCAACTAGTGGGGACATCTAATTAGGATGAAAAATACGAATCAAACAAAACGATCTGGTAAGCAAAAACAGGAACAAAACGTGGAAGTAGACCAAGACAAGAATGGACAACAAAATAGAAGAAATAATAAACAGCAGAGGGAAGACAGTGAAACAAGCAAGAGAAATGGCAAAGAACAGAAGATAGTGGAAATAATTTGCAAATACACAACAAAGCCATGTAATATAACTGTAATGTAAGAAATGTAACATGTATAGACCGAAAGGTAAAGGGCCTATTGATAATATTGATAATATGTTAAATAAGAGGGGGGTAACCCCTCTTATGCACAAGAATGAAGGAAATAGCAAGAAACAAGAAATGGTGGAACTAAATGATATAAGAAAATACATGAAGAAAAGATAACACCACTTCGACATCCGAAAGGGTAAAATAAGAAAGATTATAATAATAATAACTATAATAATGGGCTAAAAGTGACTTTATTACGTTTGAGTGAATGCATCTAACTCTCAATTTTAAGCAATAATGTATCGCTTTTCGCTCATAAATAACTTTAAAATTACTCATTGTATACAATAAACAATTCATAATTATATGGCGCTCTAACCTTTTGTAATCTGATTAGTGTAACTGATTATCATAGTAGCTCGGGATGTTGATAGAGAGTGTTAAATCGCTTTACAAGTAATTAAATTAATGTACCAATTATCAAGGGTTATCTGCAGCCACAAAACGAAACTTTCACACTTAATCAATTCAGCACCGACTGCCATTTTCGGCAAGTGTGGATGCGGCAAGTTGCAGCTGTGACAAAACACATTACCACAATCAGTTTTTCCAAACTTCTTTGTTTCCTTGATTTTCATGTTATCCGGCGTCATCTGCTTGGAACACTTCTCGCCGCGCTTCACCGAGTGGCCGCTATCTGTTGCGATTGTGCTGGGATAGATGGAGGCAGGGTGGAGGGAATTCCATATTTGCCATTGTTCTCTCGCTCTTCTCGCGCAACAGTCCTCAGTTTGCCACCCCTGAGGTCGATGAACTTGCCCGTATCAAATGATGAGGGTTACGTGCTCGACCTACATCTCGGCTGCTCCTCGTCGAATAATCAGCGAGATTCCGCAAGCTCCTGTTATCAATAATCTCAGCATCTTCGTCGTTTCCGGATCGTGTCCCATGGGAAATGATAGATTTCTGATGTTCTCAAGATCAATTCATCAAATGAAGTCGCTCGTATTGTTTAGAAATGTTCCATTTTATGTTTGCTAAGTAAATTATCTGTTGTAGCACGTCGCTACCTTACGACGGAAATTGAAAGATAACATAAAGTTCGAGAATAATACGAATTCCAAATTTATATAAAAATAACTTCAATTATTTAGAATTAAGTTATGGTAATATTTGCTGCGTACTACAGTAATGTAAGGACCTGATCTCTTCTTTCGGTATATTACACTTTTCACTGTTTACCAAAGGAAAATCCACCATGTGCATTATAATACGTAGTGTCCATTCTTTTGAACGAATGAAAATCCTATATGTGCTAATCAGCTGGTAGAGAAGGTCTACTCCTCCCACACTGTGGTTATAAAGCTTAATTATTTCGGGTCTCTTAAGCTCTATATATGTTCCCCCTTTCTTGTCCCTTCTTTTTACAAGGTCTTCCTCACCTTTACCGACAAAATTTGATGCAAGACATACTGTTTTATTGTCAAGCCATTTTACAGCAACTATGCAATCTTCACTGACAACCTCATCTACAGAACCTCGCTTTTTTTTTGTTCATTTCTTTATCTTGCAGTAACGGTGGCTTGAAAAATCTATTTACTCTGATGTCAGCGCTGCATATATATCTTTTTCTTTTAATGTTTTTAATAGTTGGTAAGATGAAAAAAAAATGTCATAGTAAAATTTATGACCAACATTTTTTATTCTATCGGAAAGATGTAATATCACGCTAGCCCCTTGGCATTATATTTTTAAATGTTCATTTAAATTTGTTGTTTTCCCTTAATAGAAAATAAAATCGTATGCTTGCCCACTCTTACCGCTAAAAAGATAGACTTTTACCCAGATGGGCATGGTTTACCTTTTATGTATTGCTGTATACCTAATTTTCCAGTGAAAGGAATAATTTGCTCGTCTACACATATATTCTCCTCCAATTCCAATTCTAGACATCTATTTCTTGTCAACTCTAAAATTAGTCCGACTTCGTAAAGCCTGTCGGTGCAATTTTTTGGTTTATCCAGGTTATTTACTAAGTGTAAGCAACTTCTTAACTGGAAAAATCTATCCCTACACATGTTTTGCAAGAAGCAGCCAATCCCAAGAACCCGTTCCCAATACATCCTTATGCTTGGGAATTTCTTCAGATATCCAATAACTATATGTAAGGCAATCATTTTTTTTAATTTCAGATGCAGATGTATTTCTGAATGTTTTTCCTTGTTGAACAGTATATAGATTGGTAAAATATGCCATTTTATCGAAGTCATTATTGGGTATGTATTTCTGAAAGTACTCTAGAGGACATACTGGTTTTGTAATATCGTGTTTACTTGGAACTGGTGGGTTGAATTCTATTATGTTAGGTGGTGTTAATGAACTTTTCTTCCAATTTACTTGGCTTATTTTTCGAAGTTCTGAGAGGGGTTGGTCTAAGTTTTCTTCATCCGAACTACCTTCTTCATTATTACTATCATGTTGTACTTCGATACTTTTATTAATTCCTTCCATTTCTGCTCTGTTAATCACATCAGGACCTGGTCTTATATTATTTAGCTCTAAATCAATTCTTCATCTACTTCATCTTGCATCTCCAATGCATACATCTTCAATTTCCGATAGGTCGGCATTATTTACCAGATCTATCAGTTCCTGGATATCTGTAGGATTTTCTAGATTGTATGTTTTTTTAACTTATCCAAATTCACGTTAGCTGTAAAGATAACACTAAAATTACACACAAAAAACAAGTACATTCAATTACTTATAAATGGAATAATATTTCAGACCACATGTACATGAGGATGTAAAAAGCTACGCAACAAGTGGGACAATTTATACATACTCATGTACATAGCTTTAGCAAGTCATATACGAAAAAATTATAATATTTAGGTATGTATTATTTATTTATTACGTTTTGCAATTGCTTCAAGTTCAATGTTTTGCAATTGCTTCAATTTTTTTAATTTTTTAAAAACTGTTCAATTAATTTACATATTGAAATAAACATGAGATTTACCAGACCGGACTATGTGAGGTTAGACACATCATACAATATGAACAATAATTTCACATATTTTCACTAGATGGCCATACTAGTCAAGTTTTCTTATGAATCTAATGTGTACATAAGCAAGTACTAATGGTACTTCGTATAAATAATAATACTAAATTCATAATAAAAATATATTTCGCAAATGTAGATATACAGTCATGCTCACATAAATCTATTACAAAAAGTTAGGTTACAGTAGCAATTTTATATGGCAATGTCAAATTGTTTGTACTAGATTTATGTGAGCATGACTATACATGTACGCCAGGTCTGAAGGGGTTAAGTACCTATTGTTTTTGGATATGTTTTATTCTATTCCTTTGAAAATAAAAAAAATGTATACACTTCAGGGGCGAAACTAGGCTGTTTCAGAGCGCCCCTCTAAAGGGGGCGCTTGAGTCCCTCCCCGCTCGAGTCGAGTCAGCTTACATCATTACAAGTGGTTTTCTCCTCCGTTTTCTTGGTTTCTTGGCCATCAAACACCTATTGTTACTGACAATTGAACCATCAAGGAGGTGGTAAATATTTAATTTACCTAAACATTTATTATTATTATCCGTATTCAGCAGGATATATAAAACAAAAGAAGCTTCCAAAGTACATAAATGGTTCGGGACTATTTTTATCTAGAATACAGCATCCGGCAAAATTCAGCATTCTGCTTCCTGTACAGGCTATTTTCAAAACAATTCTAGAGAACCAGAATTTATCTCATTCGGCTTTAAAAATTGGAAGAGAGCTTGAGAAAATGTAAGTACATCGACATTTTGAGTACCATAAAGTCGCTATGCAAAAATGGTCTCTTTTTAATAGCTCTCACAAATATGATCACTGTAGAAGTTGTTTTATTACAAAACAAACATTTTTTTTTGTTTGGTTTAGAGGCCATAATGAAAGTCCGAAAGTACAAATTGTGGAAACTGTTTAGAAGAAGTTTTCGAAGTTTAGAAAACATATTTAACCATTTTTACGAAGTTATAATCCTCCCAAGAATTGTGTGTAGATGATATGTATCTAAATGGAATTGTAGACAGTACCGCTAATTGCTTATTGCAGCGTTCTTCAAACTATGTTCCACGGAACCCTTAGGTTCCTCAAAGTTTCTCAAGTGTTCAGCAAACAATTGCCATGGAACTGTAAATATTCTGAAGAACTGCGTAGTGCAGCGGGGTGCAGAATCTGGATTTTGATTTTGTGAATTAAAAGATGAAATAAAAAATTTGTTAAGCGAACATGCATTTGAATTATCTTACAAATTAAATGATATAGATTGGATCATGAAAATAGCATATCTCGCAGATATATTTACCTATTTTGTCTCTTTCCATGCAAAAAATATGAATATCTTCGAAGTACAAAATAAAATTAATGCCACTATTCTCAAATAAAAAATTTGGTCAGATGCATTTTAAAAGAAAATACTGAGTTTTTTTTACAAATTTACATGAAATTATGATAACTAATAACGTTAAAATGAATACAAATTTACAAGATAATATACTGCAGCACTTATCAGATTTACAACAATCGTTTCAGGAGTATTTTGTTTTGAAAAAGAAAACCTATCTTGGATTCTTCTGAACCTATCTTTTTGAAAAAGCTTATCATAATTATTAGTTGTCAGTTAAAGAACCAAAACAAATTATCGATATATCGACTGACTCTCAGTAAGAAATGGAATTTAACAAAGTTGATATTATGCATTTTTTGCTTAAAATTTTACATGAATATCCCTAGATAGCTAAAAGAGCTGTAAAGCACTTGATGTCTTTCGTCTCAACTTATGTCTGCGAGAGATCATTTTTTCTGTACACTGCAACAACAACCAAATGCAGAAGATGATATGTGCTTACAAATTTCTCCTATTGTTCCAGACATAAATATGATATGCAATAAGAAAACAGACCCAGCCTAGTCATTAATATGATTTAATTTAATATTTATTTTTAATTTTATATTTAAATTACCAATACATTAGTATTTGTTACTGTATTGTTATATTACTTGTAAATTAATTAAAATAACAGGCCAAGCCTAGTGTTAATATTATTTTGTGTTTTGAATTTGAATTCGATCGTAAATTTGTTACTATTTCTAGATTTTGTTATATAAATAGCTTATTTTCAGTGTTACATAGTGAGAAGAGCGCGAAGCAAAACTAGGCAGTTCTGCCATGAATGTGATTTTCTTTCCAGTAATGATTTTGTTTAGAATTGTTTAGTAAAGAATATCGGCAAATTTATTTAAATTTACAATAATAAATATATAATTATAATTATGTATGTATTAGTATTGGTTACTATATTGTTATATTACACATAAGTAAATGTTAAATATTTTACTGTAACAATTGAATATTTTACAGTAAGGCAGAACTGCATCAGTACCAGTAACAGATTTTTTTCTAAAAATGTAAAATTTGACATTTCAATAGAATTACATTATTGGCAGTTTACCATTGTAATTTTGATAGTAATAATTGTAATTTTGACAGCAATAATTGCTATTTAGGCAGTAACAATTGCTATTTTGACAGCAACAGTTGCTATTTTGACAGTAATACGTGCAGCTTTGGTGTTATAGTTTGAATTTTGTTATAATGACAGAACAGCATCAGTAACAGTAACAGAAATTTTATTAAAAATGTAAATTTTAACATTTGAATAGAATTAAAGTATTGGCAGTTTGTCATTGCAATATTCATAATAATAATTGTAATTTTGACAGCAATTATTGTTATTTTTACAGTAACAATTGCTATTTTGACAGTAATACGTGCAGCTTTGAGGTTATAGTGGACATTATATTATTAAAAATTGAATATAGGCGAAATTTTAAGAGAAAGTAATACCTGAAACTTTACCGAAAATTAAAATTTGCTAGTAATCTTTAAATTTGCAATGAATAGTTTGACGAGTATCCAATGTAATTTTGAAAGAAATAATTTATTTGTTTACAGTAATTCTAGAATAGAGATTAAGACAATAATTGTTATTTTGACAGTTATAAGTCCACATTTGATGATAATAATTAAAATTTTATCATTAAACATTGAAAATTTGTTTTGAAATTTAAGAAGGAATACTCAAATGTCATTAAAAATTAAAATTTTGCTGTAATCTTTGAATTTGCAATTAAAACTTTGAAGAGTAAGCATTTCAATTTTAACAAAAATAATTTAATTGTCTATAGTAATCCTTGAGTAAGGATAATGATAATAATTGCTATTTGACAGTAACAATTGCTATTGTGATAATAATGCGTGCAGCTTTGTGGTTAAAATTTGAAATTTTATCTTTAAAAATTGTTTTTTTTTTAAATTTTAAAAGTATTAACTCAAATTTGATCAAAAATTACAATTTATCAATAATCTTTAAATTTGCAATTAATGCTTTGACAAGTAAGCATCTAACCTGACAAAAACTAATCAAAAATATTTAAAAAAAAACAAAAAAATCAAATAAATCATGTTTTATTTGAATTTTTGATTTGATTTGATCATTGAGTTTTGATTAAAAAGCTAACATTTATTCCAACCTTACTTTCAATGCTTTAATTCTATCGAAATGTTTACTTTTTTTTTTAATTTGAACAAGAATAAGTGAAATGATACAAAAAATGATCATTGTAATTTTTTTTGGCAGTAATCACTGCAATTTTGGCAGTAATATTTAAAATTTTGACAGTAATAAGTGCAGCGTTAAATTCGTTCGTAAATGTATTACTAATTCTAGATTTTATTTTTCTGTTAATTATTTTGATTAGAATTTGAACAAAATTTGATTTTGATTAGAATTATTAAAGGTTGTTGTATTATTATATTTTTGAAAGTACTTACTGGTAAATATTTATTTTAATTGAATTTTATTATTTATTTAATTTATTTCGGCTGACTTTATCGTTTTTTTTTTTAAACAGATTCTCATGATGTTATTTTAAACCGAAACTAGTCAGGCGAAATAGAATAAATAAATAATAAAATAAAATAATAATCATTATTTACCAGTAAGTACTATTATAAATATAATAATATAACAATCTTAAATACATAATTGGTATTTTATGGATAAAACCTTAAACTTAATAATTATTTATTTTAATTACGAGGGTTCCTTTAGAAATACCAAAAGTCAGAAGGGTTCCGAAGGTAATGAAAGAGTGAAGAACCCTGGCTTATTGAATATGTTTGTAAAAGAAACTAATGATGCATATTATTTTGCTCTTATGGCCGATGATAGTAGAACCGAAGATAAATTAAGAATGATGGCAATACATATTTGAACCATTTAGGCAGTTAAATTAACATATCTGACAATTTTAGAATATTTTAAAGAATATCTGACGCAACAGCAAAATGGATAGAATGAGCAAAATGGCTCATTAAAAAATGTACCATTTTATGTGTGTTATTATATTTGAACAAAATCTTGAAGTCGCTTCAAGAGTTCATCAAATGCTTCAGGGTGAAAAGTTTGATTCATCTAAAGCTTCGCTTAGTACTAAAACTTTAATTGTTACCTTTGGAACTCTGGGGGAAAATGAACAACACTTTGATAAATTATTTGGAAATAAATCAATTTTATAGTTTAAGTAATAATTGTACCTACTTAATCTTATTACTTAAATTATAGAATTAATGAACCTTAATATGAGAAATATCACACAAATCAATTTGAGTTCGAACTGCAGGTTAATGAAAGAGATAAAACAGCATCAAGAAAGCGAAACCGTCCAAAAACATTACAATCATTCGTGTAGTATGATGATACTTGTTCAATTGACAAAGTTAACTTTCGAAATAATATTTACGACTAAATAGTAGATAAAATGCTCATGGAATATAAAGTGAAATTTTCCGAAAAAAATAAATATTTTAAGGGTAGTTACTGAATCTTTGCAAACAATGTCAAAGTGCTTCTTGGACGTTGAACTTTTAAAGAATTTTAGTACTATTGATTAATTCTGAAATTTTCTCTACCAATCAATTCTACATCTCCAGCTCTGGTTTTATCTGACTGGATTTTTCAGTTTTTTTTTCCGTTCATCTTCATACTAAGTTACTTTCGCTTTCATTAGTGACCAAGTTTCATTAATGTTAATTTTTTTTCTTATACATTGGATACTGATACGGCTGATAGATCGATCTCAGACTATTGTAGCTTATTACTTTACACGTTAAATCAAGATAACATATCTCAGCATATAATTGACGAAAAATCGTTTCTAATCTTTGAAGTTAAAGGAGGTAGTTAGATGCTTCACTTCTTGTATTTGCCTTTTTCGTTCATCATTTATTTATTTGTTTATTTTATTTTATTTTATTTGTATAATTATTATGTATTGTGACTTGTGCCTTTGGTAATTTTCCAAAAATTTGCCGCCCCTAGATTTTGCTGCCCTGCGCTATAGCCCTCATAGCCCTCCCCTAAATCCGCCACTGAAATAACATAAGAGTCTACGCCAAATAAAACCTGCAACAATTATTAAAACTATTCCATCTGCTTATTTTGAAATATATTTTGTATACCTATCATGTATGGACGGATTAATATTATTATTATTAAGAATGTGTAATATACGCAATGCTTCAATTTTTTTAAAATAATTATTCCAGTATCTTTTACTAATTTCATTCTATTATGGTTTAATTATTCCTGACACAACACGAAATTCAATCGAAATTTTAATTATAACTGTTAATAATTACCTTTCTTACAAAACCTCTTATAATGTTCATTACCATTATTCTGCTTCAGCATTCTCATATTATACTGATATTTTTATTTTTTAAATTAAAAGAAGATGAATGACGGAGAGTGGGTGTTTTATAAATTGGGGCCGAGAGGGTCCATTACAATGTAATTTTCAAGCTATCACTATCTCTTAATGCAATTTGAAATTAGATACTTGCGTGTTTCGTCTACTGTTATTACCGAAACTAGTAAAAATAAACATACATTTTTAATAATATTAGTGCATATAAAATTTAGGTAAAATTCCGTTCTATTTGTCCGCGGTAACAAATTCCAGATTTTTTTATGAAAAACATAAGCGATTTTGTTACTACATTAGTTGCAGTTCGAATCAAGTTTGGTAAAGCCGATAGTTATTTGACACTTAAGGAAATAACTATCTTAAAAAAAATATTTTCAACGTAACATGTCATATAAGAGACTGAAATTAACAAGGTTTAAGCTTATAAGTATGAACAAAAAAATGGTCTGCTTATTTTTTGTAGGATTTGGTGATATTAAAAATTATGAATTTTTAAAACAAATTATGCACAAACAGACAGTTATTGGACAGTATTTGCAGTTATTGGACACGAATTTGACAGTTATTGGATACTAATTTGTATATTTAATTTCATTTATTTGAATCAATAAACATCGAATACCTAACGCTTGCTTAATAGGCCTAATTACTTAAGCAATTTGTTTGCCTTAAATACATATTATATAATTGGTCGACTTGTTCATCATCAGGTTCAATATTGTCACTTATGCTATCACTATCTGCCTAGTAGCACTTGTGACACACATATTTATCTTCTTCAAATGGTATGTGATGGTGGTACATATTTATGGAAATGATTTTTTCATGCGTCGCACTGAAAAGTCTTATTGATAGCAAGAATCATACTTTTGCAAACATAACCTGACATTCGTATTTTTTGTTGTTGTTTTGGTGTTAGCCTTCTTAAGTTTAGATTCTTCTCGTTTACGTTTTTTTCCCTCTTTTTCGTGAATTAATCTGCCAGTGTCCTCTTTTTTTTCCTACATATATTCTGAAAAGTCTGTGAAGTTATCGCAAACGGCAATCTCTCTATTTGTTTTTCCCCTTTCTTGCAGGTGCATTTGGAGATGGAAGATATTCCGTGAAAAAAGTCATTTGTTTCGGTGGTAAATTGTTGTTGCCTTCATAATTGTCTACAGCACGAGGACTGCTGTATTTATCGATGTGTCTATAAACTGATTGTACTGAAGCTGGACTTAAAGATTTCAAAATTACCGAGTCTTCGTTTTCTACATTAGCTGCCTCGAAATTTTCAGCATCAATATTAATATCCTCCTCTAAACATTGTTTAGAATTAGGGCCTAAGTCTGCATCTAAGTTTTCAAGTGTTTCGATGAGCTCAATTGATGTATTCCATGTAAAAGCCATATGAATTAGCCTATTTTCAATCACATTGATCTTGTTGTCTACATTACTTGTAAAATGTTGCAAAAATTTATAAAGATCCCAAAACCATTCATCCTCTTTGGCGATTCCATCTTTATGTTCAAACTGTTTTAGTCTCTCTGGTCCGAGAACTTTAGCAAAATCATTAAATATCATAATGGGGTGTTCGTCTTGATTCTCTTTATTAGAAGAATCTTGTGATTTGCCCAAGCATTTACTGTAGTCTATAGCATTCAGATTAATGGGGTACAATCCACAGCTTTTGAAACCGTTACTTATAGTTTCTGGTTTCGTCGATTTATTAACCACTGTTTCCAAAAGTGGAGTAAATGAAACTTTGTTCATAATCTCTCCAGGTGGTTTGTTTTGCCATTTTTGAAGACATTATTTCCAAGTTGGCTTAACCAAATACTGATACATACGGGCAGGTTGTAAGATGCGTGTTGCATTAGAATCTAGTGCTATCAATTCTATCTGAAGTTCCTTGCATGTTAAACTTAGTTGGTAGGTTACATGTGTTTTATGACCAACTACAAAGAGCATTGCCGGAAACGAAATTTTGTGTCCCATCACATGTGGGTACAAAACTTGGGATATATATTTGGAGAAGGTTATAGCCGTCATCCAGCCATTGTCGCTCCTACCTATCCCCCATTTACGGTTGATAGTTGTCACAATATTTTTCTGAGATGCGCTTGTATGGATACATTTTTATCTGACAACAATTTAATCTATTTGCCGAAAAGGTGAACATATCTGTGATACTTTCCATTGGAGCACCTTTCTCAACACTATAAACGTTTTTTGACCCTATGGCGGCTTAAACCTTTCCGGTGTTTGGACATATCTGGAAGCCTGTCTCATCACCATTGTAAACCCGTGAAGGGTTTTTTATAATGTCGTTTAGATTTTTTTCATTGATATAATTTTCTACTTCCAGAAACCATTTTCTAATATCCTTTTCGGTGACGCAGGTACTTGCGTATGACACAGATTATTTCTTTCTTTCGAATATTTCGGAATGACGCTTTAAAAATGCCTTGAAATATGGTTGAGTTAATGTGATCAAATAAAAGGCATTCACACTTACCTTTAACCATCCATTCCCAAGATGATTGTCTTTGAAAAGAGTCTTTTGTTGATTATCTTTAAGGAATTTCTGGACACTCGTTATTATATCACGCTTTTCCTGGGAAATCCTTTTTTGCTGACTCTATTAACCATCTAGGTACAAAAAAGGGTTCTCTTTGGGTATGTAGAACCTAGGTACTAACCTTTTTGTTTATATAACAAGAGATTTATTGACTTACGTTGTTAAAGAATGGTCTTCTTGAGTAGTCGAAACTAGAATTTAATCGGTGTCCAGGATTTTTTTATTTAAAGGCAATAGTAGATTTTGAGATTCCGTATTTTATAGATACATTACGCAAAGAATTGCCGTTTCTGAATTCTTGAACTGCGATGTCTCTTAAGTTCGAATTGTAATCCGCTCTTTTAGGCATTTTGCAATGTATTGGTGGACCTTACTGTCGAAATCTATGCGTTCTAAAAGCAATCTAGAAAATCATAAGTTACCTAGGTATCTACCTATGTAGGTACCTAGGTAGGTAGCGAATTTGTGGCATAAACCTGCCTGTCCAACAACTGTATTAATATCAAAATAAATGAATTGTGTTATTGGACACCCCCGTCCAATAACCGTCCTGGGTAGAGATTTTGAAATATTAAAAATATACTTTTATACAGCTTTAAATGTGCTAGAAAAAATGGATAGTTATTGAACGCTGTCCAATAACTATCTTAATGCAAGCTGTTTCTATACAGTTATTGGACACGTTAGTTTAGCACAAAAAAAAAACAAACATTAACTGTATTATGGGTTAGACCCAATAGTTTTATAGACTTACCTTTTTAAGACAGAACAAAACTATTGCAATAAACACTCACAATAGGCCCGATATTTATTAATTGACACCTTCACTATCGTTAACCTAATTGTTTACTAAAGCTGCAAAATGGCGGGAAGAAGAACAAAAATACAGAGAGTTACAGGAACCTGTACCATATTCACAGTTTATTATCACGTTCCACAAACATTGCATAGAGGTCTCTATGCTACATAGGAGAATTGCCTAATTCGCACAGATACATTATTTTTTAAACAAAAAGTCACATTGTCCAATAACTATTGGGTTTACCATATTGTATCTAAAATTATAAAGAAATAATAAATACTGATAAACTTAATTGTTGAGATATATGAGATAAACACGAGTCTCGATTGGAGAATACATAGAAAACCATATAAATCGTATGCACCAAAATAACACTCATCTGAATAACCAACATTGAATTCTAACCTATTTATTTACCTTTACTTCTAATATAATTTCCTATGTTACACGTAAATCTAATCAATATTGATACTGTACTTCATTAATTGTCACTGATCAATATCATCAAAATTGGGAAAAGCTTATAATATTAGCATAAACCACGTGATTAGAACAAAAACCCAATATCTCAATAACCAAACATTGAATTACAACTTAATGTTTTATATTAGAGCTGGTTCCATAATATTACAGAAAAGTCTCCTTTAAGTAAAGCTTACTTAATAGAAAATTCGACTTTAAAGTCTGCTTCTGTTCCATATGATAAAAGACACTTTTTCGTAAAGTGACGTTTAAAAATCAATTATGGAACACGTTACAGTACTTAAAGGCGCCTTTTCCGTTTAAAGGAAACTTTAATACCATTATGGAACCGACCGTTAGTTTCCAACATAAATATGATCAAAATTGATATGCTATTTAAATACTGGTCAAATATCAGTTACACATTAGGCACTAATGATAATGTCATATAGAATCTCGCCCTTATAATTAAAAACTACTATCTCGATAAATTAACATTGAGTCCTAATCTAATCTATTATGATTACTTCTAGCAGAATTTTCTATATGATACGTAAATAAGATCAATATTGATATGCATCTTAATTAATTATCTCGCATCAAATGTCAGATAGGTTGGGTATAACTCACAATATAAATTAGAATAGCCTTCTTATAAAAAAAAGGTCAATGTGATGGGATTTAAAAAGCAGAGAAAGTCCGAAATAAAATAAAAATGTACTTTTCTTCCCACTGAGTCAGAATAATTAAGTTTTAATTAGAGATTTGCTGGTTTCAGGACAAGCAAAAAAATCTTATTCCTTTGCAATTTTGGCGTAAAATAAAAGAAAAAAAAGTTTTTCCTCTTGTAAACTCAATCCGGGGACATACTGTATACTAACGGGTTTCTTTCTGTGGAAAATAAATAAATAGACGGATTATCTTCATATATGATATACATGTAGATAACACTTAAACGAAGATATTGCACTGTTAGCTTCGTCAATGGTAACACTTTACCTTCGGTATGAAAAAGTTGAAAAAAGATAAGAGTACGGACCTGTACACAAAAGTAGAAGTGTTTACAATTCTTCACAGAGTAAATCTATAAATTAGAAACCTGCAGGAAAAATAAACAAATAGAGAGACGGGAAGAGTGAAAAGGAAGTGAAGATGTCAAGAAAAACATAACAGAAGGGCCAATAACCACAAAAGTAGAAAAGACGGAAAACAAAGAAGGCGCAGAGAGGTTAAGTTATCTCGAAGGAGGTAACTTAATGGAGGAAGATCCGGATGGCTGACCTAGCGCGCCGCATGCGTCGTCAGTTAAGAGACAGGACCGGCTTTGATAATTTTTCCGAACATTTTCTAAAAACAACGAAGGCAAAACAAAAGACCAGCAGAGGAGAGAGAAAGAAAGGAGTGAAGAAAGAGACGTGGAAGAGAAATAGAGCTTAAGCACCTCAAAGAAAACGCTCAGATCACCAGAGCAAAGGAAAATAAAAGAAGCAAGGAAGAAAGAAGAAGAAAGAAAGTGTATAGCACCAAAAGGAGAAGAGGCAGACATCGAGGAATTGAAAGAAATGTTGTCCTATTTAATGAAGAGCAATGAAGAAATAAAAACTGAGATAAAGAACTAAGAAACGAAAACAGAATAAAATAAGAAAAGTGGGAGATTGAAAAACATGAAATGGTGACCAGAATAGAAAAACTAGACATCGTAATTAAAAGTTGCAACTAAAAGGAGCAGATATAAAGGATGAAGTGTATAGTTTTGTAAAGAACGATATAGGAGTAGAGACAAAGGTAGCCAAGGCATACATGAAAAGACGCAGATATGATAGAAATGGAAATAGAGTCATGGGAGAAAACGGAAGAAATTATGAACTCAAAAAGTAACAAACTGCGAAACTAGGAAATATACATAGACAGTGATTTAACAATAGCGGAAAAAGGCATGCAGAGGGAAATCAGAAGCATTGCTAGAGAAGAGACCAACAAAGGTAATAGAGTAAAAGTGGGAAATAAGAAATTGGTTGTAAATGGAACTCAATACAGATGGAACCCAGAAACAGGCTGACTTACAGAGATCGCAAGTAGGGACAGTGCAAAAATCTAGAAATAAAAAAGAATAAACAAAAGAAGGAGACGCGGGCAACGAAATAGGACTCGGAGACAAAACAAGAAGCAGAAAAATACAGTACAGGAACCTGGAACATCAGAGGAATACGAGGGAAAGAAGAAGAGCTCATAAGAAAAATGCGAAAAGTAAAACAAGAAATACTTGCCTTAACGGAAACGAAAAAAATGGGCAAGGGATGCAGACATTTGTAAAGACGATATGTGAAGAAACTAACGGAAAAGCAGGAGTAGGAGTAATAATGTCAGTGGAAAAAGCATCAGAAGTTACAGAATGGAAAGCTGTGTCAGAGAGGATAATGATAATTGAGATGGGAAAGAAATAAGGTGCAAAAACTACAATAATTGTAGTCTATGGGCACAAAGATGATTACAATAAAAGAAATAAGGAAGTCTGGAAAGAATTACAGATGATAACGGAAGAAAGTGCAGGACAAATTATTATAGCTGGGGACTTTAGTAGCAGAGTAGGATATAAAATTGAAGGGTATGGAGAAATAATAGGTAAACAGGGGGAAGATACCAGGAATAACAATGGAAAAAGAATGGTTGATATCTGCCTAACAAACAGCTTAGTAATTACAAATACAAAGTTTGAGCACAAACAGATCCAAAAATTCACAAGGGAACTAAGAAGCAGAAGGGAAAAGTCGATAATAGACTACATATTAATAGAAAGAGCCAACTTCAAGCAAATAAAAGATGTTAGATTTAGAAGGGGAGCCAAGATTGGGAGTGACCACTACATACTAGAAGCAAAGATATTTAAAAAAGAAGTAGGAAACAAGACACAGACAACGAATAACGAACACAAAAGTAAAGAAGTAATAAAGACTTACAAATAAAAGGAGGACGCAACAAGAAAATAATACCAACGTATAATAGAAAACGAATGCATCAAACAACAGGCAGGAAAAAGAGCTGGAACTAATGTACGCTCACTTTAAAAAAAATACTTAGATCGGCAGCGAAAGCAGCATGTGAAAACAAACAAAGTGTGGAACCAACAGGTAAAGAACGGAGTTGCTAAATAGAAAAATGTATGGAAGACATATTTGCAAATAGGAACAGAACAAGTATACGAAGAATACAAAAGGCAAAGGAAAAAGGCAAAGGAAGCTACATATACAAAGAGCTAAAACAAAAGCGTGGAAGCAGTTTAGAGAGAAGATGGAAGATAATGTAAAGGAAACCAGAAACTGTTTTATAAGGTACTTAGAAACCTAAGAACGGAAAAATCATGCTAACTGAAGCAAATAATGAGTAAAGACGGAGAAATATTCATAAAAGAAGAGGTTATAATGAGCAGATGGAAGCAGCACTTCGAGGAACTACTGGAAGTGGAAACACCGCTGGGAGGAAAAATGTGAGCAGCAGAAAAGGAATTGAAGAACAAGCAAGGATAGGACGAACAAAAACTGATAACGATGGATGAGTTAAGGAAAGCAATTAGCAAGAGCAATTGTGAGATTAATTATTTATCGCGAAAATTGATCATTGTTGATTAATGACTAACGATATTTATTCATAAATGAAAAAAAAGTTGATCGTAGAAAAATATAATAAATAGGTAATGTAAGGTAAATAGTAAAATAAATAAGGTATAATATAAGATAAATAGTAATACCTTTATAATTCAAATCGTGCACATCGTGCACAATTCTATCGATTTTTGACATAACTGGTTATAACGAAATTATTAATCATTTATTATGTGCTCGATCTGAATATTAGAAAAGTTTTCATTATGCGTTTAGATTAATACAAAATTCAGTTTTAGTTGGACAATTATAAAAATTCGTACTTATAATAAAAACTATCCACTTTGAATTTTGTAATTTTGTTCCTAACTGCATCCGGATCCATACAATGGAATATTGGATGCTTAGACGATTTCGAATTGCTGGGGCGGCCGTGCATCAGAAAAACTTTTCTCGTCTTTTAAGACTTTTTCTTTAAATTTATGAGTTGCTTGTACTTTGAATACTACTCGCCAAGAAACAAAGCAGAACTCTGCGTTCTGCATACCTAAATAGCCAAGAGACTGGCGAAGCCGCCAATACAGAACGATATTAATGTAACGTTTGTTCTGTATTTTCATTCCGGGCGAAACTTAAATTTATATTGTTCTCATAATAATAAAATAAGCTTTGTACGTGATCCAATCTGTACGTCACGCCAGTTCAAAGTGGGCAAACTTTGACCGAAATTTCATCCTTGAGTACAATTTGTTAGGTGTATTTGTATAACGTTATTTCGTAAACTTTGAATATTGTGCATCGACTTGAACTGTTAAGCTGGATTTATTACATTACACATTGGTTTATATTTTCATTCTAACTTGGTAAGTAAAATACAGAGGGGGGTGGGGGGGCAGTATAACAAAATATCTTTGAAAATATATTATATTATAATATATAATAAATTATATATTATAATTTCGGGGGGCATTTCGAAAGTCCTTATATCGAACTTAACACGACATTAGAAAACATTTAAATAAATTTTCTCTAGGGGGCAAAGCCCTTCCAAAGATATGCCTGAAATATACACTGGTTTCAAACACCCTGTACACCTGTAGACCTGTATCAATGTAACACGTATTAAGGTAAATTATTAATTATTAATAACCTTGGATGAAATTACTGTTAAAGACTCTTACGCTTATCTACTTTCCACTGACAGAAATAAAATTATTGATATAGATACATTCTAACCCTTTATAAAATTTCCATTTATCTGTATTTTTACATGTCGCGTTGAATGGAAAACTGTGTCGAAACTACATTCTGTGGAAAACTGAGTGGCGGAGATGTGTGACGGTCTATCTGTCTTCCCATTTTCCGAGATCAATACTTAGTGAGTTCGGTTGGAAATGGAGATAGAAAGGCCGCGTTCGATTTACTCGCCGTGAATTATTGAGTCGGCTTGGTGAATATTATATGCAGGTCGGAACAGCGAGAACGCATGCGCGACTATCCGCGCCGCCACTTGAAATGAGATGACACATGTGATAAGGGGATAGCATGTAATGGGACACGAATACTGAAGTTGTGCATTTGTTACCATCAATAACCACTTCTCCAATACGTTGCGAACGAAATAAATATGAATGTAACAATTTTTGCAAAGTTGTTTTCATTTTCAAATATTTACAGCCTCCCAATGATTTCTAAGTAATGTATGTGCGGTGTGTCTGTACGCCTGCTCTGTTCTTGTGTGCACGATTTCGCAAAAACTATTGGTGCGTGAATAATTTTTCATAGACAGGATGATTTATAATTATGTGACAACATTTAAAACAAAAGAAACAGAAAAATATCTTGAAGCATAGACTCTTGAAAGTTTTTCTTCATCTCGCTTCATTGAAAAGTTATTTATTGAAAAATTTAGAAAAAAGGTATGTGGTTGTTGCTACGCATTCGTAGCAATTAAGCAATTCTAAAAGCTGATACAAACGAGGTATATAATAAAACGTACAATAACTATTCAAAATGATTTTCTTGATATTGAATGAACATAGCATCGCTTGATCATTTTTAACGGAACAACTTCTATCATTATTTTGTAATTCTCACGAAAATCGCGATACCGATTTGCAGTTATCCATTTATCGCACTCTTTTTAGCACTTTTCCCAAGAACATGCTAACATGCTGGTTACCTAAAGAATAATAATGCCAGTGATTCATTCCATCTTTGGTAAATATGGCCTCATCAGTTCAGAATAGGTATCTACCTAATACGATTTTTTTTATTTTCATTATCTCAAGATACGAACCACTGGCAGAATATTATGCGGAGATTATCATACACGAATAAATTGCTTTTACACTGGTGCAGTAATAATAACAATAACATTTATTGAAAACACACATAGTGTTGTACAATAGCTGTGTAAAATCGACAATAGACGACATCAAACTAGAATTTTCAAATATATCCGACCACTGTGCAATCAATGCAAAAATAAAAGAAACAAGGAAAATAAAACTAAAATATCAATACTTCAAAACTACAACAATAAACCAACCAAAAATAACAGAAGAAATAACATCGATGAACACACACTCTATAAACAGCTTCGAGAAGCTATCATAAACGTTGCAAAGAATAATAAAAAAAACAACAAACCAATAATATCAAAAGAAGAACAAGATAAATACCTTTATAATGAAACAAATTAAACAAAGAAACAAACTAAAAAAAAACAAAAATCTAAACAATGAATAAATAAGATAAGAATACAACATGCAAAAGAAATTAACAATAGCACAAATAAAAGAACAGAAAACGCAATACTACAAAAACAAATTTCATATAAATAAAGACAATCCAAACGATTGTGGAAAATAATAAATGACCAAATAAACAAAAAAGAATCAAACAAAAACTACATAGAAGAAATAAGAAAAAAAAACCGGAGGCACTAAAGGTAAATCGGAAGAAATCGCTGACGAAATAAACGCATATTTAGCAAATATATTCATGGAACTTGCAGAATAACAAATAAGAAGCAGCCAAACAACACCCATAACAACAAAAACAAAGAGGAAAATCGAACCCTCATCTTCCGAAAAACAGCACAAGAAGAAATTAACTACATAATTTAAAGAAACCATAAAACACCGGGCTTTGATAAAATAACAAAGGAAATATTAAAACGAAACAGAACAATACTAACACCTATTCTTGTAGAAATCATAAAAACAGTACTCCAAGAAGGAATATATCCTGAATATATGAAAGCTAGCACAAATATACCAATTTACAAAAAAGGACACAAAAGCAACCCGGAAAATTACACACCTATTTCATTACTGTCATCACTAAATAAAGTATTAGAGAAAACCATCCAAATTCAAATCACCTATCACTTGCTTAAAAACAAAATTATCAACCAAGAACAATATGCCTACCAGCAACATTCAGGAACGACATCGGCCACACAAGATCTCATACATCACATATCATCGAAGATGGACAAGAAACAACTAGTATTAGCTATATACATTGACATGAAAAAAGCCTTCGACACTATATCAAACCCAAAATTAATCGAAAAACTTAAGGCAATAGGAATAACGGGAAAGGAGCTGAACATATTGAACACTTATTTATCAAACAGAACACAAAAAACCAAAGTAAATAATGCAGAAAGCCAACCACTTGTAGCTTAATATGGAATACCACAAGGAGGAAACCTACCACAAATCTTATATATTATATACACAAACGATCTGCTGGGAATGAACTTCAACGGAAAACCACATATCTATGCAGATGACACCTGTATAGTTTACACGGGAAAATACTATAGAGAAATAGAAGACAATATGAACGAAGATATAAAACTTCTGGAATACTGGTTTTTCAATAACTTGCTAACAATAAACGAAGCAAAAACAGAATATATCATATTCTCAAACGATAAAACAACAAAAGACATAAACATCACGATCAAGAATACAAAAATAAAACAAATAAAAGAAGTAAATTATCTAGGACTTAAAATACAAAGCAACCTGAAATGGGATGAACACATAGAAACGCTTAAAAAAGGTAACTCTAAACCTATGGCCGCCACAATGAAAATCAGAAACTACGTACCGGAAGAGAAAAAGAAACAAATATATCATGCAGTGTTTACATCAAAAATCAACTATCGCTGCAACATATGGGGAAACACAACTGAAAAAAACCTGAATAATCTACCGACACAACAAAACAAAATATTAAAAATACTCTACAAACCGGACCGAAGAACAAATACAGCAGAGTTATATAAGAAAACTAAGGAGCTCAATGTAAGAAACATGATAGAACTAAGTAATCTACTATTAATGTATAAAATTAAAAACTATCTAACAAAAACGAACATGACACTAACAAATAGTAAACAATTCATCAACACAATACAAGAAGAAAGTAGATCAGAGAAGAGAAAAATTTACAACAACAAAACATACACAAAACTTAACAACGAAAACAATAAATAAATATAACAACCTGAACGAACACATAAGAAAACTATAATACATACCTTTTAAACTAAAAATAAAAAACATAATTTTAAATAACAAGATCTAAACAAGAGGAATGAAGAAGACCGACAACATCCTTCAATACCATTAACCCAGGAGGGGAGAGAAATCCCACAACTCCCAAGGTGAAGACAGAAAGGAAGAAAACATGCAATATTTTAAACAGTATTATTAATGATATTATATAGCTTGTTATTTATATGAGCTATTTGTTGTACTGGTATAAATTTAAAATAAACCATTATTAAAAAAAATATATAGTTACAGAAGTAACTGAGGTAGTCAATATTTTACAGAAATAATAACAATTACACAAATAGTTATAGACGATCTGAAAAAAACTCTTCAATAGAACAGTACCCTTTTATTAAGAAAAATGTTTTAAGGAATAACCTAAACTCAGTGAGAGACATCGATCTTGTGCGGCTTGACAGTTTATTGTAGAGAGATCTCCCGTAATAAAAAAATGATTCTTTTGTTCTTTGAGAGCTTCGTCTTGGCAAATAAATATTCTGGTGACAACGGGTTTTGTGATAATGAATAGCCGACGCCATGGTATTTTTGACTGATATTTGTGTATTGAAGAAAGAACCTCAAGTAAGAATATCGAATAAATTGTCAGAATTTTGTGTGTATAAATAGATGGCGACAGTGATCTCTGAATTTCGCATTCGCCAAAATACGCATTGCTCTTTTTTGTAGTTTGAAAACAGTGTTCAGATTTTTGTTACTATTGAAACCCCAAAACACAATAGCATATCTTGCTTGAGATTCAAACAAAGAGTGATAGGTTAATTTGCCAGCCTGGAAACCTAGTCCATATACAACGGTTTTGATCGCATAACAACTCGAAGCTAATTTGCTGCATACTGCATAACATTTAAATAGTCATCCCATTTTAATGATGATTTTAGGCTGAGTCCTAGAAACTCAAAAAAGTGGAATTAGCTAGATGTACATTATCAACGGAGACTTCTATTGACTGTCTAGTGAAATTCAGAAGTTTAGTTTTCGAAGTCTTCAGGCATAAGTTATTTGATTGGAACCAGTTCCTTATTTGAATCATATCAGAATTGATTGTAGACTCAAGTTCCTTAGTACACTTAGTAGTTCCTTAGTCCTACACATAATTTAATTAATTTATTATATTTATAATTAAGTCAGTGCTAAATGCTGCTATTTTATTAATACACCTACTTTAAATATTATTTTTATTGTTTTTATGTTAGTATTAAGTGCTGCACTGACTCTAATTGTATATTGTTCTTTTGACTTGTGTAAAACTGTACAGTTACTGAACACCAATAAATACTATTACTATTACTATTACTATTACTATTACTATTACTATATTACATGGTTTGCAGACCAGGAGATGGTAGTGTTTACATCTGCAAAAAGATTAAATTTACCTTTCACGGGTAGATAAACGAGATCGTTAATATAAATAAGGAAGAGGAGCGGCCCTAAAACAGAACCCTGCGGAACGCCTATCTTACATGGCAAAAACTCAGTCTTTCGCAGCGATTCTTACGAATTGCGATCGTCCAGAACCAACTAGAACCAACTAGAAGCAATTCCTCTGAATCAGTGGAATTCAAGTTTCGCAACGAGAATAGCATGGTCAACAGTATCAAATGCTTTGGAAAGATCGCAAAAAAATGATACAGTGGATTACTTTTTATTTAGACTGTCATACACATGATACAAGGTTGTAGATAGTATCGCTCGTCGATAACCGGGATCTGAATCCGTACTGACAGCCATTGATAATATCAAACTTAGTAAGAAATGCAATCCCTGCATTTCCAAAACCCTACGTTTTACAATAGTCTCTAGAAGTTTTGAGAAGGTTAACAACAAACTGATGGGCCGGAAATTTGCTTGTGTGAAACTAGGACAGCCTTTGTGAAGCGGTATCACAATAGATAGTTTTACTTGATATGGGAGAGACTGGATGTCAACGAATCGTTAAACAGATACCAATAAATCTGTGATGTCAGCATCAAGCTTGTTTATTAATTTCAATGTAACTTCATCGAGAGATGAGGTTTTAATTTTTTACTGAGGATATTATTTCACCTAATTCAGGATTAGTGACCGGCATAAAAAAGAATGCTTCTTTGTAGGTTTTATTAAAATTTCTTAAGAAGTCAATAAAGTAATGTTGCGGTTTCAATCCTTTAATTGATTTATCAATTTTTTAATCATTTATCAATTTATCCTTTAAGTATTTATTTAGTTGATCCGAGATTTCAACGGGTTCAGTTAATAATTTATTTTCTATTTCAATTGCAATATCAGTTTGTTTCTTTTCACTTCTGCCAGATAGGCCATTGACAATCTTTCACATTTTTTTTGTACGTTGCTAGATTTGGTAATATGTTCTTGAAAAAATAATCGTTTTGCCACTAGAATGGTACTGGAGAGAACTCTTATGTAGTTTTTGAAATAGATTTGGAAAATGGTAGAATTGGCGTATTTACTCATGTAGCATAAACTGCGCTTATTTTTAAAAGATTCCAAAAATATGGGTTACATTTTGCAATGTTATGTTCAGAAAAAAATCTCATAATACGAGTGGGAGTATTATGGTTAGTTGATGTATGTAGACAGTTCAATTTATACAAGATCGACTCATGATCACTCAGTCCGGATGGCAATAATCTTAAATGTATATCATCTTCACGAAAATTGAAATTTGTACAAACATAACAAAACTAGTTTTTGTTAAACGGGTACGTGTTTTAATATGCATTTTCAAATTGTACATTCTAAAGCAATTTTTCAATTTATTTGTTTCATGACTACTTTCTTTAAAATTGACTTTTAAATCACCATTTAGAAGTATTTTAGAATGACTGGGAAACTGTCTCAATAACACGTCCAGTTTTTTCAAAAAGTAATCATAATTACCAAGTGGTGATCTATATACATAAATAATATATGAATTCAAATGTTCAATAAATACACATGAAAATTCAAATATAGTTTCTTTTATAAGAAAATCATACATATCGATGTATCGATATACAGGGTGGCCCAATTTGGATGTTTCTATAGGGGATCTCGGTAACTAGAAGAGATAGAGAAAATCGGATGGCGTATCCTGTATCTCTTTTTACAAGACCAACTCAATGTCGAAAACAAAAATGGGCTATCGTCTTTTGTTTTAAAGTTATGGCCAAAAACTCATTATTTTCCATTTTCGATTTTTATCAATATTTCATTTATTTGTAATTTTATTAATATACGAGTTGCATGTTCTTCAGGCACTGTTCTACGGTGAATTTAATGAGATTTACAGAATTTTGATATCTTCGTTAATAACCAAGATACAATACAAAGTTGTGTTTTTTTTTAAATAGAAGTCGTAATTGTCTTAGGTCTTAATAAATATGTTATTTTTTTCTCTGTTCGATGATGTATCACATGTGGATGTTATAACTGCATTTTTGTTGACATCTATTAAAATTCTTTCAAAACGTCATAGTTCTCTTATTGGACGTAGTAGGCTTGTTTTGTTTAAATTGTTTGATTGTCAAGCTTACACATTCGACGTAATCTTTATATTTCGAAGTGTTTAACAATGTTGTACGAAAATTATGAAATATTTGATATGTTAGATGCTTTATTTAAAGCAATAACAAGTCACTAATTGACATAGAAACATATTTTAATCGCTATCCGGAAATGAAACAACCGGATAAATCAATATTTCAAAGACTAAAAGAAAATCTTATCAACCACGGATCTTTCAAGTAGCCAAAATCAAGGTCTTACAATATAGTAGGCCCCGAAGAAACTGCTACTAATGTAATTTTAGATGTAATAGCGAATCCAGCAATTTCCAGCCGGCATATTGAGGATTAATCCGGAATTTCGAAGAATCGAGCACTTAGAATTTTGAAAAAACATAAAATTTAGACTATAAATTATTCGAAAAAGACACCATTTGAACGACCACGATATAGAACGATAAATTATATAAAATGAGAAATGATAATATTAATAATTTACGACAACATTTTATAGATTGTATAAATTCAATTTCAAATGTTCACATTCATATTGCTTACAGAAGTGTTATTAAAAGATACAACATATGCATTTTTAATAATGGATATCAATTGGAACATTTATTGTAATTTAAATATTGTGTCTATGCTTTTCAATGCTTCATTGAAGGTTTTTTTTTAATCTTTGAAAAATCAATTTATTGGGTTGTCTGCCTTTTAGATGATAAAGCCTGTAATATTCCAAAGGAAATAAGATAATTGTTATTTATTTAATAAATCTTTCTAACATATATAATATTGTATTCACATAGTATTTTGTAATTTACAGATGGTAAATTTGTGCATTTTCGATAAATAATTTTACTCCAAGTATATCGATACTACTGCACTTTAAGGTATTTCAAGTAATAATGTCCGTTCCTCTACATTTCCGTTCTCTTCGGCAATATATAGATGATGTCCGGTACCCCTCGAGGGAATTTTTTTAGTAATAAAATTAATAGGGAGCAGATGCAGTAATATGGATAATAGGGAGTAATAGGGATGTAATTGTTCCCGATGCAATGTGTGCCATACAACATTTGCGTAAGACTAGCTGTAACGAAATTCATCTAGAGCTTGTTGGCCCATTTTCTAATAGATTTTCTTCATGCTGAACGACCAGCTCTTCTGCTTTGGGGAAGTCCTACCTATTCTTCTGAATAATGAACAACAAGTTTGAAGGTTTGGGATTCCTCTAATATAGAATATTCGCCCATATTCTCTTGCTAACACATTACCATTGACGAAACCATACATATATTTGGGGTCATTATAAAGTAAGGGGTACACTTTAAAGTCTTACTTGAGACTCGCCAATAATATGTAATTTCTGTGTTGAATCCTTACATAACTACTTGCAGTATAAGTTTTAATCCTGATAATGCACTCCTTTGTTTTCTAGAGCTTTTCAAAAATAGCCGAAAGCCTTTTAACGGCAATCCATTCCATATCACCCAGGCAATGTTGCTCATAATTTTTTATTTCCCTGGATTTTTTTCCATGTGTTACCTATAGGTAGACAGTCACAAAAGACTGTTTAAAAGGTTTTTATAAGCCATAGTTGTTTTTAGCAGCCATTTTTATAATGATGGTTGGGAAAATTTTAATGAAAAACGTGATATGCCGAAAGTTTTCTTGCCAAGCCATTTTAAAAGATCGGAATAATTCAAAAACCAGTTGTTCATCATGAAATGAACTTCAGGCATACACTTTGTAAATTTTTCTATCATGCAAGAAAGCCAGTCAAACTCTTTCTATACAAACTCTGAAAAAATATCAATAATTCATTTTTAAGACCATACATTTTTATGAAGGAAATGAGACTCACCAATAATATTTTAGAATATAGGTATGTGTTCAGCATGAAATAAACTTCATATATTTTGTAAATTTTTCTAGAAAGTCGACTGACTTTAATGCTTTATGCAAGAAAGCTGACTGACTTGCATGATAGAAAAATTTACAAAATATTCTAACATATTATTGGTAAGTCTCATTTCCTTTGAGTTCATTGCAGTTTGACTAAACTCTTTCTGTAAAAACTCTGACAAAATGTATCAATCATTAATTTTCAAGTCCATAATTTTTATGAAGGAAATGAGACTCTCCAATAATATGTTATTTCTGTGTCGAATACTTACATAACTACCTGCAGTATAAGTTTTAGTCCTGACAATGTACTCCTTTGTTTTCGAGATCTTCTCAAAAATGGTCGAAAGACTTTTAGCCCCGATTTTGTCAGGTCAATATCTAAAAAGGGACTGAATGAAAACAAGTGAACATTTTACAGAATGTTCTTCATACACAATATCTCACAAAGAAAAAATTGACATATCTACATTTAGAGTAATTGAGCAGTGAATTTCGGTAAAAACGCTAACATTCTTTCAGGTGCTTAAAATTATTACAATTGATATTGTTCGAATGATGTTTAAATCATTACATACAATAAATGATCAAATATTTCTACTTTTAAATAACAATGGGCATTTAAGAGGTCTAATTCTTAAACTTAACGATACATTTGTTGTAAGTCACTTGCATACAGTATACACACAATAATGTTTCTCTATGTATTTAGATTTAAAACTGCAGTTGTAACTACTTGCCAGCTGCAATTTTCATCAGAGTGTTAAACAAACTCGATATTTCATTGCATAGTTTATCAATTATGTCGTGTGTTCTACCAGACACTGTTGTGAGTTCCAATCGAGTCATATTTCGTCCTATTTTCTTTGCAGGTACCCAAGCAGAATCATTTTTGGAAATTTGAACGGCAGTTTTTGGTCCAGAAGGGTAAAAGAAATGCACCAAAATATCGTTGTTATCTTCACTTTTGTCTTCAAGTTTTCCAACCCACCACTTCTCATCATATACACAAACAACAAAGTCATTATTTGGAAAAGATGATACGTTTGTAAAAAGTATTGAAGTTTGATGATCATCAAAGTTTGAGTCTTTGGAAGTAACAAAACCTCTTATTTGATTGTCACTTATGGGAACATATCTGTGATAGCTTCTTGTTTGCTAACTTGGTACTGCACGAACATGTAGAAGGGTAGCGTTTTTACTGAAATTCACTGATCAATTACTCTAAATGTAGTCGAGTCTCAGTCATAAATTGTTTGTGAGATATTCCTATGTGTATAAAAAACATTCTGTAAAATGTTTACTTATTTTCATACAGTCCCTTTTTAGAATGGACCTGAGAAAGCTGACGTTGAAAGGCTTTCGACCATTTTTAAAAGGTTTAAGAAAAGAAGGAGTGCATTTTCAGGACTAAAACTTATACTGCAGGTAATTATGTAAGTATTCGACACATAAATAACATATTATTAGTGAGTCTCTTTTCTTTCATAAAAATCTATGGTCTTAAAATGTAACAATTGATACATGTTTTCCGAGTTTTTACAGAAAGAGTTCAACTGACTCTCTCACAAAAAAAAAAAAAAAATTATGCCTGAAGTTCATTTAACGCGGAACACACTGGTTGGTGAATTATTATGATATCTTTCAAAATAGCTTGGCAATTAAACTTTCCACAAACCACGTTTTTCATTAAAATTTGCTCTTTCACCATTTTAACAATAGCTGCCAGAAAAAACTATGCCTTATAAATTTTTTTTTCAAACAGTGTTTTGTGAATGTCTACCTATAGGGAACTCATGAAAACAAAATCCAGGGCAATACAAAATGTTAAGCAACACATTTTATTTATATTTTATATGGGGTAGTTGGGAATGGATTGACTCTTATATAATTTAAAAAATCTAGTTAGTAGCAAAGAGTAGACGGCCAAAAAGACGGAAGACGGAAGACGGAATCTAGACGGAGTAATAATAAGTAGCAGGCACAGACTACGAGAATAGTGGGGGTGGTCCTGGTGGTCATTAAGGCGAAATTAAAACTAATGGGCCATTAGTTTTCAAGTTCTGAGACCTACCCTACCATTAGTAATGGCAGGTTTCTTAATACTATAGAACTATAGAAACTATAGAACTATAATAGTATAAAACTATAGAAATGAAAAAATGAAAATGGTAGGGCCTCATAATAATATCATTATAGGCTATTGTTAAGAAAATAGTACACATTTTCCAGTGCTTTGTAAAATTTAATTTTACGTAAAAAAGAGCTATGAATTATTTTTTTCAAGAATATAAAGTACAAAATAAATTGTATAAACCACTGAAAGAGACACAAAAAGACAAAAAAAGCAAAATACTCCCAAAAAAGGCAAAATCCTCAAATATATGCGAAAAAGGCAAAATAAAACATAAATGTTGTAAACGAGTAATGCAGTGGGTCTGCCTTTAATCATGTCCTTTGTAACAAAAAGGCAAGTTGCCTAACTATCCTACCTCTAGCGCATATTACTTCATACTGTAAGTCCCTTCTGTATCATTATTTTATTAAAAAAATCAAACCGTCACATTATATTGTAAAAATCGCATCTTCTTTTTAAAATTAAATTGAAACTATGTGTGGATACTACTTGGTGAAACATTATGATTAGGTTAAATCAAACACTTGGTTAAAGTTTTACTGTATTGATAGAATAAACCTCTACAATTGTTTCGGCCTCACGACCATTCTCAAGAGTACAGAGATACTGACCCAACCCAACCCAACCCAACAGTTTTATAGACTTTTTTAACACAACAGTTTTATACACTTGCCTCTTTAACACAGAACAAAACTTTTGCAATAAATACTCACAATAGAGCCGATATTTATTAATTTAAACCTTCACTATTATTAACCCAACTGTTTACTAAAGCTGCAAAAATGGCGGGAAGAAGAATGAAAATTCATAGAGTTACAGGAACCTGTACCATATTCAAAGTTTATTGTCACGTTCCACAAACATTGTATAAGGGTCTCTATGGTACACAGCAGAGTTGACTAATTCCCACACCTTATTTTTAAAATAAAAAGGCACATTGTCCAATAACTGTCAGTGTCCAATAATTATAGGGTTAACTCTATTTTTATAATCTTAAGCTCACTTGGACAACACCTGAACACTAATCACAATTAAAGACAAACACGTTTTTATGCAGTGGGTTGGTAATTAAGTCATCGCTAACGGCGCCCTCTACATCGAAAGCAATGAATTAAAAATTGAACGGAAATCGATGGGAAATTGAAAGTAAAACTTGAACGAGAATCTAGGCGAAAAAAGACGGATAAAGTATAATGTAATTCAAGCTTAATGGACATAAACTCTCACGAAAATATATTTTACTGCCAATTAAATTACAAATATTATAAATTCAGTATATTTTTATTAATGCAAAACTTGCTCGTTTAAGAAAAATAAATTCAAATAATTTTCCGTAATTGAGCATCATGTGTACTGATTAAATATTTTCATATATATATTTTTTGGGAGTTGAATAATAATAAAATGATCCTACATAAATAGATTTTTATTATTATTTAAATGTGTCTAGATCCATTCTGATTAAGTAGGTTTGAAGAAGTAGTTAGCACTATCAGATAATGATGATATTTCTTCATTATCTGATAGTACTAACTTCTTCTTTTATTTCTATTTTATTTGTTTAACTGAAAAACCTGAATTCATCAATAATTATAATCATTTCTGAATTTGCAATTTCCTTCGGAATGTAAGTACTACATTCGCTCTGATATCTTAATTTTAGTGCACGCGTATTTGTACTAAAGTAGAAAATACATAAGCTGAAAAGGAACCGAAATCACTATCTTCTGGTTAAAGAATGCAGGATGCCCTTCACCTAATAAAATACCGTAGCACCTATTGAAAATTATCCATTACGGTCGTAGACTTTCACGACTACCGCCTCGTGTTGTAATATAGGAGGCATGTGATTGAACGGGTGTCTTCTTTATAAGCAAAGATGGATGAATGTTCAGCCGTGCGTTGAAAGCATCTAGATGACCCGACGAATCTCTACACGTTATAATAAAGGCTGTAAAAAGTAAAAACAAACGAATGAGAAGAGAAAGAGAGCGAGCAAAGAATCGGAGAGATTGCCCACCGGAGATTACATTTTTATATGTTCAATTTGCTTTATAATTATAAAGTTCCTTTGTGTAATTTGGATTTGATGCCAGCAGGGCGAGTTTTTATGGTATTTACATCTCTATTAACGAACATCTTCACTTATATTAAAAATGAGGATAATTACCTTAAAAAATGTAGCCGGCAATACAATACATTGCATCTGCATTGCATTCGGATTGCATTTTCTGTTTTATTAAACTCTACATTACGGATTACATGAATTAAAAGCGACTCGTTTCTAAAAAGGGAGGCAAAGCCCTAGGGCGAAATCCTTTGTATTTTTGCGTCGCCCTTTGTCCGCGAAGTTCCGAAGCGAACAGTTCGCCACGGCATCTACACCAGTCTCTGCGAAGGGAAGGGCAATTTCCTTTGAACACCGTTTGTACTCCACCGATTGTGGTGAATTCAATTGTACCGTTTTGCACAAAACCGGATAAATAAGTTTTCTCCTTTGGCAAATTCATTACGCTTTCACGCCCATTCGTTTGTGTTAAGCTAGGTTATGTATTATTAGATTAGGCTACGTCTACTGTAAGCACAATCGATGGAACTTGGTCATCAAAAGTATATTCAAGTTCGTCTGGGACCGAAAATGTGTATTTTCCGAGTCTAGTCTACTTGCAGTATTTTCTCTTTATATTTAACTGTATCTGTATACAGAGTGGTCACTTTTACGATGCCCACCATTAGGATTTATTAAATGGAAATATATACAGAGTTGGTCAAATGGGATAAAAGTTTATCATTTTTGTGCCTTTCAATATACTGAAATGAAATCCGGGATATCTTGCACAGTTCCTGAAATATCGCTGAAAAACTGAAAAAGTGCACTTTCCTTGCACTTTCCTTTTCATTTTATAACTTTTTTTACTTTTCAAGGGAATTTTACGAAACTTGGCACTCTTACATTTTTCGACGTCAGTTTTCTGATCACCATGCCAAACATTTTCTGCGCCAACTAGATGCCCAAATTTTCATAGTCGACTTTTGAATTTCTTATGGCCGCAATATTGGATTTTAATAGCATTCAAAAGAGCGAAAAAATCCGATTTCAAATATGTATAACACATGTTACATAATGTAACACATGGGAAATCTGACATTATTTACTACCAAAAATCGATAATTTAAAAATTTGATGCAAAAGTCAAACTGCTGTGGACTGCTCTAAAAATCAAGTTGTCATGGAATAACAAATTTCCCATTTCTTCATACAAAGAAAAAAACTTGTGAGTAATTTTATTGTGTATAAAGTGCAAAAAATGGGATAATATCTTTGATTAGTTAAAATAGCAATAATTAAATATCTTAAATTTTAATTCAAGAATGGTATTTGATCAGACTATTTAATGAATACAATATGATTTATGAGTTGCAATCTCGGCCAGGGAAATATAATGTAAGATATTACATTATAGAGATTGTACATGTCAATATTTTCATGTTGAGGATAATATGTTGCCAATTTTACTAATCAAAGATATTATCTGATTTTTGCACTTTATACACAATAAAATTACTCAGAAGTTATTTTCTTTGTATGAAGAAATGTGAAATTTGTTATACCATGACAAGTTGATTTTTAGAGCTGTCCACAGCAGTCTGATATTTGCAACAAATTTTTAAATTATCGATTTTTGGTAGTAACTAATGTCATATTACCCTTGTGTTATACATGGTTGAAATCGGAATTTTTCGCTCTTTTGAATGCTATTAAAATCCAATATTGCGGCCATAAGAAAATCAAAAGTTGACTATGAAAATTTGGGCATCTACTTGGCGCAAGAAATGTTTGGCACTGTCATCAGAAAGCTCCCGTCGAAAAATGTAAGAGTGCCCAGTTTCATAAAATTTTCTACAAAAGTAAAAAAAGTAATAAAAGGAAAGTGCACTTTTTCAGTTTTTCAGCGATATTTCAGGAACTGTGCAAGATATCTCAGATTTCGTTTCAGTATATTGAAAGGCACAAAAATAAGAAACTTTTATCTCATTTGACCAACTCTGTATGTATTTGCGTTTAATAGATCCTAATGGTGGGCGTCGTAAAAGTGACCACCCTGTATAATTATTTAGTCATTTATATCTATTAAAACATTAACTTCGTGTAGTGTTTTGTTTACCACGTAATTATTATTATTATTATAAATAATTATTAATATTACTATTTATAATTAAATTAAATATATATTAATATTATTATATTTACTTTCTAAACAGATAAATGTGACTCAGTTGCAATAATGAGTTATTATACTTACTATAAGATATGCATTATCCCACCCACCGTGAATCATAATTCAAAAGTATATATTGGTACTTTTCAAAATTTTGCAATTTATAAATATTGAGTAATATTTGCGCGGATTTTATTATCAAGAAATAAACCCTGGACATTTTTGGAAATATTTTGTATTAAGCCTTAATCAGCGTTTCTCAACCTTTTTGTTATTGCGACCCATATTACCAATATAAATATTCTCGCGCCCCCCTTTTTGATCTATCGAAATATTTTTTTTCAGTATATTTACGGCCAGACAAGCATGTGTGCTATATGTGACTATTTTGTAAGATTTTATAGCGCTGTTTAGTTATTATTATTTGGAGCTTTTTATAAGAGTTCTGTATAATTATTAGTATTAATTTTTTATTATTTTTTTGATTAAAACATGAAAACAGTCCGATATTCGTACATTTAATTTTATTGGTAAAATGCGACTGTTTGCTATAAATGCACAGTAATGCATACGTCTATCCCCACCCTTTTCTATATATTTCTTCCTACACATTCTGTCAAGGTCGCATTTCTGTTTTGATAATTTTATCGGCTTTTCCAGTGTTCTTGTGCGATTCAGTGCGAGTAAACTTCAGAGATTTTACAGTACATCACGAGTACATGCACTATTATTTATCTAAAATTGATCATTTTTTAGGGACTTCAATATTAAAAGGTAAGTACAAAAAATACATTTATCATGCTACTCAATTCGTATCTGAAAATAATAAAGAATATTTGTAGAATAAAAATGGAAAAATTTAACAATTTTTATTTACAATTAATTGTTAAATATTAAATAAATAACAATATTAAATTAATTAATAAATTGTAAGATAAAAAAAGCGTAAAACACGCAAATTTTTAACCACATTTAATTCTTATTATAACAACTTGCGTTTTTTACGTGTTACTTATCACCTTATGCTTTATTCACAACCTCCAAATTAGAATTAGAATTTGAATTACAATTCAAATTACAATTAACAGCAAACGTTTGGCATATGAGTTAATACATGAGCATTCACAACCTCAAATTAACGTTTTCACTTAGAATTACAATTACACTTTAAATTAACTCATAGCAAAGTACAAGCTTTTACTTTAGCTGAAAATCATTTTTCAAACTTTTTTCTTCGATAATGTAAAAAATTTTACAACTAAATTTAAATCTATAAATAGTAATTACCATCACCTAATATCATCCATTATATAAATTTTATTTTATATTCTTTTGAATTTGAAGATTATAATTTTTTAGTTACTTCCATATTTTTTAAATGTTTCTATCGATTTCTGATCAATTTTTCTTAAATATATATTTTAGAGGCAACAGAGGCATCTTTAGCAAAGCTTATGGATAAATTTTTATGTGGACGTAAGCGAGCATTGGAGGATTGTGAAGCATCAACTAGTGCACAGGCTAGGCATGTTCCAAAAACTAAATCAAGAAAATATTGCGCCGAATACTTGAACTATGGATTTACCAGCACTGAAGTAAAAGAAGAAGAAAGGCCCTTGTGTGTTATTTGTTCAAAAATTTTGGCAGCTGACAGTATGAAGCCAAATAAACTTAAACGACATTTGGAAACTCTTCATAGTGAATACGTTAACAAACCTCGACAATTTTTTGAAAGCAAATTAAAATCATTTGAAAAGCAAAAATTAGTTTTTAAAAACTCTTTGTCTGTGAATGAACAAGCTTTACTTGATTCTTACAAAGTTTCGTATCAAATAGCTAGATGCAAGAAACCTCACACTATTGGTGAAGAGCTAATTTTGCCAGCTGCAATTGAAATTGTAGAAACCATGTTTGGAGAAAATTTTGCTAAAAAATTAAAATCTATTCCACTTTCCAATGATACTGTAGCTCGTCGTATTGGTGACATGGCTGAAGATGTACAGCACCAGCTTTTTGCAAAATTGCGTGGAAAATTGTTTTCAATTCAACTAGATGAAGCAACTGACAACAATAAAGATGCTCATTTGATAGCCTATGTACGTTTTTGTGATGGTGTATCAGCTGTAGAAGAACTACTTTTATGCAAACCAATAGAGCAAAGAGCAATATCAACTGCTTTATTTACCATCTTGGATAATTTTATAAACGAGGCGAATATGGAATGGGAAAATTGTGTTGGAATATGTACCGATGGTGCTCGTTCAATGTCTGGAAGATTTCAAAGCCTGCAAACATTGGTGAAACAAAAATCATCACAGTGTATATGGACACATTGCATGATGCACAGAGAAGCACTGGCGTCGAAAGAAATGAGTCCTGGTTTAAATACCGCGTTATCTACAGCTGTAACTATTGTAAATTATATAAAAACAAGACCTTTAAAATCAAGAATGTTTTCTAAACTTTGTAAAGATATGGGTTCAGTACACACAGCATTACTATTTTATTGCGAAGCCAGATGGTTATCACGTGGAAAGTTTTTGAAACGTGTTTTTGAATTAAGAGAAGAAATCTGTATTTTTCTGGAAGAAGAAAATCGACAAGAAGCCGTGATGTTTCGAGATGCTTTATTTATTATGAAATTGGCTTATTTAGTCGATATATTTGAGAAGTTAAATGTCTTGAATCTCCAACTTCAAGGATTAAATACAAATATTTTGGAAACAAATGATAGAGTCACTGCGTTTTGTACAAAGTTGAATTTGTGGCTTAGAAATATAAAAGAAAAGAAATTGGAAATGTTTCCTAATATAAATGAATTTTTAAAGACATACAAAACCGAAGAAGTACATATAAACGTGATTTTCCTAACTATAGACAAACATTTAAGCATGCTAGCAAAAATTTTTAAAAAATACTTTTTTCCTGACGAAAAAATTCTATCTAGTTACGAGTGGGTTAGGGACCCATATCACAATATTCCACAAGGTCTCTCGACTTTTGAAGAGGAAACTTTTATTGATTTTACAACAAACAGTGAAATCAAAAGACAATTCAATAACAAATCGATTTTTGAATTTTGGGCTGGTTTGGATGACGAGTTTGCGACATTAAAACGAAGAGCTTTCCAAATACTTTTACCATTTTCAACATCTTATCTTTGCGAAACTGGATTTTCTGCGGTGGCTTCATTGAAAACAAAATACAGATCTCAGCTAAATATAGAAAACGAACTTAGAGTATCCATATCTCGTATTACTCCTTCATTTCAAAAACTTTGCAATGAGAAACAGGCTCAGGGAAGTCATTAATTAATAACATAGCATATTTAAGAGGTATTTCTTCCATACTAATAAACTTAACTTAAATAATAAATATAATAAAATATTTATTGGTAATATGTAATTATAAAGTTCATTCTATTTTAAAATATATAAAATATTTTTTTTAATATACAATATGTTTTTGATTTTAAATATACTCGCGGCCCCCTTGTAGAAACGCCGCGCCCCCCAAGGGGGGCGCGCCCCACAGGTTGAGAATCGCTGTATTAAGGACATATTTTTTATTAAGGACATATTTTAAAGTACAATAATAATTACAAAAATTGTCGATACAATGAAATAATACATTCAAATATAATATACTATTATAAAATATAAGATACGCAGATATCAAATTTAAAAAATAAAATAATAAGTACTCTTAGTAGTAAAAGTAACTTTGCGCGTCTTATTTCTAGCAAATTGCCTTATCAACTCTTGCATATCTAAGGTAATTAATAAATCTGATTCAATAGAAATAATAGCTGAATATTGAAGACTTTCTTGAGACATTGATGATCTTAGATAGTTTGTAATAAGTTTCAGTTTTGAGAAAGATAATTCCGCAGTAGACAGAGAAACAGGCATAGTTAACAAAATACTCAGTGCTACAGTAGTGTTTGGAAATGCTTGTTTTAAATTAATAATAATAGTTTATTTTAAATTTTATACCAGTACAATAAATAGCTCATATAAATAACATTCTATATAATATAATTTTATCCTATTTTATTTATTATAAATTTTTATTCTGTATGTACTGTCAATTATTTATATGTTTTACTTTGTAACCTTTAACAGATGTATCAACAACATTGAACATTATGTCTACACTTATAACAACTTATGTAACCCATCTTGGGAGGAACATCAATAAACGATTATTATTATTATTATGACATCATTATTGGGGGACTCGCCGTAATAAAACGAAAAACGGCTACCCGGAAATGTATGAATTTATTATTGCGAAATTATAAGTTAAGCACAATAACAAGCGAGCTAATGACGGGGCTCCCCCGGGACCTTTCTCCGACAGCAACCGAAAAAGAACTCACTCTTAGAGAGCATTACAATTAGTTTTAACAGTTTCACAAACAATGCCAGCCCTTCCGACTTGCGAGGGCACCAGCTTTCTACAGTTCCAAGAAACTGTTTACAATGGCACATTCCGCCGCTATACGTCCCCTGGTCAGGCATATCGTTTGGCGTGACTAACTGGCCATCCCTCGGAAGAGCACGTAACATTACACAAGAAATATTTACAATAGAAACCTAACTAAGACATTCCACAGGACTGTACAATCATACTTCCGAGAAAAAAAGAAAAAACTTCCGGTTGTCTGAAAGTTAATTTTTATTTGGTTAATCATATCTTTTACAAAAAAACGGTTCATACAAAAGTTGTTTCTTTTTGAAATATCTATCCAACGATGCTACACATGACCTAGGTTCCCATTTAATATTGTGGATGTTGAGTGCAGTTACGGCTACTTCCGGTAACATTCGGAAATCGAAATTACCGAATTAATGATTTTTTTTTTTCGAATCTCTACGCCGCACAGTAGTACAGGAGCGATTTTGGCCGGACAAAAATCTGAAATCTTGTATTTGGCTTTCTGACACTTAAAGTGGACAAAAAAACATCAAAGTGTAGATTCAATTATTTAAAATGTAGAAAGGGGAGAAGTGCCTTTTTATTATTAAACGTAAAAATTTCCCAATGCATGAATGTAGTCAGTCTTTTGGAAGAAAATCAATCAACAGCGGTGTTATTAAGAAAAGGGTTATTAAAAAATTTATATAAAATACATGTTCTTTATGGATGACCCTGTATATTTTAATATATAGGGTTGAACCTGAACTGGGTAAGGTATAATGCATAATGGAAAAATTAAATATTTATTCAGTCATAATAATCATTGCAATCATCGCTATCGCTTATAAATAATAACTTAATCATATCTTGTGTTAAGCAAGTTTTTACTTTTTTCCTAATACTACTTAATGAAGTTATAAGAGGATGTAAAGAAATTAATAAATTATTTATTAAATCCTTGTTAGTTGCTTCTTGTGACATCTTCCTGCTGTGATGTTCTCTAAACCGTTTGTTGTCTTTATTTCTGCATTCTTGAGCTTCTTCTGTGAGTGTTCCAATTGGGAGGATGGCATGTTTTATCACTGCTGAACCGTGAATGAGGATTTTGTGGACACTTGGTGGCATTCTGTACCAATTGTACAGTTCCACGTACAATTTTGCAGTATCCATAGCAAATTTATCGAACTTTTGATCGTCTATTTGATGGCCGCATGAAATAACCGACAAGATCGTCGATATTCTCTTCAACAGCTCAACATTTATTCCTGTTATTTCGGAGGTTTTCCCAGGATTCTTAAAAAAAATCGGGCTACGTTGCCAGTATTGGATGTCCCTGCTCCTTGGGTAACTTTGTCAACCTTTATTGACATTTGAACCTATAATCTATTTTGAATATGTTTTTTCTTTGTCCCACTTCTTCCTTTTGTTGATTAGTTAAGCTCTTAATGGTTTCCGCACAATTTAACTTGTAGCTTATATGTAACATGCATTCCAAAATTTTTATCTAGGCATGTAGTGTGGATAAACCATATTTTAAATTATTGTGACTAATAATATAATTTTGAATTTGTTGCAAAATGTTCATCATAGTTGGTTACAATCACATATGTAACAAGTTTGGCTAGATGTGCCGGTTAATGCATTTATCACCTTGCCGTCAATCATCGTAAATATTAAATTAAATGAAACCTGGACATAAAATTCGTTCATCAAAACTTGGCCATTTGTAAGAGATTTCTTCTTCAATTTTATTTTCTTCTACATTAATTGAATCTTTAGTTTCTTTTTGATATTTGAAACTTATGGGTCGGCAATAGCTTGTTGAAGATGGTGTTGAATTTGTCTATATGTCCTTACTTCTGTTCTTTAAGTACGCGACTAGTCGAAGAGGCACCATTGAAAACATGAATAAATTGTCATCTGATACACTGCATCCTTCCATGTCATCGGTTGAGAACTTCTGCATATATTCGCTATGCCCAGAACTGCCATCACAACCCCATTTAGAAATCAGTTCCATCTTTATTATTTCTTCAAAAATTTTCTTAGAAAAGTCAACTGAATCCATAATTCTCTGAACGGTGTGGTTCAGTAAATTTTGCATTGGGATATATAAACCTAAAATGTATTATACATGTTCACAACTGAGAAATACAAGCAACTAATGGTCAATTTGAGAATTTGAGAATATAAGACAATGTTTTTAATCATATATCAAAAAAAGTAATTCAATTTTTTTATTATACATTTAGAAGTACTTATAGCATTTTAATTTAGAGATCTAATTTGGGTATAAGATAATAAGTACAATAATAACCTGATAATTATAATAAACAAGAATATATAATTAACATCAAAAAACAAAAATATTCCCTTACCAAATTAGGTAGTTACTTGCTTGGGTAACACCGCTTTTTAGCTAATGTAAGCTTTTGGTACATAGGGTAAATATCACCACGCTTTTTACTTTCAGTCCTCGTTACCATTGATATTTTGTCATACGACACGTGATAAAGTACCCCAGAGCTTCACCGTCGGTGAAGGGCGGGAATCCTCTTCCTGTAGATTTCGGAGAACGAATAAATTGTCTTAACTTATTTGGCGATTGGACTGCAACTTTTCTAAAGTCTAACATTAAATCGGCAGCTGCTCGGTTTCCATTGGTGTACAGTATAGACTTTGTAGCCCCAATTAATTCTTCGGCAGAAAAAAATGCTTTCAAGTCCTCTATTTTTCTGGCGTTTTGAACGCCCACATAATTGTTCGTACTGTTTTTTAGGTCTCCCTCTAGAAGGAGATAGTTTTTGTTCCGGTTCTGATTTTGGTTCTATTTCTGGGGTCTGGCATTCTACTGACTCTGGATTAATCGCAATATCTTGTTGCATGACAATGTTGAAATTTAAGTTTAGCCAATTTGCTTGCTTTACAATGAATTTCCATTCAGTTCGATTAGAATATTTCTATTTTTGTGCGAGTGAAGCACACAACCCTCTAACTTTTGCTCTAATGGATGCTTGAATTTTTGATCGTTCTGTTATAATCAGTACCATATTTAGAAATAATATAATCGAAAATGATTTCTTGAGATTCGATGGAATTAAATTTAAGTTGGCGTCCTGCATGATTTTTCAGATATATTTTTATAACATGAAACAGCGTTGAATACATGATAGCAAAACAAAACATGATAACATAGAACGCTAGTGTGCACTTTGCACATTGCATTTTTCATTATTTTGAATTATTTTTCAATAATTGTTTTCACGATTTTTTTCCGTAAATTGTCTAAAATGTTATGGCAGTAAACAGTATAAACAGTATGAAGAAAAAAGGAAATTTTATGGTTAGTTTTCACCTATTGACTAACGATATTATTTTGCAAAAAGTACATAAATATTTCACATTTTGCATTAAATTGACATTCCAGAATAATTTGATAAAATTTAAAAAAAAAGTAAGTAGAAAAGTGACTTCGTTTTATTTTCGATAGGACGCGCCCTACATTCATACTATTAACTCCGAAGGTGGCAAAAGGTGGCAGATGAACGAAATGGCATATGATAGATGAAGGTTGAGAGCATGCTATGCCATACAACTTGAACCCCTGCGAGCCCCTGCACAATTCGTGCAACCTATTTCATAAAAAATATCGCCTATTTGTTTGCATATCTTATGAGCATTCAAAAATAAACAAGATGAAATAATTCGGTTATAATTTAGCATGTATATGTCGTACTAAATAACTGATTATTAGAACAAAATACTAAGCAAGTATAATAATGAAGGCTCAACGTTAAAAGGTAACTACACACTAACCAGAAAAACGCATGGATATTAAGGCGCTAGAATTATTCACGACACGCGACTTGTTTCGGTGTAACACTGGTATTCAGACTCTTCTAAAAGAGAAACCCTTTGTACCATGGGTGCATTAGACTATAATGAAGACCCTGGCACTAGCTAATAATACTGTTTAAAATATTGCGTGTTTTCTTCCTTCTGTCTTCACCTCGGGAGTTGTGGGATTTTTCTCCCCTCCTGGGTTAATGGTATTGAAGGATATTGTCGGTCTTCTTCATTCCTCTTGTTTAGATCTTGTTATTTAAAATTAGGTTTTCTATTTTTAGTTTAAAAGGAATGTATTTTAGTTTTCTTAAGTGTTCGTTGAGGTTGTTATATATATTTATTGTTTTCGTTGTTAAGTTTTGTGTATGCTTTGTTGTTGTAAATTTTTCTGTTCTCAGATCTGACTTTCTTCTTGTATTGTGTTGATGGAATTGTTTATTATTTGATAGTGTCATGTTCGTTTTTGTTGTTTTTATTTTATATATTAATAGTAGATTACTCAGTACTATCATGTTTCTTTCATTGAGCTCCTTAGTTTTCTTATATAATTCTGCTGTATTGGTTCTTCGGTCCAGTTTGTAGAGTATTTTTAATATTTTGTTTTGTTGTGTCTGTAGTTTATTCAGGTTTTTTTCAGTTGTGTTTTCCCATATGTTGCAGAGATAGTTGATTTTTGATGTAAAAAGTGCATGATATATTTGTTTCTTTTTCTCTTCCGGTACGTAGTTTCTGATTTTCATTATGGCGGCGATAGTTTTAGAGTTCCCTTTTTTAAGCGTTTCCATGTGTTGATCCCATTTCAGGTTGCTTTGTATTTTCAGTCCTAGATAATTGACTTCTTTTATTTGTTTTATTTTTGTATTCTTGATCGTGACGTTTATGTCTTTTTTCGTTTTATCGTTTGAGAATATCATATGTTCTGTTTTTGCTTCGTTTATTGTTAGCAGTTATTGAAAAACCAGTTTTCCCGCAGTTTTATATCTTCGTTCATATTGTCTTCTATATCTCTATAGTTTTTTCCCGTGTAAACTATACAGGTGTCATCTGCATATACATATATGTGGTTTCCTTTCAAGTTCATTTCAAGCAGGTCGTTTGTGTATATAATATATAAGATTGGTGGTAGGTTCCTCCTTGTGGTATTCCATATTCAACTACAAGTGGTTGGCTTTCTGCATTATTTTCGTTGGTTGTTTGTGTTCTGTTTGATAAATATTTGTTCAATATGTTTAGCTCCTTTCCCGTTATTCCTATTGCCTTAAATTTTTCGATTAATTTTGGTTTTGATATAGTGTCGAAGGCTTTTTTCATGTCAATGTATATAGCTAATACTGGTTGTTTCTTGTCCATCTTCGATGATATGTGGTATATGAGATCTTGTGTGGTCGATGTCGTTCCTGAATATTGTTGGTAGGCATATTGTAGGTAGGTAGAACAATACGGAATATACGTCTCAAGCCGAAACAATTGTTAGAGGGGTGCCCCAAGGTAGCGTACTGGGCCCAATGTTTTTTGTTATATATCTGAATGATATGACACATATGATTCTAAACCTAAATCAAAAAATAGTTAAATATGCAGATGACACAAACTTACTGCTGACAGGTGAGACATATGAAGGAATGATCAGACAGGGGGAAGATTTATACGAGAAGGTTGGACAATGGCTGATCAAAAACAAACTTGTAATAAACCAAAGTAAAACAAGTGTAATCAACTTTAAAACTGACCAATCAAAACAAGAAACTCCCGGTAATGTGAATATTAATAATACAGAAGTGGTGTGCTCCAGAAGCACTAAGTTCCTGGGTATACATATAGATTCAAACTTGAAATGGAAGACACACGTGGAACAACTGCGCGGCCAACTCAGCAGAGTGGTACTAAGAGTGACACAACAATATACAGACTGCGCTACTCTGAGATTAGTATACTTCGCCAATTTTCAGTCGTTGCTAAGATTTGGAATTATTATGTGGGGCCAGAGTTCCAATGCAAGCCAAGTTTTCAGGATGCAAAAGCGAGCGCTGCGCATCATAGCCTGCCTGTCCATAAAAGACTCCTGTCGCGGAGTATTCATGTCTAACGGAGTACTGACTCTGGTGGGCCTCTACATTCAGGAAGTACTTTTGTTTATGGCAAAACACAGACATCTATTCGACAAATTCACCAAACGCCTTGGACACAACACGCGCTCACATAACTTTAACTTCCCTGCTCACAGACTGACAATGTCAGAGAGAGAATGTATATACGCCGCTATCAAGTTCTACTCAAACTTGCCGGGACACATAAAAGAGTCCCTAGATAACACCAAGGTGTTCAAGGATAAATTATTTAATTTTCTAGTAGAATTAGAACCATACACGATTGAGGAGTTCCTGTTGTGGGCTGCTGATCGGGATGCACGGAAAGTGGTTGAAGACTTGACGTGATTTACGATTTGTTTTTGTACTCTCGATCGTTTCATTTTGGGAATTTGTACCCAAAATGTTTTAAATTGTATGCATGACACCATTTCCTGGATTTATGTAATTATTTATGTAAACATATAGGGAATAAAGGTATCTATCTATCTATCTATCTATCTATCTATTGTTCTTGGTTGATAATTTTGTTTCTAAGCAAGTGATTGGTGATTTAAATTTGGATGGTTTTATCTAATACTTTATTTAGTGTTGATAATAATGAAGCAGGTCTGTAATTTTCCGGGTTGGTTTGTCTCCTTTTTTGTAAATTTGTATAATTGTGCTGGTTTTCATATATTCAGGATATATTCCTTCTTCGAGTACTGTATTTATGATTTCTACAAGAATAGGTGTTAGTATTGTTCTGTTTCGTTTTAAGATTTCATTTTTTATCTTATCAAAGCTCGGTGTTTTATGGTTCTTTAAATTTGTTATTATTTAGTTAATTACTTCTTGTGTTGTTTTTCGGAAGATCAGGGTTTCGATTTGCCTCTTTGTTTTTGTTATTACGGGTGTTGTTTGGCTGCTTGTTATTTATTTTTCTGCAAGTTCTTTGCCTATATTTGCGAAATATGCGTTTATTTCGTCAGCGATTTCTTCCGATTTATTTGTAGTGCCTCCGTTTTTTCTTCTTATTTCTCTATGTAGTTTTTGTTTGATTCTTTTCTGTTTATTTGGTCATTTATTATTTTCCACAATTCGTTTGGATTGTGTTTATTTATTTGAAATTTGTTTTTGTAGTATTGCGTTTTCTGTTCTTTTATTTGTGCTGTTGTTAATTTCTTTTGCTTGTTGTATTCTTGTCTTATTGATTCATTGTTTGGATTTTTGAGATGTTTTTTTTAAGTGTGTTTCTTAGTTTTATTTGTTTTATTATAAAGGTATTTATCCCGGGGTTTCTGTTCTTCTTTTGATATTATTTGTTTGTTGGTTTGTTTCTATTATTCTTTGCTTAAATAGCTTTCACTAATATAATTTAATGTCTCGTTTGGAGAAGACGTAATCTCAGGGCCAAAATGTTGTAAAAACTGTATTTTTAATTAATAATTATATTAATTAATATTATTAAATAAATAATTAATTATTGCATGAATTCAAGATCATTTATATCGCGTTCATTTTTTTCATTGTCCGTTAAAATATTTTCTAATTCGGTGCATAATTTCAAGTGCTCACTATCTGAGTACTGAGAAAATTTTGAAATATCGTACAAAAAAATAAAATAATTTGAATATGTTGATAATAATTGAAACCTTTCTTGTACGGATTGTATGATCACATCTAATACACTATTGAAGCAGTTATCTTTAAATTGTAGTTCTGCGCTCACAATTGTTTCGTCGTCATGTTCATAACTGAACTGCTGTTTAATTTGCTTACTCTTAAAGAACCACAATTTTCGAACTTTGTTTCAACAATCTAATAGAGAAGCGACTTCCTCGCGTATACTCGCAAGTTTATGGTATTGAATTTTAGGTGCCATTACTACATCGATATCTGATATTTGACAAAGATGTTTGACATTTTGTGGAGATATTTAACATATAATAAAGATATTTGACATTTCACGAAGATAATTTATTAATATTTGACATTTTCCATTGCCAGTTTATCACTTTTAGGCATTTGAATATATATTTTGATATATTTTGAAGCGACTGTGTTTTGACAAATATGTTTGACATTTTGCGGAGGTATTTAACATATAATAAAGATATTTGACATTTCACGAAGATAATTTATTAATATTTGACATTTTCCAGCGCCAGTTTATCACTTTTTGGCATTTGAATATATATTTTGATATATTTCGAAGCGACTGTTTTCGAAGGTTTTCGAAGGTTCATGTCTAAAGGTGACAACATCATGATATTGTACTATTGGTACTGTTAATATGGTAATATTTGACATTTGATGAAGATATTTAACATTTGACGAGAATACTTGAGATTTTCCTAAAATAATTTATTGACATTTGACATTTTTCAGTACCCGTTTAACAATTTATGACATTTGACGAGTTTATCAATTTTTATCAGCATTTGGTATGAATCCTAATACTTTCAACTTGATTTTATGATAATTAACTATTGGTACCGTTAAGTATTGGCACTGACTGTATTGAAAGTCTTCCTTAGATATCAAAAAAATATTCAAAATATGTCAAAATATTTGGTGGTATTTAGATGTTTCTTTACAAAATATTACCTACTTATAGCACAGCTTTCGTGGGAACCTATCTATTTAAATATTAACCATAATTATTAATTATTAACTTTATCGAATTATACTGTTAAGTACGTGTTATTTCATGCCCACTCAGTATTATTATATATAATGCAAAATAATAACAGAAAGTTTCTCAAATCGTGGCCGCAATGATCATATGACTATTCTCAGTTCCTATGTAATCACCAAACGAGATCGGTTCTTTGACTTTACCGCAGCTTCTGCAGAATGTTACAAATGGCAATAGTATTTCTAGTAAGTTTTGTTTATAACATAAAGATAACTGCTAAAATATACTGTCATAAGATAAGTCAATTATCATTTCTTTCTCTGCTGACGAAAGGCCAAAAGCATCAAAATTTTCAACCACGAACGGGTTTCTTATCCATTCATATTTCGACATGTTAAGATGTCTATAGTAAAATTGGTAATTGCTTTCGTAAATTAATCAAGTGATTTTTAATAAGAACTTTACTTTCTTCTATTTTATTTGCAGAACATGTCATTTTTATATGCGAAAACAGTAAAAATTATAATTTTTTAAATTTATTATCAAATGTTCCAATTTTTTTATAAATGCAGTAATATTGTCTTTGTCTACCATAACGTCAATTTGAGGACCATTCATATTTTGGACGCGGAAAGCGCTGTACAAAAAAAAAGTACTTTAAATAAGTCTATTCTTTACATTTTGTTTTATATTTTACTGCAGATCGTAATGTTTTCAGCCTTATCCCTGGCATGACCGTAACTTCCTATTCAATGGATGTTATATAAAACTGTGCATTTTTATGTACTCTACACACGTTTAATTAAATAAATTAAACTAGTAACATAATTGTTTAACCATACTTAACATACTTTTAACCATATTACAAACTAAAGTGCCACATTTACCTACACTTAAATATTTATTAGGCTCTACGTGTTTTAGCAGATTATAATTCTTAAAAGTACATTCATGCAGAAACAAATCTCAAAAGTATTTAAATTACTTGGAGTAGTCCATTTCCATAGTTTACAGTCCATTTCTTTCTGATCGTGCGACCTAGCTGGAACCAATTTGCAAACTATTACACTTCCATCTAAAACTCATTCGGTTCTTCACCTCCATCCATCACAGTTTGGCGCATAAATAATAGTTCCTTCCGGCATGATGCTCCCCTCTGCGAAAAACTGGGTCCTTCCCACATGCCTTTACTTTTATAACTCGCATAAATCACAACATTCTGCCAGGATCCTATCAACAAGTGAAAATTTACGAAGCGCGGTGAGTACCTGCCCTGACTCACGATTAATCATCCCCTTTGTGCGGGGTTGCTTCATAAATGGGATCATTATGTAAAACAGTGGGTTATTATTTCTTTCCACCCCGGGTCACCGTGTAATGTAAACGTTGAAATTATTCGATCAGTTGCAGAGGCACTTAGCGAATACTGATGGAGTTTGCAGGAATTGCAGGTCTAATGTCCTGCAGTAATTCTCCGAAATGCAGCGACCCGCTGAGGTGAGCAGTGTCTAAGTTTTGAAATGGGTCTGGCGTTTAGTGGGGTAAATAGGCCTGCTTGCGACTTGTTGCGACTACATAGTGGAAATGTCAACCTCCTTATCAAGAATCTGAAGTGCTTACCCGTTTGCTTTTCACACAGTATCACAAGTTCCACACAGTAAAATTGTTAAAAAATTACACGGAATGTTCTGAGAGTAGTATAATTTATTATTTTTTTTTTAAACTTTAACATTTGAGTACTAATATCAGTTAGGAAGAGTGGAATTTTTCCTACCAAGTGCGGAAATAATGTTTCAACATAAAAAGTTATAAGTCAATTTAGGGAAATTGTACATGTAATGTTTTATCATTACTGTTAATCTTAACAGAAACATGTTCACAATTCGTGAATGAAATTCCAGTACCGGTCTTTGTGGAAGTATAAATAGGGTTATTATTTACTTACTTTTTTTATTGCTCAATATTTTCGTTGCTACTTGAAGCTTATATCCAACTGAGCTCTAAATATATCATTCTTCCACATTTGAAGATTTTCATCTACCATGCCTCTTAAGAGTGGTGATGTCTACTCCTTAGCGATGAGCAAGAAACATCGTTGTTTTTAAAACATCGATGTTTCGGTTCTACATCGATGTTTAAAACATCGATGTTAATAATTTAATGTTGTCAAACCAACATCGATGTTTCCGATGCAACATCGATGTTTTGGTAAAGTGGTAAAACACCAAAATAAGCAATGATGGCGCCATCTATTTATTCATATACGTAATCGAACAAATAAACTGTACCAGGGTCTGTGCAGGTTCCTGTACACTTTGCAAACCGAAGACGACCGGAAATATTTATAATGCGCGTTCGAGCTGTACTGTGGCTGTACTTCCCATGTCTATGTGATTTCGATGTGTCCCGTGTGGAAGTATTTATAATGCGCGTTTGAACTGTATTGTGGCCGCACTTCCCATGTTTATGTGATCCAAGTCTTGTGTAATAAATTGTGATTTATTTGTATTCATTTTGCATTCAATACCCGATTAACATTTGGTTAGTCCACTTTTATTTATCAAATATGTCATATTTCCGACTACTTTTTTGTAGGTGTATTAACTACTATTACCTAATTAATATTATTAGCGAAAAGATCGCGCAATAGCTCCGAAAAGCATTATGTGGAAGCATTTCCCTAAAAGTGACACAGGAAAGTCAGCAATTTGCAAATTGTGTTCAAAAACATTTAAAACAGCTGAAATACCTCTAATTTGAAATGTCACTTAAAAAGTAAACACTTAGAGGTGTTTAAATTAATATACTCTGAAGACGATATAGATATAGAATACAGAGCCGTCAATAAAAAATGTAGAACAATAACACCGACCCAGTTGCCTTCAACTTCAAGAACAGATAGTAATGTTAGTAGTGCCAGTACTGTATCATTGATTGCCGATTTAGATTCAGACGATCTTGTTGGAAGTGTTGTTGAACAGTTTGAAAGTGCCAAGGGAACCAGCATTCAAAATATAAATAAAACTGTGACTTTACAGCCTCGGGTACATTTTCAAAAACAGTCAACAATTGACGGTACGTTTTCCAATTTAAAATCATGAAGGAATGTGTAAGACTTCGGTTTTCCCAATATTTAATAATTAGGTATATTTTACTTGTAATCATAAATTCTTGTAATTTATGATATTTGTTTTGGCTCGTGATTTATCTATTTTACCATTATTTTGTGTGATCGTATAATGGCAGTACTTCTTTACGTTATGTTTGATATGAAATCATTATCGTGACGACTCAAACTTCTTTTAGAGGTAATGCGTGTGTTAGTAACAATAATATTAATAAAATAAAGACAAAGAATTATAGATTAAGTGTAATTTATTGACTTTAAAGGATTTTGCACCATTAATTAAACATCAACTTGAATTTAATGACTTTCTTTATTGACTCAAAAAGTGTTAGTTAGTTTTGGATAAAAGATGTACTTAACGTCAATGACTTTCACACATTGCTCAATTCTACGTGCCCGCAAAACGGCTCAATGCATGTCACCACTTCATGAAATATGTCACTGTTTATGCCTTCCAATGTCATTTTTCATCTATTACTTCAGGAATAACTAATTAGGTTTTGATAGATACAATTTTGTTAAATACGTCCTGTAAATTGTTCGTATGACTGATATTAATGAATTTGCAATAAGATTAAATAATGTTTTTACTCATTACACAAAACAACCAATAATTTGCCACAGTATTGCCCAGTTATTATGTAAATTATACCTTAATATTTCATAATTATTCCCTGGAGAACATTATCGTTTTTAGATTTCATCTTGAAATTTAGAATGAAATTCGTTAAATAAGCAATTCTGATAATTTTATGGATTTCATTTACTTAACCCTTTTTTTGTTAAAATTTTGTAATATTTATTTCCGATTTAAACTAAATCTTAATTTGATTCAAATCCATATGATTAATGATAATGATAATTAAATAATGTTTTGCCGCTTTATCGAAGAGATATTATTTAGGTTATATTTTAACAATTTATACTTATCCCCTGAAGAGTATTATCCTTTCTATTCTACATTTTAATTGATATGTTTAGATGAATTCTTAACTAGTGAGGAGAATTGTTAATCATGTCTACTAAGGTAAACACAATTAGAGATGGTAGCATTCTCCTGTCGGAACGCGAATGACACCGGAAATATTATCTCATTAACATCCACGACATCGCTCAAAGCGTATGCCAAAAATTAATAAAGCTTTTGAACAACCCACGTATGTGTAACCGGAACGATTACCTCATTAACATCCACGACACCGCTCATAGCGTATGCCAGAAATTAATAAAGCTTTCGAACATCCCACGTATGTGTAACCGGAACGATTACCTCATTAACATCCACGACACCGCTCATAGCGTATGCCTGAAATTAATAAAGCTTTCGAACACCCCACGTATGTGTAACCGGAATGATTACCTCATTAACATCCACGACACCGCTCATAGCGTATGCCAGAAATTAATAAAGCTTTCGAACATCCCACGTATATGTAACCGGAACGATTACCTCATTAACATCCACGACACCGCTCATAGCGTATGCCAGAAATTAATAAAGCTTTCGAACATCCCACGTATGTGTAACCGGAACGATTTTATATATATTTCATGGGGTCTTCGTTTTTGGTACTTTAGTAGGAATGTAGTAATTATTGCTACTTAATTTCGAAATAATCAATACCATCCTGAACACAGTCACTTTCAAAATAAATCGGATAATACTCTTTGTAATGATATTCGCGGATACTATTAATGAAGATAATAACGGACTGACGCCACGCCAATCTGGAACCAACTAAACTTTTTGTATGCAAAGCGATGCTATTTATATTAAAATTTTGCCCACTCAGCGATGTTGTGTGATTCCCCGTAACATTATTTCTAATTTCGGTGATCTCACATGGGCCCTATAGCAAGGTTATTGACCTAAAAATACTAAATTGTTATGATTTGTCATCGGCCGGCTCGGGCGCCTGTGTTTTGTTTATAAAATTGCGTCACCACGCATCGAACGCGTCTTAATAAGTTATTATAAAAGTTCTCGTAATTTCGTTTGCAATCTATTCAAATTGAATTCATATTTAATTAGATTACTTATTAAATCCCCCAAATGATCACCCCCTTCCTATTCTAACACAATACATGGCTTTTACGTGTGTTTTTCAATGTTTATACCTGAATATGAAATTGTTATAATTTTATTTCGAACCGTTTCAATTAATATCAGTAATTTTTCGTAATAATATATATAAATTAATTCATACAAAATATGTGCATTTCGATCCCTTACAAATGATAGGGCCAAATTTGTAAAACTCACAAATTCAATTATATATATATATATATATATATATATATATATATATAATATGCAAGGATTATCGGCCACTTTCCTTAGTAAAAACCGAGGGTCTTAAAAATCTTTGAACGTTTTGGCACCTCATTATGTGATCCCATCACTCAGGACAATATCACGCCTTGATTTGAAATACAAAAGTTTTTAAAATTTATATCGGCTAAAAATTGCAAGATTGCCAACGTATACTCTGACATCCGACATTTGGACATATGATATGCAAACTAGAAGTTTTATTGGCATAACTTTGCATTTTGCAGAAAATGGTGAAATGAATTCAGTAGATTTAAGGGTGTATGATTTAAACGAGCGACATACGGCTGAATATATTTCGCAGGTACTACTGCAAACATGTGAGCAATGGAATGTAGTAGCCAACAAAATTACGAATGTTGTTACTGATGGAGCAGCAAACATGACCAAGCCAGTCGAAGTAGCTTATGGAAGGAAAAGCATATACACTGTTTTGCTGATCAGCTCAATTTAATAGCCGAAAGAGCTATTAAATCAGTAAATGAACTAGGGATTGTTATATCCAAAATTTAAGCCATTGTTGCGTGGTTCCAGCAATCAGTCATAGCTAGTGACGAGTTGCGAAAATCGCAACAATTCGAAGGAAAAAAACTGATTCAAGAGGTATCAACTAGATGGAACTCTACATACCAAATGGTCGAGCGCTTTTTAGAATTGCGGGAAACTGTGAACGGAATTGTTAATAGGCATCCAGCTGCTCCCATAATGGTATCAGCTATAGAAATTGGCGAATTAAAGAAAGTAATGGAACTTTTGCAAGCACTGGAGGCAGCAACGGTCGACTTTTGTGGGGAAAAATATACCACGTCTAGTCGTGTAATTCCTGTTCCATATAATTTGGAACAAACAATTTTAAAAGTTTTTACAAATGACAATTTTAATACATCCGTATCATTAATAGGTATCGGCTTTGTTGCGAGAATGTAACAAAAGATTTGGTGCAGTCGAGCAAGTGCAGTTACTTGCTTCTGCAACAATATTGGATCCGAGATTTAAAAAGATTTATTTCAAAAATCCGGTAAATGTATCAAAAGCAGCCCAATTCATTCAAGACCAAGTAGGGCAAAACGATGAGCTGGGGATATCTTCACATTCACTACCAGGAAATACAAATAATGGTGAGGTTTAGACATTTGTTGCAGCATAATACTAATATGTAGCAATATAAACTGCTTGCAGATTCTGATTCTACATCTAACCTATAGGGAGAACATAACAAAAAATAATTGACGACAATATGTTCCAACAAGAACGAAGCATTAGCGAACTGTGTGGAACACAAGTTACACACAGTTAAATTGTTAAAAAATTACACGGAATATTCTGAGAGTGGTATAATTTATTAAATATTTTTTTGTAAAACTTTAACATTTGAGTACTAATTTCAGTTAGGAAAAGTGGAATATTTCCCAACAATATGTTCCAACAAGAACGAAGCATTAGCGAACTGCCATTATATTTGAAAAAAATCTGTTATAAAAAATCTCAATGCAAAACTACTAAAATGGTGGATAAACAATAATTCAGCGTATTCTTCTCTCTTTCCCGTCGCTAGAAACTCTTATCCACCGTAGCAACCTCGGTTCCTTCTGAGTGGCTCTTTTCTAAAGCCGGACAGACGCTGACCCAAGATAGAAATAGGTTAAAAGAGAAAAACCTGTGAAAACTGCTGTTTCTGCATTCTGTAGATACATTGTATTGAGAACTTTAATACATTTAAATAATAAATAGTAAGTACAATTTTTTTTTTATTTGAATTTTGAATATCTACTTAGGCACAGAATGCATAAACAGCAGTTTTCAGGTCTTAGATCTATTTCCCTATAAGCCTATTTTTTTAAAATTTTATTTTATATATTTTTTTAATTTACTTATCAAATATTTGAAGTATTTTACATGTTTGCTTTTGTTTGTTACTTTAATAAATTCCGTTGAAATATCATAATTATTATGTTTTTCAAACGATGTTTTGGCAACGTCGATGTTAAGTTTCGATGTCAACATCGATGTTTTTTGTAAAGTTGCCCATCCCTACTGCTCCTGCATCAACCAGTATCGTGCAAACGTTCTTCTAAAGCAATGCCCCTTATAATTGGAAGGATTCGGTAACTTCAAAACTTGATTGATTCCAATAGGTTGCCTCGTATATTTTCCGCTTCGATATCCCAAGAAAAACCTTGAAGTTTCATTTGGTGAAGGAGGAAAAGAAGTATATTTGCGAAATATTTCAAGCAGATGGACGATTCTTACCAAACTCTAGTTTTTGTGTACCTAACCTACGATACCATTTACCATTTTCAAGTATAACAATTTGCTTGTAAAATAGCTCTGCTAGTAAAATGCTAGTAAATCATCTGGAATAATGTTTACCTTTCACTACCATAGTTTTTTTCTGCGTAATGTTTGTGAATTTTCTTGAAAATATTTTCGAAGTCATGAAATCTCAACTCCGTAAGGCCTACCCAATAGGGTGGGCCGAAAACGACTGAAAAAAAAAATTAAAATCGAGGTACGGCTAATGTGGAAAAGTTGTATACTGAAAAAAATTGAATCGCACACCAAAATTGGGACCGATTAAAAAAATACTCGGGCCCAGGGGTTCCAAAAAAATCAATTTCTTCATTTATATTTATATATATTAATACATAGTTAAACAACTTGGAAATACATATTATATACATATAATTAATTTCACTGCATTCTTGATGCGAAGTACTGCTTCTTGTGTTCAAATTTTGGCATTTCCTTTCTTGCATTAATGTTAGCGCGTATACAGGTCACTTTTACGACGCCCACCATTAGGATCTATTAAACGGAAATACACACAGATTTGGTCAAATGGGATAAAAGTTTCTTATTTTTGTACCTTTCAATTGTTGAAATTATGTTATGCGTACAAAAATATATGTCACATTAGCAATCTAAAAGGTTAACATTCTACGCCTTATGTAGGCCAGTGTATGTAAACACTGGCTGAGTAAACATTTTTTATGAGGTACGCATGAAACGGAGAGTGTTCGATATTATAAGTAGTCACACTCCAGAATTCATTGGAAATAGACGTATTAAAACTCTGGCGTTTTATTTTTCTAAACCCATAATCCCAACATCAATATACTGAAACGAAATCTGGGATATCTTGCAGAGTTCTTGAAATAATGCGGAAACACTGAAAAAGTACACTTTCATTTTCCTCTTATAACTTTTTTTATTTTGAAGGAAAATTTTAGAAACTTAGTACGCTTACATTTTTCGACGTGAGCTTTCTGATGACAGTACCAAATATTTTTTGCGCCAACTAGATGCCATTTCCATAGTCAATTTTTCATTTTCTTATGGCCGCAAAATTGGATATTAATAGCATTCAAAAGAGCGAAAAAACCAATTTCAACCATGTATTACTTGATATTATTTACCACCAAAAATCGATTATTTAAAAATTTGTTGCAAAAATCAAACTACTGTAGACTGCTCTAAATTAAGTTGCCATCAACGTTTTTTTTTAAATATTATAAATTTTAATAAATATACTTAAACTGAAAACTTCACGGTGTTGAGGTTTTCTTCACTGCGTTGGAATTTATTATCAATTCACGTAATAATCTCTATTGGACAAGAAAGCACAGCACTGATTTAGTTGATAATATCGGACTGTGTAGAACTGTTTCCAGTGTTGAATTGATTCTGGTTTTCTTAATATTTAAAACACTTTTTAATAGAAACAAGAAATATGACAGCAAAAAAAATGACGAAAAGCAAAAAAAAATCGCCAAAGACTCGCGCTGGAAAGACTGCGTGAAGCAAGAAAATATAATTCAGAAAAATACGAAGAAGAAACGAAAAAGTAAAGAGAACGGCGGAAAAGACGCAATGAACAAGGGGAAGTGAAAAGTATAGCAGAATTATCCGAAAGGAACAAAAGACAGCAACGCAAAAAATGGAGGGAACGCAGCAAGCTAAATTACGATCGAAAGAAGAATGAAAGAGCATTGTTAAAAAGACTTGACAAAGAAACTCTGCCGTCAAGCCCTGCAGCGCTTAACAATCAAATAGCTAGACCTTTAAATGTACATGAAGACGGTAGGGTTCGGGACGGAAGGTTGCGAAGAAAAACAAATTTACAATTTACAAATTTAGAAATTAAAAGCTTAAAAAAGAAACTGAAGACTGAAGAGAATAAAAATCAAAAATATAAACAAAAATTTAAGAGACTTACATCTAAATGTAAATCTATAAAGTGTAGTCCTCTAAAAAATGTTGATAACTTATTAGAGAATCAAATCATAAGTTAAAATACTACTGATAATTGACGATGTAATGAAAAAACAGTTATCAGAAAACTACCAACAAAAGAATAGTACCAAGGAAAAACGTTTATTCTGGGAAAATGTCTTCGGTCAACGAGTATCAAACCTAAGAAAGAAGACTCAGCTAAAGAACGAAATATCATGTTTTGTCAGATTGAAGACAAGCAAAAGAAAGAGAAACGAGACTTTTAAGAAAACAAGAAGTCTTGTTCAGTTGTTTCTTGAAACAGATGAATACAGCCGACTTTGTCCAGGAAAACTTGATTTCGTTAGACGAAATAAGGTTAAGTAACAGAAAAGATGGTTAAACGACACGCTGAAAAATCTTTATAAGATTTATTTTAAACAAAATTAGCTACGCGACAATCTAAAGATGTCGACCTTTTTAGGTTTTACAACCATCTGTAAACAAACGTGATACATGTTCATGTGTCATGAACATGCATACAATTGTTCCATACAAACGTTGCCTTAATAGCTAAAAAAAGAAACTTCTTGAAATTATTTGAGAAAGTAGTCTTCTAGAAATTTACAAAAGTATATGTTGCCCCGAAATTACTATCAATGAGGAGTGCCTGGAGTGGTCCTGTTATAAATGTAAGTACTTAACAATTGGCATACGGGTTGACGATTTAGAAGCGGGTGACACAATATTATATGAAAAATAGGGCCCCTAAACGGGGTGAGTTAGTAATAAAAGGGCAGCAAAAGATATGTAGTAGAACTGTAAAAGGCAAAATAAAGGGTACAAAACTAGAGTTGGCAAATATATTTTACGGCGCATTAAATCAATTTCTTTTACACGTTCGAAATATTATCCATCATCAACGAACTATTCAATTGATAAAAAAGAACCTTAGACCAGATGAAGTCTTAATGCATATAAATTTCTCCGAAAACTACAACTGTAAATATGGAGAAGAGGTTCAATCAGCTCACTTCGGAGGGTCAAAGCCTTAATTATCTCTGCATACAGTTGTCACTTATAATTTAAATGAAAAAAGGCAATTGGTCAACAGTTGCTTTTGCACTATGCCCTCCAATTTATGACACCATCGCGTCGCAATTATGGAACATTTTAAACCAGTTATCAGCTATTTAAAAACCAAAATTGAGAGAATAAATTATATTTATTTTCCAAGCGATTGACCATGTACGCAGTATCGCAACAGGAAAATGATGATGCTCGTAGCAGCTTACTTGCCAAGGCTTCTAAGCTTTAAAGTAATTAGATGGCATTTTAGTGAAAAAGTACATGGCAAAGGAGCTCCTGATAGATTGGGAGGCTGTCTAAAAAGTAGAGCAGATGCTCTAGTTGCGAATGGAGTAGACGTCCCTGATTTCGAAACTTTTGTGATCATGGTTCATGATCATGATCATGATTCGCAAAAATTCAGAGGAATTAACATTTTTGGATTAAAACTTGATAACTGAGGCACAATAGAATCCTATTTACCAAAACTGTTACCAAATTTTAAGGGATTAATGAAAACTCATGAATATATTTGGGAAAGAACTAATTTATTTATTGAGGTGAGACAGCTTTCATGCTTATTTTTTCACTACTACGTGTTTTCATTATAGACTTGAAAATTTAAGTGTTTGTGTTGAGTCTCTATCCAAACAGTTAATGCAGCCGATTCGTCAATATCAGACGATTTTTTTTCGTACACGGCATGTTTTTAATCTCCGCTATCGCCTCGATCAAAAATCCTAACGTATTGCATAAATAGCTATAAAATATGTAAAATTAGTATATTGAGTATTTAATGAGTATTAATATTTGGATTTGGGTATACCTGTTTGCATGTGTGCATGTGTTTAATTACTCTATGTTTTATATGTCTATGTATGTTTTATTATTGTCTTTATTACTCTAGAAATCTCTATAGCGTCGTTTTAAAGTTCCATATTGTACGGAAACAAAATATTTCGCAAGTATTAGAAATTTGCGATCCTATTAATTTTTGTATCCGCGGTACATTTTCACGTGATGGAATAATATAATTTTGTTTTTAATAATATTAATATTAGAATTGATATTCAATACATTTTATGTATTGAATTATTGAATGCATTTTATGATACTGAACATAGCCCTCCACCAGACATACAAATGCAACAGTAAGGTATTTATTGAATTTGTCAGTATTCTTCTGCTTCCACTCGTCCAAATATATATATATATATATAAATCGATAATTGAGTTATGATGAGCAGCAGTGGCGGCGCTTTATTGAAAAATAAAGTAAGGTAGCGGATCAATTTTGTTGGATAAAAATTTGATATAGCCTATCAGGCGCAGAACTTTGTTCCTTTTACTCGTCTTTTGGGTCTTACTCTCCTGCAGTAAAGCGGAATTCAATATTGAAATATGATTTAGTCGATTCAAGTCAATGTTCCTTTCAAGAAATAAGTAATGGCGCGGTACTGCATTTGAGATATATTTATTTTAATGATACCGGAAGAAAAATTCAATACAAATGCGATTGACTGACGAACTGGATTCTTATTTATGTCGTATACACATTTGTAGCACTGAGCTGGGCTGTACGCTGTGATATTTGCTACTGGCTTCTAGCCGTAATAAAATACACATAATTTCACATTAAATGAGCGTGTTAACAAAAACTGTATTCCTATTGTTTTGTTAAATCATTTTTGTAGATTACATACGTTAAATTCAATATTTTTAAAATTTGAATATTCCTATGATCAGTGAATGTTGATAGTGATAACATTAGAGCAAATTCTGATGTTTATAATTTTTATAATTAAATTGTACGAATCGGTGGTTAATACTTGGTGAAACATCTTTAAATTAGTATAAATGGTTAAGTTGTAGTAGTATGGTTTAAGTATTAGTATAAATGGTAAGTCACTTGGTTAAGTTTCAAATATTTTTAATAGAAAAACTCTACAATTGTTTCGGTCTCACGACCATAACCACGAAACAAATAAATCTGAATACAAATTCATGAAAGACGCTATATATAATCTAAATACTAGTGTAACATTATTATCCCATTAAGGTTTCCTGGATTTGCGAAATGAGGTGCTTTCAATAATCCCATTGAACACCTGATTAGTTTCAAAACAGATCTGGTCAGTCACAATATTCCCCGTTGGTTTTTTTAATATCTAGAATTTCCAGGAGGTCCATTCTTCGTCCCTTATTGCCGGCATGGAGAATGGAAATACCGTCTGTGCTAATGAAATTATTTTCATGTATACAGTGATCAGCGATTGCCGTCGATGCTTTGTTGTCGAACACTGCTTTTTGGTTTTTCTTAAATCTTGTGTTCAGATTGTGCCCTGTTTGACCTATAAAATATCCGTCACATTCCGATCAATTTAACTTGTACACACCACTTAGTTCGCCTAAGGTAGATTTCTCTTTTGCGTTACATAATGCACTTCCTAAATTAAATTTATTAACCATCACACATTTTATGCATAATTTCTGTAATCTATTCTTAATATTAATACTGGCTTTGTCCACAAAGTTGATGAAATAATATTTCATCTCTTTTATATTTATTATTATTGCATTAAATAATAATTTCTCTGCTATTTTCTTTTAGTGTTTTTTAACTAAAATATCTATTAATAGAGTGTAGCGGAGTCATTCATATTTTATTTTTTTGTGTCGAAACTGTAACAGATATCTAAAATTATAAAGATACCAAAAAACTTAATAATGAATGGCTGCGTCAGATTTGATTTTTTTTTTATTATTTATTTGCTATGTCATTAAAAAATATGAATGTATTAATGTTGGGCTACCCTTGTTTTATACACAACCGGTCTACTGATAATAACAATATTATGTCAAAATATGAGTTCTACTGGTATAAAGTGTCATAACAAACAACAACCAAATCAATGTAAACGTTCTCTCGTTATAAGCAAGGTTTGTTTTTTGTTAATTAATTTTGAAGCTGAATACTGACTAAACCAAACGCATTTGTATATAGATAAGTTATGTTAAATTGTTTTTTTTATCCCAGTAATCTGTGGTTAAGCCATGTCCACATAATTTAGAGACACCCTGTATAAGCAAGGGATGCATTTATTGACAAATCTTTGCCCACTCTTGATATGAAGCCCTACAGCTTCAGACCCTTGTTAACCGTATTGATAATATGGGAGACAAAAGTAAGTTTTTTGTCAAATATGACTCCTAAATTGCTGATCTCGTCCACTCGCTCGATTCTAGTGACATTTATGAAATATTCTGTCATTATTGCATTCTTGCCCCTGAAAAAAGAAATTGATTTGCATTTATTCGTATTAAGCTGAAGATAAATACAATTAGATATTTTATCTAGATTTTGTTGAACCAGTGAAGCTTCTAGGAGATTTTTAATTCTCCCGAAAAGTTTTAAGTGATCGGCATATAATAAGCCGATGCAGAATTTAAGACACTAGCAGTGAAGTTATTTATAAAAGTGATAAATAATAATAGTCCAAATGTGACCCTTTCACTTGAATTTCTCTTGACACACAATTGCCAATCCTTACATATTGCTTACGATCGTCGAGAAAACTTTGTAGCCATCTTATGATTCTATACCTTTTCAAGTTCAAATTGAGACCAATCAAGTTCATATTGATACCAATCAATTCTAAATAGAGACCAATCAATTTCAAATTGAGACTAAACAAAATCAAGTTGACACTAAACAATATCAATTTTATTTGTTTAGTCTCAACTTGATATTGTTTAGTGTCAACTTGATTTTGTTTAGTCTCAATTTGAAATTGATTGGTATTAATTTGAACTTGATTGGCCTCAATTTGAAATTGATTGGTCTCAATTTGAACTGGATTGGTCTCAATTTGAACTTGAAAAGATATAGAGTTGAAACCAAGTACATTCAACTTATGAAGAAGCACCCCGTGAGAGACACGATCGATTTCTTTTTCGTCCTATTTCTGCAGGGTATAATTTTGCATGTCATAAGTGCACTTTAGTAGGCATGTTATATGCTTTTCTTTTGCCGCTATTGTAATGCAAACTGTCAAATAATAAAACCATTTAGAATAAAGTATTGCAGATATCAAAATCAACAAAATGAATCATTACACAAATCAATAAATTATCAATTTATTCTTAATACATGGCAAGTTCGATATAATTGTTGCTCTAACATGTAGAGTATTCATGTCCCCGAAGATAAAAATCAAGAGGAGTAATATCAGGAGACCTTGTCATGGTCCATGGCCATGGACCAGTTCCATGGTCCTAACCTCATGAACCATCTATCCTCGAACATATCAATCAGTTGTTGAGATACCTCCTGGGAGCAATGAGCCGGGGCCCTATCGAGTTGATACCAACATATTCTTCTTATGTTCAGATGTAGTTCATCTTAAAAGTATTCTACAACAGTCCTTAGAATGTTTAAATATATCTCACCTGTTAAATCTCCATATAAAATATTTTACACGATTGTCCATCAAATTGCAAGACATTGAAATTGAATTTATTTTGAAAATTCCTAATTCTTATTGCATGTCGGTTTTCGTTTGCCCATAAATGATTATTTCTTCTGTTAAAAATGCTTTCACGAGAAAATTTAGCATTATCGGTCCACAACACATTATTCAAAAACTGATTATTTTCTTGCTGTTTCACCAATAAAAAATCGCATAAATGTATGCTCTGAGCAGTATCATCCAAATACAATTCTTGCACCAAACTAAATTTGAAATTGTGCATACCATGTTTTAAAAAAAAAACTGTACTGAAGATTTATTAACGCCTATTTCTTGCACTCCTCATTTTCCATAACTAGCTTGTGTCGATGTCTTATTGCATTCAATTGTCCAAATTGAACAAAATTTGATTCCAATCTTCTAAATCTTGTTTTATTCATCGCGGCAAATGTGGATAAGTTTCATCGAATACTCTACATGTTCGAGCAACAATTCTATGGTAGTTACCATGTAAAACATGGTAAATTGACATGCGCAATTTCTGACGAAAAAGTAATCTTCGAAATAATTCAAAACATACTTGCTTTAGAAGTATGCTTATATTATACTTTTTTGTAGTAAATATTTCTCTTAATCGTGCTATGCGATAAAAAATGGGTCATTCCATTAAAAAAAAATGAATTACGAGATATTTAAGAGGGCACTTAGATATTGACATTTTATGAACACTTCTTATCAAAATTGACAGTTTCCAACAATTTTGCTCATAGAGGCATCTTCTAGATACAATTAGAAATATAACTTATAATTTTATCTTATTCCTAAGAGAAGTTGTAGACAGATTTCAGGCTACCTTTTAGAAGTCAATTTTTTAGAAAAATATTTTTTTCTTGAAACCAAAAGAGATAAGTGTACATACATTCTTACAAAATATGTTCCAATTTAAACAAGGAATTTAAAAATATAATAATATATGGGGTGTTCCATTTAAAATAAGAAAGTTGGTGCTATTTCCGGTGGAACCGGAAGTGATAGAAAGTTGAAAATATTCCATTTGAGGATAACTGATTCAACCGTATGATGAGGATTTTTTTGAAATTTTTAGGACAACGGCAACCCTGTAAACTTTTAACGAACGGTTTAGCGTAGACACCCTGTATATACACTGTGTATCAGCCAAATGGAATAAATTCGATAATAAATAAATGGGGGCGTGTTCGAAAAAACGCTCGGACACGTCGATTGTTATTTTTAGTTGCGCATTTTTTTCAACAAAAACTTTTTATACAGGGTGTGTCATGTGACCGTGGCCAATACCAACTTTCTTATTTTAAATGCAACACCTGGTATATTATTCAATTTTTGGATTCTTCAGAAAATTCTAGACATATTTCATGTACAATATCCTATACCTATCTTCAACTGTTTCGGAAATATTAAGTGTTTTCAGATTTATTGCATAAATTAACATTAAAAAAAGAAAATTATTTGATTACAGAAATTCGTTACAACACACTCAAAAACTAATAAGTAATACTGTTTATTTCTTGATAATGTAAAAAAGCAAAAAAAAAACAATAAATTTCAATGGAGGAGATGTTCAAAATGCTCGCCGTGAACGTCTTGGCAACATCCTAATCTTAAATAGAAATGTCTTCTAACGTTACTCAACATCTCAGGCGTGACCGATCTAATCGCAAGCATTATTCGTGTTCTTAAGTCAGCTAAGCCGAGGGGTTTAGTTTTGTATACAATACTTTTGACATATCCCCATAAGAAGAAGTCTAATGACGTCAGATTAGGGGATCGTGCTGGCCATTCCATCGATCCTCGCCTCCCTATCTGCCGATTTGGAAATATTCGGTTGAGGTTGAAGATAGGTATAGTTGAAACAGTTGAAGATAGGTATAGGACATTGTACATGAAATATGTCTAGAATTTGCTGAAGAATCCAAAAATTGAACAATATACCAGGTGTTGCATTTAAAATAAGAAAGTTGGTATTGGCCACGGTCACATGACACACCCTGTATAAAAAGTTTTTGTTGAAAAAAATGCGCAACTAAAAATAACAATCGACGTGTCCGAGCGTTTTTTCGAACACGCCCCCATTTATTTATTATTGAATTTATTCCATTTGGCTGATACACCCTGTATATATACAGGGTGAGTTTTTTTTGGATGTTTAGTATGGGGATCTCGGAAACTAGCGGAGATAGAGGAACGGTTAAATGGGGAAAGAATTGCAATTTTACGAGTTCAATTTCATGAGCTTGTTGTTTTTTGGAAAAATTGCATGGCTAACTAGATATCTCGAAAAAATATATTTTTGTTATTTGGTTCGGTGCCTATGGATCTGTTATTATTGACTTAAGAAAACATGTGTAAAGGAAAAAGTTGTACGTAATTATGTGCTTAATAATACAATCTAACCGATTATTTTATTAAAGCTCTAATTTTTGAGTTATGAGGCAAAGTTGAGTTTTTTCTAATGGAAACCATAGATGGCCATGACTTTATAAAACAGGCGCTTTTTCAGCTATTCTAATGATATACCACTTGATATAGTTATGTTTATAAATAATTAAATTATCGTTATTTTTTACTTTTCATTAAATAAGAAAATTCAAGTTAATTTTTTTTTTCTTTTCATTTCGAAATTATAAACATTATTATTTTGGTGTACAATGTTTATTTCGTTGGAGTTACAACTTGATATTAAAATTATTTCTGATAAAACAAAATTACATAAGTACAAAACTACTAAACAGGGAATAACATACGATAAATTGAGAAACAATACAAGCATATTAGAACGTAACTAAAGTAGTATCAAAACAACGTAATTAAAGTTAGGAAAGTATTTAAGACTAAATATGTTCAAAAGGTTCACCATTATGAATAATGCACACCTTTTTAAAACAGAATTTGTTGCTTTTCTAACGGAGCGTCCATCAATATTAGCAATAACTTGTAACTTGTAAGTACAGCTTGTCTAAGGTCATCTACTGTGACGTGCGATGTTTGATACACTCTATCTTCTACCATTCCCCATAAATAAAAATCTAAAACTGATAGATCGGGAGATCGGTCACCTCTATAATTGTCGTTTGTATCTATCATTTGTTTCTATAATGCACTACTTCGAATAGTTCGAAACTGAAAAGAAAAAAAATCCCATAATTTAATTATTTACAAAAATACTTATGTAATATGATATATCATTAGAATCGTTGAAAAGAGGCCTTTTTTATAAAGTCATGGCCGACTATGGTTTCCATTAAAAACAACACAAGTTTGTGTCATAACTAAAAAATTATAGCTTAAATAAAATAATCGGTTAGACTGTATTATTAAGCACATAATTTCCTATAACTTTTTCCTTTACACATTTTTTCTATAAATATATATATATATATATATATATATATATATATATATATATATATATAAAATTGTTACTTACTTTTGTTGTTGTTGGGCCCTAATTTATAAGTTACAGTTATAAATGAAATACTACGAATTTAATATTGTATAACCTCACTTTTTTGTTTACAGCTTATGAATTTTATTATTTTGTTTTTCTCCTTTCTCGGGGTCAAAAAGTGGGATCAAAATAAATTAGATGGCAGGCAAGGAATATTAATTTTAATTAATATTTATTATAATATTAAATATTTAGATAATTGATAACAAAACAAACACTAATTCAATATGAAATAAAATGAACGCTTGACAATAGAAAGCAAGTTCTGTCACTAATTAACAAACTAACACTATCAATATTTAATAACAATAATTCCCTAAATTCCTAATTCGCACAATTAACTCCCTAATTGAGTAGTAATTTTAGTAAATTCTACCTGGCATTCATATTCATATTCCTGGTGAAGAGCGGCAACTCGCAGATGTGATCGGCAATCCTGGTTTCAAATGTCGAATCAGTAAATTAGATTAAGTCGGCACCAATTCCCTCGATTCAAAGTCCTGCTGTCCTCGGTCGATCCTCTTCTATAGTTGACGTTCTCGCTGAATCGTCTTTGGGGTTGAAGTTCTCGGTGAATCCTCTTGGACTCCTTTCAGCTGTTCCGTGTTGATAATGATTCCCTAGTTCACGTCGAGTGTTTACAGATGCTCGAACGCAAATAATTACTAACATGTTCCGTGTTGATTATGATTCCCTAGTTCACGTCGAGTGTTTACAGATGCTCGAACGCAAATAATTACTGTCCCGAAATTGATTATATACGCGTAAACAAAACGTACATCAAACTGTTTTTGAATAACGCGTCAATCTAAATAAATATTGTTCGACGATATTTTTTTCTATACAACTGTTTTCTTTTTCTCCATCCGGCCGACGTGGATGCTCCGGGATCTAGAGTGAATCTGATTGTTTATCGGCGTTCAGCCGTTTTAAAACCTCGGTTAAACAAGTGATTTTCGTTTGTTAAAATCCGCCTACGTTGATCCAAATAAGCGTGTAAATTGTCGAGCTGCTACCCAAATCCAGTTTGTAACCACGGCAACGAATGAACAAATTATAATTATGATTATAATTATCCATTTACCGGTGAAACCATAATTCCAATTGTGATTTGAATCTGATATTCGAGATCATTGTATATTTCTGTTTCTATACGAATGTCGAACGCCTTTGATTTTCATTGAATTGTATACATATTACTGACAATTATTACAATTATTTTACGTTAATTGTGCCCTGAATTAATTATAATTCTAGCTATACAAATCCTATTTGACTACCTAAGTAATCCGATTAATATCTAAATACCCGAAATCTAATATATTCAGTATAATTTTCTATAAACAAAATCCTATCTAACGCGTACTATAAAATAACAAATTAAATTTATTAAATAACAGCACAATGTATAATATGTAGGTGGATACTTACGTATTATACTTTACAATACGTCACTGGTGACGGCCGCCAAGTGAAGAAACAGAAATTTTGTGTGAAAAGCTCAATTTGAACGTAGGTTCACGCTGTTTCTGGAATCATGTATCTCGGTACAGTAAGTAGTGAGGTTAATCGGTTTCTTGGGGCTAATTAACTCTGAAGAATGTATTGTTTATTGCAGTATCAAATATTTGGAAATGAAATTTTACTTAAACAAAGTATTTCTGTACTTAAAGAATGCTCAGCGTAGTTAACGTATATGATGGATATTGTTTAAAAATAGACGGGCAATTAAGAATATATAACATTGACATATTTATACCCTGGGCGTATAAGATCCATAAAGTAATTCCGCCTGGTATTTCCTTACGTAAACGTCAGTAAATTACATCATCTGCTCAGTCCTGTCTAGTAAAATGAATGGTCCCATTGCGCCCATTCCGCATTCGCTTAATGCAATGATCCGCCATGCCGTCGATGTAGGTCGAATTTAATTAGCTCTTTGATCTTTCTATAATCAACACGGAAATCACCAAAATGCTAATCTCCAAACTTCCGAGACTGCCAGTTTTAGCGTCGATTTGCGTTGCCTTGATGGAATTAAATTACTGATTTTCCACTGGTTCACCACATACATTCATTTACATGCCTGTCGACCAAGGGCGTCCACAAAGGGGGGCAACGAAGCACTTATCCCCCGTCCACCAGCGGGGATCGAGTAAAAATTTATTTTTCCTCTTTTATTTACGCCGACACATGATTTTTCTCACGCATTTTGGCTTCCTACTAGGGCGTTTCCATTGATGTTGAAATCCTGCTTTCTAACTATTGTTCCCAGCGCCTCCACCTAAAATGGCGGTGATGCTATTTGCCCGGCATGGCGCGGGGTAACGTAAATTGTTTGCGTTTAAAGTGCACATACACTAAATAAACTATTGTTCGGGGGGACACATTTTATAATACAAAAAAAATAACAGGTATTATACAATTACAACACAAAGAAAAACAACAATAATAATCATGAACGCTACAATTTACATATATACAATTTAAAACTTACAGAAGGTAAAACCATGAGTGGATTTACTTTGCTCAATTGTTAAACCGTTTTCGTCGGACCTTAACGCAACACACATTGCTGAGGACTAGAGTGCTCGAACAGCGGCCGCAAAAGAGGCCGTTTATGGCACAGAGGACCTATTTATAAATTCGACAGACCGACGAAACGCCCACTCAGTATCGCCCCCCTTCCGAAGTATAAAATATGTACAAATTAAACCTAAGTATCAAATCAGCCATTTCCCGTAATATAATTAATCAAATGTTGACGCTAAAACTCTTAAAATGAAATAGGAACACTGACAAAATTTGAATGGCGTTTCTAGGCCCACGGAGGGCGGACTTAACAAAAATGACGACAATTAAATAGAAATTAAATAATTAAACGGACTAATGAGATGGCTGTAACCGAGCCGGGCATGCAATAATCATATGAAATTTGGGAAAGCGGTAATTAATAATATTTTACTGAAGTGACGGATTACTTGTAATAACTTATAAATCTGAAATTCACGTGGCTACTTAAAATGCAGAGGCACGTCCATCGGCCGACCGAAATGGCAAAACCCAAGATCTGCGGGCCAGATGCTTTATTGGCGCGGGCCAAATGTCCGGACTGGACGGTACACAGAAGGTGTTTACGGTTGGAAATTTAAAAAAAAAGGATCGCGAATTATTAATCAAACGCGATGACACGCCCCTCCCTAGACCGGAAACGCCGAAAATAAACCGCGAAATGAATATGAGATTGCTGGGGAAATAACTGCTTTGGAATTAAAATTAAAATTAACCTAGACAAAACTCAAGCAGTAATTACAGTTAATATTTACAATATGGTCCCATTGAATGTAGTTCCGTCCTGTTTGACGTGTCCCGGGGCGATAGACCATGCACTTGGCTAAGTGGTTACTGTCTCAGGCGGCGCCGGTCTGAGATCGTTCACGTGGACCTTCATATGTAGACCACCCCTTTCCATTATGTAATGATTCGGTCCTTCAACGGTTATCACTTCATGAGGGCCAGTCCAGTGAGGTTGGAAAGGGTGGAGTGGGCGACGATCTCGTAGTAATGCCTTGTCCCCAGCCACAAACTGTACTTTGCATTCTCGGACGGGAATCAGCTGCATTTTGGCCTGCATGGTAGTGTGCCTCTGTCTGATGAGGTCCCCTCGCCGCCTCCGTGCCTGTTCGTCATTCTTAGGGGTGGGTCGTCGTTCCTCAGGTTTCCAGGCCCCAGGGCGCGGCAAGGCGTATCCCAGCAGTGCCTCACTTGGTGTTAATCCCGTGGCTTCGTTTCTACGCAGCCGTAAATTAAAAAGTGTTCTGGCAAGGTACCTATCCCACGTAGTGGGGTCCTTGTTAGCAAGGTGAATCCTCAGACACTTCTTAATTTCCTGGTTTCTTCGTTCGGTGGGGTTTGCCCGAGGATTAAACGTCGCAGTTTTCTGTACTACGATATGTTTTCGCGTACAGTATGTCACGTATATCTTGCTACGAAACTGGCTGCCGTTATCACTTATTAATACACGAGGATACCCGAAGCGCGGGAAAATTTCGTTTTCCAGCACTTTCGTCACCACGGCAGCGGTTACCCTCGGTAGCGCAAATGCCTCCGTCCATTTTGTGAATACGTCTGTCACCACTAGAATGAATCGGTTTTGGTGTCGGCTTCTTGGATATGGGCCCATAACGTCGATGGCTAACACATCCCAAGGGGCCGTTGGTTGTCGTGGCCGAAGAGGGGCGGCTTGCTGTCGTGGGGCCGCTTTGCAACATGCACATATTAAACACGTTTTCACATATTCACGCACAGACTTTCTCATACCTTCCCAGAAAAACGTTGACTGGATGGCTCGCAACGTTTCGTCGGATCCTGGGTGGCCGGCGTCTTCGTCATCGTGATGGTGATGCATAACCCTTGCCTGTAAATCCGCGGGTACCATTAGTTTCACCTCGCCTCCTTGGCGATGATACAGAAGGCCATTGATGTCCGTATAGCGATCTTGAAACTTGTCATCTCCGGCGGCTCGCGGCCCATGGCGGATTACGAAGGCGAGCCGTCGACGAAGTCGTTTTATCACGCGGTCCCGTCTCTGCGCATTTTCCACCATGATGACGATCGGCGGGTCAGGTACCTCCATAAGTTGTAGTGTAGGAGGAAGTAGGCGCTCTACTTCGGGCTCGTCTACAGGGATGTCAAGAGGGTCGCGTGAAAGCAAATCGGGGAGTTCATTGCATTTTCCGGGGATGTGTTCGATCTCGTAATTAAATTCCTGCAGTAAAAGGGACCAGCGGGTTAACTTCGCGCGCAAATCCTTTGACTTTCGCAGCCATAACAAGCTACGATTGTCGGTTCTCAGGATGAATTTGCGTTCCTCCAAGTAATGCCGATATCGTCTAACTGCCCAGATGATAGCTAAACATTCTTGTTCGTTAATATGGTACCTTCTTTCTGTCGCATTTAATTTTGCGCTCGCTAGGGAAATTATCTGTCGAGCACCATCCTCTGCCTCCTGGTACAAAACTGCTGCAATGCCGGTGCCACTCGCGTCTGTTTGCAGAACAAACCTCTTCGTGGGGTCAGGACGGTGGAGCGGCTGCGGGTTGGCAACGGCCTCCTTGAGTTCGTGGAAGGCGCGTTCAGCGTCTGAGGTTACGCGAAACTTCCCGGTGCCACTCAATAGGTCTGTGAGAGGCGCTGAAACGTCGGCATAGCGGGGCACATATTCGCGCAGCCAATTACAGGTGCCTAGGAACTTCTGAAGTTGCTTCTTCGTCCGGGGCATCTCTAGGCTGGCGATCTGCTGCAGGTGTTTTGTTGTCGGCTCGTTCCATTGCTCGGTTATATGGTGACCGAGGAAATCCAGCTCGCTGCGTGCCAGGTGACACTTCGGGCCGGAACATCGTAGTCCATGGATCTGGAGACGCTCCATTACTAACCGGAGGTGCGTCTGATGTTCCTTGTGGTTCTGTGAGTATATGATTATATCATCGAGATACACAAGCACAAACTTCTGGATGTATCCGACGAGAACTTCGTGAACCATTAGTTTTTGGAACGTCCCTGGTGCATTCTTTAATCCAAAAGGCATCACTGTGAACTGATAAGCGGCTCCGTCAGTTGTTGTGAATGTGGTGAGGCCCTTTGACGCGTGATCCATTGGTATCTGCCAATATCCGGACTTGAGATCTAATGTGGAGAACACGCGGGCGGTTCCCAAATCCTTTAAAACCTCACAAATTGAGGGTAAAGTGGTGGCCTCATCGTGCGTCTGGTCATTCAGCCGCCTATAATCAACACAAAAACGCGAAGTTCCGTCCTTTTTCGGCACAATTACCACCGGTGAAGCGTATGCTGCTGTGCTGGGTTCGATTATTCCGTCCTCTAGCATGGACGCGATTTGTTCTCTTATTATAGTTTGCCTATTCTCTGGTTGGCGATACGGCGGCAACCGAAAAGGGGTGGTGTTTTCTCTTACCCGGATCACGTGTTTGGTGCTAGTGGTAGTCGTTGGGGGGCCGCACGAGAAGACGTCCGGGAAGGCCTTCAGGACGTTGTTGTACTGCGTAATATCTCCCGAGGAAAGCTCGTTCGGGAGTTCTGGCTGCTTGGCTACGGCAAAGGAGGCGAGTGCGTTGTGGCGGAAGTAAATTGTCTGTCGTACACGCACACCCACATAGATACATTTCTGCACATAGTTTATAATGGCACCTTCCTTAGCCAGCCAATCTTGACCGAGGATGACTTCCGCGTGCAGGTTGGGGCATAAATAACTGTCTATGGCTTGGGGGTCATCACCGACACTAATGATGCGACGCACCGGTCCGTATGTGGTCATTGCTGTCTCGGTGGCTCCTAGTTGGACCCTTTGGGAAGGAAGAGACGCGGGGCAAGACTCGCGAATAATAGTGTTTGTCGCACCGGTGTCCACAATGGCACTACATAAGCGTCTATTTACGCGCACTTGAATTACGGCTATCAGCGGGCTAAAAGTGTTCAGGGAATTAACATAGGTCGAGGGGCAGGCACGACCTATTGTCCGTTTCCCGAATTCTTGGGTGTACACTCTGGGGACGTCTTCTTCAAGGGTGCTGGGAGTAGCGTCTCGATCTCCTCTGCGAGTAGCAGCAGCTCCTCGACGGTTGATATGGGCCTTGCCACCATGGCGAGTTGAATTTCTCGCCGGAGTTGGCCACGTATGGTGGACACTAATAATCGCTCGTCGGGATTATGTTTCAGGCGGGATGCCAGAGCCTGCTTTCTTCTCACAAACGACACGACGGGCTCTCCTGCGCTCTGCGTATCGCCATATACGATCCTCGAGATGGTGATCTGTTCGTGAGGTCCGTCGAATTTACGAAGGAATTGTCGCTTAAATTCGTCATATGACCATAGATGCGGCCTGTATTGGTGGTTCCACCAATCCCGGGCTGCACCTTCTAACTGCTCGGCGACTAATTCTACCCAGTCATCTGCATGGTACCGCACATCCTGCAGGTATTTTTCGATGACCTGGACATACTCGTTCGGGTCATCTACGAGGCGGCCTTGAAATCCTCTGGGCTTCCGGCGGGGTGGTGCAGGTTCTTTTGCGGCAGTTAAATTACTGATTACTCCCAGTAATATACCTATTTCTGTGTTGGGATGGTGGACGTCCTCTGGAGTTGAGCCGTCGCTCACGGCGTCGGTTTCGGTGTGAATCATCGTACCGTCAGCACGTGACCGGCTCCTGGTTATCATACGTGTGGGAGTGGGTTTGGTGCTGTTCTGCAGCACTTATGCACCACGTGTTGGGCTCCAATTGTTCCCAGCGCCTCCACCTAAAATGGCGGTGATGCTATTTGCCCGGCATGGCGCGGGGTAACGTAAATTGTTTGCGTTTAAAGTGCACATACACTAAATAAACTATTGTTCGGGGGGACACATTTTATAATACAAAAAAAATAACAGGTATTATACAATTACAACACAAAGAAAAACAACAATAATAATCATGAACGCTACAATTTACATATATACAATTTAAAACTTACAGAAGGTAAAACCATGAGTGGATTTACTTTGCTCAATTGTTAAACCGTTTTCGTCGGACCTTAACGCAACACACATTGCTGAGGACTAGAGTGCTCGAACAGCGGCCGCAAAAGAGGCCGTTTATGGCACAGAGGACCTATTTATAAATTCGACAGACCGACGAAACGCCCACTCAGTATCGCCCCCCTTCCGAAGTATAAAATATGTACAAATTAAACCTAAGTATCAAATCAGCCATTTCCCGTAATATAATTAATCAAATGTTGACGCTAAAACTCTTAAAATGAAATAGGAACACTGACAAAATTTGAATGGCGTTTCTAGGCCCACGGAGGGCGGACTTAACAAAAATGACGACAATTAAATAGAAATTAAATAATTAAACGGACTAATGAGATGGCTGTAACCGAGCCGGGCATGCAATAATCATATGAAATTTGGGAAAGCGGTAATTAATAATATTTTACTGAAGTGACGGATTACTTGTAATAACTTATAAATCTGAAATTCACGTGGCTACTTAAAATGCAGAGGCACGTCCATCGGCCGACCGAAATGGCAAAACCCAAGATCTGCGGGCCAGATGCTTTATTGGCGCGGGCCAAATGTCCGGACTGGACGGTACACAGAAGGTGTTTACGGTTGGAAATTTAAAAAAAAAGGATCGCGAATTATTAATCAAACGCGATGACACTATCTCTTTTGTGATCTTCCGAGATCTCGTTTTCCTTTTGGTCTTAAATCTCTTGATATTTTGATTAGTCCCTCATTGTCAGATCTTTGGCGATGGCATTTCCATTATCTCCGCATTTCCGTACACACTTCATCATTCTAAAAAAGCACATTCTCTCATATTACAATCGTAAAAGTAATTGAGATATGTAACCCCTCCATGAAAATATCCATATATTTGAAAAAAAATAACATCGATGAATACAAGTGTATTGGAAATTTTCTGCGGACGCCCAACTCTATTATTAAATTATTCTTCCAGATTATTCCTGTTGCAAAAGAAATAATCCACGAAGAAATTTCTCGATCGGATTACAAGATAAATGTAATTCGCTTAATATCGTTGTGCTGTTTCATTCTTAATATGCAGTAAACCTCCTTAAAGTACTTAAAAATGATTCAATTATTCAGGACTTGGAATTCTTTTTGTCTTAAGCGACGGTTCGGTTAACTGCGAGATAATATTAAATGCTCGGAAATGAGGCGGCGAAAATGTGCGAGTCCCCCGACTCTTAGGGTGATTTACGTGGTTGTTCCATTACCCAGTGCACCACTCCTGTCCAGGGGTGGCGGCGTGATGATCACTTCCGTTTCTGGGTCAGGGTTATTGCACAGGGGACGGCTCAGTGGCATGGTGTCTTTGATTGCATCCTGTACTGGGGCTTCTTTCTGTTCAGCCTGTGGCCGCACGAGGAAATTTCTCTAGGTGAATATATCACCGTTATTACATTTCTTTCTCTTTTGGGATGTCGTGGGACGGAGTCTCCCCTTAAACTTTATTCACGACCATTTAATATCATCCCTAATAATTTATCTCTCGCTTTGAAATTTTTTAAATTATGTTAAGATAGATATGCGATTCCTGTTTCAATTAACGTTTGAATAATTATACTGTGGACTCTGCAACTACTTTAATTTGCAACTCAACTCTCCATCAACTCTACAGTTACGAGAAACATAGCCAAGCAAACTCGATTTACGCGCTACGATGCACTATGGTTTCTAGAGCCCGATTACTTGGCCTAAAGTCATTTTTTCGATTGTAAGAAGGCGTATTTTTGGACATAATAACAGATGCTAAACATTCCAAACTACATTGTAATCGCAATCCCTTTAACTGATCCAGTTACCGATGAAAATAACTGCAAGTTTCTATTTTAATTTGATGTCATTAGTCACACATTTGCCTATCAACGACACATTTAGCAGAGTGAGTGCTGTGACCATGTGTTTCAATAAAACTTTGTGCAGTAATTTTTATATTATTCTCTCGGGTATGTTTATTTAGCATGTAAAATCTTAACCCCGTTTTTAGATTTTTAATGATTCAAATTATTTTAATTAATATCGATGTTTGTGGTTTCCTAATATATCATTTTTAAACTTTTACTTCACTTGAAGTAATCACAAAAATTGCAGGGTTTGGCGGGATTTATTTTTGCATACACGTTTTAAGCCTTATTTTAAGAAGTTAAAAATATTAAACTTACGTTGCTATTTTCTGCTATAAACTTGACAAATTGTTATTTATTCTAGCAAGGCATGTGTTCAAAAAGATAAACCTATTCGAAATTTGGCTGAAAGGCGCTAATAAAGAGGAGAAGTTCCGAAAAATTGTAGATTATATTAAAACACTTATTAGAGAACCCTTGATGCCCTCAAATGAAGGAAAACTTTTTGCAAAATTTTGCAGTTTGTCCCGACATTTTGAAGAAAGGTACAATCGAGCTTGTCGACGAGTAGAATATTTTAAGAGGACAAATTTTGCTTGGCTGGATAAAAACTTTATTGTTAAAGTAGACAAACCTACGCTTTCGACATCTTTTGGTCGACCCACTCTTACATTTTCTGTAGAAACAAGCCGATCACAAAGGAGAGAAGCTTCCCAATTATCCAAGGAAAAAAATCATGAATGCGCTTTATTGGTACAAGCTGCATCCTCGGCAGCACGACATCAAAGCAAACATGATTTAGCGGCCGTTTTGAAGGAAGTAAACACAAGTCCGTCTCGACCTTCCGAAATTCGGAAAATTATTTCTACTCCCAAAAAAGAGACGTCAAAATATACCGCCGAAGAATCCTTAGAACTTATTATAAATAGTAATTTAAGTAAACAGCAATATTTTCACATCAGAGAGGGTGCTCTTTCAAAGGGATGCGACATTTATCCTGATTGCAAACAAGTGTGGCTTCGTAAATCAAAATGTAGACCATCTGGCATAAATGTTATCGATATTAAGGCAGAAGTTCCACTTGATTATGTTTTGGAGCACACAAGTAGACGTATAGTTGAATTGCAAATAGAGGTTATTTTAAGTCATATTGAAATACTTAAGGTTACAGAAGTATACGCAGAAATAATTTTAAGTTATGGCTTCGATGGAAGTAGTGGTCAATCAAATTATAAACAAAAAATTGAAAGTCCTGGTACTCATTCTGACAACTCTTTGTTTGCAACAACGTGTATTCCTCTTCGCTTGCAAACCTTGAATGAAACAATTTTATGGAACAATCGCACTCCACAATCGGTAGGTTTTTGTAGACCAATCAAACTAGAGTACGTAAAAGAATCATTGGAGCACATTTTAAAGGAGGAGCAAAATATTGATAACGAAATTGAGACGCTTGAAGTATTAACAATATGTTTGATAGAAGACAAAGTCATAAAAATAAAATATAAATTATCTGTAACTTTAATTGACGGTAAAATATTAAATATATTGACCGGAACAAAGTCAAGTCGAGTAGTCGAGCAATATGTGGTGCTACTCCAAGACTGATGCTGGAAATTGAACATTTTGAAACGACAAAAATATTTAAGCCAAAAGCAAATACTTTGCAGTTTGGAGCAAGCCCTTTACATGCATGGCTTAGAATCTTTGAGTGCATAGTTCATATATCGTATAGATATGATTTGTGTGTGTGGGAAGTTCGAGGGGCTCAAAATTAGGAAATTTTAAAAGACAGAAAGAAACTTCTTCAGCAACGATTTTTGGAAAAGCTGCATCTAGTTGTCGATAAACCCAAATCTAAACGGTTTGGCAGTACCAACGACGGAAATACCAGCCGTCGAGCGTTTAGCAACTCAAAATTGTTTTCCGAAATTACAGATGGCAGTGAAGAATTAATTCGAAGGTTTAAAATAATTTTAATTTGTTTATCTTGTAGTTTACAAATTGACCCTATAAAATTTGAGACATATTGCCACGAAACGGCAAAATTATGTATGTACAAATATTCTTGGTACGCCATGCCACCAACTGTCCACAAACATTTTAATTCATGGCAGACATATTATTAAAAATATCGTATTGCCGGTGGGTTACTTTGGAGAGGAAGGGTCGGAAGGAAGAAACAAAATTTATAAATCTGATAGGCAATTCCATGCCAGAAATACAAGTAGAAAAAACAATTTCCAAGACATCTTTTACCGAGCAATGGATACATCAGATCGTTTGATATCTTCCATACACGTAGAAGATCGTGTACGTCGTCAAAAGAAATTGCCCCTTCCTTCTGAAGTTATCAGATTACTCCTAGAACCGAATCCAAACCAAGCCGAATTTAAACAAACAGATGAAGATGAAAAACATGTCAAAAACATTGATTTGGAGACTATACTTTTAGAAGAAATCATGCCTACTGCTGAATCAGACATCATTGAATTAAAATTAGATAGTTAAATATAACATTTCTTGTGTAGAAAATTATTTATTATATGTTATTGCATACAGTGTGAAGGCAGTAGACTTTCAGTAAAGATTAAAAAAATATGTACTAAAAAATCAGTTAATTATATCTATCGTGAAGACAATTCTGGGGTACACTGTATGTTATACTAATACAAAATACCGGCCACTTATTATATTTTAATTATTTTAAAATGAAGTTAACAGAGGTTAATCTATTTTTTATATTTTGATAATATATACTTAAAACAAGTTAATTAACTAATTAAATATAATTGAGTCTTAGTAGTAGTAGTAGACAATCTTTATTAGGCTTCAACCTATGTGGTCTTTCCGCCTTTAGGTTTTACATTTTATATATTGTATAAATTCTATATGATGGATGATGATGATGATGATGGTGAGCAGTGGTGATGTGAATGATGAGAACATGTATGCCAAAGTCATTCTTTGTATATTTCATATAATGTGTTTGAAGGGTGCTTTATGTTCGTTCGTCTAGTGGCTCGTTCGATGCATAGTTTGTCCATAATTGTCCAGTTTGTTTCATTTTGTTTGAATTTCTGTCTGAGTTTTCCGTGTCTGTCCAGTATAGGCGGGATGTTTGTGGTGTTGTACAGTTCTGCGTTGGATATATTGTGAAGGGGGTTGTCGGGGTGTCTGATTTTGGAGATGATTCTGATTGATTTTCGTTCTGTCTTCTGTATTATGCGTTTTGTGAGTTCTGTGGCGTTGCTTAATATGATGTGTCCGTGGTCGATGATAGGTCTGCATATTGATTTATATATTTTAGCCGCTGTATGTGTTGAAATGCCTTGGTTTTTATACGTCAGGCTGGGGAAATGTTTGATCGTTTGATAGTTTCGGTCCTTGTCCGTTGCGTATGTGTCTTGAATTTATTTTTTGTGTCGAATATTATGCCTAGGTATTTAATGTTCGTGTCTGGTCGTATTGTAATATTTTGGATGTCGATTGTGGGTGAGTAATTGGTAATAGTATGGTTGGGGATAAGGAGCTGGCATTTGGTAGGATTGGGTGTGAGCCTCCACATACGGAACCATTCCATTGTAGTGTCTGTTAGTTGTTGTAGGTTGTGCATTGTAACGTCTAGTTTTTTGTCATGAGATATGATGGCGGTGTCGTCTGCGTATTGTAAAATATATGATTTGAGGTTTATATGAGTCTTGTCGGCGAAGTTATGGTTGTATATGTCATGGCAGTATATATTGTAGAGGATTGGTGAGATTGGGGAGCCTTGAGGCACCCCTTGAAGTGGTGAGAATGTTTGTGAGAGTGATCTGTTTGTCTTGATCTGTATTTGTCTATTTGTTAGAAATTGATTGGTGATGTCTATGAGGTACATTGGTATTCCTAGAGTGTACATTTTGTACAGGAGGCCTTTGTGCCAGACAGTGTCGAATGCCTTGTTTATGTCTAGGAATACCGCCGCCGTGTGTCCGTTCTGTAAGTGTGTAGCTTGTATGTTATTTGTCATGATAAATAGTGGGTGGGTGGTCGAGTGATTAGGTTTGAAGCCGAATTGGTATGTGGGTATATTTGCATCTGCTAGTATAGATATTCGTTTTTTTAGGATGTGTTCGAAGTTTTTGCCGAGAACTGGAAGTAACGTTATTGGTCGGTAGCTGCTAGGTAGTGAGTGGTCTAGACCGGGTTTTGGGATTGTTATTATGGCGCCTCTCTTCCATATTTCTGGGTAAGTTTTCTCTCGAAGGCATAGTTCGTATAGTTTTATTATGTGTTTATGAATTTCATCTGACAGGCTTCTGAGCAGATGTTTAGTGATTAGGTCAATGCCAGGGGCGGTGTTTTTGCCTGCATTTTAATATGTCGTAGTATTCGTCTTCAGTTATGTTTGGTGGTTCTTCGTTGTCTGTGTTTTGGTTTAGATGTCTGTCGTACCAGTCGTTCACGTATGTAAAGTTATCGTTATTATATGTAGGGTCGTCGATGGTGGTGAAAGCTGATTTGAAGTGGTTTGCGAAGGCGGATGCCTTTTGTTCGTCTGTCGTATGCTCTTTGTTGCCTTGTACGAGTGTAGGTGTTCGTGATGTCTTTTTGTATTTTGTCAGTCGTTTAATTTTAGTCCAATAGGTTGTTCCTCGGTCTTTGTCAATTTCTTGGCACACTTCGAGCCATTTGTGTGATTTGTATTGTTGTGTCATTGTCTGTATGTTTCTGTTTAGTCTGTTAATTGTTGTTTTGGCGTCTCTGTTACCTGTCCGTATGTATTCTCTGTACATTTGTCGCTTGTTCTTGATTAGTGCAAGTATATACTTAGATAGCCTATGTTTGTAGAATGTTTCGTTTGTTTGGGGACTGTGTTTTATTATTGAGCTAGTGAGTTTTGTCTGAAATTCCGTTAGGTGGTGCAATTCTATGTCTTGTCTTTCGATTTTGTTCACGTATGTCATCATGTCTTTATTTACTGCCTTTGCGTTTGTAAGTTTCAGGTTGATTTTCGTCTTGTTTGTTTCGGTCGTTGGCGGTCGGTCAAGCTTCACTGTGAATTTAATGGCCAGGTGATCTGAGCAGAGGTCAGGTGTTACTTCTATTTCTATTATGTTGTTAGTTAGATTGTCCGTATTGAGTCTTATATATTAGCGATAATTGGATTAATAATGTAATATAAGAAGTATAAAATAGTGAGAACCAGGGACCAGGGATGGGTCTTCAATTGGGTGGCCTCCAATTTATGTTAAATATATATTTATATATATTTTTATATATTGTGATGTTTTAGTAAGTGTTTACTTGGTTATGGTTTATTAATAAATTTTCACTTACCTCACTTCTTGTATGGTGGTCTAAATATAATTGAGATTGGTACTAGTTTCTTTTTTTATGTTTGTTTAATAATGATTTGAAATAATTTAGTTTGTTGGGCGCCAGTAATTATGCAAATTTATGAAAAGTCTCAATAATATAACCTCACTTTTGTTTTCACCAAAATATGAATGTAATGTTGCTTTCTCTTATCTCAGGGCTCAAATTAGGTTCAATAAAACTAAATAGAGGGATTATAGTAAATGTAAAGTTGGAAATATATCAAATAATTAAATTAATGCAATGTTTAAATTATTGAACGATAAAAACAATAGCAAACAAATACTATCGATAACCTAACACTTAACTAACTAACAGTAATTTCTAAATAAATCCTAAAGCGTACAGTTACCCTAATTGAGTTAACTTGAAATTTGTAAATAGTACTTGCGCTTATCGCTTAATGTGGTCTGGTAGTATCGGCAACTGGATATGCCTGTCCGTCCTTGTGGTGGCCGTCCTCTTGTGATGTATCCCTCGCTGTGACTTTCAACTTCGTTCGAGTTGAATGAACTGCTTGAAGTCCTGATTCGTCTCGATGTCCTTCTCGGATCCTTCTGGTAGTGGTGCTGTTCTTGCAGACTCTCTCTGTATTCCCTAGTGTCCGTGGGTTGTTGCTCTTAAGTACAGTTCCTACTGAATACTGTTGTAAAAAATTTAAGGTTGTCTACGTGAAAACTTCGCGAACTAATTTTATTTTAAGTCGCGTCAATTAGAAACAAGTATCGGATTGGCAACAAAACTTTCTTCCTTCTGCTCTCAAAACAACGTGGCTACGCCGGGATTAATTCGTAACTCTTTGAGGCCTTTTATAACTTCTCCTCTGATTGTCAATTTTTACTGTTTATTTAGGTACGCATCGTCGTTCTAAACTTGAATTGCATAGGCTACTACACAATAATTTCATGATTTGCCCATGGCAACGAATAACACATTATTATTATATATCTAATTTCCCATTTTTCGGTGAAACTACATTTCCGATTTCAATTCTGATTACATATTCGAAATCCTCGTAATTTCCCGCGTCTGTGGGAATGTCGAACGTCTTTCTACGTTGCGTTTCCAATTTCACTTTTATTTTCATGTTTAATTAACTCATTTATATTGATTGTTGCTTACTGTGCCCTACTTCACGTATAAAATTAGCTATAAAACATATATTAACTGCTTATTAAACTATCGTACTGTCTAACCTATCTAAATCTATTATAATAACTCCTTATACTTATACCTATACCGATTTATTTTATTTTTATTTTAATTAGTTATTATAAATAATTTACCCTTTGTTCGGGATGTCAAAATGCTATGTTATATTTATTCTTTTATTTACTTTTAATTATTAATAATTATTGCTCCACGTTATGGTTGCGAAATTGTAATGTTATGAAGTGGGTTTTTATTTAACCTCACTTTCTGTTTGTAAAATAAATGTAATGTTGGGTTTGCTCTTAATCTCAGGGTCTCGAGTAGGTTCCAATAAATTAGATAGACGATAAGTAGGTTGAATTTTTACAAAATTTATTATAATATTAATGTCTAAACAAACATGAACTAAATTTAATATGAAATCGCGTACAAAAGAAAAGAAAACCATCACTAATTGACAACTTATAATACCTAATTAATTTACAATATTTCCGTAATAATCCTAATTTTGCACAATTAATGTATTTATTGAGTAATGTAAATGTACAATTCTACCTTGCAATTATTTCCCTTCACGCTATGCAGGAAACTTGTCGTGATAGTTGGTCCTCCTGTCTATTCAATTCCTCAGTGCTGCAGACTCCCACGTTGGTGATGTCCAGGGCTCGTTCCTCCTGTATTTATGATCTAGCTGCGGCTTCCTCCTCAAGAAATATGTCCTCAGCAAATTCTCCTTGACAACGATGTTCTTGCAGAAATCTTCACTGATGCTCGATCAGCTGTTCAGTAATTCCTTCGCGTACTCGCGAAAATGTTCGATGTACTACTGTTGAATTTATATGATTTTTCGTTAAATTTGATTAAAATGTGCATAACTTAGCAACGTTGCTTCTGATCTCAATAAATATAAATGATTTGTGTAGCCCATATAAAGAAGATTCTAAAAATGAAAGAATATACAGGTGATCCATTTAAAAAAGAGACCAAATTTTTTGTAGGATTTATGGTACATTCTGTATACTAGAAAATAATTTTAAAATGTAGCACATCAAGTGTCCAATAACTTCCAATCAGATGTTTTCCTCAATTTTCATTAGTCTAGCACACTGCTTCTCAAACTCTTTTGATCCATGCCCCACCAATTAGCTACTAAATATCTGATGCCCCATATATAAAATAAACAAAATGTCGGAACTTTTGCACAGCATGACTAAATTATTAATTGCTTTTCTTCGTCTATATACGCAAAGTAGAATGGTCATAAAATATAAATTCAAGAAAAACGAATTTTTAATAAGAACTATAAAATATTGTTTATAATAACTTCCAGGTTCAAAGTAACAAAAAAAAATAAAATATCGCTATAAAATTAAATATTATAATAAATTTGTATATGTAGGTATATATTAGTAAAAGTATAAACCGAAAATTTTTAAGAAAAAACAAAGGATATAATAATTGTAAGTAAATTTGGTTAAATTAATGTGATCCGTGAGCCTGGTGTCTGCTACAAAGACTTTTTATGTTCGGTGCAAACTTAGTCAGCATGAGTCTCAAATCTCCTCGCATGGTGATATTTATAGAGCTCCTCTTTTTTACTAATATATCATTGACACTGCTGAACCCACATTCAGCCAGATAAGATGACGGAAATGGTAATAACAATTTCCTTGCAAAATCCGTTGTTTTTGGATATTTCATTTCCATTTCATCAGAAAGCCAAGCTAATTCTCCTTTATGTTTGAATAACGGTTTTGTCGAGTCGTCATTTTGCAGCTCAGCGATTTCTTGTTGATATATTTCCGGAATATCAGATAAATTTACCAACATTGGCTCCTTGAAATCATTGGATAATACTACAATATGTTCTACAATAACTTTTATGGCAGAGTCAGTTGGCGGAAACGTCTTTAACCAGTGAAATTGTTCAAACCTACTTGAGGATATTTGTTCTTGCCACATTGCAAGAAGTGAAACAAAGCCAAATATTTTTGTTTTAGCATCGATAATTGTTTTATTTTTTCCCTGAAGTTGAGTATTTAATATATTAAGCTTTTCGAAAATATCAGCCAAATATCCCAAGTACGCTTTTCCGTCGATCGTTTGCAATACTATCATTTCAGGATTATCTTTCAAAAACTCACTTAGATGATCAAATAATTCCATGAATCTTTTTAAACAATTTCCCTTTGACAGCCACCTGACCTCTGTGTGCATAATTAGCTTAACATGCGCAATATCGCTTTCTTCGCAATTTTTTTAAAAAATGCGCTCACATTTAGCATTAGCTTTGATTGCGTTTATGCATTTTATAGCAGATTTCAATACCTTATTAAGTACAGGCGAAATGTTCTTCGATACTAAATTTTCTCTATGTATCACACAGTGTATAGTAAATAAATCTTGATTGTCGGCCTTCATTAATTTTAAACAACCATTCTTTTTGCCCATCATTACAGGAGCTCCATCAGCTGCGCAAGATGTTAAATTTTTTGTAGGTATATTATTGATATTCAAGTATTTTTTTAAAACATTATATATATCAGATGCGGTTGTAGTGGTCTCCAGTGGCTTACAAAATAACATTTCTTCGACAAATTCACCTTTGTCAATATATCTTACGTAAGCCAATAGTAATGCTTCACTGCCTCTTACAGTAGATTCATCCATTTGTAAAGAAATGTATCTCGACTGAAGCTTTTCAATAAGCTGTGCTTCAACGTCATCGCTCATCTCATCTATCCTTCTTCTGACAGTATCATTACTAAGTGGTAATGCTTTCACTTCTTTGTCATCAATATTCAAAACAGTTTTTAAAAATGTTGATATCGAGGGTTTAATAAGATCTTCGCCCAGGGTATGATTTTTTCCGCATTTTGCAATCAATAAAGAAATCTCGTAACTTGCCTCTAAGGTACGATTAGCAACAGCAGTTCTCGCAGTGAACCAAGTTTTGATGGTTGTTCGCTTTTCGAATTTCTCTTTTAATGATTTGAAGTCATTTAAATCTGAATTCGCATGAGCAGCATGTTTGGTTCTAAAATGTGCCTCGAGACGGCCACGCTTCATTGATTCATTGCTCAAAGATTGATGGCATAGTAGACAGAAAGGCGATCTTTCATCATTTATAGCGGTTATGAAACCAAAATTTAAAAATTCTTCTTTGTATTGGCGAGTCTTTATCTTCTTGGCGCTAGCCATTTTTATATTGAGCCAAAATTAGCTACAATTATGTTGTATTTAGTATTTTTAAATTATTTTTTGATAAAAAATGCAACTTACCTTTAATAACTAGCAAATTGAAAAACTCTCTTACAACATCGAAAAAGAACAATGAACTGATTTATATACACCTACTCGACACGAAAAACACTTGAAAAAGACGTAAATGCAAGTACTGACAATGAATACTAGACGAACACTAGTTGAAAGTATGACTCGTGTACCAACAGTCATCGAGCCACGACGTCGCGACACATGATTTTGTCGATTCGATTAAATACGTGGAAAAACAAAAATGTTTGTTAACGCATTTTTTTCGATCAATATTATAGTACAATAACGCTTAAGTAAAACGCTATGATATATGTATATTATATACATATGTGTATATAAATTTTAATATATTATAATTTAATATATTTTTAATTAAGTGCTGCAGCAAATATTAATTCGATATTAAAATCCAACTTCAAATATCATAAGACCACCTTAAATTCTCATGACCCACCTGAAAAACCTACGCGCCCCACCGGTGGGGCGTGCGCCCCACTTTGAGAACTACTGGTCTAGCAGCAATGGTCTGAGCGAGGATTGGTGGGCCACCCTGTATATAAATTTATCATTTCACCTTCTACCATAATGGTGTAGTTGTGTTGTTTTTTCTCTCTCTTTTTCTTCTTCTGGTACTGTTTTTCGATCATGAAGTTCTTCTATTTAGTTCTGTCATTCGCTAGTTCTTTCGCTTTTTTCCTTGTTTTCCTTCTTTCTTGTATTATTGTTTTCATTCTGTCAGCCCATGTATTTCTCGGTCTTCCTTTCCTTTTCGTTTTTGTTTGGCATTGCTTCCTACACTTTTTTCACTATTCTTTGGTTGTCCATTCTTTGCATATGTCCCCACCATCCGAGCTGTTATTTTTCTATGTATTGTTGTATAGGCTCTATGTTTAATTCTTCTGTTATTTGTGTGCTTCTTATTTTGTCTTTTTTCGTTACTCCTTTGATTCTTCTTACGAATTTCATTTCGCTTGCTTGTATTTTATTTTTTCTCATTCTGTCCAGCTTGCACATTTCGCATCCCCATGTTAGAATTGGTCGGTATATTGTTTTGTACACTTTTTTCTTTGTTTCTTTACTTATTTCTTTTTTGTTTATGAATGTCTTTGATTGCCGGGTATGGTTTTTGAGTTTTTTTATTCTGCTGTTTATTTCCATCTCTTCATTTCCGTTTGCATTCAGTTGTACTCCCTGGTATTTGTATGTCTCTACTTGTTCAAGTTTTTTCTTGTTAATTTCTATTTGTATCTGAATCTGTTTCCCTACTACCATTACTTTTATTTTGTTTATGTTCAATTTCATTCCTTTTGCCTTTAGTTCTGGTTCCATAAGTTTACTCTTTCTTGTAGCTATTTTGATGTTCTAGTTATTATTATTATATCGTCTGCAGATGCTCCTTCCGATATTCCGATTTTTTCCATATTTTTGTAGCCTACTATACAATTTTTGTTGCTCTCTGGTGTGCATTTCTTTATTATGTCGTCCATGTAAGTAATGAATAGTGTGGGACTTAGATGTGGCACCTTTTTGGTTTTAAATGTTTCCGATTGTGTGTTGTTGCATATTACTGTGTTGGTGTTGTTTCGTATATATTTTTTTATTATCCTTATCATTTTGTCGTTTGCCTTCCTTCATTTCAGTGTTTCCCATAGTTTCGCTCTTCGTACCTTATCGAATGCTTTCTCTAGATCTAGAAACGCTATGTATATTTTTATGTTTGTTTGAGCGTGAATATGTAGTCCTGTATACTACTTCCGCTTCTAAATCCGCTGTGTTGGTCTTGTAGTGTCTTATCTATTACTTTTCTTAACCTTTTGTCTATGATTTTTTTGTATATTTTCATCGCTGTGTATAATAGGATTATTCCTCTGTAATTTTTACATTCCTTCTTGTCCCGTTTTTTAAATATCGGTAGTATGAGTGCTGTCTGCCAGTTGCTCGGTGTGTTCTCCGTTTTCCACGCTTTCCGTATTATTTCCTGTAGCCTATCTTGTCCTTTTGTGCCCATATGTTTGATCATTTCACTGGTGATTCTGTCACTTCCTGCCGCTTTTCCGGTTTTCAGTTCCTTTATTGCTGTTTTCACTTCTTCTTCTGTTATATCTTCTCCCTCTTCTTAATCTGCTTCTGTTCTATTTGTCTCTTTGTTCTCCTCCTCTTTATCTTCTGTGGCTCCCAATAGTTCTTCAAAGTATTCATTCCATCTTTCTGCTATTTATTTTTCTTCCCTTAGTACTTCTTCGTTTTTTGCTTTTTGTGACCCTCTCTGTTGCTTGTTTGTCTTATATGTTCCTTTTGATTACGCTGTAGAATAGTTTTTTGTTATCCGTCCTATTTCTTTCGAGTTGGTCGATTTTTTTCCCATTGCTTCTGTTTGTTCTTGGGTATTATCTGCTTTACCATGTTTCTTGCGTTTTTATATTCTTCGTATTTCTCCCTTGTTTTGTTGTTGAGGTATTTTTTCCATGCCTGTTTCTTTGTTCTTGCCTCGTCTCTTACTTCAGTTGACCACCAGGCTGTTCGTTTTTTATTTTTTATTTCTTGCTGGTTCCGCATATTCTACTTGCCACTTTTATTATGCTTTCTACAGCTTATAGTCTGTTATTTTGGTGTATACTTTCGTTCTCTTTGTTTGCTGTTCTGTTTTTGTTACGTTTTGTTGTTGTTTTCTCTTATTTGTGTTATCACTAGGTAGTGGTCGCTCCCTATTTCCGGCCCCTTCTTATTCTTGTCTCCATTATTGGTTTTTTGTTTGTCTCTTCCGTTATTATATTAACGTCTATTATCGATTTTCTATCTCTCGCTTATTCTGTTCTGGTGAATGTGTGTATGTTTTTGTATCTGAATAATGTGTTCGTGATTATTAAGTTGTGTACTGTGCAGAAGTTTAGCAGTCTTCGTCCGTTGTCATCTCTGGTGTTTTCTCCGTACTTCCCTTTTGCGGCTTTGTATGTTGGGTCTTGTTTTCCAACTCTGCTGTTTAGGTCGTCTCCTATATGTGTCCTTCTGCTTCTTCTCTACTGCTTCTTCTAGTTGTGTCCAGAATTATTCTTTCTTGGTGGTGGTGTCATCATCGTTTGGCCCATATTCCATTATAATTGTATTTGTTTTCGTCGTTGTTTTGTTGGTTAGTTTCACTGTTAGTAATCTCTCTGTGTACACTACTCTGCTCACCTTGAAATATTAATATATTAATATAATAATTTCTTGCAAACCAATTGATATAATTTAAAAAGTAATACACCGTTGTATTGCAAATTAGTAAACTTTCAAATGAGCTGTCACTCAACCCCTACTTTAATTAAAACAAAATGGACTCCTCTCCGGCAAGGGGTTGAGCAATTAATGACCACTTGTTTACCAAAAGTTGTCCCCCTTTATTTAAAAATTGACGTATTTCACAGTTTTCGTAAAGCAAAATTATCTTTGTAGATATTTAGGGTATTTTCTAATTCCCAAGGACACCCTGTATGAATCGTAAAAATTGCAATCGCATTAGGCATGTTGATAAGTACAAATTCGCCCATTCAATGATATGTTATTGACTTCAGATACTCATCCAATTAAAATGTCATGTTTCACACAGATTTACGACCATTCGCAAGATGAGGTCAGTTTTGAATGTGATGTGATTCTCTTATAAGGCCCCATGTATCTGTCTGTTTCTTGTACGAATTTCTTGTCACAAGCAATTGTTAACGTACACACATCACCACAGCTTGTGGTAGGCACATTACCTCTGCAACATACATACACAACACTGCGATTAACAATTATTTAGGTAAAAGAAGCCCTTAAGATGTTGGAAGTGTGTCTGCTAGGGTACAAGACTTCTGTTAAAATCTGGTGGCAGCAATTTATGATAGGCCTGTATGTTGTACAGATTTGTTGGCAGGTTCCATACCACTAACGCAGTCATAGCCGCCCCTTATCTAAATAATGATTAATCGCACGGTATTTATATATATATATATATATATATATATATATATATATATACAATCTTTTTATATTAATTATGGCAGTTTTAATAACAAAATATATGTGATGTCATTAAAATCTATTTCACGTCTTGCAGCTTTTGTTTATTATGAATTCCATGTCCAAACCAGACGGTCTTCTGCTTTGTTTCCCCCATTCAATGGCATTCCGAATACAAAATGGGAAAAAAGGGCGATCCTCGCTGCGAATATAATTAGCTGATTATATGTTTTACGCAGTTAATTAAAATATAATTACTGAAACGACAAGTTACTAATTAGGTAATACTCGATTCAATCCTGGTTTTTAAATTAATTGAACATTTAATTTTGTACCCTGGATATGCCTTCTAAAAAATATGGAAATATACATGGTATCATAAATTTATTAAATAATCATTAATGTAATTGTATGAAAGCAGATTGAATAAAGTGAACGACATAGGAGTTATTTTGTTTGCGTAAAGGTGGAATATTATTATTATGTGTTGACAAATTTACGAATAATATTAATGATATTAACAACAGTAGTAGTCGTAATAGTGATACAATAATAATAATAATGGTATTAACAACAATAATAATCGTAACAGTGATACAATAATAATAATAGTAATAATAATAAACTAGTAAGATAAACCTGAAATGTTTCTTCACAACAGTTCACACCGTCCGGACGCGTCCGCCAAAAAAATAAATTCGAAAAATATCGTGTAAAAATAATTTGCCCACATTTTTAAATAAACTTTTTTATTTGGTTTCCATCGCTGACTCGATATCCATATTTACGGAACACCTTTAACAAACACCCTGTATATGCAGGGTGTTAATACTAAGTTGTAATACCCGAAAATGGCAGTTAGAAACAAACATCTTTTCTTAGTTCAAATATTTGAATTGGAGCCCAAGTTTATAGTTATTGGCGTTTTTTGTTATTAGAAAAATTGTCAACGATCCCTTATTTTAAGAAATATTTAAAAAAACACAAGGACTTTCAGCATTTGCTTTTGGTTCTCTAAAACATTTGAATTTACAATTATTTTCTATTTTATCAAATAACAAAATGGCGACCGATCAAAAATTTCAAAACAAGATATTTTGAAAACCACTCGATCGATTTTTGAAAATAAAACATTTATCTTGTGAAATCATGAACTTGAATCATGAAATATCATGAAATGAAGATTTCTTTGAGTGGCAAGATTTCAGTTCCATATACGTATTGAAAACTACTAAATGTAATTATCATCGTCCATGCGTTAAATATTTTTGTGAAGTAATATCCGAATGAGGAAACTGATCATTAATGTATAAAAGTACTTTTGAAAATGCTGAATATACGATAGTTAAATTTTTGAAGAATAAAATCATTAAAAAGGGATAAAAGAACAAAAATTAAAACAAACTAATGGTATTCCAGAAGAATTGTATTTTTTACAAAAAAACAGCTCAAATTTTGGCAAGACCAATCTCAGGAATAGTTAATGATAACAATGCCTCTGACGAAGAAAATTGATATATAGTATGTCCCCAGATTGGGTTTACAAGAGGAAAAACTTTTTTTTCTTTTATTTTATGCCAAAACTTCAAATGAATAAGATTTTTTGCTTGTCCTGAAACCAGCAAATCTCTAATTAAAACTTAATTATTCTGACTCAATGGAAAGAAAATTTAATTTTTCTTTTGATTTCGGACTTTCTCTGCTTTTTGAAACCCATCACATTGGCAGTTTTGTTTTTTTGTCGATGTCACTTTGACAAATGAGTTTACGCAAGTTAAATAACAAAAATGTTTGTGAAAAACATAATTTTAATGAACAGCAACTCAAAGAAACAGCTTTAAGATAAAAAAGCCATTTTTAACAAGAACATTCATTATTCAATTAACCCCTCACCCAATTCTGCGCACAATTCTACTCTAAAACGAAGAACGAAGCTCCTTGAAACTTCTTTGAATTTTTTTGATGGACAATGTTGCCACGGTGTCTCTTATTCGATTTTTTAATTCGTCGGCATTATTACTTAGGTTATCCATATACACAATTTCTTTAAAGGTCCCCACAAATAAAAATCCAAAATTGTCAAATCGGGACTTCTGGCAGGCCACAATACTGGACTATTTCTTCTAATCCACTGATCTCCAAATTTAACATTTAACCAGTTAGTAACAATTCGTGAATAATGTGCAGGACAACCATCCTGCTGAAACAACATTGTACGTCTGTAATTAATTTCTAAAGCATGAAGCCCATCGCTAAGAAAATTTTCTAACATATCTAAATATGTGTGCTGATTAACGTTGTTATCAAAAAAGTGTGGACCTATTATCCCGTGATAACTAACGGCACACCACACATTTACTTTGGTAAAATACGGGCGACCTTTTAAAATTCTGAAATGTGGATTATTATCGCTCCAATATCTTACATGCTGTGAGGCAACTGTCCCATTGGTAGAAAATGTTGCCTCATCAGAAAACATTATTCTGCTGTAAAAGTTTCGGTCTCTTGATTTGTGATGTCCCAGCCACAAACAAAAATATAATAGTTTTGCATCATCCCCTGGTTCCAATGTGTGATTAAATATCGGGTTGTATGGATGAATTTCTTTGCTTTTAAAATTCTTTGAATATGGGACTTACTCATGCCCAGTTAGAGTGACTGTCTCCTTAGTGAGGTATTTGGTTGATCTTACAGATTCTAATACCAAAAGAGTAGCCGCGTCGTCGTCATCGTATGGTTTCTTCTGTTTCTTTAAATTTTTAACAGATCCAGTTATTAAAAACTTTTTTATCAGTTTTTGGGCCCCCATACGTGAAACTTGAATATCCCGAAATTTCTCATTGAACTTTTCAATAACAGAACGATAACAGTGCTCACCGGTACCATAACATTGAATCATATAAATTCTCTGCTCCAATGTCAACATTTTGTACACTTTTATGATAATAAGCTTTCACGGAGTTGTCAAAACAAGGCGAGCCCGCCTACATGATAAGAAATCTTTTAAATTAAAATTTATAATTACTAAGTCCAAAATCAAGAGAAAAATGTACTTTTCTTTCTACTGAATCAGAATAATGAAGTTTTAATTAATTAATTAAAGATTTGCTGGTTTCAAGACAAGCAAAAAATCTTATTCCTTTGAAGTTTTGGCATTAAATTAAATTAAAATAGTTTTTCCTCTTGTAAACTCAATCCGGGGACATACTGTATTTTTTTTAAATTAAATACGTCGTTTTCTTATACCTTAAAATTTTATTTTACGTACTTATAAGTTAATTTATCTTGAATTAATAAGTTTATGATACTTATTAATGTATAAAAGTACTTTTATATATGCTGAATAAAATTGGATGAATGATACTTGGATGAAGTATATTTCTTATTTGTAATAAGACTACAATAATAGACTAACATAGTAGAGAATAACCTCTCTACTATATTTTTCCCAGTTGAGTAACAAAATAAAATGATTTTTTTCAATTCGCATAGAAATGCTCATTATGTACATTGAATCTCATCGTTAAAACTACACTTTAATCGGATGGGTGAATAAAATGTTTACATTTTCACTTTATTCACTATAACCATTGACATCGTAAATAAAGTGAAAAATACGTAATTTCACTCTATCCTCTAAATTTTCGTTATAACCTGACAATGTGACACTTCGCGCAAATTTTTCAATCCTAATAACGAATTGTAAAAAATCTTGCATGCTACACGTGAATTAAGCAATTTTGTCCACTCGAAAACATTATCGCACTCGGCTTTTTCACTTTATTCGCTATAACCATTGACAACGTGAATAAAGTAAAAAATAGATAAATTCGCACTATCCTTGAAATTTTCGTTGTTAACTGACAAAGTGACACTTCACGCAAATTCTTTAATTCTGATAACGAATTCGAAAAAATCTTGTATGATACACGTGAATAAAGCAATTTTATTTACTTATACTATAATTAGCTATTATTCATCTAAAAGTGGTTAGCGTAAAAAAAATAACTTTTACTGTTTAATTATCTAATAAATAATAATTTTATAACATTAACAAGTATATAAAGTAATAATAAGTTAGGATGGAGAATATTTATTATTTGCCTATGTATATCTCTCGCCTATATTTTCCCCAGTTAAATAATAAATTAAAATGATTTTATTCATCTAAGAGAGGTCAGTGTAAAAAAAATATGTTTTAGTATTTAATTATCTAATAATTAATAATTTTATAACTTTAACAAGTAATATAACCTTTACCTTTATGATTCAATTCAAACATGAAAATTTATTGACTTGAAATTTAATTTTTAGAGACTAAGAATCTTGAAAATTAAAAGTTGTGAATATCTCAAAATGGCCATAAAAAAAGGTATTGCTATTGTGAGAGTAAACAAATAAAATTAATTATGACAACTTGATATTGTTTAGTGTCAACTTGATTTTGTTTAGTCTCAATTTGAAATTGATTGGTCTCAATTTGAACTTGATTGGTCTCAATTTCAACTTGAATGGTATAGTTCGAGTTCGCGTCGATTAGTCTTGCCAAGCCGATACCTAAGAGATTGTGCCAGTTTTTTGGGTCACATTGTATGTATCAGAATATAAATTCTGCACATTTATTTGTCAATGACTAACATCATAAAAATGTGCAATTATATTTAAAATTAGAGGCCGTGTTAATTATATTTACTTTAAAATTAATGTATTTCCGTCAGAAGTTGATTCGATCAATGTTCAAATAAATGTAATTTATAATTAATTGTTACACAAAACAGAATAATTAAAGTAAATTTAATGATCGCAATTTGTTATTCTACACCCTCATAAAATTAATAATGTATTTCATTTATTACATTTCAATTTAATTTACAATAATGATAATCATAATAATACTTGTGATTCTCATATTACTGCTATCTGCTTTTAAAAATGCATCCTTTATACAAGGTGTATCTAAATGCTTGTAATTACATAACCATGTAACATATTTTTGTTCCGTTCCAGTAAAAATAGTTCTATTTTTGATATAGACAACCTCATTTAACCTCATTAGACATGAATATCGCAATCAAAGTTATCTTCATGCTTTTCTAATTTCTATAGTGGAATTTGATATTTGACTGCTGAAATACGAAATTATTAAAAGTTTCAGTAATATGTGTGGCTTCCAAACACATGAAAAGACAACAATGAAGAATTAGTTAAAGACGCACGAGACATTTAACTCATTAGTCATGAAGATGGAATAAAAGCTATCTTCGTGCAATTCAAATTTCAATTGCGTCACCTTGATATTTAACTACTCAAATACTAAATTATTATTAATTTCAGCAATATTTGTGGCTTCCAAGCACATAAAAAGACTACAATGAAGAATTACTTAAGGGCCCACGAGTTTTAATATACATTATTTACATAACCTTACTTTTAAAATCGAGGGCATTCTTAAAGTGTGTGTACATAAAAATAACCAGATACACTTTTACACTTTACACTTTTCCGCACTAATTGAAGCTACACTATTTAACAAATGTATTGTTCTCTTAATTCTGTGTCGATTTGACTGGCAATAGTATCGCAAGTGCAGCATTTTCTGCCGCTTCTTCATCAGAATCAATGGGTTCTTCTTCTTCACCATACGTTTCGTACAAGAACTGACTGAACTCAAAATTGACTGAAGAAACTTCAAAACCCACTGATTTGATTATGGAGTTAGTTATTTGCATTAAAACTAGCTAATAATTTATAGAAGATAAAACATTGTACGATATTCGTATCGTAATATCATATTACAATACTCAATGGTTTACCAATCTTGGCATACGGCCTCGTTTGATAATTTTGCCATATCGTATCGTAATATGATACGTTATGGTACTAAAATCTAAAATAACTGTTATTTTACAACGTTTTATTTAGCGAATTAGTAATAGTAATCTGTGACGTACATACATGCAACAACTTATACCTCTTTGTAGTAAAACAGAACTGTGTATTAATTTGCGTTCACTTATTTGCAGAGGTCAATTTCCATGGAAGCGGCGTGGAACGGAGAGTCTAGGTTCTTCGCCTGGCTGCCGCAGGAAGACAGCTGCCACGGAAACATCGCAAACAGCACCTGTAACAGTAAGTAATTAATCTACAGTAAATATGGAAATTAATAGATCGATCATGCGACTCGGTGCGTGCTTTATTAATTAGTCTTTCACTGAAAAGAACGCAATTTTAAAAGGTAACAAGGCAGGCATCCACGGTAAAGTATTATTAATTACACCAGTAATTAATGAAAATTATGGCGTTGCGCTCGGCTTCAAATGGCTGCAATTGGAAACTATGCGGGTGTAATGGGATGTACTTGGGAATTTATTACTTCTATTTACCCACGTTGCATAACCGGGTTGTTTCTCGTGCTTCTCTCCTGATAAACGTTATTGTATTAAGATTTTTGTTTGCTTATGAAGCAATATTTTACTTTTTCATTAAAAATGCTTCCATTTGTAACATTTCCGCATTTTTTTTTTTTTATAGCTATCTTGTACAGAATAAATAGTCTTTGAAAATAGTAGCAAGTGATATTTATTCAGGTTATCATACAATTGAATCGGTGCATAAAGCAAAATGTTGGTGCAATAAAGCAAAATGTTGGCAAATTACAAAAAAACTAACTGCATGCGTATTAACAATTTTAACCGAAATTCGTTTGCACTGTAGTGACTTATGACATAAATGGTGTATACCTTACAACTAATGCTTTAATGGCTATCATAATAACTTTGATAATTGAGAAAAAACAAGGCTTAGTTAGTTCCTTTAAATACCAAACTGACATATCACAACAAAATAATATTTGATGAATGCTTATTAAACACTAATAACGCATTTTATAATATAATATAGTCTTTCTATAACTATTATAATAGCAAGATTGTAACGCTCCGATATTATTTTTATATAATGATTTTATTATTCGTCGTTTTTATCGTGAAATTATTATATAATTTCGTGATTATTTTGGCTCGTGATATGTGATCGTATTTAGTACTTACATGTCGTCACGTTTGAGTAACTACCGTAATTACTGTCAAGGTACTTTGCTATTGGTAATGTGTTAATTAACGTACACAAATAATGGATTAATATAAGAGAGCACAGATTTGTGGATTTGGTTTATTTATTTAATTATAGACCCGCTAATATTGTAACATACAGGGAAATAAAACACAGATTGACGATGAGGTAAATTAATTTAGATAATTATAACGTACAGGGAAATAAAACACAGGTTGACGATTATGACATGAATTGATTTATTTTCTAGTTTTAATTAACCTTATAATGAATTTATAAATTCTCTTATTTATTTAACTTAATATTTTGAAAATGGTTGTGACTACGAAGTTTATTTACGTGGGTTTGTTATACATGCACGTGCATCTCTAGTTTCTGAGATCATTGATTACCATGCTCTTTCACTCGATTTAACTACGGGAAAGTGATATGATCAAAAATAGAACTATTTAAAGATGTTAAAACATCCTCAATAACGCATGCATGATTACTAAAGATATCTCGCGATCTTCCCGAATCACAAGGTTGTGTCTGTGTCCACACTAATGTAATTATTGGAGCCCCATTGTCTACGTTGATTGAGGTCAATTAGTAATTCTACCCACGACCACAGCAAGTGCCCATGTCAGACATGTTACAAGTTGTGTCAAATATTTTCTCATTTCTCATGAAATGGGATAAAACAATGTTTGTTGTCTTTTAAACATAATGGGATTTTGCACAGATGCACATCAATTTTGTGTGAATTTGTTTGGCCTTTGTATTGCAGTAACCACATCGTCGTTAGGTTGACCTAATGGGTAAATGTGCTGCTACTCTTTGACGAATGTTGTCACTGGCATAGGTTTGTGGTGTCTTATAGCTACTACAGGATTGCTTCTTCTTTTCGTTTTGTTAGTATGGGTCAATGTTTCAGAAACAAGATGTTCTACAACTTCGCGCCTGAAGTTCTTCAAGGTCAATTTCGGCAAACTCAGTTTTTCGTAAACAAAATAAATGAAAAAATCGATGCCACCATTTTCGGCTCCTTCTATAGATCTCATACCAGGAATTTTTCTGGTCAAATTTGTCAACGACGTCCATGTGTGCGTTGTAGTCGGTGAACATAGTTGGGCAAGGTACATCTTCAGTAGATCCATTTCTCTGGCTTTGCGCTTGACAGTGGTTGTATTTTGAGGATTGTGGAAATTTTAAAATTAAAAGAACTGCTTAGTGAAAAACATGCCTTAAACTTTTCCCACAACTGCATTATAATTTACACTGCTCAACATTTGAACTGGTACACTTACAAGAACATATATAAAAAACAATTGACTACTTTTTGAACAACACCTTCTTGCTTAATTGATAGTACAAGGTTCTGGAAGCACTATTAGGGCGAAGAATTAAAATACTAAAACTGAAATAACGAATTTCAACTGTTAAAATAGAAAAATAACAAAATCTTCATTTTAATATTATAGAAAAGTATGCTCTGGAAAGAAATGATAACCCAACACTTGAAGATTAATAATGCGTGGGACCTCCTCTAGCTCTTATGACCTCTTGGCAACGCCTTGGCATGCTGGAAATCAAATCCCGAATGTAATACTGAGGAATATTTAGCCATTCTTCCAAAACAGCAGTTCGGAGCTGATGGTGATTGTTTGGATCCACTCCTCGTGACCTTATCAACCTTTTCAAGTAATCCCATACGTTCTCTATGGGATTAGGATCTGGAGAGTTCGCTGGCCAATCCATGCGCGTAATATTGTTCTCATAAAAAAATGCATTCTATGAGGGAATGCAAGGGAATTCTATGAGGACGCGCATTATCATCAACAAACACGAAACCATCGCCTATTTCATTGGCAAATGGCAACACTACAGGTTCTAATACCTCATTCAGATACCTGACACTATTCATTGTAGCATTTCGAAGCATAACCAATTCTGTACGACGAGTTGCAGAAATACCTCCCCAAACGGTAATTGAACCGCCTCCATAAGCTTGATGGTAAGTCACGTGGTACTCAATATAGCGTTCTCCTCTGCTTCTCCAAACTTTTACTCTTCCATCTGAGCTATGGAAACGCACTCTGGTCTCGTCACTGAATAAACAACAACCCCAATCTTCAACGCTCCAATGTGCATGTACGTGTGCCCACTCTAGCCTTCTTCTTTTGTGGGCTCTGGTCAACAATGGACATTTTTTAGAAGATCTGGACCTTAAATTTACCGCAAGGAGTCTTCTTCTTACTGTTTGAGTGGATACTTGGGTACCTGTTGCATTCAATAACTGACTTTGGAGTGTTCTTGCAGTAGAAAATCTATTCCTTCGAGTCCGAATCGAAATAAACCGGTCCTCTCTGACTGTTGTACTGTGATTTCGCCCTCCGCCGTGCCTATGTTCGACAGATCCAGTATCATTAAAACGCATTCGAACTCTTCTGATCACATTGTGGCTCACATTGAAATGGGCAGCAACAGTTCTTAGCGATGCACCAGTCATAAGCATTCCCATAGCTTGGCTCATCTCTTCAATACTTAAACGCCTTAATGGCATCTTTAAAATACAGTCAACCACTATGAATTAAAACTTAATCGAGATATTCGCCAAAATTCTCTTAAACTTGATAAAGTATAAGCGTCCGCGAGCTCAGTAATTGCACTGATGACAGATAAACAACAATTGTTTCGCATATGTTATTCGATAGGCATTTGTTTGCATTCCGAAACACAGCCCTGATCATATAGGAAGTTATGCCAAACGCATAAGCATTTTTTTTATTTTTGTTTTAATTTTACTGCATTTTATATAAGTGTACCAGTTCAAATGTTCAGCAGTGTAGATGAAAGTGACCAATTATCCAACTAAATCTATTTACATACATTAGTTGACTTATGTACGGATCATGAAGATCAAGCGATGATCTCGATAACACGGCAGAACTTTAACTCCCGTTAATGTGTTTATTCACAAAAATGCCATAATCTCTGATTTTGTAGTCGGGTTGATAACGATTGGTCTTTTTGTTTTGAATATTTGTTTGATTTGGATAAAGATTTGTCTGAAAGACAATATGTTCTTCAAGGCCATCATCTAAGAAAATATGGAAAAGTTTTCCTGGAGTTGGATTGCATGTTCTTTATAAAATCTGCAACCCTACTATCTTGAACAAATAGAACACATTGATTTGGGGCTTGTGTTGTAGATAGATAGATAGATAGATAGATAGATAGATAGATAGATACCTTTATTCCCTATATGTTTACATAAATAATTACATAAATCCAGGAAATGGTGTCATGCATACAATTTAAAACATTTTGGGTACAAATTCCCAAAATGAAACGATCGAGAGTACAAAAACAAATCGTAAATCACGTCAAGTCTTGAACCACTTTCCGTGCATCCCGATCAGCAGCCCACACCAGGAACTCCTCAATCGTGTATGGTTCTAATTCTACTAGAAAATTAAATAATTTATTCTTGAACACCTTGGTGTTATCTAGGGACTCTTTTATGTGTCCCGGCAAGTTTGAGTAGAACTTGATAGCGGCGTATATACATTCTCTCTCTGACATAGTCTCTGAGCAGGGAAGTTAAAGTTATGTGAGCGCGTGTTGTGTCCAAGGCGTTTGGTGAATTTGTCGAATAGATGTCTGTGTCTTGCCATAAACAAAAGTACTTCCTGAATGTAGAGGCCCACCAGAGTCAGTACTCCGTTAGACATGAATACTCCGCGACAGGAGTCTTTTATGGACAGGCAGGCTATGATGCGCAGCGCTCGCTTTTGCATCCTGAAAACTTGGCTTGCATTGGAACTCTGGCCCCACATAATAATTCCAAATCTTAGCAACGACTGAAAATTGGCGAAGTATACTAATCTCAGAGTAGCGCAGTCTGTATATTGTTGTATCACTCTTAGTGTATATACCACTCTGCTGAGTTGGCCGCGCAGTTGTTCCACGTGTGTCTTCCATTTCAAGTTTGAATCTATATGTATACCCAGGAACTTAGTGCTTCTGGAGCACACCACTTCTGTATTATTAATATTCACATTACCGGGAGTTTCTTGTTTTGATTGGTCAGTTTTAAAGTTGATTACACTTGTTTTACTTTGATTTATTACAAGTTTGTTTTTGATCAGCCATTGTCCAACCTTCTCGTATAAATCTTCCCCCTGTCTGATCATTCCTTCATATGTCATGAAGGACATCATGTCTTATACTACATGTCTTATACTGTCAGCAGTAAGTTTGTGTCATCTGCATATTTAACTATTTTTTGATTTAGGTTTAGAATCATATGTGTCATATCATTCAGATATATAACAAAAAACATTGGGCCCAGTACGCTACCCTGGGGCACCCCTCTAACAATTGTTTCAGCTTGAGACGTATATTCCGTATTGTTCTGTTGACATTTCACCATTTGTTTTCTGTCTGCTAGATAGGACCGTATCCACATCAGAGCCCGATCTCTCACCCCATACCTCTCCAGCTTCTCTAGGAGAATGTCATGGTCAATGCAATCATAGGCCTTTGAGAGATCCAGAAAGATTCCCATTACATAATCATTTCCCTCAAATGCCTTTAGTATACTATTCGTGAACGACTGCACCGCCGTTTCAATCGATCTCCCCTTCATGTAGCCATGTTGTGATGTATTAAAGTGGTTACATTTATTAAAATAGCTTACCAGCCTCCTGCTCATTGCGGCCTCAAATATCTTTGAAAAAAATGACAACAGGCTTCTCGGCCTATAGTTGTTCATATCTTCCGGATCTCCCTTTTTGTGGATCGGTTTTACAATTGCAAATTTAAGTGGTTTTGGAAATATTCCCGCTTTTAACGAGTTGTTAATGATATCGGTTAGTGGTTCTGAGAATTCTTCTGCACAGAACCTAATTATTCCCGTGGGGATCTCATCGTACCCACTGCTCATCTTATTTTTAAGATTCATTATTATGTCAATTATTTCCTGGCAAGTAACATCATTTACATACATCGAAGAGTTCTCTCTCTCTATATTACATGCAAATATTGCATGTTGTATTCCAGGTTATGATCATTGGTTCTGGGGATGACGAGGTAGATGAGGTATTATTGGCCCTTATAGACTAGATTCAGATTCAGATTCATTTTCTACAACCTGTAATATCAATTAAACTTATAGTATTGCAATAATTAGGTATATTTTTTATTATTACCTGAATGTTAATTGTTTTCCCTACTTCATCTTCGTAATCGCGGTCATCATACAAATCAGGCACACATAGATTCGGTATTACTCGGCAGATCTGCATAAATATCTTCTTCAAGCTCTTCATATAGTTCCTCTTCGGTCAACCCTACAAGGTTAAATGGCAGTGGATCTACTCTGTGCTTAGTCATGATGATTATCTATAATTGAGAGGAGCAATAATGTATATTAATAATAAAAAATAAAAATCTACAAAATTTATAAAGAATTCTAATTTTTCCCAAGTTGCATGGTGGTACAGAGCAAGGATACCAAAACACTTGTAATTCTTTTAAAGTAAAGTTTAAATCTATTGAAAATCATAATTTAGTACATGTAACATTACTTACGATGGACAAGCTCCAATATAATTTCCAATATAAAAATACATGTAAAAATACCTTTTGATAATTTTGGCTTTTTCTGCCAAGAGGGCGGCGACATCTATAACACATAATGCACACTAATAACAGGCACCTGTAACCGAAGTGGTACGATTCAAGATCCATTGTACCAACCAGTAAAAATTATTTACCAAGTGGTACGACACAAGTACCTCCTTCACAAAAGACCCACAATCAGGTGGTATCACCCTTAGACCATCAAGCCTGAAATAGTTAATCGCCTTTATAACTTTTACGGTGTCCGAGATCCCCTTGCTGTGATCCATATCTTGGACACCCTGTATATAATATTGAAAAGCAAAAATATTTTCAAATGAATTATTTCAATATTATATACAGGGTGTTTCAGCCCGAAAATAATTAACTTCTGTCGGAAAAGTATTTTTTTATAAATTATATGCTTAACGGAATGAAAATTAATATTTGAGACAACCAGGCATGCCATTTTGAAGTATGATGTCATAGAGCAGGGTTCTTCAACCTTTCATTGCCTTCGAACTCGATTTTTCTGACTTGTGGTATTTCTAAAGGTTGTAACGGTCCGGAAACGCCTTCGACAGAAACTGCCTTTTAATAATTAATTTGGCGCACAGACCTCCACTGTAGGCGACCGTACTCACACTTTTTTTGTTGTGGTGACGTGTTTCCTATATGTGTGTGATTTTTAAAATCGCCGGCGAAACGCCGCCATAAAGATAGAAACGAGTTGCCTTCCTGATAGTGCAGACGTGCCAGAGGTCCCGTTTTAATTGGTATACCACCATCCGGTTTCCGGGATAATAAACGGGGGCTCATTTAACCACCCTTGAGGGGATTGAGGCACCGAGCACAAGGCAAGGTAGTATCCATACGCTGACAACATCCGAGTAAGTACTTAAACCCGACATTTTTTTCCTTTTCGTAAAGCCATGTGTCCGGTCATTGTTACTAAGGCCATGTGCTTTGCAGGCGTTTTTTTTTATGGGGTAAGGGCTAAGTAGCTCAGCCAGCCAGTTCTTGGCTAGGGGCAGCGACCATCCTGCTCTGAGGTCTGGAATCAAGTGATCGGCGTTCCCGACGCTTATCGGCCGCCGCCCGCCCAGGAGCCGAGCTCAGCCCGCCAGCAAAGTCGCAGACCAGGAACACAGGCCAGATCTTTATATTTATTTTTTGTTCTCATTTGAATTTAATTCCATTTGATATATCGTTTATTTCTTTTGTGTAAAATTTGCGTTACGTGTTTCGTGCCATACGTGTTTTGCGCTTGTGTAAGAAAAAGGTCGCTCCGTCGGCCCTTTGAATCGCGCGATTAGAAGTTCGCGATATTCGGCCGAATATGGTGAACCCTGCGTGATAGGGTTGCGGACGGAGGTATTTATTTCAGGAAGCGTAGGCACGGTGTCCTGTCGTTTGTGTGAATAAACGCCGATATCTTACACCACAAAATTCACACCTGTTATTTTTTGTTCCCCCTACGTTTTCTCGATCGGGCATTCTTTTCAGTTTTCAGTTCCTATTCTCACTGCGAGATTTAAATCTGGTGGTTTGGCGCCATATGGTCAGCCGTTGCGACAGTTCGTGATTTCTGAACTTCGCTGACTGTCTGCCGTCCACCCACGCAGGTAGGGTGGAGCCTCCCTTTGCGACGAATTAGGGACGAGGTTAAAATTACGTGGAGCCTTTTTTAACCCCCCCACTCTCTGACACCGAGAGCCTGGCCCTCGTCACTGCTTCGAAGGGACCCTCCACTCGCTCCACGGCCTAACGCGCTGATTGCCCTTCAGGTACGTCACAAGGTACCCTCGTAATTAAAATAAATAATTATTAAGTTTAAGGTTTCATCCATATCATACCAATTATGTATTTAAGGTTGTTATATTATTATATTTATAATAGTACTTTCTTTCTTATGGTGCCATCTCCTAACGGAGGTTAGCAATCATCATAGCGATCCTAATTTTTGAAACTGCAGCTCTAAACAGTTCTACCGAAGTTTTCCCGTACCATTCCCGGAGGTTTTTCAACCACGATGTTCTGCGGCGCCCTACGGATCTATTTCCCTGTATCTTTCCTTGCATAATTAGTTGGAGAGTTGAGTATCTCTCTCCCCGGGAAATATGCCCCAAATACTGGAGTTTCCTTGTTTTGATGGTAAGTAAAAGTTCTCTTTCTTTGTGCATTCTTCGCAGTACATCTTCATTGGTTATGTGGTCTGTCCAGGATATCTTGAGCATGCGACGGTAAAGCCACATTTCGAATGACTCGATCTTTTTAATATTGTTTTTATTGAGCGTCGTTTTTATACTTACTGGTATATAATTATTTTAATTTTATTTAATTATTTATTTATTTTATTTAGCCTAACTAGCTTCGGTTTATTTAAAAAAAACATTATCAGAGTCTGTTTAAAAAAAACGAAACTAGTCAGGCGAAATAAAATAAATAAATAATAAAATTAAATAAAAATAAATATTTAATAGTATGTACTGTTATAAATATAATAATCCACCAACCTTAAATAATTATTACTGAAATTTCGCTATATTCTTCATTAATAAATTCTAATCAAAATAATTAACAGAAAAATAATATCTAGAAATAGTAACACATTTACGAACGAAATTGAATTCAAATCACAAAATAATAGTAATACCAGGCTGGGCCTGTTATTTAGAATTTTCAATTGTCACAGTAAAATGTATGATTATTTCTGTATTGTTTTCAATCTTGTTGATTTAGTGATTACTGTAGACAATTATATTATTTCTGTCAAAATTGGAATGATTAATCGTCAAATATTCAATTGTAAGTTCGAAGATGGCAAATTTAAATTTTTAATAAAATTTGCGTTTTTACTTTTAAAATGTCTACGACTATATTCAAGTTTTAAGGTCAAAATTTCAATTATTACTGTCAAAATTATAAATATTACTGCCAAAATTGTAGTGATTACTGTTTAAATTACAATGATCATTTTTTGTATCTTTTCAGTTATTTTTTTCAAATAAAAAAAATATCGTCAACATTTCGATAGACTTAAAGCATTGAAAACAGGGTTGGAATAAATGTTTGTTTTTTAATCAAAAATCAATGATCAAATCAAATAAAAAAAACAAATAAACCATGATTTATTTGATTTTTTAGATATTTTTTAAAATTTTTGATCAGTTTTTGTCAGTGTAGATGCTCACTCGTCAAAGCATTAATTGCAAATTCAAAGATTATCGGTAAATTGTAATTTTTGATAAAATTTTAGTTAATACTTTTACAATAAAAAAATCAATTTTTAAAGATAAAATTTCAATTATAAAGCTGATAAATTCATTAGCAATTGTTACTGTTAAAATAGCAATTATTATCGTTATCCTTATTCAAGGATTATTCTAAACAAATTAAATTATTTCTGTTAAAATTAAAATTAAAATAAAAAGGTAAAAGTTTTAATTGCAAATTCAAAGATTACAGCAAAATTTTAATTTTTGATTAAATTTTAGTTATTTCTTCTTAAATTTCAAAACAAATTTTCAATGTTTAATGATAAAATTTCAATTGTTACCATCAAATGGGGACTTATAACTGTCAAAATAGCAATTGTTGTCCTAATCCCTATGCAAGAATTGCTGTAAACAATTAAATTATATCTTTCAAAATTTCATAGATTACTCGTCAAACTATTCATTGCAAATTTAAAGATTACTGGCAAATTTTAATTTTTGGTAAAATTTTAGTCATTACATTTTCTTCAAATTTCGACTATTTAAAATTTTTGTGCATTGTGCATAATGTGCATAATTTATGTATAAGTATGTATAATTTTGTGCATATTGTCGATTATAACCTCAAAGCTGGATGTATTACTGTCAAAATAGCAATTGTTACTGTAAAAATAACAATTATTGCTGTCAAAATTACAATTATTACTATCAATATTACAATGACAAACTGCATATACTTTAATTCTATTAAAATGTTAAAATTTACAATTTTAATAAAATGTCGGTTACTGTTACTGATGCTGTTCTGTCATTATAACAAAATTTAAATTGTAACATCAAAGCTGCACGTATTACTGTAAAAATAGCAATTGTTACTGTCTTAATAGCAATTATTGCTGTCAAAATTACAATTATTACCATCAAAATTACAATGGTAAACTGCCAATAATTTAATTCTATTGACATGTCATAGATTACATTTCTATAAAGAATTCTGTTACTGATACTGATGCAGTTCTGCCTTTCAATTGTAACATTTTCCATTGTTACACTAAATTATTTTACATTTACTTATGTGTAATATAACAATATAGTAACCTATACTAGTACATACATATTTATAATTATATAATTATTATTGTAAATTTAAACAAATTTGCCTATATTCTTTAATAAACAATTCTAAACAAAATAATTACTGGAAAGAAAATCACATTACTGGCGAAACTCATTGGTTTTGCTTCGCGTCCATCACACTATGTAACACTGGAGCAGAAGCTATTTTTATAACAAAACCTAGAATTAGTAACACATTTACGATCGAATTTAAATTCGAGGCACAAAATAATATTAACACCAGGCTTGGCCTGTTATTTTAATTAACTTAGAAGTAATATAACAATAAAGTTACAAATACTAATGTATTGTTACTTTAAATAAAACAATAAAAATTAAAATTAAATTAAATCATATTTATGACTAGGCTGGGCCTGTTTTTTATTGCAAATCATATTTATGTCTGGAACAACAGGAGAAAATTGTAAGCAAATGTCATCTTCTGCATTTGGTTTTTGTTGCAGTGTACAGAGAAAATGATCTCTTGCAGACATAAGTTGAGACGGAAGACATCAAGTGCTTAACTGCTCTTTCATCAATGTCGGGATATACATGCAAAATTTGAAGCAGAAAATGCATAATATTAACTTTGTTAAATTCTATTTCTTACTGAGAGTCAGTCGATATATCGATAATTTGTTTTGGTTCTTTAATTGACAACTAATAATTATCACAAGCTTTTTCAAAAGGGCTTTGTATCTAAGATAGGTTTTTTTTTTAAAACCAAAATTCTCCTGAAACGATTGTTGTAAATCTGATAAGTGCTGCAGTGTAATATCTTGTAAATTTTTATTCACTTTAACGTTATTAGTTATCATAATTTCATGTAAATTAGTGAAAAACTCCGTATTTTCTTTTAAAACGCAATCTGACTAACATTTTTATTTGAGAATAGTAGCATTTAGTTTATTTTGTACTTCGAAGATATTTATATTTTCTGCTTGGAAAGAAACAAAATAGGTAAATATATGTGCGAGATATGGTATTTTCATTATCCAATCTATATCATTTAATTTGTACGATAATTCAAATATGCATGTTCGCTTAACAAAATTCTTATTCCATCTTTTAATTCACAAAATCCAAATCCAGATTCTGAACCCCGCTGCACTACGCAGTTCTTGGAGAATTTTTGCATTGCGAATTGTTTGCGGAACCCTTGAGAAACTTCGCGGAACCCAGGTTGAAGAAGCTGTCATAGAGAATCGGGAAAAAATAGCATGATAGAAGCCTACCCAAAGTAAAGAATTTAATGGTAATAGTTTATATTCTTGGAAATAACCGGAAGTAGGCCTAACTACGCTCAGCTTTCTAAAATACTATACTTTTTCTCCGATTACTCTCGAAGTAATTATATTTAGGCGTGTTTACTGCCTGGATTGTCTGAAAGATATGTGTTTAAGGTCGGAAAGAACATTCCTGTACAATTGAGTTTACTGCCTAGCAACAACGTATTGTACCTTGATTGTATATTTTTCAAGCGCAAGCGAAACGATCATGCTTTGACTTTGCAGGTATACCCCAACATATACTAAGTCAAAGCTTCAATTTTCGCATTATAAAATAGTACGGTAATTGTCAACTGCAGTCTTTTTCTTAAAATTGGAAAATTGGTTAATTTAGGTGTGTATTTGTCTAAATGTAACCTTAGTAAGAAATTGTTATAATATTCCTCCCTTGATTTTTAGGATAATAAATACCGTAATAGGATGTAATATTATAGCAATTTCGTCTTTACTCCTGATAAACCTCTTTATTTAACAGTTAGTACATCAACATGGTTATCTCTCCCTATTTTAAAAGCGACTAAGCGATAAAATTAACACTATTAATCATATTAACTGTGTTTGCCCGATTTTTATCCATAAACGTGCGACATTTTCATTTCCTGGAGGTCTGTATTGCACCAGACGGTCCCTACTTTTATCGTTGCAATACTGGCCGTTTATCATATGCTGACTATGTACAAATAGCTGGCGAAGTTCATTAGTATATCAGACGGTTAAATCACACCGAACACACGTGAACAGGCACGTGAGCATCGAGGCCTGTGCATATGTTCATGCCTTGTGTACGTCATTTGCAGATGCCGTATGGAATAAATTCACCGACAGATTTATGTATTCGGCGTGCGCCAGACAGCCATCCGAAACCGTTGCAGAAGAGGAATGGAATCTGTTACGCTGTCATCGTAACCCTAAATTCTTGTTATTCTCACCAGTGGTATAGGAAGCGGCTAAGTTATGTTAATAATTTTGCATTTTATGCTGCAATTTTCATAGACGTTGATGATTTTATTTACTGGAGATTGCAAACTCTGGGAATGTTTAAAATCCTCAATTATCCTTCATGTAAATCCCGACGATTTATGGAAAGATACGTTTATACTCCGTGTAAATATTTGCGATTTGTTGAATGGTACCGTAAAACGAGGTGACTTTGCTCATTTTTAACTTTAAATAGTACATATAAACTTACCTTTTCATTTCCATAAAATGTTGATAATATAGAAACTGCTAGAACAACGTATGATAATGGACACTAGAGATTCATTTTGCAAAAAAATGGAATATTTTTTTAAATTATTATTTAGTTTGGGGCAAAGTTCCCTCATAGGGGGAGGATACTTTGCACCAACGAAGGCATTGTAAGCTTTACAACATGTATTGGAGCATAGTAAGACTATATTTTGGGTTGTAAATGTACCACACACAAAATAGTATGTAGGCTATCTAGGAATGTATATGTGTCGGAAAAATATATTGTCATATTATTAATACAAACTTATTAATGAAAACCTTTACAATAGGTACTAAAATAACTCAAAGTAAGTTTGAAACGTTTATCTGAAGCATATCTTATCCTTTATCTACCTCACAGTCTGTCTAAGACTGGAACAGAAAAGAATCCCCGATTCGAGACCTTTTTTGGCTCTTTAATTCTGCCCATAATATCATTCCAATCATAGTGAAGAGTGTCTGACTTATCAGGCCATTTCCAGTTATTTAAGGACGCCATTGCACTTAGTGTAGCTTTATTATTATCAAATGATATTATTTTACCCGGAAAAATGTTACCTTCATATTGGAAGAGAACATATTCCCCTATTTCTTTGACAACATCCGCCAATGAAAGAAGGTCTTTAATGATCTTTTGTCCAAAACCGACCATTTCAGTTACATCATCCCCCGCGGTTTCTCCTAATATACTTCCCACAAAATCCTCGTCTTCAGAAGAATCCCGCAAAGATATTTCATCATTTGACAAGTCACTATCCACATTTATTGATTTGCGACATTTCTTCACTGATGTCTGTGGTTCTTCGCTAGCTTGATCATCATTAAGGACTTTAAGCCCGATACTCTTACCAGCAGCAACAGTAATTTTCTTTCTCCTCCTGGTTTTTGTTTTGGTTAATTCTGATCTTTTTGATTCTAAAGATTGTAGAAATGAATGTTCTACAGCATTATTGTCACCTGAAGGTCGTGGAATAATTGGCAAAAGCTCTTGAACATTAACTGGATAAATGCCACATTTTCTGAAACCCGAAATTAAATTTGCAGCAGCGTTGGGTTCTAAGGCAGCCATAAGTTGTTTTAGCAGAAATGGAAAATGTTGTTTTTGTAGAACTGTGTTTTTGGCATCATCTGCAGTCTCCTTTTAGTTTGCTAATATTTTCCTCCACGCAATTTTCATTGGCCGAAAAAAGCCACATCCAGCGGTTGTTTTGAGTGCTGTTTTGAGGCAAGCGTACAAAATATATATCATTATCTCTGCATAGACTTAGAACATGTACTGATATATGGGAGGATAAGTTGTCGCAAATTAAAACTTTCTTGCCTTGAACTGTTTTTAACTTTGGTAACATTAGTCTGAAAAGCTATTGGAATCGAATCAGACAGTAGCAGTATTGCAATAACGGCACCCTTTGGGCCCATTCTCGGTCCAGGTTGTCCACATGCAAAAAGATTTGTAAACTACGTATGGAGGCAAGAGTCCTCCGGCAGCACTACCAGCAAACATAATAGAATTGCTAGTTTTGGATGAATTGCGAATCTCTTCAGGATATTTACAACCACGTTTGGTTATCACCTTTTTTGGCCAGGGTTATCTGTCAGATTCGATTCATCACAGTTCCAAGTGTTCTCTGGTGGCACGTCTTTCACAACTTCTCCCAAATTTGAGATGTAATCCGTTAATATTTCAGCATTTATAGATGCTCTACTGCGTTTTATATTACTAGCAAATCGAACAGTGAGCCCTGGATGGCGTTTCATAAAATTTAAGACCCACTCATGACCAGGTATATTGTTTTGAAATGTTCTCACAATTCTACCAACTCGGCTCAAGAATGATTTCACGATCATGCGCAAATCAAAAGAGTCTCGAGGGAAACCAAATGTGCTGAAGGCTTATATACAGTTTAAAAATCCAGTTTCTTCTTCCTCTGAAAATATCGTGGGTCTTCCAGGCTTTTCAAGTAGATTGCCTTGAAGTTTATTAATGATAGTTCGCCGCGGAAATTTAAACTCTTGTGCGGCTTTTCTCTGCGTCATTCGTTTACTTCTAACTGCTTCTAACTGCTCTAACATTGTTGCAAAGTTTCTTGGGTATAATTTTGATAAGCCCGAGAGCCTTGTTTTCCTTTATACACTCTTGGCATATCTGCAACCAAATTTATAACTAAATAAAATAAACAAGTATCGTTTGGGGTAACTTTGCTCCAAAAAAATAGTGGAACAAAGTATCCCCATATTCGGCGCAATATAACCTCAAAACGGTAAACATTACGAAAATAATCGAAATACGTTTTAAGATTGTTCAACTCACACGATTTTCTAGAGCTAACATAATAATACATTAGCTCAAAATACAACTTACCTTATTGTTCATATAGTGGTTCTTATACACAATGATTTTTACCGGCCACAATTATTGCTAAATGGGTGGTTTCAAACAAGCAAGGGTTTAAAGGCCAAGAAGTTGGGAGAAGTATAACTGCATTATTTTAGATGCATATGGGAGTGCTCTATACTGGAAAACAGACTTTACCACTTTTTTATTCTGTTCAACTACCACAATGTAGGAAACATTGTAAAGTTAGAAATTGGAGCAATGTATGTCCCACAGGAGCAAAGTAACCTCCTTTTACGATACCTTAAGTCCCAAGTAAATTCATCTAAATTAAGAAATTTGTGATCTATCTTTAGGAATTATATATATAATCATACTCCCTTTTACCACAGAATGGTGTAGGTATCTTGATAACTTATATCATATACAAATTTAGTCCATTATTTCTTATTTCTGGATAGCTCTTTTGCTTCCGTCCAGGTTTTTCCTCATTTCTTCATTATCTCGATCCTATTTTGGTCCCATGTTTTCGTCTGTCTCCCTCTCTCTTTTTGTCTTCCGCCTCTAGCTTCCCATACTTTCTTGACTTGTCTTTCTTTTCCTAACCTTTGCAGATGACCCCACCAGCTCATTTGTCTTCTCTCTATAAAAGTTTTCAAAGATTCTATTTGTAGTTCTTCCCTGATGTCAGTATTTCTTATCTTGTCCATCTTTGTTACTCCCGTTACTATTCTCAAAAACTTCATTTCCATTACTTGTAGTTTGCTTTTCTCGTTTCTTGATAGGACCCAGGTTTCACAACCGAACGTTAGGAGAGCTCTGTATATAGCTTTAAATACCTCAATTTTAGTTTTTCTTGACACTTCCTTCTTACTTATTAGTATTTCGTTTATTGCATGATATACTTTGTGTGTTTTCTCGATTCTACTGTTTATTTCATTTTGCTGTTTACATTCCTTTTCAATTTCTACTCCAAGATATTTGTAAACTTCTACTTGTTCTATTTTTATGTCATCGATCGTTATTTCCGTAGTTGATTGTTCCCCTATCATTAGTACTTTTGTTTTGTCTTTGTTCATCTTCATTCCATAGTCCTTTAGAATTTCGCTCCATATACATAGGCTCTCCTGTAGGTCTACCTTTCTTTCTATTTTCAATACCACATCGTCTGCGAAAGCTCCTTCTGGTATTGTCACTTTGTTCATGTTTCTATGTCCGACTACATTTTTTTTTTGGTGTACTCTTTTATTATTTCGTCCATATAGGTTATAAACAGTAATGGACTCGGGCTTCCTCCTTGTCTTAGTCCTCCCATACGTTTTGAATGGCTGTGAGCGTTAGTTCCGGTATATTACTATGTTTGTATTTGTTTCATATATTTGCTTTATTATTTTTATTATCTTGTCGTTTACTCCTTTGTCTCCTAGAATTTCCCATATTTTTTCCCTTTTAACACTGTCGAAAGCTTTCTCTTAATCGATGAATCCCAAACATGCCTTTTTTGCTGTACTCTGGTTTTCTCTATTATCTGTTGTATTGAGAAGATATGGACTTGTATGCTTCGTCTATTTTCTGAATCCGCTTCGCGATTCCTCTAGTTTTGGTTCTATGATTTTATTGATTTTTTTGTCTATAATGCACTCAAATATTTTCATCATTGTGTTCGTTGGCGCTATCCCTCGATAGTTCGTTCATTCCTTTCTGACTCCCTTTTGTAAATAGGTACTATGAGTGCTTCTTGCAATTCTTTTGGAATTATTTCGTCACTCCATGCTTTGTTGTATATTTCTAGCATATTCTATTCCCTTTGTTCCCATCTTTTTCATCATTTCTGTGGTGATTTGGTGATTCTTCTATCGTTATTTGTTCTTCCGTTTCCTCCTGTCTTGTTGGGTTTTGTTGTGTGATTTCTGTTTTTTCCAAGAGCTCTTCAAAATATTCCCTCTATCTCTCCATAATTTTTCTTCCATGTGTTAACTGTTCTCCTTTCTTATTTTTTATCTGGTTGGAACTGTATACCTTTTCTTTTATGTGTGCTGTGAGTACTTTGTAGAAGAGTTTTCGGTTTTTTTTTACTGTCAGCTCCATTTTTTTCTTTAAATTCTCTCCATGCCCTTCGTTTTGCTTCCATCACGAGTTATTTTACTCTCTTCCTATTTTAACTGTTCTCCTTTCTTATTTTTTATATTGTTTGAGCTGTATACCTTATCTTTTCTGTGTGCGTTGAGTACTTGGTAGAAGAGTTTTTTTTTTTTACTGTCACTCTCCATTTTTTCTCCAATGTCTGTCATGCCTTTCGTATTGCTTCTATTACTAGTTCGTTTAATCTCTTCCTATTTTCTTTGTATAATTTGTATTTGTTTTCTGTTTTTTGCGTTAGGTATTGTTCCCAGGCTTTTTTCTTTATTTATGTTGCGTCTCCGATTTCTCTCATCCACCATGCTGTTTCTTTTTCAAATTCCTCTTTTTGCTCACGCCACATATTGATCTTGTTGTTCATAGCTTGTTCATGTTTAAGTATGTCCCACATTTCTTCTGTGCTGCTGTTTTGGAATTTTTGTTCTTCTTTTTCTATTTGTTTCTTGGTCATTTCTTCGTATTCCTTGCTTATTTCTTCGTTTCTTAGTTATAGCAACTATATGCTTTTATCTGTTCATACTGTATGTTATCTTATGGGTTTGTTGTAGTTACTTATTCTTCATCTTCTGCATGCTTTATTGTTGCTATGACCAGGTAGTGGTCACTCCCAATTTCAGGGCCTTTTCTTACTTTGGTATCTGTTATTGATTTTCTATTTGGTTCTTCGACTAATATGTAATCAAAGATTGATCTTTCATCTCTGCTCTTTACTTCCCTTGTGTGTAACTTAATCCTTTATTCATGCTATAACTTGATAGTTTTACATAAGTCAAAATAAACAAAAGACAATTAATTACATTAACAAGTGCCAGAAGCAAAACTGCCCCTTCGATATAAACATAAACATATTTAAAAGGTATGATTATGTATTACAAATATTGTTAGTAGACCGACAAATTACATGTTAAACATAAAAAAGCAAAGTGTATAGATAAAATTTAAAAATACATACATAATTAAATTATATTAAATTAAATGAATGTTAACACTTTAAAACTATGTTATTCCTACGTGATTTATAAGTTAATCGTATTATTGAATATAAGCAGTTGTAGCAATTAATAACATAATTTTCGGAGTAATATATGTTATTGTCGCAGTTATTATAAGTCGTCAAAATTGTTGCCAATGTACTCTTCCGTCGAGTAGAATGCTTTAGCATTCTCTAGCATTCTGTGTATTATGTATCTTCTTATGTTTGAAGAAGGTATTCGTTATAATCATGTTTTATGTTATACAAAAATCGAGTAGCCTTTCTCCATTGCCGTTTCTTTTTACCTCTCCTTGACTACCTATTACTCTATTATACACTGTATCTCTTTGTCCCATTCTGGACTTGGCAAACTTATGCTATGTTATATTTCTTACGATAGGTTAGGTAAAGTTACACTGGATCTAATTAAATTATGTTAGGTGGTATCTGGAAAATTCACCGAATGCAATTGTCCGAAATCAATTGCTCAAAATACAAGTTCGAGGAAAAGGTTAGGTTAGGGTAGAGAGGTAAATACAGTATAGTTTAGGTTAGGTTAGGCATTGATATTTGAGTAGTTGTGTTTTCGAGGAATTTGTACTGCAATTTGTTTTCGAGAAATTCACTTTCCAGGTCACTAATGTACCTACCTAGACAACTAAGCCAAAATTTAGAACAGGTAACTGTAATATCTATCTATTTTCGTAGATAGATAGATATATAGATAGATAGATAGATAAATAGATAGATAGATAGATAGATAGATAGATAGATAGATAGATAGATAGATATATGGATAGATTATTTATTTCACGTAGCCATATTCATTACATAGATGTGATGTTTGTTGATAATATAAAATACAAAATATAAAATACAAATACAAATACAAAACATAAAATACAAAATGCAAAATTAAAAATAAAGCACAAAATATACCTGTAAGAACATACGATATGCGGAATCTTTCATTAGCAGAACTAAAAAGCAGAAGCAAGAGGAGAAAAGCCTACATCAGTGTTATAGATTATTAAATTCCTCCACATTGTAAAGACACCGTTCTAGGAGCCAATGTTTGAGTTTTTTTTTTAAATAATTTTAATGATTACTGATTTTTTAATTCTAAGGGGAGTTTGTTAAATAGATATTTTCCTCTAATTATTTCCTCATATCAAAACTATCATGTCATGAGTTCAAGTTTTAAAGTCTATAATAAATCAATGTTATGTTTAGGTATGTCCTACTTGGAATTTCCCAATAATTAAAACTCGTTTTTGTAAATTAATTCTACAAATATTTATTAGATACAATTAAAAAAAAGCGAAAAATGAAATTTTTCCTAACGTAAATTTTGTTTTAAGTAGTTATCAATTAATTGTCTACTTCGCAGTACCTATCAAAAAAAATTATCATCATCCAGATATATGGGTAATATACAGGGTATCCAAGATAAGGATCAAGAGCATGGGGATCTCGAAAATCGTAGTAGTTACAAAGGCGGTTAAATTTAAAAAAAAAAGTTGCGTAATTTAGTGATCAGTAATATTCTGTTGAGAAAATCAGAAAATTCTGGTTACTTCCGGAGATATTCGACAAAATCCGAAATTTTGCGATATCGATTTTATGTTTTTCTGAAGATATTTGAAACACCCAACTAACCAATCTTGAATAATTTTTCCTCGACTTAAACATCGGGCAGTTTTATACATTAGTTAACCTACCAATGCATACTGTGTTTTTCAATATTTCTAAATTGACTAATTTAATTGTATTGTTCATGATATCTTTCAGTGGCTTGGAGGTGACGTTTGCACATAAAACCTACTGATGTATATTTCAATGCAAATCTAGAATTGAAAGTCCAATGCGGTAAATAGCTAATATTTAATTCCGTTATGAAAACAAACCTTACACCAATTTCTGACCTTATGAAACGTCATTTTTTGTCAAAACTGTCATGCACTCAGATATGTAAAGTAGTTATGTAAAAACATTACATAACTGGCCATGTTCTTAACATGATGTAGTTCTTGATATTAATAATTTTGCCAATAGCGAGTTCAGCTTTCAGCATCGAAGATGTGGTTTATTGTGTGGATGACTCTAATGTTTTTATGGTCTCAAAATATGCCAACATTAATGTCCTTACCTTTAACTTCTTGACAAATTTGTTTACGCCAGTGCAATCATGTTTCCTTAGAAACAATAGGAATAAGCTGATCTGATTCTGTGATGTAGTAAGGAACGTTCTTATTCAAATAGTAGATTAAATAGTTCCTACCGAATAAAATAAAGTTTTGTACGTAACACGTTATGAGATATGCTATAGTGTCTGACGAGTGTAATATTTGCCAAAACGAGCGAAGCGAGTTTTGCAAATTACACGAGTCAATTTACACGAGTCACGAGTAATTGACACCAGTCAATTACACGATATCGCACTTTTCATAACTGGTTACGTAATTAACTATTTAATAACTGTTTAGTGATAACTGATAGCTGTACAATTTGGTTTGCTAATATTAAGATAATTCAATAATTTATTTAATAAAATAATTCATTCTGCCTACTCATTTTTTTTTCTATGTTGCCTGTAAAATGAGGGAAATTGTCGTGAATTGTGACATCGGCTATTATTATTCTTTTATTCTGCAATGTTGAACACATTGGGTTGCCTACAACAAATAGCAAGCATATTGTAGCATTTTTATGAAATCCATTATTTTCAGGTATAGGATATTTAGTTGTAACTACTGATGTTTATATTAAGTTTACCGCAATTTGTATACATTTTTTTACGATTTTTGTGATTTGCTACACGTCTGTTAAGTGTCTTATAAGTATTAAACAATAGGTTAAAAAAGCATTTAGAGATGTGGGCAAATTTTCAAAATCTTCTGGTAGAGATAAAATTATTGCAGGGTTTTTTACTAAAAAGTCCGCAATTTACACAATTTTTTTGCAATTTGAAATGTTATAATTCATTATGGTCTAGGACAGGGGTCGGCAAACTTTTAAACCTGAAGAGCCAAACCTGACTCTTACAACAATTTAAAAATAATCGAGAGCCATGCACATATTTCTACAATTTAAGGGCATTTGATAACAAATTATGATTTTATGCAATGGAGAAAAATATTACAAATAAATCACAAAATAGAAATATGTAGTGACTTGTTACATCGGCTTTATTAATCCATTATTCTACAATTTTTAGCACATTCGGTTGCCTACAACAAATAGCAAGCATGTTGTAGCATTTTTTATGAAATCCATTATTTTCATGTATAGGATATTTAGTTGTATATTCGGTATACTACTAATAACTTTTAATTTAAGTTTAAGACTAAAAGGTCGCATCAAATATTTTATTTCTAATTTCACCATTATTGAGATTTATATTATGTCTTTTGTTTTTCAACTCACGTGATTCTGAAAAGCTACTCTAATATTGATACCACTTATGCCTACCTCATGCAAATCTTTCATAACAGTCTGCCTGTGCTGTGAAATCAAATTGCATTTTTCTTTCTCCAGTTCTTTAGCTTAAGCATCAAGACGTACAAATTTTGAGCCCCATATAAGTCTTTGATTGTCAAGAAACTGTATATTAAAGTTATCAGAGTTATTTTCAAACGGAAATTATATTAATGCCTCGGTATTGGCATTAAAACGATTTTTGCGCAACCGGACGCGAAGTGCCCATTTCGCGTACGCAAACCAGGCCGCGAAATTCAATTGATTGGAATTATTTAATATGTTTATAAAAGTAATTGAAAATACTACAGTAATCATTGGAATAAGAAAATAATGACAAAACTAATTATTAATTGTAAGGTGTAAAATATTAGATATTAATTAACATAAATATTTGCAACCATTTTTTGCAATTTTCAGTTGAAATTTTTGTTATTAAATTAACTGACCTTTTGGTCCAATTAGAATTTCCAAATTTAATTTAATTAGAATTTTTGTTCAATTGCGAAATTTTCTAATATTTTAGTTAGATTTTCTGTTACTCGAATGTACAAGGGTCTTCTTTAAGTGTATTTCTGTATTTCAGAAATATTTTGAAATTATAATAATAATTTTACGATTTTCTGGAAAATAAAGTGCAATTTACAAGGTATTTACAAATTGTAAATTTTGGTTAGATATTTTTAATTTTTAGTACTGTATCTACTTATTTATTTATTTATTTAAATTCTTGTAAATAATTCGGTGTGGAAATTACATCGTTTACATCTTATAATGTAACAATATTAACAATAACATCCTTCTGCTCTGCTTGAATTTTCAGGAATTTTCCTTTTTAATGTATGTAATTTTACCAGAATTTCATACATTTGCTATAAATTTTTATCAGAATTTTTATGTATTTTGAATTTTTATGTAAAGTTTCTATTATAATAATCATTTTACGAGTTTTTTCAGTATTGGTGAAATTTACAAGAAATTAATTGTCAATTTTGGTTAGAAATTTTATTTATCTTCGAAATTTTTTAGTACTTTCAGTCTTATGTGTATTTTCAGGATTTATCCTTTTTCATTTCTGGAATTTTACTGGAATTTAATAAATTTGCTCTGAATTTTGGTTGAAATATTAAAGTATTTCTAAATATTTCCTATTTTAATGGTGATCTTAGTATTTCGTTTTCGCTTTTACCGAAATTTGCAAGAGTTTGTTATAGATTGTTGTTAGAATTATTGTACATATACTAAAATAATTAATATTTGAATCGTCCTTATAGGATTTTTACAATCAATGCCGAAATTCACACTCCGCCGTTTTGTGGATTACTGTTCTAGTTTTTTAGTACTTTCAGTTTTCTGTGTATTTTCTGGATTTATCCTTTTTAATTTCTGGAATTTTACTGGAATTTAATGAATTTGCTTGAAGTTTGGTTAAAATATTTAAGTATTTCTAAATATTTTCTATTTTAATGGTGATATTAGTATTTCTTTTTGTTTGTACCGGAATTTTCAAGAGTTTGTTGTAGATTGTTGTTAGAATTATTGTACATATCAGAAAATATTTAATATTTGAATTGTCCTTATAGGATATTCACAGTCAATGCAGGAATTCATAATTCAACTTTTTGCGGATTACTGTTCTAGTTTTGATTTTTTTTTTTTTCATTTTTTATTTGTCCTATTGTACTATGAGTGTGAACTGGAATTTGCCATAACAGTATTGGAATTTTGTTGGAATTTAAATTTGTTTTTGAAATTTTAATAGTCCTTTTACTAAACTAAACTAATTATGACAAAATGTATTTTTTTTCCAATTCGGATTATTAAAATGCTTATTATGTATATTGAATCTCATCATTAAAACAACACTTTACTCCAAAGGGTGAATTTAATGTTTACACTTATTCACAACCATTGACATCGTAAATAAAGTTTAAAAAAATCGTTATTGCACACTATCGTCGAAATTTTCGTTGTAACCTGACAATGTGACACTTCGCGCAAATTTTTCAATCCTAATAACGAATTGTAAAAAATCTTGTATGCTACACGTGAATAAAGCAATTTTATCCACTCGAAAACATTATCGCACTCGTATTCGCCTCTTACGCTAAACTGTTTTTTCGTGAATAAAATTCGACTTTATTCACTTATACCATGTATATTGTTTTTTATCAATTATCCAATTTTGACTTAAAATTATTTCAAAAAATATCAGTGACAGCTTTGGCCTTTTTGACTTTCATAAGACCACATAGTTTTAATTTCACCTTTAATTGTAGTTCTTCAAAGCCACACTTACGTACACAAAGAGCCACATGTGGCTCGCGAGCCGCATTTTGCCAACCCCTGGTCTAGGACTCTAGGGCCCGTATCTATAGTCCGTACTTGAGCATGAGTACGACTCAAGTCGTATATTTGGTTGCGTATTTTCTATATACGTTTATACTCAAAACGCAACCAAATATAATACTTGAGTCGTACTTAAGTTCAAGTACGGACTATATATACGGGTCTTTGTGCAGTAAATATTATATGATATATCACAGATAGTTTTTTTTTATCGTGCAACAAAGGCTTAATTATTTTTAGTTATACGCTTCTGCCATCTATATCTATACATATACTTACAATGTACACTTCGTAAACTGTTATATTTGCCGGAGAATTATTTGTATGTGGCATTTAAAAAAAAATGCTTTCATACATTGCGATCATTGTGAAAGAAGCGTGTAACTATTGATATGATTAACCCTATGTTGCACAAAATAAACTCTCTGATACTTAAAAGTAGGTTAGGCCCACCGAGGCCGGGAGTTTACAAAATTCCTATGTGGCCCTTCTACAAAAAGGTTTGGGGACCCCTGGCCTAGAGGATTGCCCATCTGCAATAAATCTAAACTTATTAAATTGTGCTGATATGTCCATCGCTTCCAGTATGCAATTCAAGCAATTTTAAAGCTTGAATTGTACGATTTTAATAGGCTTGCTTAGAGAAAATTTATATTCCCTGACAAAATAATGGGCCGTCACTCAGAGTTGTCTGCCTGTGTTGTGCATTTTAAGATAATGGGGATGTTACTTCAGTTTTTTTTCCACATTCCCCTTGGTTTGTATGATGTAAAACTGTTTACATTTATAACAATTCAATTTGTTGATTTCCGATGTTAATTAAGAGACCTTCTTACCGGTTAGTTCAGTACAAGAGTTATTAATTGAAGGGCTACGGGGAAGAACGATTAGAGTCTATTTTTATCGAAAACGAGTTCATGGTGCCATGTAGAATGGGAGAACTAGTTTACCGAGTGAAGAAAAGCAGTGAAAACGATCACTGTTCGCTTCAATAACGAAAAAATAGAACAGGACTTTGATTAATAACTATCAGAGATCAAGATAAAGAAGAAGAATTTGAGTCGTATAAAATCAAAACTCACAATATCCAAAATCATCGAAATCGAGTTTGCAGTGGTTTTATATTTGAAATGTTGCTCTGAAATCAAAGTTGACGTCCCTACAAGTCCATACTCACTATATCCCGGGTAAATGCTATCAGAAGTAGAGGTATGGAGTCAAAACTAACATTATCCATTGGATATTGTTACTTTTGACACCAACTGATTTTCAACCAATCACAAGCCATCTTGTGGCTGTCAACCTCACCCGAAGGTTACTGTTTATATCTTTTTTTTTTGTGCGTAGTTTTTATAGTTTTGTCTGTTTTGCTCTAATAATTATATATATAATCAGTCCCCCGAGTACCCATTTGGGTGTAGGATTTAATTTTGCTCATCTTTTCACAAATTCTTTCCATATCTTTCGGTCCTGTGCCATTTTTATTGCCTCCTCTCTTGTCGTTCCCCTTTCTTCTAGTATCTTTCCTATTACTTCTTCCCTTGTCTTTCTTGGCTTTCCTCGTTTCTTATTTCCTTGCGTTTTTGTTTCCCATATTATTTCGGTTTGTGCATACTTCTCCGTCCTCTGCATATGACCCCACCTTCCTAATTGTCGTTCTTCAATGTAGTCTTCCATACTTTTTATTTGCAGTTTTCTTCTGATGAATCAACTTCTTATTTTTTCCATTATAGTTACCCCATATACTCTTCTTAAGTACTTCATTTCTACAGCTCTTATTTTACTCTTTTGCTTATCATTAAGCATCCACGTTTAACTACCAAATGTAAGCACTGGTCTGTAGATTGCCTTGTATACTTTTAACTTTGTGTTTTGGTTAATCTCTTTCTTCCCTGTTATGTATTTACTCGGCGTGAAATACAGTTTATTTTTACTACTGATTCTGTTGTTTATGTCGGTATCTTGTTTCCCCGACTCTTGCAGTACACCTACCCCTAGATATTTATATTGTTTTACTTGCTCTACTTCCGTGTTTTTTACTTTGATGTCAATTTTTATTTCTTTCCCAGATATTGCCATCACTTTTATCTTGCTCGTATTCATCTTCATTCCATATTTTTGTAGTATTTTATTCCAACTTGCCATCTTATTCTGTAGGTCTTCTTGGCTATTTGATAGTATAACAACGTCATCTGCAAAGATACATTGTTGAATTTGTACTGGCCTTAAATTTCTGTATCCTATGTTCACAGGTTTTGTTTCTTTGTTTCTTTGTTTACGTCTCTAATTATTTGGTCCATATACACAATAAACAGCAATGGGCTTAAGGCTCTCCCTTGTCTTACATCTTGCTTAGTTACAAAATCTGCTGACATCTTATTTTTGGCAATTATTACATTCCTAGTTTGATTGTAGATGCTTTGCACCTTCTTATTAATTTGTTGCTACCTTCCATTTTCTTTAAACTTTCCCATATTCTCTTTCGTGGTACTCTATCGAACGCTTTCTCCATATCCACGTAGGCTATATACGTTGTTTTCTGTTTTTCAATGGTTCTATTTATGATTGTCTTTAGTGCGAATATATGGTCGTGGATGCTTTTATTTGGTCTGAAACCGCTCTGCGTTTCTGAGATTTTTGATTCAACTTATCCTTTTTTCTATAATTTTTTCATACATTCTGGTAATTGTCCCAATTAGTATGATCCCCCTGTAGTTATTACATTCACTATTATCACCCGTTTTATATATTGGCATGATCGCTCCTATTTCCCACTCTCTTTGCAATTTTTCTTCCTTTCAAGCCCTATTCATTAGACTTTTAACTTACGTTTTCCTTCTCCTCCGATTTTCTTAATCATTTCAGCTGTAATTTTGTCCACACCCCGAGCTTTTCCATTTTTCAAGCGTTCAATCACTTCCTCCATTTCTTCTTCCTTTATTTCATCTTCCTTTATTTCATCTTCAGGTTCCTGCCTTTCATCTTTTGTTGCGTTTTCTACTTCATCTTCTCTTGGTTCATAATTTTCATTGAGTAGTTTCTGGAAGTACCTCTTCTATCTTCCCATTATTTCTTCACCACTAGTCAGTATTATTCCTTTTTCATCTTGTATTCTCATATATTCTTCTTTCTTATCATTCCTCGGGATTTTACTGTCTTGAATAACACAGCTATATACATTGTTTGATTGTTTTTTGGTTTCCTTTGGCGTTTTCTGCCATTTTGCACCCAAACTCCTCCCATGTCTTTTGTTTCTCGTTCATTATCATTACTTTAGTTTTTATTCTTTGCTTCTTGTACTCGTAGCTGCTTTGTGTTCTCTTGTTCAGGTACTTCAGCCATTTTTGTTTCTTGTTCTTAATTTGTTCTTTCATTTCCATTGTGTGACGTACCTGAAGGGCAGTCGGCGCGTTAGGCCGTGGAGCGAGTGGAGGGTCCCTTTGAAGTAGTGACGAGGGCCAGGCTCTCGGTGTCAGAGAGTGGGGGGGTTAAAAAAAGGCTCCACGTAATTTTACCTCGTTGCTACTTCGTCGCAAGGGAGGCTCCACCCTACCTGTGTGGGTGGACGGCAGACAGTCAGCGAAGTTCAGAAATCACGAACTGTCACAACGCTGACCGCTTGGCGTCAACACCACCAGATTTAGATCTCGCAGTGAGAAGAGAAAACTGTAAATGAGATAACTGAGAAAGAAAACTGTAACTGAAATGAATATAGAAAACTGTAAAGAGAAAACGTGGGGGGAGCAAAAAATATCAGGTGTGAGTTTGGTATGGTAAGATGTCGGCGTTTATTCACACAAATCAAGACGGACACCGTGTCCTGCGCTCCTGAAAACAAATACCTCCGAACGCCACCCTTTCGCGCAGGGTTTACTCTATTCGGCCGAATAAAATAAGCTCCTAATCGCGCGATTGAAAGGGCCGAGGGAGCAACCTTTCTCGTACACAGCGCAAAACACGTACGACACGAAACACGTAGACGCACTCTTACACAAAAGAATAAACAGAAAAATTAAATAAACCGGTCTGGCTCAATTTGAGCACACAAAAAAGAATTATGGTATCAATATATTATCTGGGTTTATCTGGCCTGTGTTTTCTGGTGGTCATCGCTGGTGACTGCTACAGCTCCGGACGGGCGACGGCTTGCGTCGTAGACCTGGTGCTCGCTCGCGGCCTCCAGCCAGGAATGCTCTGGCCGAGCTGCCTAGCCCGTAGCTAAACGCTCCGGTGTTATGAGCGTGTTCTCTGCCCTCCTGTCGATGCCTCAACCCCCCTCAAGGGTGGTTAGCTGAGAACCGTTGATTATTCCCGTAAAACGGATGGTGAAATACCTTATCTGCAACGGTTCTTCTGGCACGATCTATCTTGGGCACGAGTCAATTTAGTTCTGCCTCGTGGCGGCGCTTCCGCCGGTGAATTTAAAAATCGCTCACCGGGGAGACGCGTCACCACAACAAAAAAATGCAAGCATGGTTGCCTACCGTGCAGGTCCATACGTCCGTTAATTATTAAAATGCCGCTTTCTGCCAACGCTATTTTTGGACCGTTACAAATTCCTCCCCAACAAAATTAAAAACTCCGGGAAGCGGATGTTTTTTTTTCCAAACCCCCAAAAAGAAAAATAAACTCATACAAATGACGAAAGAAAGATAGTACTAGTGGGAGTAACAATGTCCCGACACACTCGATGCGTAACCACAATCATATTCATTAAATCCCCCAAAGGGCTAAGCTAAATAGCTAAACTAGGGAGTCGTCGACAAATTCCGCAAGGCGGCATGTCACTCAAGGACAAAACACGAACGATCCCATAGAATATAAAAGTTTACTTACACCGTATGGTTTTAGACAAGTGACAGCCACTAATTACAATCACTCAAACTGACAAAACTAACACAACTCATAGCTTGTCACAACTATCCTAATACTAAACTGAATAACAATAAGAATTATCAACCAAAAATTCGACATACTCAAAACACACAATACGTAGTGGACATAAGCCTCCTAACGAGATACGGTTGTCGCCATAATACCACCCCCATTTCGGTGGCAGGACCTATCCGAACATACGACGACAACACCCAAAATACACTTAACCGTAGGTGTTCGAGCGTCGACTCAACTAACTACCTCTATTCCAACAATAACTATTAATTGACTGGTCAACATGTATGGCACCCTACAGTCATGTACCAAAAAAATAAATACCCAAAGGCTTCGAGATTGCCATTATAATCCCGCTATGCGGCTGGTCCCAAAAACTAACCACTATGACCCAACAAATGGCGAATCCCCTGATACAAGCAGAAACTAGGTCCAACAACCATTGATCCACAAATCAAAAAAGTTTACCAAAAATCAAAATCACAAAAACCCAATCGAGAAGCGATGAAAAATTTTGAAAGTCCGGTGCACTTTGAACTCTGTTGGTGTGCCTCAGAAGATTGTCGCAAAAATCCCGCAAGCGGATGGTTACATAGAACCAACACAACAGATCTCCCGATGCACGATCCCACAGGTTCTAGCATCGAAACTATCACTACCAAATAACAAAGTATGGGCTACAAGATTGTGCTACAAAATTTGTGACAGCTTATGAGCGTTAGCAAATTACAAAAATAAGTCATAAGGACATGAATTCAAAATTACTATTACAATTAATTAGAAAAAGTTACAATATTAACGCCAGAAGGGCTGAACGCGACATGAAAATTGATACAAAAAAAAGTTTAAGCAACGTATCCGTAAGACAAACTAACTTACTAACTCGTTGAACAAACAATAAGTCAAAACGGCATACGCGCCAACTATAGTAAAGTAAAATCATCGACTCACCGCTATGGGTAGCCGGAACAAAAATAACTAACTCACGTTATACAAATACGCGAAACAAAACAGTACGCGATAACTAACAAATTACAAAACCTACAAAATATACTGTATAAAAAGACGAGCCGAGTGCGAACAAATAATGGCCGTCGTCAGGATCTCGGAATCATCGGATCCGAATCCACACAAACTACGAAAAAATTAAATCACCCACGCGCTACTGCGAGCTCTCTAACGAAATGAAGAAGAAGAAAAGATATCGAATCGCAACGCACCATGAACATACGAATGGTCGTGGTCTCTAAGGAATCGTCATCAAAAAATCCCGTAACTAGACGGATAGTCTACGACTAACAACAATCGATTCCCGCACCCACGAGCAATCGCAAAGCTCGGGTGGTTTGGAACGAATCGACACCAAGGACATGACTAGATAGTCAACAAAAGAAAAGTGAAAAGATGGTTACCTAGGAAAATAATCGAACACAGCTGCAAAATTTCCCTTAGACGCAACCGAACAAAACCAGAAGGAACACATTAAAATCGCGTCATCGCTACGTCACGACGCGATACGCCAATTCTCGCCAGAGTACGGAATCCCCGCCAGAGTACGAAGATTATAAAGCATTTCGAAATGCGTTGGTTATATTCAATGTAATTATCAAAAAACAGCTACTAATAGCACCAAAAATAGAAATACTAGCCGTAGTAAGCTCGAACCCACAAAATCATACCCAAAAATCTAACTACCAATCAACCAAATATGTATGATCCGTGGTCGCCCGTTCACTATCTCACTAGTTCCCATAAAAAAACAACAATAAATCTATAACCAACGAATATTAAACTAATTTCTACACTATAGTAGAAATTATACCAACAAACACTGAAAACAGGCCAGAAAATTCCCTAAATTAAAAATATTTAAATTTAAAGTTAACGTTAAAGTCAAAATATTTTCTTGTGTGTATTCTATATTACCCACAAAACTCACAGAAATTCTCAACAACTGACAAAACAACCACCCCAAATTTTCTCAATATACTAAATGCTGAAGGCTGATTAAAAATTTGAAATACTGTCAAATTTTCCAACTCCCAGTTCAGTTTCCTTGGCGTAAACTTAAGGCCTACCACAAAAATATATTCCCAATCAAAAAGGGCACAAAATAAACCAAAGGGTCAAAAAGTTTTCGCGAAGGGCTGAAGGGTCAAAATGAAAATTAGTGTCAAAACTACTAAAACGCATAAAATTGAAAAAGGGCACAAAAATTTTCTAAAGGGCAAAAAGGGCCAAAACAAAAATTGAAAAAGGGCTGCAAAATTAATTAAATGAGGTCTATTTAAAATGAAAAACAAAATCCTGAAGGGCTAGAAAACTTTACAAAGGGCTGACAAAACCCTTAAGCCTCAAAAGATGTTAATGAGCTAAATAAATAAAGATACCAACGATAGCTATTGTTGCTATTGCCCCACGTTGGGCTCCAAAAACGTGTGACGTACCTGAAGGGCAGTCGGCGCGTTAGGCCGTGGAGCGAGTGGAGGGTCCCTTTGAAGTAGTGACGAGGGCCAGGCTCTCGGTGTCAGAGAGTGGGGGGGTTAAAAAAAGGCTCCACGTAATTTTACCTCGTTGCTACTTCGTCGCAAGGGAGGCTCCACCCTACCTGTGTGGGTGGACGGCAGACAGTCAGCGAAGTTCAGAAATCACGAACTGTCACAACGCTGACCGCTTGGCGTCAACACCACCAGATTTAGATCTCGCAGTGAGAAGAGAAAACTGTAAATGAGATAACTGAGAAAGAAAACTGTAACTGAAATGAATATAGAAAACTGTAAAGAGAAAACGTGGGGGGAGCAAAAAATATCAGGTGTGAGTTTGGTATGGTAAGATGTCGGCGTTTATTCACACAAATCAAGACGGACACCGTGTCCTGCGGTCCTGAAAACAAATACCTCCGAACGCCACCCTTTCGCGCAGGGTTTACTCTATTCGGCCGAATAAAATAAGCTCCTAATCGCGCGATTGAAAGGGCCGAGGGAGCAACCTTTCTCGTACACAGCGCAAAACACGTACGACACGAAACACGTAGACGCACTCTTACACAAAAGAATAAACAGAAAAATTAAATAAACCGGTCTGGCTCAATTTGAGCACACAAAAAAGAATTATGGTATCAATATATTATCTGGGTTTATCTGGCCTGTGTTTTCTGGTGGTCGTCGCTGGTGACTGCTACAGCTCCGGACGGGCGACGGCTTGCGTCGTAGACCTGGTGCTCGCTCGCGGCCTCCAGCCAGGAATGCTCTGGCCGAGCTGCCTAGCCCGTAGCTAAACGCTCCGGTGTTATGAGCGTGTTCTCTGCCCTCCAGTCGATGCCTCAATCCCCCTCAAGGGTGGTTAGCTGAGAACCGTTGATTATTCCCGTAAAACGGATGGTGAAATACCTTATCTGCAACGGTTCTTCTGGCACGATCTATCTTGGGCACGAGTCAATTTAGTTCTGCCTCGTGGCGGCGCTTCCGCCGGTGAATTTAAAAATCGCTCACCGGGGAGACGCGTCACCACAACAAAAAAATGCAAGCATGGTTGCCTACCGTGCAGGTCCATACGTCCGTTAATTATTAAAATGCCGCTTTCTGCCAACGCTATTTTTGGACCGTTACAATTGTCCACCAAGCTGTTTGTTTTTTACTCCGCATACTCTTTTTGCTGCATCTATATTTATTGATTTCAGAATTTTCCATTCCTCATCAATGCTTTTCTATTCTCCTATTTCCATTTCTTTTATTGCTTTGTTAATTTCTTCATCATATTTTGCAGCCTCTCCTTCCTCTCTTAGTTTGTACGCTCTAATGACCTCAGTATAAGTCTTTTCCTCTCCCTTCTACCCTTGTTGGGTCATATTTCTGTCAATGGTCAATGTCTGCTATTAATAGATAACGGTCACTTCCTATTTCGAATGCCCTTTTCACTCTTACATCTTTTATTTTTGTTCTATTTTCTCTACTTGTTAATATATAGTCAATTATGGACTTCTCGTTTCTACTGGCTTGCTCTCTAGTGAATTTATTTATGCTCTAATAAAATAAATTTTATTCCATATATAATTAGATCTTTTATTAATATTTTAACTATTATGGAATCAGAACTTTTTCATTTTTTTCTTTTTCTTCAGAACAAATTCTTCAAAACAAATATAGTACCAGTAAGATGGCGCCCCTTCACTCAATGCTACAGATGTTATTACTTATTTTAATAGCCCTTTTAATAACAAAGTAATAGCGACTAATACAAGTGTTCAGTGGTTAACCAGATCTGCATACTTGACGCCTCTTGACTTTTATTTTGTAGGGTACTTTAAAAAACAAAATTTATGGAAGTAACTTCAATTGTAATAATGTAGATGAACTTCGTGAAGCAATGACAGTGGCAATAAAAGGCTTTATATTATAAATATTCTAAAACGATGTCAATTGTGTTGAGCTTATTTTTGGCCATTTAGCCAATAATAGTAATAGCATTTTGAACATTTTTTATAATTTATTGTTATTTTAATACTAAATTGTATTACGTTTTTTTTTTTAGTTGTTTTAGATTTGTTTTAAAAATAATTTATAAAATAAAAATAAAAATGGGAACAATTGATATATCCCATATCTTTTTATTTTGACATCGGTTGTTATACATCGTTGAATTACTATTATAAAATGGCAAAATTATATCGTTGTTTCAGAACACTCTGTGTATTCTACGTGACTCAAAATATTGTGTATGTTTTGGCACACTGCTTGAATACTTTCATATGCATAGTAAGGTTTAGTTGAATATTTTTACACGTCCATGTTTTTTCGTTAAATTTGATTAAAATATCAATTACTTGGCAACGTTGCATCTGATCCCTGAAAATAAACATGATTTGTGAAGCCCTCATGAAGCAGATTGTAAAATTGAAAGAATCTACATTTAAAAAAACAGACCATATTTTGTGTCCCGGATTTATGGTACACTCTGTACACTCGAAAATAATTTTAAAAAGTAGCACACCAATAACTTCGAATCAGATTTTGTCCTTAATTTTCATTAGTCTAGCAGCAATGGTCTGAGCGAGGATAGGTGGGCCACCCTGTATTATTATCAGTAAGTTTTTTTTTTATTTTTGCTTTCTGTCCTTTATTAGATTTGAAGCGTTCAATTTAGTTTCTCGAAAACGGCTAAAATGGACTAAAATTTCGTCGTAGCCCTTCAATAACTTTCAATCTCCATTTACAAGCCACAGGTGTCAACATTGAATATAAGTTCAAATGTAGCACGAATAGGCAAGTGAACGCCGGAATTATTTATTGTATTGTTTTATTGCAACCAATCACGTATTTTGTCCACTTACCCAAATACATAATTGAGCTTCTCACTTACGGTACCGACAACAATGACCAGTGCCTTCAGTCTTCGCAATCATACGACGCGGTGAAGAAATTAAATTGTAACCAATGTGGTAGCAATCAAATGAAATCATCAAATGGTTCTCTACTTTTGTGTACGTAGTAAGTAAAGACTAAAATTGTGGTGAAGTTCTTGTGGAGTGCATGCGTTTTATTAATGATGTGTAAAATTAATTAGTGGATTGGAAAATGTACGTGCCGCACTCATCCACGAGTAGTTTGCAGATGTCGAGTTTTAGCGAGATGATGAGCTAACAGATCATTATGATATTATCTCTTACTGAGCATTAGTTATAAGAGCATTACTTTCGTTTGCAATTATCGCAACCGTTGGCGCTTGTCGGGATACTGGAGAGTGGAAGTGTTCGCTCGTAAATCTTCAATATTCCACTTTGAATTAATTACGTTTGTTGAAGCAAATTAACTCAATTTCCTAATCTTGTAAGTTGGAAGTTGGTAATTACGATCCGAGTTCTTCCGACTACAGCTGCAGCGAAATCGCGCACTTTTAAAGTATCTGAAACTTTAAGTGACCATTACGTTCTGAAATATTTGTATGGAAATTATAATTTAGTAATTTCATTTGTTGCAGCCCTTGCACGACGCGAATCGCCGCAGATCGCCCGTAGATGGCGCTTCTCGCCGTGCCAAAGCGACTTCCACACCACAGCTGATTGATCCCACTGACCACGAGAATAGGTATTGTTGCATTTAAATATTAACTACTTCAATAACTCCCTCGCCATGAATTTAATGCACTAATCCGCAAAAATCTAATTTTAATCAATTGGATTAATATTTGTCCGTTTGTACTAAAATATTTTCAAATATTTTATGTATACGAGTATACTCACATTTCTAGTATATCGCACTACATTCAGAATATGAGATATATGCAAAGTATTCAAATATAAGTTAGTGGAACGGATCTGGAGAAATTCTATTTCTTCTCATCAATTAAATCAAGAATGTGATTAAGTTTTTTATATTAATATTTACACTTTTTCGTAGTTTTACTTTCCGAGTATACACGCATGATGTCCTAATATTGTGTGATCCGTTTCAGGAAATGGAAAAGCGAACATGGCAGGGAGCACAACCCCGCGAAGGAAATGCGAAAGAGTATGTCAGGTGAGTGATTTGCCTTTTCCGAACTTACTTTATTCATCAGTTGCTTTACAGAATGTAAGGCTGTCATATAATTGCTTGAAATAAAAACTTGGTTTCTAAAAAAATCTAATCGTTGTACTTACTTTATAAAATAATACGTATTTAATATATCCTGCTTTGCGAGAAAAGGAAGTGTTTTGTACTGTAATGACAGTAAATTATAGAGTATATAATAATGCAGACCTCGCTATAACGCGTCCGCCATTTAACTTTTTCAGCACATTTATGTTTTACTGAAAATTAGTACATATCTATGATTATTATAATTCTGAAAAACAAAGTATGTGTATGTGTCTGTTTTTGTATGTATACAGGGTCCGTAATTTCACCTCCCGTCTTCTATAGCTCAGTTACTAATTGAGTTAAGATATTGCAGACTTTACTTGCATTCTAGGGTGTTTTTCAGGAAAATATGTTTGATTATCCAGGGTGTCCCAAAAAAGTGCGACGTCATAATGATATATATTTTTAAATTGCATGGTATATCTTTTATTCCTTATTTGCGTGCCCTATATGGATGCCTACATACCCATAAAATTTTATTAAAATGGTTGCAGTCTTCTTGGCCCACAAAAAAAATAAAAACTGAAATAAGTTTTGCACCATTGGTTAAGAAAATTAATAAGAGATAAAAATATGCCTTGTTAATGAAACTATACAAGGTACTCATTAAATAAAGTCCGAAAGTTGCGTTAACCAATTTTCTCCAATTTTAAATTGGAGCCCCTGTATATTTTTTTGTCATTCCATGTGGAATTAAAAGACACATTTTTCCTAATTACAACGCTATCGCAATTCCTAACACATTTAAAGTTATGTGCAGAAAACTCCATTTATCAACTATTCCAATAGCCATTTTAATGAATAAAACTCGAAGGTGACTTTGAGAAACAATTTATTGACATTACTTGTTTTGTAATTACAATTAATATCTGGAAAGTATTAAAGTTTGTAAAGAATTGAAAAGTTTGACACTAAATTTTGGACACTCTGTATAATGCATATCAATAAAACTTGGTTAACGCAACTGTCAGACCTTATTTAATGAGTACCTTGTATGGTTTTATTAACGAGGCACTATTTTTATCCCTTATTAATTTTCCTAACCAATGGTGCAAACTGATTTTTTTCAGTTTTTATTTTTTTGTGCTAATGTCACTAAACCGATTTCAATAAAATTGTATGGGCATGTAGGCATCTATAAAGGGCATCCAAATAAGCCACAAAAGATATACCATGCAATCTAAAAATATACATCATGATGACGTGACACTTTTTGAGGACACCCTTTATAATCAAAAATATTTTCCTAAAATAAGCCCCGGAATGCAAGTAAAGTCGTCTGCAAAATATTAAAATCTTAACTCAATTAGTATCTGAGCTATAGAAGACGGGAGGTGAAATGACGGACCCTGTATACATATAATGTGTACAGTACATGCCATAAAAAATAATGATATTATTGCATGAAAACAAATGCAAATAAAAAAATATATCTAAGATCGAAAAAAAATGAATTATTTATCACAATCATATTTTATTTCGTTCTTAGATATATTTTTTGTTTGCATTTGTTTTCATTCAAATTCTACCTTTTTCAAGTTCCGATGCATAAAGTTTTTTTAAATTTAAGAATACACAATGTTATGATACAGAGTTGAAAACCGAGCTCATTTATCCGTATTCTCCGGGATGTTATTGGAAACTTAAAATGTTGCATTTGACACATTAAATTTGTGAGAAAATGCTAATTGATCAGAGTAGAAACGAATTTATTCGAACAAGAAATGGATGAAATTCTAAAGCTAGTGGATGTGGCCATAAAATAAAAACTTACGTAGAGTCTTGTGGTCTTGTCATCTAATCGAGAACATTCTATTATAGTTTTTGCGAAATATGATTAGAGAAACTTAATTCTGGAATGTAGCTCGTAATAAATTTTAATACATTTTTTTATTTAAGATTGTTATACGGGGTGGTCACTTTTACGACGCCCGACATCAGCCTATGTTAATCGGAAATATATACAGAATTGGTCAAATGGGATAACAATTTCTCATTTTTGTGCCTTTCAATATTCTGACACGAAATCCGGGATATCTTTTACAGTTTTGCAACAAAATTTTAAATTATCGATTTTTGGTAGTAAATTATGTCAGATTACCCATGTGTTATACATGGTTGAAATCGAATTTTTTCGCTCTTTTGAATGCTATTAAAATCCAATATTGCGGCAATAAGAAAATCAAAAGTTGACTACGAAAATTTGGGCATCTAGTTGGTGCAAAAAATGTTTAGTACTGTCATCAGAAAGCTAATGTCGAAAAATGTAAGCTTGCCAAGTTTCGTAAAATTTCCTTTAAAAGTAAAAAAATATAAGAGGATAATGAAAGTGCACTTTTTTCAGTTTTTCAGCGATATTTCAGGAACTGTGCAAGATATCCTGGATTTCGTTTCAATTTATTGAAAGGCACAAAAATAAGAAACTTTTATCCCATTTGACCAACTCTGTATGTATTTCCGGTTAATAGATCCTAATGGTAGCCGTCGTAAAAGTGACCACCCTGTATTATTATTAGGTACTTACTGGTAAAATATTATTTTTGTTTTATTTTATTAAATGATTAGTACTCTTTATATATTTTTAAATAATCCATTTAACACGTAAAACAACAAAAACAATTAAATAAAACTTCAAATGAGATATACAGGGTGATTCATTGTAATGCGCATAAAGTAATTGTAGATGCGGCACACCGAAATGTTTCTGAATAATCTATATTTTATGGGTCTATCGCTCTTTATAACCAATATACCGAGTGATTAATTAATATTGCCCATTTTTTCAATTAATCATAACTTACGAACCACCCTATAAATGTTTGTAATATTTGGTACGTATGTTCTTTGTCCACTGTAGTGTCGATTAAGATAATAAATGAAAATCTTATTCTATGTCCGGCCTTAAAAAAATTAATAAGTAAGTTTCGACTCGAAACAACGCCCTGTATATCAACGTTTTAAAATTTTGTTTGCTTATTTGGAAAGAGCAGAAAAAGTTAAGTAACACTGAATGTATTTGGTACTTCCGCATTCAACTTTGTTACTTATTTACTTGAGTCAAATGTAGATGTTTTAATAAGTAACACTCATTTAAGAATTAATTTTACTTTCTATCACCAAAATTAATACCCCCATAAAAATAACTTTCACACATTTTAATTCTTCCCCACACTAACAAATTACATAAATACTAAATCATTTAATAAAATAAATAAACAATAAAATAAACTGAGCATATTTTTTTTACTAGTAAGTACCTAATAATAATATTACAACCTTAAGTACATAACTGGTAATTTATGGATAAAACCATAAACTTAAACAATATTTTTATATTAATGTACAGGGTGATCTATGAGGTCGGTGACAAACTTTGTCAGATAATAGGTGCAATTCTGAGAAAAAAAGTTATATGAGCATAGGTCCTATTTATCTTAATTAAGAAGTTACTTAGCCCTTAAAGTCAAAACATTATTTATTTGAAACAAAACTGCTAGTAAATATTAGTAATTTAAAAATATGTCCCACTTGTCACTTCTCTGGAATTATTTTGTTTTATTTTTAAGAATTTTTAAGAAATTTAGTAGAATATTCAACTTATTAGAATGACATCAATGTTTAATTCGGAATAAGTAATAACTTATTCGCAATTCTGTATGTACAAAATGGTATCAAAGTTTTCAGATGAATACAACTCTGTATTATTTGTAGAAAATTATGCTAGAATATCTACAATAGATCTCTTACCTAGCAAACGTGAAATGATCAAGAACAAGGTTATAGAACAATACAGGGTGTCCTAAATAGAGTGGAATTGCATGGGTATCTTTCTTATTCTTAAAGCTAGAGATATGGTTAAATGGGCAATATTGTGCAGTTTTACATGCTGGTTCAGATTATGTTTTTCAATTTTCAAAAGTCGGACCAGTTTAGAAGTTATTCTAAAAAACCTAAAAATCTCGATTTTCTAAAAACTCCGATATATTCATAATTGTTAAAGATGTGGGCAAAAATTTTAAAATGAGGTTAGGTTCGATTGCACAAACTTCAGAATCAAGTCAAAACAAAACTCAAGATGGCGGTTTCCGAGATATTAATACCAACTTTCTTATTTTAAATGGCCGCCATATTTGATTTTAATAGTTTTAACAGTTTGTGCGATCGAACCAAATAACTTTTACTTTAAACTTATTTCCGCATCTTTAATAATTATGGAAATATCGTAGTTTTTAGAAAATCGCAATTTTTATTTTTTTAAGGATAATTTCTAAACTGCTCGGACATTTGAAAATATTTCAACATAATCTGAAACAGTGTACAAAACTCAAAATAACAAAGATACCTTTGCAATCCTACTTTATTTAGGACAGCCTGTATACTTAAGCTATAGTTAAATTAAGAACTGAAAGTAGAATTGTAACTCACTTTCGTCTTGTAATTTTTTTTATAACTTAACAATGTTTATATCTTAAGGGCTTGTAAATTATTAACTAAAATGAATTGGACATATGTTCATATAACTTATCATTTCCTCAGTTACATCACATTTCATCTGCCAAAGTTTGTTACCGACCTAACAGATCAGCCTGAATACATGGAGCACTCATATGATGTTATGATATCCAGATGTTTTTTGTTTTACTATTCTCCGATAAAAATGCAACTACAATTTTGACTCCAGCCTAACAGCTCAGATTAAAGTTGGTCTCCCTGAGCGTGATGTGACAACAAACATATCTTTTGAAATGATTTGGATTAGGTTAGATTAGGAACAGTAAATAGAGTTAAACTATGGTTAAAACTGAACCTTTGAGATAAATTTACTTCAATTTGTATAAACAATAACTGCTACTTGACAAATTGAAATAATGCCCGACAGTACATTTTACGCCTACTATTAACGTGAAGTCTCATAAACTTAAAAAGTAGACTGCTTTAATGTACCTTAATAGCTGCACAGGTCCTTTCTTCATATTACATATGCATTGTTTTTTTTGACCATTTTCGAGTTCCCGATTTTGAAAAAAATTGTCGTCAATTTTTTTTGTCGTTTCACGGGTCCATCGAAACTTTTTTTTATAAAATGCTTGTCTGTATATGGATATACAGTGAGTTCTTTATTTAGCTGAACATATGCTAGAATTCCTATGTTCAGTTTAGAAAATACAGGTCAAACTTAATAGACCAACTATGCAACCTAGCCTACATATGGCAGTGAATTTGTTAACCTTGAAGTAGTTCGAACCTATGTGTTATACAAATTCTTATAATTTGTAATTTTTATTTTTCATTGCATTTATTTAACTGCAATTCATCCTTAAATGCAATTAAATACATTTAATTTCTTTAACTGCATGTTACATGAGTTCTTATAATTCAAGTAATATTTGAGTTTTGTAAACGTTTGGCTTGTGATTTATTGATAGTACTTTACGTTATGTTAAAATTTTGAAATCTTTATCGTGACCATTTCATTTGGGTCGTTTTATGGGTATTGTGTCTGTTTGTAATTATTGTTAGTGAGTAAAACACAAATATATATTATATATATGATCATTTCCATTACTCTTCAACCACTTTTTTTGGGTCAAAAATTTCCCAAGCATGAAAATTTTAGGCTTTTTAGAGCGAATTAAGTGCGGACTATTCCCACAAAAAACTTTTTTTTTCGTTTACCTCGAAAGGAGTTATGAATTTTTTAAGATTTGAAATTTTGGGTGATTTTTCATAAAGAGAGCGCGTATAAAAAAAATGTAATTACGCACGGTGGTTCGAGTCAACGATGGATCGTGCGTATTTATCATTAATAACTCTTCTAATGTAATAAAACATTCAAAATCGTGCGGGAAAGTACATTCCCTTTGAACTGTTAACGCAAATTAGCGTAAATCGTCAAATTGGTATTTGATCATTTTTTAGAGTTAATGATTTTACCTTTGGAACAGAATTATCTTTCAAATATTTTAAAATAATTCAAAGCATATTAAGTCACTATTCACCTAACAACTTATAAATTTTTCAAAATGAAGTTTCGCAACAATTTTTTTTTTTTTCTAAATATGTGTTATTGCTTATATTTGTGTCTTTGAAAAAATATTTTAAGACGAAGTCGAACAACCGTGCGTCATTTAAAGTTTTTGAAAATGCGCTGTTTTTAAGAAAAATCGCCTAAATTTCAAATCTTTAAAAAATCATAACTTTTTTGTAGGTATACGAAAAAAAATGTCATGTTGATTTAATATGAGTTATTCATTTTAAAAGGTTGTGCAAACAATAGGTACATAAAATACTCATTACTGACTAAAATTCGGCAGTTATTCTTTATTAAATTGATTTCATATTTTTATTATTATTAATTTTATTAATAATTCTAATTATTTCATACCAATCAATTAATATACGAAACTATTGAAATACAGCAAACCAACCTTTCCAACTACCGTTCGTTAATCCATCTTTTGTCTTTTATTTACTTCATTTTATTTATTCAATGGAGAGGTTATTTATAAGCTTTATAAGATGATCGTCTTTGCCCGATTAAATCACCTGAATTAGTTTTCTATTTAAAGAACTTAAATAAAGAACGTAATTTTTAATATTATTGTTTAAATCGAATTATTCTTTATTATTACCTAAAATTAAATTTATTATTAATTAAAAATTTGTTATTGTTTATAATTTTGTCTTTGAAAAAATATTTAAAGACGAAGTCGAACAACCGTGCGTCATTTAAAGTTTTTGAAAATGCGCTGTTTTTAAGAAAAATCGCCTAAATTTCAAATCTTAAAAAAATCATAACTTTTTTCTAGGTATACGAAAAAAAATGGCATGTTGATTTAATATGAGTTATTCATTTTAAAAGGTTGTGCAAACAATAGGTACATAAAATACTCATTAATGACTAAAATTCAGCAGTTATTCTTTATTAAATTGATTTTATATTTTTATTATTATTAATTTTATTAATAATTCTAATTATTTCATTCCAATCAATTAATATACGAAACTATTGAAATACAGCCAACCAACCTTTCCAACTACCGTTCGTTAATCCATCTTTTGTCTTTTATTTACTTGATTTTATTTATTCAATGGAGAGGTTATTTATAAGCTTTATAAGATGATCGTCTTTGCCCGATTAAATCACCTGAATTAGTTTTATATTTAAAGAACTTAAATAAAGAACGTAATTTTTAATATTATTGTTTAAATCGAATTATTCTTTATTATTACCTAAAATTAAATTTATTATTAATTAAAAATTTGTTATTACTTATAATTGTGTCTTTGAAAAAATATTTAAAGACGAAGTCGAACCACCAATTTCAAGTTTTTGAAAATACGCTGTGTTTCAGAAAAATCGCCTAAATTTCACATCTTAAAAAAATCATAACTTTTTTCTAGGTAAACAAAAAAAATGTCTTGTTGATTTAATATGAGTTATTCATTTTAAAAGGTTGTGCAAACAATAGGTACATAAAATACTTATTAATAACTACAATTCATCAGTTATTCTTTATTAAATTGATTTTATATTTTTATTATTTTTAATAATTCTAATTATTTCATACCAATCAATTAATATAAGAAATAATAGAAATTCAGCAAAACAACCTTTCCAACCACCGTTCGTTTATCCATCTTTTATCTTTTATTTACTTTGGTTTATTCAATTAAGAGGTGAATATAAGCTCTGATTCAGGCAAGATGATCTTCTGTGCCCGATTAAATCACCTGAATTAGTTTTATATTTAAAAAACTTTAATGTAATTTTTAATATTATGGTTTAAGAAAAATTCGATCTTTATTATTACCATTAACCCAAAATAAAACATGACATGGCGAGACTAGTCAACATACCATTCATGTATCATTTACGAGTTAATGCCTAACTAATTTACTCAAAACAAAACATGATAAGCTGCGAAGAACTTATTAGCAAAATCAAGCTTTATTCCGAGTAATACTAACCATTCTTAGTTGATTGAATTAACATTAATTCAATATTACTATTAAATCAATTTATTATAATTACAACATTCGATGCCCACAATTTTAATACATACGTAAATAATTCTTGAACGGTAAGAGATACGAAGTTGGTTAAATTGGGGCAAAGTTGCGTAATCATATGGGGAACAATGTACAATAAAGATAATTAAAAAATTTCAATGATTGCTGAGATTTAAAAAAAAAACTTGCAAATTATTATTTATTTTTTCCTGTCGTTACTTGAAGAGATATTAAAAAAATATAAATACATCTTCATTGCCACTTTTTCTCATCTACAATATGGGCATATTAGATTTTGGACCAGACGTTTCGTGTGAGTGCAACCGTCATCAAATTTAAATTTTCAAATACGGACCTGCAATTTATATTTTTATTTTGAGTTATACTCGTCTATACTGTTACAATGAAGTGCAACACTTGTGGTTTTAATAACGTTTTAATATGAAAATAAATCAAAATCTACATTTAGCACTAAACTGGATTTAAAAAATAAAAATATAAACTAGAGTGCCATGAAAACAGTTTAAAATCGGAAACATACTCGTCATTTTAAATACGTTTAAAATATTTAATTTGATTTGATGTTACATCCCCCATATTATAACTGCATTTGCATTCTGTGTTTTATCAACCTTAATTCGTTAATTAAAATGCTTCTTAGAATATTTAGCTGTACTGAGTCTTAGGTTCCTACAACCTTCAATGCATTTTTAGGTTATGTATTTGGAAACAGCGAGTGTTTAAACGGATGAATGCTATAATTGACTTATTGAAGATCTTATTATACTATTTTTTTACATTTTGAGCGTTTTTTTAAATAGGCTAATTATGTATTTACTATAAATAATTCATAGTTTTATTAGTTATTTGATTTCAGTTGATAACACATATTTCACATTTGTTTAATTTGAAGTTTAAATTATACCATGTGAAATGAGTGTTACCATCTCAAATTAATTAACAATAAAACTATGAATTATTTATAGAAAATACATTTTTATTTAATTTAAAAGAAGACATAAATTGTAAAATATTGTATGAAAAGCTCGTTAATAAGTCAATTCTAGCATTTGTCCGTTAAAACACTCGCCGCTTCCAAATAAATAAACCGAAAATGAATGTAGGTTATGTTATAAAACAAATTCACTGCCATGTGTAAGTTTGGTTGCATATGTACGCTATTAAGATTGACCTGTATTTTCTAAAACTGATCATAGGAATTGTAGCCTATGTTCAACAAAATCAAAATAACTCACTGTATGTGATCACTTAAGTAAAGAAACGTATTTATAGATATTTATTGTTTGAAATAAACTGAAGACTTGAAAGAGATGAACACCAGGATAAGTGCCAAAATCATAAGTTTTGAGTTATCCTCTTTTTTTTTAAATTTAATACCCCGCTAAACCAACAATAAATTACAATATAATCTAATGCATTGGTGCTAGCAAGTGAAAAAACTTTATTTTTACGTTTGGCACTTATCCCTGTTTTTATTTCTAATGTTCAACTTACGTATGTGTTTATATTAGTTTGATATGAAATCAGTAAAAATGTATCATTTCATGATTACCAAATGAAGGTGGTACCAATAAATTGCTGCCGTATCTCTGTATTACCTGAGAATTCCAAATATGTAGTGTCAGCAATTACTTATGTATAGTGCACAAACTTGATTCTCCATAAACATTTTGTTGATATATGCAGTGTGCAGAAATGCAAAGTCTGGGTACAATATCGATCGGGTTAATAACATTGAATGCGTTTTGTCTATCTACACTATAAATCTAATTTAAATGGCTTCATTTAGTTTGTCGTTACAGTTGTTATTTAATAGTATTTGACGTGAAAAGTACTGCTACGCTTCTGTATCATTTAATTTCCGAAGTAATTAATTAATTATATACTTTGTGTATAGAAATACACCCTGTATTTTGATTGTAGTGCTTATGTACAGGAATTGACAGATTGATTTAATGAAATATGAAGGGGGTTCTACATAAAGGTCTCAAGAAGGACACTACTTCAATTATTATTTAATCTTCAACATACCATATACCAGGCTTTTTTTCTTTATTACACATAACATTGTTTGGTTGCTTACTAGTGATAATGTATAACTGGTTGCCTGCACCTACGCGAAAGGAATGTTCCTATGTATAACTTTAAAAAAAAAGTCAACGCGTAGGTACAGGTGCAGGCAAAGAGTTGTACACTGTTAAATCTGGCATAAACAACATTCTTTGGGAAACAGATAAATGGTAGAAAGTAGGGATCCTGATTTGCGCGTTCTTGCATTGATTCCAAATATATTTTCTACTTTCTTCGTGTATTGAGAATATACGGCCCTATAGATTAGAACGGTTTATACGATATTTCACCAATTATAATTGATTATGCGCTAAAATTACACAGGTACATAAACATAAAAAAATTCACTCTATCATATCGAGATCTTGTAACTTAATCTGAGAAATTGGGCAAATAATAGAGGTAGAGACAATATTTAGTTACTACGTTATATTACATTAATTACGTACGTCAAGCGAATATATTTTAGCATAAAATATATTATTAATCATTTTCTCTGACGCGTTTGTAATTGCATACTAATCTTAGTAATTTAGGTCGGACAAGTCTTCTCAAATTTCGCTCGAACATATTAAATGTAGGAACAAGTAGAATGATTTGTATGTTTTCACAGAGTAGCTTACAATCACATGGCATTTCCGATATTAAATATACATGCTATTTACAATATAATGCATCCGCACTATGTTGATTTTGTTGGATACGCAAATAATATTATCTTATGTAGGCTTCCCATAACTTTATTATGTGTGTGATGTGTGCAGTAACAATCAACTGTGTTGATAGTATCAGTAAAAAAATACAATATCTCACGGAGCCACTCCATAAATGTATCATGGATCTATGCAATTATAATCATAATTTTGTATGCGGAGAATTTAATGGCAACATTTTAGGAATTGGAATGCCAGGATTTGCATTCCAATTCCTAAAAGTTGCCATTACATTACAATTGTCAAAATATTCATATGACGGTTCATATCATATTTTGCCAAGAGCATCCGACAGAACAAAAATGTAGTGCAAATGTTTTCATAATTACGACTGGGAGTAGAAAAAAAAATTGTACATGACGAGAGTTGTAAGGCAATTACGCACTCCAGAAATTACTCACCTCGCTGCTGCGCGTCTCGGTACGTAAACTTTCTCTTCGTGCGTAATATGCTTCTTACAACTCTCGTTATGTAATATACTATTTTGCACGATTGCAATCCAATTACAACCAAATCATAACGATTTTTATAAATTTGTTACTATGGGTTAATTTAAGTGACATCACATAATTAGTTGAATTGCTTGTCAGTCAACATTCAAAATAAATTATTTTCCATATAACTACCTGAAATGAGCTCAGATGGGGACACTGGGGACATTGTAGAAGCATAGAACATTGGACGCTCGTCGATAATTCCAATGAAATCGAAAGACAGGTATGAAAATTTCTACAAGATTTTTAAAATGGTGTGGGAAAAAAGCAAATTATTAATGAGATAGTATTGTTGGCGTATTCTGTAAACATAAATACAACCTTGAAATCTTCAGGCAGCCTATGGGTTGAATATTTAATGTTAAAGGCAACAATTTTTCCTGACAATTCTATTGAAATTTGAAGTTTTCCACAATGATTGTTTTTCTAAAATGGAAGAATGGCTATAAACCAAAACAATCCAGTGTGTTTACAATAGATGATTTGAGTAAATTTTTGATGGAAGCTCCAGATAATACTTATTTGGCTCTAAAGGTATATTTTTATGTATATTGTGTGACTTGTGATATATGTATCATTGACACGACAAATATCATGTAAATATGATCTATTGTTTAAATAAATATCTATATATATATATATATATATATATATATATATATATATATATATATATACATATATATATATATATATATATATATATATATATATATATATACCTAATCCTATAACCTAATCTGAAAAGACAGCATCGTAAATGGTGTATTCGTTCTTATTACACATCGAAGAAAGAACGCAGCATCTCTGTGGCTAGTGTGCAAGAGCTAAACATATTACGTTACAAACGTCAATAATGATTAAAGTACTGGCATCAATTGAATTCAGGAATCCATCTAACTATCTAATCAAAATCAACTTGACCTTATTTTATTTTCATGTATTTAGAGCATAGATATTATGAAATGTATATCAATGATAATAATACACATTTTCTTCTTTCCAAAAGTGACATTTCTATGCTAACATTAGTTATCACAGTTACGAAATATAAGCATGTTTAGCAAACTATTATGCTTCGAGAAATCGAATTTTCGAAATATTTCAAAAACTACGTATTTCGAGAATATGGTTGTAGTATACTTTTTTGTATTACATTGTCATGCCAATTACTTTATGAGATAAAAAGTATGTCATTCCATTAAAAAGAAAAAAAAAACGCTTAATTTAAGTGATCACTTAACTAATGATATTTTTGAATGTCTAATTGTAAAAATTTTCACTTGGAAAATATATCAGATATATATCAGATATCAGATCAATATATGTCAGAGAGGTACCTGTCAAGTACAATTCAAGATAATTTTTCCGTTTTTATCCTTTTTGTAAAATATTTGCGCCTTCTATCACGTGACACATCTAAGCCAATTACGTTGTCAGAATTTCGAAGATTCGCCCAATCAGTCTTCTATTTAGTGATCATCATAGTGAACAGCGCCTAGCCCGAATAATCGCTTTGATGTCACTGTCACATAGGTACTTCTTTAAAATCAATCATTAGGACGTTTTTTTCGATTACCAGCTCTAGGAAAAGGGCTGAAGCCGGCTAAAAATCTAGGCTAGAGATATCTTCCGAGATAAATATAAAATGCCAAGTTTTGGCCTCAAAAAAACGTTAAGAAAAATGGCTTCAATTTCTCTTACAAATAAGATAAAAACGGAAAATATATCTCGAATTATACCTGAAAGGTACGTGTATGACTGATATATTTTACAGTTCAAAATTTTGACAATTAGTCATTCAAAAAGTCATTAGTTGAATGCCCACTTTAATTGAGCGAAATTCATTTTTTTTTAATGAAATGACTTAATTGTTATCTCATACAATAATTGGCATGACAATTTACAACGAAAAAGTATTTTACAACCATATTCTTGAAATACGCAGTTTTACAAATATTTCGAAAATTCGAATTTCTGCATTATTCAATTTCGCCTATGCTGTTTACACATGATTATCTTTCGTAAATGTGATAACTAATGTTAACAAAGAAATTTCTATTGTGTAAAGTTTAAAAACTATTTAGTTTATTCCTCAAAAAAGTCTAATTGATTGGATTTACTGGACAATTTTACTTCCAGCCTCTATACCTTGCGAACTATAGTTTTTTTATGGCAAACCGTGTTGTTTAATTTAGGTTCAAAATTTTGTTTCGATCGACTTTCTATGTAGTTGCTCGGCTGCCAAGGGCGAAAAATTAAAAAAAAAAGGTTTTTATTTTACGCTCTAGCACGTTTAATTAAATGTATATTTTTTATATGCAAGACCCTATATATAACTATGTTTCTGGCTTCCCCGTTTAAATTGAAACATCTTTTGTAGAGATGTGTGTACACATATATTTTTACTTTCCGAGATAAAAACTAAATTCCAAGATTTGGACCTCAACAAGACGTTATGAAAAATGGCTTCAATTTCTCATATGAAATATCACGAATGCAATTGCAATTGCAAAAATGCACGAACAAAAGTGATCCAGGGAATATTAGATGCATGACAGGTATTCGGAAAAATATTGCTCGATTTTAGAAACATGCTAATACCAAGTTTTGTCCTCAAAAAGACGTTAAGAAAAATGGCTTCAATTTCTCTTACAAATAAGATGAAAACGGATAATACATCTAGAATTGTACCTGAAAGGTACGTGTATGACTGATATATTTTGCAGCTCAAAATTTTGACAATTATTCATTCAAACTGTCATTAGTTAAATGCCCAATTAAATTTCGCGATTTTTTTTAAATAAAATTACATGCTTTTTATCTCATAGAAGAATTGGCATGATAATTTACTACAATAAAGTATTTTACAACCATATTCTTGAAATACGCCGTTTTTGAAATATTTCGAAAATTCGAATTTCTGCATTATATAATTTCGCCTATGCTGTTTACATATGCATTATAATTTGCGAAACATGTTTATCTTTCGTAAATGTTATACTTAACTAATGTTAACAAAGAAATGTCTCTTCTGAAAAGTTTAAAACTATTTAGTTTTAGTTTAGTAGTTTTACCTATTAACTATTTATGCGCAAAACAGTCTAATTGACTGGATTTACTGGACATTTTTACTTCCACCCTCTATCTTGCGAACTATAGTTTTTTGTGGCAAACCGTGTTATATAATTCATGTTCAAAATTTTGTTTCCATCAACTCTCCATGGAGTTGCTCGGCTGCCACTGGCGAAAAATTAAAAAAGAAGAATTTGTTTTTATTTTTCGCTCTAGCACGTCTAATTAAATGTATATTTTTTAAATGGAACACCCTATATAAGATTATGTTTCTGGTTTCCCCGTTTAATTTGAAACATCTTTTGTAGAGATGTGAGTACACATATATATTTACTTTCTGAGATAAAAATAAAATGCCAAGTTTTGACCTCAATAAGACGTTAAGAAAAATGGCTTCAATTTCTCTTACAAATTTGATAAAAATGGAAAATATATCTCGAATTATACCTGAAAGGTACGTGTATGACTGATATATTTTGCAGTTCAAAATTTTGACAATTAGTCATTCCAAAAGTCATTAGTTAAATGCCCACTTAAATTAACAGATTTTTTTATTTAAACGAAATTAGATGTTTTTTATCTCATCGAACAATTGGCATGACAATTTACTACAAAGAAGTATTTTACAACCATATTCTTGAAATATGCAGTTTTTGAAATATTTCGAAAATTCGAATTTCTGTATTATGTAATTTCGCCTAAGCTGTTTACATATGCATTATAATTTGCGAAACATGTTTATGTTTCGTAAATGTGATACGTAACTAATGTTAACAAAGAAATGTCTCTTCTGAAAAGTTTAAAACTATTTAGTTTATGCGCAAAAAAGTCTAATTGACTGGATTTACTGGATAATTTTACGTCCAGCCTCTATACCTTGCGAAATATGTTTATTTTGTGGCAAATCGTGTAATATAACGAATGTTCAAAATTTTGTTTCCATCAATTTCCATGGAGTTGCTCGGCTGCCGCTGGCGAAAATTAAAAAAAAAGAAACTTTTACGTTCTAGCAATATTTTGACATATTAAGGCATTTTTTGAGCAGAATTCAAATACTAGATTCTTAAATTATGGTGTCTATTTAGCCCATGGCTCTATCATCATACTGTAATAATAAAGTAGTAAAATAAATTACATGGACACATAAATGAGACTTAAAATAGAATTGTATTTCACATTGACGATTTCATATAATATGGTATAAATAGTACGAGGGCTGTTTGACGGAAGAGTGACTTTTCAAAGGTTGGTAACACTTTCGTTATAATGATTATGTTGCTAGCTCCTGAGGTCTTTCGGAGGTCTACTGTCAAAATTTGGCACCAATCTGACAGATAGATTATGTTTTATACTTATTTGAAGGAAACTGTTTTCGTTGTTTTGTAAATATGTAAAAAAAAAAAAATCGAGTGTTGATTAAACATTATTTTCTACGTGAAAAAACAATTAAAGAAACCGAGGAAAAGTTACGTAAATATTATCCAGAATCTGCTCCGTCCCATGGAATGATTTGTAAGTGGTTTCTGCTTTTAAAAGTGGCCATATGAGCACGGTTGATGCAGATCGTCCGAAACCATCATTTACTGTGACTACTCCAGAAATGGTTAATAAACTCTATGGCCTTGTAATTGGCAATCGTCGAATAAAAGTTTGTGAGATAGCTAATGAAGTAAACATCTCAACCGAACGGGTATACAATATTTTGCATGAACATTTCAATAAGAAAAAGCTATCCGCGAGATGGTTGCCGCGTTTGCTTAATGGTGATCAAATGCGCGCTCGCATTAAGAATTCAGAAGAATGTTTGGCCGTTTTCAACGTAAGTCAAAGGATTTTTTTCGTCGATATGTCGCAGTAGATGAAACTTGGATACATCATTATACTCCAGAAACAAGAATACAGTCTAAATACTGGATTTCTCCATGCGAATATGCTCCCAAAAAGGCAAACACACTTTTTTCGACCAATAAGGTCATGGCCACAGTTTTTTGGGATTCTAAAGGTGTAATCTTTATTAATTGTTTACAAAAAGGAAAAACCACAACTGGCCAGTATTATGCTGATTATGCAGACATGTATTGATGCCGAACTTGAAAAACAACGACCGCATTTGATGAAGAAAAAAAGTGTTGTTCCATCACGATAATGCGCCCTCTCATTCGTCTGCAATTGCTACAACTAAATTGACTGAATTGCATTACGAATTACTGCTTTGTCCGCCATATTCGCCAGATCTGGCTCCCAGTGATTTCTTCTTATTTCCAAATTTAAAAAAATGGCTGTGTGGAAAAAGATTTCAAGCAAATGAAGAGGAGATAACCGACACAAATGCATATTTTGAAGACTTTCCGAAAGATTACTTTTTGGAAGGTTTAAAAAAATTGTAAACTCGCCGGGCTAAGTGTGTACACTTGAAAGGGTGTTATGTTGACAAATAAAATATATTTTGAACAGAAAAATAACGTTTTCATTAAAAAGTCACTCTTCCGTCAAACAGCCCTCGTATATTTTGCAACAAGAGATGAAAGTAGCGGTTTTTTGTTTTGTGTAAGTGTACAGATGTTCACGAGCCGCTTCAGCCATCGGCGAGTGGGGCAAGTCCACGAACGAAAAAAAAAAACGTATTTCATCTCGAGTATCAAATGCTATTTTTTCTACGATATTGCAGTTTAAAAAATATTTACTATTACAAAACTTTCAAGTTCAAAACTTTCAAGTACAATTTAATTCAAAATTAACCGTCACTGTCACAATACAAATTACTGAAATTAATGTATGTCAAGTCGTTTCCAAAGAAATGATTTCATACTTCCATTTAAATATATGAATATATGAAAATATATGAAATATATTTTCACATCTAGAGTAAACAAGTATAATTTTCGTGTATGGTAAGCCTTGGAAAAATTGCTACTTTCACATATATGTGTAGAAAAAAGGTCATATTGTGTCGTCGGTGCCAAAACTTCATCCCACGATATGTGATTCTGAAATGGTTTTACTGATGTACACATTTAAAGTTGGAGCCTAAGCTAAAATCACATATGATTCTGAATTAGTGATGAGTGCATTGGGATGTGTGAATCTGCTGCTTGGGAACACGGTTTAATTTTTGCAGATGGTACATGTGGAACCCTCAGCTGGCTGGTCTGGCCCTTACAAATCTTTATGAAAGAGAGCAGACGGAGGCGCCAGGTGCATAACGCACCTGCCCCAAGTTTTATTTTTAAACTAGTTTTTGGTCCATCTGTGGAGCACTGCCAAAGTCTACTCTTCCTTGCTGCAGTGATAAATATCATAATACTCTCTAGGATTTGCATACATTGCTTATGAGGTAGTTAGTACCTTCTTTCTCATAGCATCATTTTGCGGAACGAAGCGGAGTTTGCGCGTAATCTCTCTTAGAAGATAAAATTATATTTTAAACAGTTGTTCGTCATATTACTACAATTAAATTTAAACGTGTGCCTCTGGCATTGATTTGTCAATATTTTTCCCATAATCATGACACTTGATACTCTTATGTGATTTTACATGTTTTTAAATTGAATACCTCGGAAGGGCGTATCAAATTCACCACCGCAGGAAGTGTCCACATCTCAAAAGAGAGTACATATATTAAAAACGCAGATGGTTTATACAGGATGTACCGAAACTGCCACTACAGCTTCAGGTAACCTTTTTCTGCCATGAAAGATGAAAAACAAAACTGCAAAAAAATGACCTTCGCAGCTTATTTTTCTAATACGGTGTGGTTTAAGTTGTCATCTTCAACAATAAATTATAAGGAATTATAAAGAAAACTTAAAGAATGCGCATATTTTATCAATAGAAGATATATTTATAATCAAAAGTATTGACTATAATTTGTTTTAACTATTCATATTTCGTTTTTAAAATGTTGTTATAAGATGAGAAATTTGTGATGTGAAATTTGAAAACTATGCATGCTCTTGTGTGAGGTTTTTGCTGTCAGATGTGACATGAGAAGATGTATTCCAATAAACCATCGCTTCCAAACTAGTCCGGTCAAATTATACTTTTTGGCGGAAATAAATTATATAAGTTTGAAATTTGTTATGCATACTCTTAAGTATACTAGAATCGAATATACGTCGAGTTTCCTCTCCCACAGTGGGACTTCTTCCCTTAAGATTAAAAAAGCACCCCCCAAACGCTGAACTTATGTTATTTTTCGCAATTATCTCGTAAACGGTGCACCGCCTGAAAATTTTTATATCGGGTAAAGTTGATGGAAACAAAATTTTGAACGAAATTAAAATTACACGATTTACCACAAAAGCTATAGTTCGCGCGGTATAGATGCCGAAAATAATATTATCCAGTAAATTAAAGCGGAAATAAATTATATAGTTTTGAAATTTGGCACATACTCTTGAGTGCTCTAGAATCAAATATCCGCCGAGTTTCCGCTCACCTTGCGAAATTATACCCTGCAGAAATAAATACGAAAAAGTAATCTTCGAAATCATTTAAAAAATACTTGCTTTAGGAGTATGTTAGTACAATAGTTTTTTGTAGAATTTTTTTTCTCCCAATCGTGCTGTGTGATAAAATATGGGTCATTCCATTTAAAAAAATTCAATCACGAGATATTTAAGATGGCACTTAAATATTGACATTTTATGAACACTTATTATCAAAATTGACAGTTTCCAATTATTTTACTCATAGAGGCATCATCTAGGTACAATTAGTGGTGTAACTGATAATTTTATCTTATTCCTATGAGTAGTTATAGACAGACTTCAGGGCAGTTCAGGCTACCTTTTAAAGGTCAAAATTTTATAAAAACATTTTTTCTTGAAAACTAGAAGAGATAAGTATACATACCTTCATACAAAATATGTTACAATTTAAGCGAGGAATTCAAAAATATAATAATATATGGGGTGTTCCATTTAAAATAAGAAAGTTAGTGCTACTTCCGGTGGAACCGGAAGTGATAGAAAGTTGAAAATATTTGACATAACAATAACCGATTCCACCGTGTGACGAGAATTTGTTTGAAATATTTAGTACAACGGCAACCCCGTAAACTTTTAACAAATTGTTTAGCGTAGACACCCTGTATATATAGGGTGATAATACTAAGTTGTAATACACGAAAGTGGCAGTTAGAACTCATTGAAACAAGCAACTTTTCTCAGTTCAAATTTTTAAATTAGAGCCCAAGTTCATAGTTATTGGCGTTTTTTTTGTTTTTCGGAAAATCGTCAGCACTCCCTCATTCTAAGGAATAGTTAAAAGATACAAAAACTATCAGCGTTTGCTTTCGGTTCTCTAAAACATTTGTAATTTCAATTATTTTCTATTTTATCAAATAACAAAATGGCGACCGATCAAAAATTTCAAAACAAGATATTTTGAAAACCACTCGATCGATTTTTGAAAATAAATCTTTTATAAAATCCTTCAAGTATCTTATAGCATTTATCTCAAAGTTTTTTCCTTCGATCTGTAAATAAATGGTTTTATTATCCCGCGACCTTTTAAAATTATGAAATGTGGATTAATATAGCTCCAATATCTTACATGCTCTGAGGCAACTGTCCCATTGGTAGAAAATGTTGCCTCATCAGAAAACATTATTCTGTGGTAAAAGTTTCGGTCTCTAGATATGTTGTGATCTCCCAGCCACAAACAAAAATATAATCGTTTTGCATCATCCCTTGGTTCCAATGTATGATTAAATATTGATTTGTATGGGTAAATTTTCTTCATTTTCAAAATTCTTTGAATGTGGGACTTACTAATGAACAGTTGGAGTGACCGCCTCCTTAGTGAGGTTTTTGTTGATCTTGCACAGATTCCAATACCACAACGGTAACAGCGTCGTTTTCATCGTACGGTTTATTCTGTTTCTTTAAATTTTCACCAGATCCAGTTATTAAAAACTTGTTTATCAGTTTTTGGGCCCCCACACGTGAAACTTGAATATTCGGAAATTTCTCATTGAACTTTTCCATAACTGAACGATAATAGTACTCATCGGTACCATAACATTGAATGAAATAAATTCTCTGCTCCAATGTCAACATTTTGTAAACGACAGTAAGCTTTCACGTACGCTTTTAAAATTATTAATTACTAAGTCCAAAATCAAGAGAAAAATGTAGTTTCCTTTCTACCGAGTCAGAATAATGAAGTTTTAATTACAGATTTGCGAGTTTCAGAACAAGCAAAAAAAAAATTTCCTTTGAAGTTTTTGCGTTAAGTCAAAGATTTTTTTTGTCACCGCTGTATTACTTTAAATATAATTAAGTCTCAGTCATAATGTTTTTGTGAGATATTCCTGTGTATAGAAAGAACATTTTGTAAATGTAAATGTTAACTTGTTTTCATTCAATCCCTTTTTAGATATTGACCTGAGAAAATTGACGTAAAAAGGCTGTCGGCCATGTTTGAGAAGCTCTAGAAAGAAAATGCGTGCATTCTCAGGACTAAAACTTATACTGCAGGTAGTTATGTAAATATTCAACACAGAAATAACATATTATTAGTGAGTCTATTTTTCTTCATAAAAATGTATGGTCTTAAAAAGTAACTATTGATAATTTTTTTCCGAGTTTTTATAGAAAGGGTTTGAGTGACTCTCTTGCATGATAGATTTTTTTTATTGTATGCCTTAAGTTCGTTTCATGCCGAAGACACTGATTTTTGAATTATTCTGATATTTTTTTAAAATAGCTTGGCAATTAAACTTTCCACAAACCTAGTTTTTCATTAAAATTTGCCCAACTGCCATTTTAAAAATGGCTGCCAGAAAGAAAACTATAGTTTATAATTTTTATTTTGAAACAGTGTTTTGTGACTATCTATAGGGAACACATGAAAACAAATCCAGGGCAATAACAAATGTTAAGCAACAAATTTTATTTATATTCGGTGATTTGAAAAGGATTTGCACTTATTCAGAAATGTATTGCGTTAAATCAGTTGTCCAATACCAATCAACTATTGGTAAAATAAATTTGCGATTGCCAACTGAAAGATTTAGCAAATTATCGGGTAAAATTCATACAAATATACAAACAAAATCAGCAGACTTGCAATATACCGGGTGTTTCAAGTTTTACAGTCGAGCCCAAAATGACCACTTTTAACAGAAATAAAATATCCATATAAAATTATCTATCAATGTAGAACAATATTTCCCGTATGGTTAATACCCGTATTAACCATATTATATTGGTATAAATAATAAATAATATATAATAATAAATCCTTTATTAGACGTTATAAACGTGAGGTCACAAAATATAAGTGTTTAGAAAGTAGCAAGGTAACACAGGTAATACGGGTAATTGATACTATTAAGAACATTGCTGTTAGTAATGGCTATGCAGTTAATCTGATCGATAATATTGTTTCTAAAAAGCGATATCGCCTTTTAATAAAAGACATGTACCCAATACCGCCGAAAACTGAAAACAAACCCTTCGTTTGCCTAACCTATTTTGGCAATGTTAGTGACAAAATTGCACAAATTCTTAAAAACAAAGTGAAAATTGCATTTAAAACAGACACTAAATTATCCTCAACTATGTTTAACGCCAAGGATAAAATAGAACCCTTAAACAAATTGGGTGTGTATAAACTTTTGTGTAAAAACTGTGACGGATATTATATTGGTCAGTCAGGGCGGAATTTTAACATCAGGTACAAGGAACATTTGCGATCGTTTCTTCTCAGAAAAGAGACTCAACATTCGCAGAACACCTTCTTAATGAGGGACACGAGCCAGCTGATGACCCCATCAAGATCCTACATTTGGCCGACAAAGGGCTAAAACTGAATTTATTGGAATCGTTGGAAATCTTCAAATCCACACTTTCAAAGGACGGTCATTTGCTTAATGATCAGACAGATCTTATATTCTCTCCCCTCTTTAATTGTTGTAAAGTTTAGGGTATATATTGTGTTTCATTCTCATTTTTTGTACTTAGTTTGACAATGACTATAAAGTAGTCGAAACTGCAGTCACTAAATTATTTTTGTAAATTAAATGTGTTAGTGGATGCAACAAAGTAAAATTGTTTTATTTAATTCATTATTTTAATAATAATTTTTTTTTTTTTAATTCTGATAATCTCGAATTTTCGAGAATTATTGATATTCGCATTAATATTTAATTTTGGAACACACTTATTCAGCATCGATAATAATTATTATTATAACTAAAATGTTGTGAATTCGTATAGTTTCATGAATATTCTTCACATATTTTCTTACAAATTTCATAAATTGTTAAATATTTCATCAAATTTCAAATATTTTTAATTACACTTCATAATACTTGAAGAATGTTTTATAAAATGTTATGATCTACGAGTATGTTATCAAAGTTAATGAAGTTTTCATTAAATACTGTGCAATATTTAAGGACATTTCTTAAAGTTGCAGGAAATTTTGAATATTTACTGAATTTTTTTGAATTTAAAAAAACGTCATTCTAATTTACCTAATTTCTAGAATTTTGAGAGAATTTTATCCAAATTAATAATATTTCTAGATAGTATTATGTTATTTTACGAATGTATAATGTTCTATATAATATCACGAAGCTTCGAACAATTTAATTCAATATATTTGAACAAATTTCCACAAGCTTTAGTAGTTTAGAGAATCTTATACAATTTTCTAGAAGAACATTTGAAGAACATTTCATGAAATGTCAATTTATTTACTTCGTTATATTTCATTAATCCTTACATGGTTTATTATAAATTGTTAAAAATTTCAGCAGATTTTCAGAATTTAAGGAAATTTTATACAATGTCAATTCAAAATATTTAAAGAACATTTCATAAAACACATAATATTTTGATAAATATGGGCCAACAATTTAAACGATAGGAGGCGCTCTTTCAGTATGGAAAATTTGGAAAAATATTTAATTTGATTGATAAACAAATAATTTTCATATATTTGTAATATAAATAAAGTATTTTTAATTTTTAAACGTGATTTTAACTAAATATATTTGCATATATTGGCATATATTTCAAATGTTGGTGCATATTTCTTTAATTTTGGGTGCATATATATATGCGCATATTTTCGTCTTTTTTCGTGCATATTTGTCCGTGCTTTAATCATCACACATATTGAGATATGTCATTTTCTTAACGATGGGCTTGATGCTTTAGAAATGAATTAGAGACGTACAATATATTTTCGGCTGGATGGTTGTCCTGCAAATCATTCTCGCATTGTTACTAACTGGTTAAACATTACATTTGGAGATCAGTGGATTGGAAGAAATGGTCCAGTATTGTGGCCTGCCAGAAGTTCCGATTTAATAATTTTGGATTTTTATTAGTGGGTACGTTTAAAGCAAATTTTGTATAGGGATAACCAAAGCGCGGATTTATAAGCATAAAAAATTACAAAATAAGCGCATAAAAATGCTTAAAAATCTTAGAAAATAAACATATAAAATAGCAGAAAGATTAGAATAAGCACAAAAGCGCAGAAAGAGCATGAAAAGGCATATTTTATTTTTTATGAAAATACAGAAAAACAAAACAAAACATAATTTTATTAACAAGAACGCTCTATAGGTAGATAATAGTAATATTTTAATAACATAGGTTTTAGTGATTATTATTTATTTCAATAATAATTATTAACAAATAATGATTACTGCTCATTTTTAAATAATTAACTGTTTTTCTAAATTTTCAACAGAAAATCTTATTCTCCTATCACTGAGCCCTTTTATTAAGTGTGAAAATCTTCTCTCCACATCCACACTTCGTTGTAATCGTTGCATAATTAAATTTGGGAACAATTGTAACATTTATCAGCAAATCTTACACGAAATCTCCTTTTAAAACTGTTGATATTTTTTTTTAACTCGCCAAACCCTTCATTTTTTGGCTAAACTACATCACTTTTTTTTTAATAACCTCTTTTATAGATCCCCGTACGTTTGAGACGTCGCACACTGTGGCGGATCGGCATTCTGACCTTACTTTAGTAGAAAAATGAAATTAAACAATTCATTATAAAAAAAAAAAAGATTGATCAAATATGTTTGAACTTTATGATCCCACTTAAAAAAAGTCAATATGTTTACTTTCGTGGCTGTGATAAGGCTCAATAGTTGAAATTTGAAATAAGTAGCTATTTTAACAGGTTTTTGTTGCATTTTCACTAATTTATTGCAACCCTATAAAAAGAAAAAGAGCAAAAGTCAATATAAAACATTATTTATCAAACATTAGTTGTTAACAATCCCTAACTATAAATTCAATTAGGAATTGTGAAATGCAAAAAAAATATTATTTTATCGCATATTGTCAATTTTGAGTGAAATTCAATTTCAAAGTAGATTATTTCAAAAGTTCCAATCGATACACCTTTTTAAACTTATGAACATGAAAGGTTGAACATTCCTTTAAGAAAATAGATATAATTTAGGTGCGTCAGCCTGCAATTTCAAAAGTTACAATTTTTTTCCCTTCGCAAGTTTTTGACATGATTACTATTATACAAGTTCATACGCCTATTTTCTGTATTTAGTAACAATTTTTTGTCACATATAAAAGTATGTATGTGTATGTCAGTTAGTACGTATATGCGTTAGTGTGAGTACATGTTGAAATTTGTTTAGAATTTGAACACTTTCAAGGTGAAACTCCCTACATATTTCGATTTTAGAAAAAGAAATCTTTTATTTATATTTGTGTTATAAATAACTATATATTTTAACGTCATCGTGGGTCGGTGGCGCCAAATCGGGCGCAAAAGCGGCGAAAATCACATGTAATTTGAAGAAAATAAAGAGTCCCAAGAGGCTAAAAATAAAGATTATAGAAACTATTGACAATTTTTCAGCAGAAAAACTTCGCGGAAAGATACTAATACTGATCAAACATATTGATTATATCATCAGATCATGTAATTAGTAACTACAGTGGAAGTACGAAGGAAACTTCTACTTTTTGTCCGGAAGTGATAGATCTCTTGGTCAATAAAGATTGTGAGACAGAAGATATCGTAGATTCAGATGAAAGCGACTAATATAAGTTTTGTTTTGTTTTTATGCTTACTTGCTTGCTACATATACTTTTTTCTTAATTTATATTAGTTTCTGTTAATTAGAAATGACATATTTCTAATTTCATGTTGTCTAACGATAAAAGCCGTAAGTTACTTTTATTTTTTTTATTGTAATTGTAAATATATCTATACAATATGAACCATATTGTAAGTGGAATAACCAAAATAAAAAAATCTGACGTGGGCAACATACGACTTTCTCCATATTAATAGGAATGAAAAGTTAAAATATAAATAAAAGACAAAATACTAAATTATTGATAAACAAATTGTACAAAATGTACAAAATGGTAAACATTAGATTTCAGCGAAGTTTTTTTCGAAAAGCAAGAGTGCTAAGAAATTTTGTTTTCTACAAAAGCAGTTTAAGATGTCTTCAACTTTTATTGATATATTTTTCAGATATTTGTACTATTTTCTAAGGTATTGATCAAAAACAAAACAAAAAAATAAGATTAAACACCCACTTCCAATTGTTGATTATTTTCCATCACCTTTCCAAAGGTAGATTTTGTGCTAAAAATCTTAATTTCAAAATTTTATTCAATTATCTTGAGCCGTTTTTGACTTTGCGTGTACACAAATAAGTTGTCACACACATCCACAAATTAACACACATACATACACACACAGCCACACACACACAAAGACGATCAGACATTTTTCAAAAACCGTTTTAATGGACTTGTGGGACCCCAAAACTGATATATCAGTTGAAATCTCGGGTTTGAAAATTTTCACGAAAACAATACTTTCCCGTAGTGTCATCTTCGCGAAAAATATATATTTTCGTACTGAAAACAGAAATATAGACATTTTAGTTGGTTAATCGAAAATAAAAATTAATTATTTAATTCACATTACTGACTTATTAATTTAGTAAAGTCAGATTCCCCATCCGCCACAGTGTGCGTCGTTCCTAAAATCTACAACTATTTTAACCGCATCTACCAAAGTTGTGTCTTTTGCTTAGAGTTTATCAATCGCTTTGCTTGCGAAACTGTAGTTGGTTTGTTGGAATGCTAAATTTTGTACAACCTTCCTATCTTTATGACCTTTGTGGCATTCTTTACTTGCCTCTGACACATTTTCGGGAAAGTCTAACACAAGCTCCTTAAATGAATCGAAATGGTCGGCATTATAGCAGGCAGCATCTAACCACGTACCCCATCTAGTTATAACCAGTGCCGAAGGAAGAGGTACATTTGGCATTCTTTCCCTAAACATTTCAACCCTCAGTGGAGCTTTTAGGATAATTTTCTTCCCGATTTTTATCAAATCATTGACCAGGGGAAATTGCAGTCTAATCGTTTCAGCAACTCGATTAAAACCATGTGCCAAACAGGGCAATGCATTACTTGCTCATAAAATACTTTTAAATTAGAATATGCCTTCAACATATATGCAGCGGCATCAGAAAGCATCAATAATAATTTATCATTTGGTACGGGGTTTGTCAAAAAAAGCGTTAATCCATCGTGAACGACTTTGGCAACGGTATTGCCATTTGTTTTTTCTAACTGCTTGGCACTAATTAAAAATGCATTGGTGGAGTCTTCGTTTAATATTCCAATTATTAAATGGGCGATGTACCGACCACATGAATCAGTAGTTTCATCCACACAGAACCATATGTAATAGGGTCTTCCGCGATTTTTCAAAAACCTTGAAACTGAACTCTAGACACATTAAAAACATCATTGGCACTAATTTTTGTGTTGAGACAAATCGTTATAATTAGCAATCACGATTTTAAAATTAACGGCGTTTGAAAAGTCCCGAAAGCCCGCCATGTTGCTGTGACGTCCCAACGCACGTTGACGCTCAGCTGTAGCATTGCTTACAATGGAGCGACAGAAAGAAAACGTCGCTGTTGTGAAAAAAGCGGCGAATAAGTATTGTATTGTGCCTGGGTGTGTTAGTAGCAGTAATCGCGAACCGAATAAGTTATTTATAAACGTCCCAACAGGGGATAGGCGAAAAAAGTGGTTGCAACAAGTCCGACGTGATTCCGCGAGTGTCTCTTTGACGTCCCATTTGTATTGTTGTGAAGACCATTTTAATGTAAGTACATAATTTACAGTTATTTTCAATAAATTATCCACGAAATTCAATAAATATATATAATTGGCTGTCATCATGAGAAATAACAAAACCTCAAAATAGTTTTGTGGGTTAGATTCTAAAACAACATGGATTCAACTTCCATAAAATTAGTATTTTTTAAAAGTACTGTGAAATTATGTACAATATGTTTTTACAAAAATGTTCTCATTATAAATAGATAATTCATTTTAATTTCAAACATAAAAATAAAGATGATGGTATTTGAAATCACGTCCAAATTTTGAACACTTTCATTTCAGTTAAAACAAAAAAACATGTTTAAACAATATTTGTAGCAAACTATTGATTTTAGAAATTTGTTTAGATGATTAAATAATTGCAAATTTTGAAATCAGCATTACCAATTCGTATGAGATGTAGTATATATTGCAAAGTTTATACAGTATTTTATTTATTCCTACAGCTGGAAGAGGATTTGGAAAATTATATGCGAATAAAATTAGATCCTACTACAAAAATCCGTTTAAAGAAAAAATCGCTTCCACGTTTCTTCAACTGTCAGCCGGATAGAAAAAGAGCACACACATTAACATCTAGACTTGGAGCAAAAAAATTGCGGTCCGCACGCATTTTGGCAGAAATCGAAGAAAATAATGTTCTGCTATCGAGGGCTTCAACTTCCAGTGATGTTGGTGGCAAGAGTGCTGCCAATTCTTGCGCCACTGAGTCGACTGAACTTGCCGAAAAAACCAATGAATCTACGGACTCCAATCTTTTGTCAGAAGATGTAGATACATTCAGTCATCTCTCGTTACAGGACGATCTACCTGAACTGGTTCCTCTACCAAAAACAAAAGATGTTGGAACTCAAATGTCCTCAAAACGTCCGAAACATTCCAGCGTTCGAGTCCAATGCACAATTTTACCTGAAAACCGTGACGTAAAAGATGCCTCTTGTTCCCCTATAAAATTTAAACCACCCTTAATACGAAATCGTACAACATCTGTGTCTGAGTCGGAAACTTCTTCGAATAATTCAAACAACACCTTAGATTATTTCGACGAATATTTGCTAACTGATGACGAAAGCGAAGAAAGTGTAAAATGTGCATTGGAAAATAAGAAATCGGATATTCTGAAACTGCGATTGGAACGAATAGAAGCAAAACCAAAAAATTACATTGGAATACCTCACCACGCTCTTTTTCTTCTTCAGTTACTAAAAACCGAGACCAACTTGAAAATCGAAGACATTTATTTAACATTGGAAAAAATAAAAACAAATCTAAGTTTTACCATACTGGGAAATGAATATGGCCGAAGCAGTTCTTATGCCAACGATGTTTTCAGAAAATCCGAGCCCTTATTAGCCAACTATTTGAAGATATGGATAATGTGGCCTTCTTCGGATACCATAAAATCCACTTTGCCTTTACCTTTTCGTGCCCGTTACAGTAATGTACAATCCATAATCGATTGCTTCGAAATAGAAATTCAAAAACCAACCAACGCCGTCAATCAAGCGTTAACTTGGTCCGAGTACAAAAAATGTAACACTATAAAATATTTGATTTCATATACTCCTGACGGCACGATTAATTATATATCAGAAGGGTTTGGTGGACGAACATCAGATGCACTCATTGTCGAGAACAGTGACTTTTTGCAAAAACTGCCTGACTATTGTACTGTTATGGCTGATCGTGGTTTTAGACATATAGAGCCATTGTTAATTCAAAATAAGTGTTCACTGGTAAGGCCACCAAGTGTTTCTGCGAGTAAAAATCCTACTAAACAGGAAGTCATGGAAACAAAACGTATAGCCAGTTTGCGCATTCACATTGAAAGAGTAATTAGAAGACTAAGAGAATTTAAATTTCTTATACCTCATTCAGTTATCCCAACTACTTTTATGGATATTATAGATGATATAGTTTGCATTTCGGCTGCCTTAACTAATTTTCAAACACCGATAATAAATCAGGGTTAATAAATCGACTTAGCACCGTACTTATGTACCATATTTACTTATTATGTACAAAGTTTTCGTAATAAACATTTTCTTATACAACTTATAGATTACTTTACTGTATCATACAATCGATGGAAAATGTTAGCTTTCCAAAATTTCATTGCATTTTCAATAATATTTTTCACAAACAGCTCATCATATTCAACCAGAACTACTGTAATATTTTTACTTGTTTCAAAATCCGGTTTAGCAACGCAGAAATAACCCTTTTTTACATTTTTAAAACACATTTGCAGCTGTATTTGGGGAAAATATCTCTTTGAAATTGTCCCATTTTTCGCAATATATTTTACTTCAGTTTTTTCCGAAACTGGGCATTTTATTTCGACCACAAAGTCTGGACCAACAGCATCTGGAGAGGCTCCAATTATTGGGTATTGTGGATTTAGTAACAAGCCACAATTATTCAATTGAATGGACCATTTTTTCTCTAATTCTCGAATAACCTCCTTCTCTAATCTTCTTCCTCTTTCCATAGCTTGATTATTTATTAACTTGCACGCTCCAATTATCTGTTCTACTAATGTCCCATTCCGTGTTTTACAGTGCGCCATTTCGTACAACTTTGAAGCAGTGATCCTACAATACCTCAATTCGTACCACAGTTTTGACTGTGATTGTGTTTTTGTTGATTTACAAATTTGAATGCATCCTTCAACATCCATTTGACTCTTTGCAAACGAAATGAAATTATCAGCTGAACTTTGACCAGTTTTGATAAATTTGATAATTATTTGGTGCAAAGAATAATCTTTATGTGATATAACTGTAAAAAGGTGTGGAGAGAGCTGGGTATTGCAGTTTCTCTTTTGAAGTTCTTCAATAACGTTCTTTGCAAAATTGTCAGTATTTAAAAAGTAACTATTCTCTGGTTTTTTCATATCGGTCGCTCTTATAAATTTTAAATTTGTCCCAACTTGGGACAACGTAGCCTTCTTCCAATAACATACAGTTGCAGTTGGTTCTGGCTCTTCACTTCGTCGATGAAGCCACATGAGGAAAGCGACTGCATGTTTGCATCCACCTGAAATTTACCATCGATGATCAAAAACTGAAGTCTTATGATCATTTTTATACATCAATAAATATTTTTTGTTTTACCTGCAGAGGCTGCACAGTCGTTGCATGAAACATTTAAGATTTCCTCCTTTTTTTCATCAACTTTCGCTTCTACTGAATATGGTTTACTTCGAACTCGATGTTCTGGACATATCCGTGCCCTTACAGTACAAAATTCATTCTCCCTTTTTACTTCCACATATCCAACAGCAGCATCACCATAGTTCTCTCGTTGAGATCTGAATAGTACAGCAAAAAAACATTTAATTGTTAAATGTAATTTATTTAATTTATTAAAATAATTTAATTTGATGTACATTTATGTAAATTTACATAATCAATCTGGAAATCTTTAAATTTTAACAAATATACATTGCATTATAAATAATGTCTTTAATGTAATGGGGTGGAATGATATGTCAACAAAACATTTATAGGTTATTTGAATATCTGCTGTATCAATACCTAATAAATCATTTACGCTGTATTTAACTGCACTACTGCACTATGCACACAAAAATAGACGTTATACTTACTAAAGTAAGAACAATAATAAAGACTTACCTCTGGGCTTTGACTCCACGTGTTTCGGCTACGTTGAAATATTCACTTTTAGAGAAAAAATCGGCAACCATTAACACGTGAACTTCTGACAGATTATCTGATTGTCCCTTCACGAACCCATCAGAACTCATTTTACATCAGATTTGCTTGTAAGTTGAATTAATCCACAACTATTATCCCTTATGCACTGACACCGATCGCCAACGTGCGTAGAAACGTCACAGTGCCGCTCGGCCAATAACAGCGTTTCGTCGGTCACGTGACAAAATTTTAAAGTTTTGCGATATTGTATGTTGTTTATGGGCAAGTTACAATTAAAACAAAACGTTTTTTTCTGTGGGATGTTTAATTACAGGTTATAAACTTTACGTTAAGACACAAAAATGTTATATTATTTTTTTTCAGGAAGACCCTATTGTTGCCAATTATCTTTTTTTATTTCCTCAATAGTATGTTTATATATTTTGTCGACATAGTTTTTGCGAATGGTTGATTCGGCAGGAATATGCTTACCGGTGTATTTTTGTAAAAAAAAAATTAAACATACTATTATCTAGTTTTTTTAACGGAATGTTAGAAGATATCATCGTATTGCATAAATCGAAGTAAAATTCCTTTTCATTCTGTGTAGAAGAGTACGCAAAAGACTCGGAAATAGTTTGCTGGGTACTCAGGGTACTGCTTGTAGATTTGTGTTTTTTTTTTAATTTTCCAGGTGAACTATTGTTTTGATATGTTGTGTTATGTTAATTTTTTTCCCGCATTTAATCTACAACATAATACATGCTTGTACCTAGGCCAATAGCAACACAAAATAAAACTTACCGGTTTGATACAAGCCCTGCAAATTAATTTTCCGTTCTCATATTTTAATTCAGAATGTTCACGTATCCATTCATCGACGGAAGGTTTTACTTTCGGCATTTTATACAAGAAAACTTATAAACACGTAATACACACAAGGCACAAGCACAACGCACTGAAGATTGAGATAAATGGGACTGAATTCATAGCACACTTGCCCCGTGCGTTGTGTGCACGTAAAAATAGGGTAATCCCCGAAATAATCAAGCTTCGTTTACCAAATATCACGTACGCATGTTCGCTTTGTTGATGATTTTGTGATAACCAAGCACTCTAGTCGTAACGGAGTAATATTAATACTGAATTCTCCTTACAATATTGTGCAACAAAATATATTCCTAGTTAATATAAATGATATGCTATAAGATTGAGAAACAAGCAAATAAGCACAATATATAAGGAAATATGCACAAAAAATGCATTAAAGCAATTATAAGCTTAAAAACTGAAAATATGCATAAAAGCACTAAAAAAATTACTTCATCACGTTACTTCATTTGCTGAAATTCGTATAGATACGAGGTCGTTTTGCTCTGCTATTAAAACTGATGAATAGCATAATACCTAGAAATCCGCGCCTTGGGGATAACCTACCTAATAATGCTGAAGAAAAAGGCACAAGCACAACGCACTGAAGATTGAGATAAATTGCACTGAATTGATAGCACACTTGCCCCAGATGCGTTCTGTGCACGTAAAAATAGGGTAATCCCCGAAATAATCAAGATTTGTTTACCAAATATTACGTAAGCACGCTCGCTTTGTTGAAGATTTTATGGTGGGTAATTGAATAATGATTGTTCTTGTTAAAAATGACCTTTTTATCTTAAAGATGTTTCTGTGAGTTGCTTATTATTAAAATTATGTTTTTCACAAACATTTTTGTTATTTAACTTAGGTAAACTCATTTGTCAAAGTGACATCGTCAAAAGACTAAAACCGTCAATGTGATGGGATTTAAAATGCAGAATTATTAAGAGTCCAAAATCAAGAGAAAAATAAACTTTTCTTTCCACTGAGTCAAAATAATTAAGTTTTAATTACAGATTTGCTGGTTTCATGACAAGCAAAACATCTTATTCGTTTGAAGTTTTGGCGTAAAATTGAAAAAAAAAATTGCTCTTGAAAACTTAATCCGGGGTATATGTTTTTTTTAAATCCTTATTTTCCGATGAGAATTTCAACATTGCTCCCAGACAAAGGTGAGATTAATCTTCCGGTGTAGTTCTTAACAATGCAAACCCTAGCCACAGAATTGAAAGGGGCTGGATATTTCCTCGAAGTGCGGGTCACACTCTTGCAGTGAGTCTGCGCGAACGTCTGAGCCTCGGATTAATCTTCAGTGCAGGTCGGCACGTTTGGCGCGTGGCACGTGTTTCTCGTCTATCACGGTGCAGTGTTTGTTTGTTCTCGGTTTGTTCACACGTTCATAGTTTATTTCTCACCTTGCTCCCTGTTCTGTGTATGTGTGTGTCTGTGCTAAATGTGTGAATTCGATGTTCCTGTGGTGTGTGAAGGAGAGGAGCAGCCATTTACCGGAGGCTGTTTCTGTCAGAATGCAGAGAAGCGAAAGAAACGTGAGTTCACTATCTTCGCCCATCGCATGCATCTCGGTGGGTTAGTCATCGTTACGGTACATGCATTTCGGCAATTTTTCCAGCGAAGATTCAAGCAATACGAGTTTTGCTGCGCGTTGACCGGGAATATCAATGCCGCGTAAATTATTCGTTGCTGTCATGTGAGGTTGTAGACGTATTTTACAGAGCCGAAACCTCACCGGGTCCTGATTTTTTGTTAATTTCGTCCGTTCACTTCCATTGTGTGCATTAAATGATCCTGAGCAGATACATATTGATAAGATGAGCGATGCATTATTAATGCAATAAATTATCATAAAATTACTTGTATGCAGAGATATACAGAATGTACGTTCGTGCATAAATATCCTTACATACGGTTAAAGCATGAATTTTAAATTTACATTTATTTCCTCGTGAACCCTAAGATTGATTGAAAACGTACGATATTATAAATTCGAAAAAAATAGAATTGTGAATAAAAAGGCATTCCTAGTTGAAATGGTTATCGACCATGAAAAAAAAATTGAATGGTCTACTTCGTGAAACATTTTATTAATAATAAATAAAACACATTACTCTGTTAGTATCACATAATATTATTTATTAATTTGTTACTAGTTTCGACTACTTAAGTAATCATTATCAAACAGACTACTTCAGTAGTCGAAACTAGTAACAAATCAATAAATTATTTTATGTGATAAAGGAAGACCTATCTTGGATTCAAAGCCGTTTTGAAAAAGCTTGTGATAATTATCAGTTAAAGAACCAAAACAAATTATCGATATATCGACTGACTCTCAGTAAGAAATAGAATTTAACAAAGTTGATATTATGAATTTTTTGCTTCAAATTTTGCATGAATATCTAGAGATTGCTAAAAGAGCTCTAAAGCACTTGGAGTCTTCCGTCTCAATTTATGTCTGCGATCATTTTCTCTGTACACTGCAACAAAAACCAAATGCAGAAGATGACATGTGCTTACAAATTTCTCCTATTGTTCCAGACATAAATATAATTTGCAATAAAAAAACAGGCACAGTCATTAATGTGATTAATATTTAATTTTAATTTTATATTTAGTAACAATACATTAGTATTAGTTACTTTATTGTTATATTACTTCTAAGTTAATTAAAATAACAGGCCAAGCCTGGTGTTAATATTATTTTGTGTTTTGAATTTTAATTCGATTGTAAATGTGTTACTAATTCTAGGTTTTGTTATAAAAATAGCTTCTGCTCCAGTGTTACATAGTGCGAAGGGCGCGAAACAAAACCGGGCAGTTTAGCCAGTAATGTGATTTTCTTTCGAGTAATTACTTTGTTTAGAATTGTTTAGTAAAGAATATATGCAAATTTATTTAAATGTACAATAATAATTATATAATTATAATTATTTATGTATTAGTATTTGTTACTATATTGTTATATTACACATAAGTAATTATTAAATATTGTACTGTACCAATTGAAAATGTTACAATTAAAAGGCAGAACTGCATCAGTTTCAGTAACAGATTTTTTTATAAAAAAGTAATCTTTGGCATTTCAATAGAATTAAATTATTGGCAGTTTACCATTGTAATTTTAATAGTAATAATTGTAATTTTGACAGCAATAATTGCTATTTAGTCAGTATCAATTGCTATTTTGACAGCAATAATTGCTATTTTGACAGTAATACGTGCAGCTTTAATGTTATAATTTAAATTTTGTTATAATGACAGAACAGCATCAGTAACAGCAACAGACATTTTATTGAAAATGTAAATTTTAACATTTTAATAGAATTAAAGTATTGGCAGTACGTCATTGTAATATTAATAGTAATAATTGTAATTTTGACACAATAATTGTTATTTTTACAGTAACAATTGCTATTTTGACAGTAATACGTGCAGCTTTGAGGTTATAATGGACATTTTGTCATTAAAAATTAAAAATAGTCGAAATTTTAAGAGAAAGTAATAACTGAAACTTTACCTAAAATTAAAATTTGCCACTAATCTTTAAATTTGCAATGAATAGTTTGACGAGTAATCAATGCAATTTTGAAAGAAATCATTTAATTGTTTACAGTAATTCTTGAATAGAGATTAGGACAATAATTGCGATTTTGACAGTTGGAGCAAACAGATCAATAGATGTAGCGAGCGACGAGTGGATCAAAATACGAAGGCGGATGCAAATTGTTTGCTTTGGAACGAATGGCAATATAAGAATAATAATAAGGCCCAATAAGCCAAGTAATAAGAAGACTATTTTGCCTAATTGTTGGAGTTGGGCACAAATAGCAATGTAAAGCCCAATGAGCCAAGTCATAAGAAGATTGTTCTGCCTAATTGTTTCTGTTGGACACGAATAGCAATAAAAGAATAAAGCCCAATGAACCGAAAAATAAGAAAATTAATTTGCCAAATTTGTTTATTTTTGCATCCAAATCCACATTTGATGGTAATAATTGAAATTTTATCATTTAACATTGAAAGTTGTTTCAAAAATTTCAAAAATTCTGCTGTAATCCTGAATTGGCAATTAAAACTTTGAAGAGTAAACATTTTAATTTTAACAGAAATAATTTAAGTGTTTACAATAATTCTTGAATAAGGATAACGATAATAATTGCTATTTTGACAGTAACAATTGCTATTGTGACAATAATACGTGCAGCTTTGAGGTTATAATTGAAATATTATCTTTAATAATTGTTTTTTTTAATTTTATCAAAAATTACAATTTACCAATAATCTTTGAATTTGCAATTAATGCTTTGACAAGTAAGCGTCTACCCTGACAAAAACTGATCAAAAATATTTAAAAAATAAAAAATCAAATAAATCATGGTTTATTTGATTTTTTGATTTGATTTGATCATTGATTTTTGATTAAAAAACAAACATTTATTCCAACACTGCTTTCAATGCTTTTATTCTACCGAAACGTTTACAATTTTTTTTTAAATTTGAACAGGAATAACTGAAATGACACAAAAAATGATCATTGTAATCTAAACAGTAATCATTGCAATTTTAGCAGTAATCATTGCAAATTTGGCCGTAATATTTACAATTTTGACAGTCATAAGTGCAGCTTTGACAGTAATAATTGAAATTTTGACCTTAAAACTTGAATATAGTCTTGACATTTTAAGAGTGATAACTCAAATTTTATTAAATTTTAAAATTTGCAGTCTTTAAACTTACAAATAATATTTTGCGATTAATTATTGCAATTTTGACAGAAATAATTGTATTGTCTACAGTAATCATTAAATCAACAAGAATTGAAAACAATACAGAAATAATCAAACATTTTACTGTGACAATTGAAAATTCTTAATAACAGGCCCATTCTGGTATTACTATGATTTTGTGATTTGAATTTAAATTGGTTCGTAAATGTGTTACTAATTCTAGATTTTATTTTTCTATTAATTTTGATTAGAATTTCTTAATAAAGAATATAGCCAAATTTCAATAATAATTATTTAAGGTTGTTGTATTATTACATTTATAAAACTACTTACTGCTAAATATTTATTTTTATTTTATTTTATTATTTATTTATTTTATTTCGCCTGTCTAGTTTCGGTTTTTTAAAAAACAGATTCTGATCACGATTTTTCAAAAAACCGTAACTAGTCAATCGAAATAAAATTAATAAATCATAAAATAAAATAAAAATAATTATTTACCAGTAAGAACAATAATTATTTTTATTTTATTTTATTATTTGTTTATTTTATTTCGCCTGACTAGTTTCGGTGTTTTAAAAAAACCGAATCTGATTATTTTTTAACCGAAACTAGTCAGACAAAATAAAATAAATAAATAATAAAATAAAACAAAAATAATTATTTACCAGTTATTAATTTATTTCATAAATAATTAGCAATTTGACGATGATTGAAATATTTTGGAGGCATAAGTGATAACGTGGTTAATTGATAAATTGACACTAATCACTCAAATTTTAACAGAATAAATTTAATTAATTAATTATTAAAAGAATAATTGAAAATTTTATAGTAAACATTGAAATTTTGACAGAATTATTAATATTTTAGCAAAGTAATCAACATTTTTAAAGAATCATTTGCAAATTTGCTACAACACATTCAATAATTATTTATTATTATTTATTATTTAATTTTTGCAATAAATCTGAAAACACTTAATATTTGCGAAACAGTTGAAGATAGGTATAGGACATTGTACATGAAATATGTCTAGAATTTTCTGAAGAATCCAAAAATTGAATAATATACCAGGTGTTGCATTTAAAATAAGAAAGTTGGTATTGGCCACGGTCACATGACACACCCTGTATAAAAAGTTTTTGTTGAAAAAAATGCGCAACTAAAAATAACAATCGACGTGTCCGAGCGTTTTTTCGAACACGCCCCCATTTATTTATTATTGAATTTATTCCATTTGGCTGATACACCCTGTATACTAATGTAACAACCTTAAATACATAATTTGTATTTTATGGATAAAACCTTAAACTTAATAATTATTTATTTTAATACGAGGGTTCCTTTAGAAATACCACAAGTCAGAAGGGTTCCGAAGGCAATGAAGGGTTGAAGAACCGTGATCTAAAATATTGCTACAAATGAGCAATAGCCAGCCTTTTTGAAAGCTACATGGGACAATATTTCCTTTTTGTGGCCTGGCCCAACAAATACTTGTAATATTCTGTACGGCCCTCCTGCTAAAAAGTTTTGGAACTCCTGCTCAATAGTAATTTTTTTTTTCAGATAGGATATACCTCCTTAAAGTTGACTCCTCCGCTTTGCGCAATTTTCATAAAAAATACTGTATAATTTAAGACTAATTTAAGACTAATTTGTGCCAAAAGAAATAGAATTTGTACCCACACCGTTTATCCGGTATACCGCTATTTCAAGTGGGGGTGCTAACTTTAGTAAGGACAACGCCCCCACTGTCACTAATCAAGTTTAATTATAGTCGACTGGCTAGAACTAATTTAAGACTAATTTGTACCATTCGTCATTTTTTATAAACAATGTCGTTTATTGCAAAATTTAAAAAAATTCAAATGTTAGAAAATCAGATTCCACCGTTCATTCACACTAATTCACGCGACTTACTTGAATTGACATTATTATTGTGAAAGAATATTTATTTCTGAGCAAATCGATGTTTTTTAAACTTGTAAGAGGTGGTTTTCGCAGTAATAAAAAAAAATTACTTTACGGCCAAAGAATCATAAAAACACTTGCAAAATCTGCACTTCTGAATTTAAGTCTAATTTGTAACCAATCCCGATTTGTAAAAAAATCGATTAATTGCGTCTCGTGTTTATGAATGTATCACATGGAGATCAAACAACCTTTAAACATACAGAAACAATGTACAAACTTTAGAATCTTCATATCTGAATTTAAGACTATTTTGTACCAAACTCAGTTTTGCGTAAAAATCCATTTGTTGTCAACAAAATGCTACTTTTCGAAACTGCGCCACGTATATATTACTGTATCACATGGATATCACTGAAGACATTCGGCACCAATGAACAAACTACACAATCTTCATATCTGAATGTAAGACTAATTTGTATGTGTTTATGAATGTACGGCATGGAAATTAAACAACTTTTAGACATACAGAATCAATAAACAAATTTCAGAATCTTCATATCTGAATTTAAGACTAAATTTTATCAAACTCAGTTTTGCAAAAAAAAAAACATTTGTTATCAACAAATTGCTACTTTTGGAAACTACGCCACGTGTATATTACTGTATCACATTGAAATCACTGAAGACATTCGGCACCAATGTACAAACTTTAGAATCTTCATATCTGAATTTAATACTAATTTGTACCCAATTTAGTTTTACTAAAAAAATAATTTGTCTTCATCAAATTGCTACTTTTCGAAACTGCGCCACGTGTATATCACTGGCACATGGAAATCCGTTAAGAAATTCGTCACCAGTGAACAAACATTAAAATCTTCATATCTGAATTTAAGACTACTTAATGCCCAACTTAGATTTACTAAAAAATCAATTTGTTGTTAATAAATTGCTATGTTTTAAACTGCGTCATGTGTCAACAGTTGGGGTGGGAACTTTGAACTTTAACTAGAAATAAAAAAAAACAGTCCTTTTGAGATATTATCGCATTTTTTTTAATAATTCCGAGAGATTAAAAAAGTGCATTTTTGAAGATATTTCATTTTTCAAAACTTTCCAAAACTTCATGAGTAGGGTTTATACAAAAACCGACTTTAAAAAAAACTGTATTCGAATGTCAACTTCCTTACGAAACCGGTTAAAACAGATTTCATATTTTCACAACAAGACATGGAGGTAAGGAATGTTACTTTTCAAACTTAATTTCAAACTTTTCAATTTATTCGTCATTTGTAAAAGTTCTAAAACATGATCAAAATAAATAATACTCAAATTCAAACAAAACAATATGAATATCTCAATCTGGTTTTCGTGAAGTAAAAACAATCATAGAATTATGACAAATTAAAAAAAAAAACTTTCTTCACAGAGACTCGTAGAGAGATATGAAAACAATGAATTCTATGCCTACAAATAAATTTTATTCCTGACTCTGCCTAAGAAAACAAGATTTCAAAAAGGAAAGAATATCGACAGATTTATTTTAATTTCATTTAATTTCATTTAATTTTGACAATAATAATTGAAATATTGGTGTAATCAATGAAATTATAGAATTTGACAGTAATTATAGAAATGTTGATAATAATAATTGAAATATGGGATTTTAATAATTAAAATCATCGAAAATAATAACTACAATAATAATGACAATAATAATTGAAATATTGGTATAATCATTGAAATTATAGAAAATTTAACAGTAATCATACAAATTCCGACAGTGATTAATGAAATTTAAACAAAATAAGTGAAAATTTGATATATTAATAGAAAGTTAGGCATAATAATTAAACCTTTTTCAGTAATCATTGAAATGTTGATGTGTCAAAAATATCTTCAAAATATGCATTAATCCTCGAAAATTTGACAGTAACAAATAAAATTTAGGCATCATAATTAAACGTTTTACAGAAATCATTCAAATGTTGATAGTGATCAAATAAATTTTAAAGCTTATTAAAAATATGACAGAAATAATTAAGAAAATTACTTCAATCATCAATATTTTAACAGTACTGTATCAAGACTCTTTCATGGTTTACTTTATATATTTACTTTTATATTGTTAGAACATTGCCCTAGTTGATCTACTTATTTATTTTGAATTATATATTTATGTATTGACGTATGTAATCATTTGTGGATACAGCACCAATAAAAAATATTTTAACAAAACTGTATTATTATACAATAATAATAATAATAATAATAATAATAATAATAATCCCTACTACTCCTCCACCTACGGCGTAATTGGTTACTGTCATTATTTGACAGAGAATTCTGACCCAATCACATTAAATTTTACCATAGGCTAGTTATGCGGGCGTTTAGAGGTTAAGAGAATATTGTATTATAATCACCAGTTAATTTTAATCGCGGATTCATTTCCTTGAATGCAGTTGAACTTATCATTTATCAGGAATAATTGCAATGTATACAAAATAATTAAAATTTGGACAGTAACCATGGATACTTGCTATTAGATAAATGAAACTTTGACAGAAGTCATTGAAATATTGATAGTTTCTAATGAAATAATTAACACTTTGACAGCAACTATTTAAATATTGATAGTTGCAATTGAAATATGCCATTGAAAATTTTAACAGAAACATATCAAATATTGATTGCAGCAATTAAAATAATTGAAAATTTAACAATAATTATTGAAATTTTGAAACTGATCTATGATTTTATGTAATAAAATTCAATTTCCAGAAATTGAAAAAACTCGCTCACTTGCTACAGAGCTAGTTTTAATAGTTTTTAAAGCGTTAAAAATATATCTAAATTTTTAATTCTTCTGTTGGCAGCCTGCAATACTACAAACTCATTTTTTAGTGTCTTGGTGGTGGACAAAGTCCCTTCTTCAGGTTCTTGAAGAAATTTATTTATTGATATTTCCCTAGCATTTTTCAAAGCGAAGGCTTCATTTTCTTCTTTGCCACTTATTTTACCACCGCTGTCATCTTCTGCAGAATATTTTTTATATAATCTTGATAATATTTGTCCATATAAAGTAGTGATAGAAGATTTTGTTATTTTTGGTTGTGACCGAAATGTACATTTAGTCACAAATAAATATAGTGAAGAAAAGGTACCACGATTACCTTTCATTAACAATTTCCTTCACGTACTCAAGAAACATATATTAAGATTTTGTAGCTTGTGGAATAATTACGCTAGACGTCTTTTTCCAAATGTTCTGTCGATTTTGTAAATATAGGAGAAGAGTTACTAATCCTATTTGTCCTCTCTCTTGAATTCGTGTCTCTACAGCATGTAATAATTCGTAACTAATGTTTTTCAAATTTTTCAACTTCCGTAATAGAAATTCAAATATGCCTTCACTTGTGTAACGGTTCGAACCCAGGTGTTGTACAAATTCTCATAATTTGTAATATTTATTATTCATTGCATTTATTTAACTGCAATTCATCCTTAAATGCAATTGCATGCATTTAATTTCTTTAACTGCATATTACATGAATTCTTATAATTCAAGTAATTGATTTAGCTCGTGATTTACAAATTCTCGTAATTTGTAATATTGACTTGGCTCGTGAGTTAGTGGTAGTACTCTACGTTTGATTTGATGTTTGATTTTTAAGTCAAAATCGTGATAACTCAGTTTGGTTCGTTTTATGGGTAATGTGTCTGTTAGTAATTTTTGTTAGCAAGTAAAACACAGATACATGGATTTCATATGGTTTATTCATTTTAAAAGGTTATGCAAGCGACAGGTAAATAAAAGACAATTTTGTTATTCTAATTGGACGTTATTTATTTAGTTATATTTATTTAAATTTTGGAATAGATTTGTTTAATAATTATTGAAAATTTATTATATTCTTTGAATTTGAATGATTTATTTTATTTTGAAAACTGAGTAATTTATTAACACTGCGGTTGGAATTACAAAGTGTTACTTAGCGACTTCATGCACCACAATCTTCAAATTGTGCCGAGAAGGATATCTGATACATGTCATCACTGCATAAAAATTCATTAGCACGGTGCCTACCAATGTATTTCAACGCCACCTTGTGGATAGGAACGAATCACATAACTTCACATTAAAGTACTTCAAGCGATTCCAGTGCTTCAAGGCCCCAATGTGTCCTCATCCGGAGATATTGCTAGTATTCGCGTCTACCAATATTATCAGCCATGTGATCGTAAAAACTTTAATAGGTATTGTTATTCAAAATTGATTATAGATTAGTATGATAAAGCTCTATTCTACTTCTACTTTTCTATCTTCTTAAGCACATACAAACATTCGTTTCATTCATTCATAATTCTGAGATTTCTTGAATATCGGAGGGCTGAGCAAGTTTAATTATACGATTTAATTACAAATATCATCGAATTATTTATATCGAAATTATTAAGTTATGTTCCCCTGACGCAACTTTTTATTTAACTACCGATTGATTAATGAGGCCACACTGTTTATCAAATGTTTGCGACGAGGAAAGGAAGGCATATTACAATATTCTCCTGTCAGTACGAAAATATTGCCAGGACAAGGTATAAAATGCAGTTAGGTTCAACTCCGCATTTAGTGGCGTGAGGCTCCCTACATTTCATACCTTTATTAAACTTCGTTCATTACCAGCGGCAAGGCGCGGTAACATCACTAGATAGGTTACATTATTAGTATGGAATTGACTTTGGAATTGTTAGTGTGAATTACATTTGATAAACTTGTGTTATATATTCTCCTGAGGAGTTAATGTTCAAAGTATATGAGTCGTCGTCGGACAGCGTGACGTTCTGTCTCGATCGGTACATCTAACTGGTCAAATTTAATTTCAGCACTTCTATTTATACTGTTCCCCACTTTTTACTCTTCTTCCCCTGTCCTATGCTACATCTGCGTTCCGCTGCAAGGTGGCGCAATCCCATACGTGTCATCGAATTACGCAATCGCCGTTTCGAGTTCCCGTCGTATTCCCACGACCTATTTCTGTGTCATCATTTTGATCGTGTGCTTATTTACATTTGCCTAAAATTAAGAAGTCAGCAAAATGACTGACCTCGCTGGGCCAACGCGTCGTCAGCCGCGGCCTGATATGATATTTACGCAGTTTTGTTCCGACTCGCAAAAATTATGGACTTTAATATTATTAGGTTCTTACACTTGTTAATAAATTCGCAATTGTCTTCCTCAGGCCTCAGCTGCTAAACGTATTGGCCCTAAAACTTTAAGGATCTCTACAATTTTGCAATATTCAGGTTCATTCCACATGTGAGAAGAACCGATGTCATCCAGAGCCAAAAGAACACACACACATATTTCTAACATGGCTTGTAAACTATTCCATCTTGTTTGGTAGTCAAGAATCAGATTTAGTTCCTTCCCATTTTGCTGCTTCACATAATTCTGGAGAAAGCTATTTCATACGCGAGATCTTCTAAAAAAATTGCAAATTTTCTAATTTGCGAAATAGATTGTTTATAATTGTCTGATAACATAGGTAATCTGCAATCGTCCAGATCAAGTGAGCTTATTTCCTCGTAGCGATCCTTAGAATATTTAGACTCGTTAGTTTCCGATTCGTGACTTGTAACATTTACATCAGATTCAGCAGTTTTTTTTTAATTTTTATATAATACATCAGTAACTGCTAAGTGTATGGCTAGTGCATAGCACAATTGATTAATGATTATTGACATTCGTTTTTTTTTTCATAACAGCTGCACCATCATTTGTTAGTCCAACTATATCGGTTGCTAGATCTAAGGTAAAACTGTAGCCTTTCAGAAACAAATTTTAATGTTGTCTAGGCATCACAAGAACTAGCTATCGGAACTAATCCTAATTTAAAATCTTTTTCAAAATGGTGTATATTAATATTCAAATATCTGGGATTCCTCATTATTCTAAAGTTACATAAAATGTTTGCCCATTCTTCTTAATTCAATCCAGTTCTTTTATAGTTTCATATTTAGCAATTTCATAAAATGAATAAATAAGATCCATTACTCGAGAGTTGTTTTGTGGTAAGCAATATCCTTGTTGTTGCAAATATTGTCGTGTGAACGAGCTTGTTGTAATGCTGTTAATGGACAGTTCATCCACGGCAGCAAGTTTTGATACAATTCTTTTTGAACTACTCCTTATCACAAAATTAAAAATGCCAGGTTGTTTTTGTGACATCTGAAGATGGACCGGGAGCAGATGTTTCTGGTTTGCCAATTTGTTCTGGTTTTAGCAATTTCTTGTCGATTATTATTTTTTGGACTACTTTCAGATGATTATGTAGGTTGCTCGTGGATGATTCTTTGCAGCTCAATGTTTTAGGACAATAATTACAGCCCGGCTTGTCTTTTTCAACTTTTTAATTTTTTTTTCTCCAAATTTCTGACTTATTTGATAAATTCATTTTGGCCTAAAAATAAGTGAAATATTTTAGATATTTTTAACGGACTTTTTTTTTAATACAAATAATTTGAGTCTTCCGATTGCACGATTCCATATGAGTGAAAATAATGTTCCACCAGAAAAACTTTACTACAGTACTACAGTAATGTCTTTTTCTACTTTTTAATTTTTTTTCTCCAAATTTCTGACTTATTTGAATAATTCATTTTGGTCTTAAAATAATTAAAATATTTTAGATATTTTTAACGGACTTATTTTTTTTTAAATACAAATAATTTAAGTCTGCCGATTCCACGATTTCATATGATTGAAAATAATGTTCCACCAGAAAAACTTTACTACAGTACTACAGTAATGTCTTTTTCAACTTTTTTATTTTTTTCCAAATTTCTGACTTATTTGAATAATTCAATTTGGTCTAAAAATAATTGAAATATTCTATTTTTGTTTCATTGAAAGGAACTTAAATTTGTTCAATATAAATTGTTTCGGATTTTTTCTTATTTATTTATTTTTTCCAAAACGAATCGACAAAAATCTTTTTTTATTACGCCACTGGATTAGGTTTTTTTAAAGCTTTAAAATGAGGTATCGCAAGGTGGGGGGTGCCATTTGAAATTTCAAAGTGGGGGTGGCTAGGGGGGTGGGGGTAACACCTAAAATTTATTTGACGTTGTTTTTAAACTTCCCCCTCCAAAAATAAATCGACGTGTTTTTTGTTTTTATCAAGTTAACTTGCATTCAAAAGTTATTGAGACTGGCTAGTTTTGAAATGAACACCCGGTATAATATGTTTTGAATTTGATCGCAAATAATGCGATAATGGCCAAATATCTTAAAAAAAAAAACTTACCATTATTTCTTAATCCTAGATTTAGCTTTGTGGTAAGCGTATTTGTTAAAATTAGGCTATTCTGAAATTTCGTAAAATGTAGCAAGTGTCCAAATTTGCAGAAAAAATCAGTTGAATATACAGGGGCTTTCAGAGCACCCGTCCGAGGCCATTTTCCCGATAATTTTCTTTTTCTCTTCTCACTGAATTTCAGAATTTTAAATGGGAATCTAGGTCATGTGTGGCATCGTTGGATAGGTATTTCAAAAAGAAACTACTTTTGTAAGAAAAATAAATTGTAACTGATATGCTCAACGAAACAAAAATTAATGTTTCAGACAACTAGTCCCACCATTTTCTCGAAACTATGACGTCAGAGGTTCAGGAAAAAGAATAGCATGACATAAGCCTACCTAAATAATTTAATGGTGATAGTGTCAATACTTGGAAATAACCGGAAGTAGGCGTAACGGCACTTAGCTTTATAATATTTTTGTAAATACTATACTTTTTCTCCGATTGCTCTCATAGTGACTGCTTTAAGGCGAGAATTTTTGTATAGAACGATATACTTTCAACACATTTCAGGAATTTATTAACTAATCGCAATAAGCTAGGTTCTGTAGGATACCATATTCGCTGTTAAAGTCTTAAATTAATCAATAACATGTCCGTGAATAAAATTTTACCTGCACCAATAACTTGTGCTTTGAAGATCAGTGGGAGCTGGTTGTTATCTGTATTGATTTTTGTCCATTAACATTATTGGCAATTAATAAACCGTATTAAGTTTGTACATTAATTTACTTCCCAGACTTAAACTGCTCATTATGTATTAAGTAGAGATTAGTGCAGTATCGCGTGGGCCGATACTATAATAAATATGGATTATTTCAGTTCTGCAAACCATTGCTGTATACATACTAATTGTTTAATCAATGGAATGTTCAGGTCACATTGAAAATCTCTGTCTAAATACATAGCTATTGTTTTAACTATATTTCATATTTCCATGTGTGAAATATTTCATATTTCCATGTGTTCATATTTCCTGTGTGAAAGTTATTTAATTTTTGTAGAACACAATAATAGAAGTATTAAAGTATACAGGGTGGCCCACCTATCCTCGTCGGAACATTGCTGCTAGACTAATGGAAATTGAGGAAACAATCTGATTGGGAGTTTTAGGACACTCGATGTGCTACTTTTTAAAATTATTTTCGAGTATACAGAGTGTACCATAAATCAGGGACAGAAAATTTGGTATCTTTTTTAAATGGATCACCCTGTATATTCTTTAAGTTTTAGCTTTATGTAAGCTTCACAAATAATTTTTACTTATGCAACGTTGCCAAGTTATTCACATTTTTATCAAATTTAACGGAAAATCATGGATGTGGAAAAAAATCTACAAAACCTTATTGACTACAAATACATCTGATCCCAAAAAAATTAAAATGTTCTGTGAAGCCCACATATAGATGTTAAAAAGTAAAGAATATACAGGGGATCCATTTAAAAAATAGACCAAATTTCGTGTCCCGGATTCATGGTACACTCTGTACACTCGAAAATAATTTTAAAAAGTAGCACATCAAGTGTCCTATAACTTCCAATCAGATGTTTTCCTCAATTTTCATTAGTCTAGCGGCAATGATCCAAGCGAGGATAGGTGGGCCACCCTGTATAAAGTATTTTCGACTTGAAGTTGCCTAAGGAATACTCTCTTAAGGCGCGTTCTTACGAATCAAGTTTAATTGATCGATTGCAGTTAATCAACACAAGTTGAATGAAAACTACTGAGAACCTTTGTTAAACTCTGGTAAACTTTGTTGTTTGTTAAACGATAATTTTCATTCAACATTTGTTGATCAACTACAATCGATTGATTAAACTTGATTCGCGATAACGCGCCTTTAGTCCATTGAGTGGTGGGACACTGTTTATAAACATGTTTTTAGCGAGAAAAAAATAACAACAAATATATTATTTACAAGGCCGCAATAGAAGCGCATAATTTACCATAATTACTCACACCGCTTATGTCATATCTATTTCTACTATTTATTTGTTCCACAAATATTTGATAATTTATATGTTGCTCCATTCAATTTGTGAGTAATATTTAGAATATTTACTTGATAAATATTTATTAAATTATTAATCAGAAATGCGTAGCCCGATAGCACAGTTACGAATAAATACATTTAACTTCAGAAAAGGTAAACATTTAGATTGCTAGTTTCACATTTGTAATGGTACAAATAAACCATTTAGACATTTTAATTCATTTCCATTTGCATAGCCTGCTCAGATCCCAAAGAGCATTATTTATCAAATACGGGCATGTACAAAATGTATTTCTACATGAGCTCTCTCATATATTTGTACTTACTCCACGTTACGTCTAAATTCCGTTAGATAATGATTGCAAATCAAATCAAATGAATAATAAATGTCTTAAAATGCGCAGTACTATAATTTCATATAATATGGAGGAAAATCTAAACAACACAATTGCCTAAGTTACAAGATACAACGAACCATTAGAAATAACTAATTGTAACTAAAACTTATTGAAAATGATCGTTATTTACCTATTAAAAAGTATTATTAGATTACAGTCTATATGCTACCATTGGATAACTCATTAGATGAGCACTCAGAATATGATACTATATACAGGGTGTTACATTAAAAAAAACTAAGATTTTTAGACATTTGAATAAATCAAAATTCTATCGTTGTTTCAGAACACCCTGTATATTCTACAAGACTCAAAATATTGTGTATATTTTGGCACATTGCTTGGGTACTTGCTTATGCAGATTCTTTCATTGATCTCTTATAATAAGGTTTTGTTGAATATTTTTCCACTTCCATGATTTTTCGTTAAATTTGATTTAAATATGAATAACTTAGCAACGTTGCAACTGATCCCTGAAAATAATTATGATTTATGAACCCCTCATGAAGCAGATTTTGAAATTTAAATAATATACAGGGCGATCCATTAAAAAAAGAGAACAAATTTGTGTCCCGGATTTATGGAACACTCTGTACATTCAAAACTAATTTTAAAAAGTAGCACATTAAGTGTCCTATAACTTCCAATTAGATTTGATCTGACCAAGGATAGGTGGGCCACCCTGTATATATGGGCACATTTTTAAAACATTTTCAATAATTATTGTAAAAATATGACCAGTATTTATATTAAAATATCAGCATAATATAAATGGTCTGTACTACGCGGATCAGTACAAAACCTGTGAGTATTTTCGTTATTGTATTTGTAAGTACAACAATATATAAATATACAGGGTGAGTAAAAAGTAAGCACAATATTAATAGTCTGTACTACACGGATCAGTACAATACCTGTGAGCAATTTCGTTATTGTATTTGTAAGTACAACAATATTTAAATATACAGGGTGAGTAAAAAGTAAGAGCAAAATCGCAAAATATGACCTACTAAGGCCCAGTTTTATGATCGAGGATCATCCTTGATCGTGGTTCAGTTTCTAAAGATACGATTGTATTAACAATCGTATCCTAGGTAACTGAACCATGGTCAAGGTTGATCCACGATCGTACAACTGGGCCTAATACTGCCACATACATATTTAATGTGTTCATTCCAGTTCAGAACTTTATCCAGATAAATACCCAAAAATTTCACTTTTGTTAGATTTATGTTATTGGTTCTAGTTTTTCTAGTATGAAAGTATAATCATCGAGTTTTACGTTCATTTAATATCATTTGATTCCTATCACACCATCTTTTAATGTCCCTGTTAATTTCCGCTATATTATCTTCCAATTGTTCAGGCGTATCTGGTGAAACAGCTACTGATGTATCATCAGCATACATAGCCTTTAACCCAGTTGAAATAAACTTTGGACGATAGTTAACAAAAATTATAAAGAATATGGGTCCAAATATGGACCCCTGTGGTGCGCCTCTAGTTGACTTAAATCAATAAGGTACACCATTAATTCGGACAACCAATCTTCTTTCTGTTAAATAACACATCAGCAAATCCAGAAATGTACCTCTGAATCCTACTGCATACAATATTTGTTCCAAAAATTTAATGGTTTCGCAATCAAACGCTATGGACATGTCATAAAACAGCCCCGCCACATATCTACCCCAATCTAATTCTATATTAATAAACTTTATAAAAGTATATGCCGCACTTTCAGTTGATCTACCTGGCAAATATCCGTGCTGTAATTCGGAAAAGATCTTGTTCTGCATTAAAAAGTTAATCATTCCATTTGCTACTATTTTCTTGAAAATCTTTGAAATTAGACTTAATATGGAAATAGGTCTAAAATTATTGTTATGCGAAATTATGCCCTGCAGAAATAGGAAAGTAATCTTCGAAATAAATTTTAAAAATACTTGCTTTAGGAGTATGTTTGTACAATACTCTTTTGTAGTAAATCTTTCTTCCAATCGTGCTATATGACAAAAGTGGGCCATTTAAAAAAAAAATGAATTACGAGATATTTAAAATGGCACTTAGATATTGACATTTTATGAACACTTATTATCAAAATTGACAGTTTTCAATTATTTTACTCATAGAGGCATCCTCTAGGTACAATTAGAGATGTAACTCATAATTTTATCTTATTCCTAAAAAATATTATAATATATGGGGTGTTCTATTTAAAATTAGTAAGTTGGTGCTACTTCCGGTGGAACCGGAAGTGATAGAAAGTTCAAAATATTTTACATGACGATAACTGATTCAACCGTGTGACGAGGATTTTTTTGAAATTTTTAGTACAACGGCAACCCCGTAAACTTTTAACGAACGGTTTAGACTAGACACCCTGTATACTTAGATAATATATCTATTCCTCTACTTCCCGTGTTTTTTTTTTAAATTCAGAAATTGCCAACTTCCTTGACAACTTCCGACTTTTCTCGACACAAGTTCTCGTCGTTGAGCTCTATTTTGCCTTTTTTGCTTTGCTCTACTAATTTGATTGTTAACCACTTGCCACAAAGTTTTGCATTTGTTTGTGGAGTTGTTAATCATATTTCTATAAAATAATTTGTTAGAATTATCTACTAATCGTTCGTAGTCCCTCTTTTTTTAATATAGAGAAGTTCAAGGTCTGCGCTGTTTAAATTTTTTACTAGCCAAAATATGTTTTTAAGTTCTCTACCGGCAGTTAAAATGTCACTGCTGATCCTACTCACTTTCTTTGTTTTTACCTCTTTGTGTTGCTTTATGGGACTTACATTGTCTAGTGACCATTCGTCGGCTAACTATCGAAACCTCCCAAGTCGTTTTGACATGATTTTACAGGAAACACAAAAACACTTTTTTATCGATTTAATATAAATGAAATAAAATTTTATTATTGCAATCAAAGCATATAAAAATAAATCTAAATTATTGCAATGGAACAAAAGGCATAATTTCTTAGTTTTCCTTATGTGGCAAGACTTAAGAGGCATTGAACACAAAAAAGTAGGAACGACCTAAGACGTAGGAGTTTTTGTTAAATAAAACTAATCGGCCACGTATGGCAAAGTATCGCAAAATAAATGAAAGTCGGCAGGAATCACGTGTTTCAATTGCTGTTGATGATCAAATTTACTTTGTGTTAATTGGCAAAGGTTTTTTGTATAGTTGCTCTATATTGCCTATAGCTCAACTTGTTCTTAATTGTTCCCTCCTCTCGAGAATTGCCCGGTCGTCCGAAAATCTAAACTTATAGCAAAACTTTCCGTCTATTTGGTATTGAATTGCACAAAGACTATTAACCTGCCTTAAAACCCGGACGAATCGAAGTATAATATGTCTTGTGACGTACCTGAAGGGCAGTCGGCGCGTTAGGCCGTGGAGTGAGTGGAGGGTCCCTTCGAAGTAGTGACGAGGGCCAGGCTCTCGGTGTCAGAGAGTGGGGGGGTTAAAAAAAGGCTCCACGTAATTTTACCTCGTTGCTACTTCGTCGCAAGGGTGGCTCCACCCTATCTGCGTGGGTGGACGACAGACAGTCAGCGAAGTTCAGAAATCTCGAACTGTCACAACGCTGACCGTTTGGCGCCAACACCACCAGGTTTAAATCTCGCAGTGAGAATAGAAAACTGTAAATGAGAAAACGCGGGGGGAACAAAAAATAACAGGTGTGAGTTTGTAGTGTAATATCGGCGTTTATTCACACACACAAGTGACGGACACCGTGTCCGCGCTCCTGAAAAAAATACCTCCGAACGCCACCCTTTCGCGCAGGGTTTACCCTATTCGGCCGAATAAAATAAGCTCCTAATCGCGCGATTGAAAGGGCCGAGGGAGCGACCTTTCTCGTACACTAGCGCAAAACACGTACGACACGAAACACGTAGACGCAATTTACACACAAGAATAAACAGAAAAGTGGCTTAATCGAGCACACAAAAAAAGAATTATATATATTGGGATCTCTGGCCTGAGTTCCGGATGGTCTCGCCGGTGGCTGGGTTCAGCTCCGGAATGCCGGCGGTTTCCGTCGAGGACGCCTGGGCTTGGTCCGCGGCCTCCAGCCAAGAATGGTTTTGGCCGAGCAGTTTAGCCCGTCGCCAAACGCCTGGAAGCACATGGCCTTAATCAAAATGGCCGGACACGTGGCTTCACGAAGAGGAGAAGAAATAACTACTTACTCAGGTGTTATGAGCGTGTTCTCTGCCCCGTAGTCGGTGCCTCAATCCCCCTCAAGGGTGGTTAGCTGAGAACCGTTGATTATTCCCGTAAACCGGATGGTGATATACCTTATCTGCAACGGTTCTTCTGGCACGATCTATACTGGGCACGAGTCAATTCAGTTCTGCCTCGTGGCGGCGCTCCACCGGCGAATTTTAAAAATCGCTCACGGGGAAACGCGTCACCACAACAAAAAAATGCAAGCATGGTTGCCTACCGTGCAGGTCTATACGCCAGTTAATTATTAAAAAGCCGTTTCTGCCAACGCTATTTTTGGACCGTTACAGTCTGTTTGGAGAAATCTTTGAAAAAGGTATTATGTAAATATTGGTCATCATATGACTTGGGTTTAATTCTTGCCAATTGCAAGCGGAAGGGTACCCTGCGGGAGACTAGATTTCCACATTTCTTATTTTACGTTCAATTTCGGAGTGCCCGCTATCGCACTCCATTTGGGTATGCCCCGAAACTTTTTTTTTTAAGATAATGTTTTTTTTTTAGATGTAACAACGCATTCGATAGGATCAAATTCCTATTTAGAAGGAATAGCCATCTCTGTATAGAATGATTTCGTCCGCAATATTAATATAAATTTTCTCGTTATTAAAATGGTATAATATTGAAGCAAATTCATAAGCGGTGACACCACCTTCTGGCTCGTGCCACATAATACAGAAACCATATTTGGTTTTACAGTCACATAAAATATTCACAGTCACATTAAATAGTGTGAAATTATCTACGTCCAAATTTTTCTTGTAATATATGGCTGAAGCTTTCAACAACGGACAAAGCAATGTAGATTGGAGATCCATCGTGAAAATATGTCTCGATTTATCTTTATCTTCTTTTTTTTCCTCCGAGCTTCATTTTTTCTGGATATATGTTCATTGTATTTATCTTCTGAAGTATTGCCTGCTTTGAAGCGAACACAAAGATCACACTGATCTTATTTTGGACTGAAAAGAGTCAAATTTTTGTCACGGAACGCATTACGAAAAGTTTTGATAGACAATGGTGCAATATTCTTTGTACGACGATGCAAATATTCTTGAAATAATGACTGCTTGGATCTCCAGATCGGCTCCAAATATAGTTTGGCAGATGATGCCCTACCATACTGAGACACTTTCTTTGGCAGTTGGTTAAAAAAAATCAGACACCTTTTCTCTTTATCTAATCTAACGTTTGTTCTTTTACTTTTTTTGTTATCAGCATAAGTTCCTGTTCCAATTCCTGTTTTTTAGTAGAAGTTACCCAATGTAAACTCCATCTATCAATGCACAGAGTATTAATAAACATCGCCTTACATACTCTAATACGGATTCCATTTTTCTTCAAGTGGCAAATGAAAGTATGTGATCTACGTGATACTTCATTCACCTGATTTTTATTATCTTTGGAAGGGGCAATGTCTACAAAGCTTGCAACATAAAATTTTCTTTGTGGCCAATTCATCTGATCCCAAAATTGTTTAAAAAATATTCTGTCGGTTTTCCTCAGTAAACATTCCACATTTAATTTTTGTATCTCACGCACTCTATTTACAATTACGAGCCCTAACAACTTCTAAGTTCCGAACTTTACGGACGATACCCATTTTAACTATAATTTACAGTTTATTTTGCTAAAAGTGGCTACTTACTTATTATATTTATGATCTCATAAAAATGCATTATTAAGCACGACTTATGCCATAAAGTAAATATTATTTGTCTATATTTACCTCTTTAAGAAGGAAAAAATGAAACACTGAACCATTTTTTCTGGCAACTTAATGTTCGGACGTCTCCTTTTTAAATTATTTTTTGGGGTTAATAATGTTTAAATGAGTTATTAATACGATAAGCGTCGATTTACTGTTTCCTTTTATGTGTGTTCATGAAAATGAGTCGTGGTAAAGCAACCTCAAACAAAATTCTTCCAATTGTTGTGAAATAGTACGACGAAGGAAAAAGCTTGAGACCATCGGCGATAATTTGAATTTAGCGAATTCAACGGAAAGAGGTATTATCCAGTGCTATGAAGAAATAGCCAGATACAAAATTCCGGGAAAAAGTTCCGGTCAACCTAGTAAAAGCACAGGCAGAAAGAGGAAGCATCTTGTGAAAATATGTAAGTCAGCAAAGAGTCACTGTAAGAGAGATAACAGCATATTTTATTTGGAAACGGAGGCAAATATTTCACGAGAATATTGTAGGCAATGGATTCATAAGTTAGAGCTTAGTTTTTATAAGGCACATAATAAATGAACTATTAAATAACATTACTTTGTTTAATTCATTTTATTTTATTTGATTGAAGCCTAAAGAAAACAATCGGTTAACAAACAAACAGAAGAACAATCGTATAGCTTGGGCTAAGTTTAAATTGTCTTGGACAGTAGAAGACTGGTCCAAAGTCATATTTAGCGTTGAATCCAAATTCGGCGTCTCTGTAGGTGATTGCAGAAAAAAAATATTCGAGATAAAACTGAAGCTTTTAAAGCGGATTGTATAAAAAAGACTGTAAAGTTTCCAAAAGGGGTATTGATTTAAGGGTGTATGTCTGGAAAAGGTTTGGGAAAAATGGAAACAATAGATGGTAAAATTAAAATATCAGACTATTTTGAAAAATGGTCTTATTCCCAGCGTACATAAGCTCTGTCCAGATGGAAATTTCATATTCCAGTAAGATGGTGCATTAAGCCATACATCTAAGACGGCAAAAAATGGTTTTCAGATCACGGAATGAAAGTTCTGTCTTAGCCCTCTAACAGTTCGGACTTAAATATTATTGAGACCTTGTGGCAACATGATGTCAGTTGAGGAACAATTCTCAACGAAATGTACATACTTTGGAGACAAAACTGACAGAAATGTGGAGATCTTTCACGCCAAATTACTGCCAGTGTTTGCTGGAAACCATGCCAGCCAGAATACGAGCGATCATAAATGCGAAAGGTGATGTGACACCGTATTAATAATTTAAACGGTCGTCATTAGGCCGAACATTAAGTTGTCAATAGAATTTGTTCATTATAACAAAAAAATCTATGCTTGCATTTCTTGTTAATATAAAACAAATATTTTTTCAACAAAAGCGTCCCTTAATAAAGTAGTATTCCTAATTCTTGATTAAAAAAAAAAAAACAATTTACAGAACAACAATCAGTAAATATGTATACAAATTGGTGCCGTCCGAACATTAAGTTGTTAGGGCTCGTAGATCTAGCTTTCATTTTACCAGCTGCTCTGTCTTTGTTTGCAATCCATTTTCCGCTTTAATCTTTAGTTAGTCCTTTAAAATAAAATTACCTTTTTCTCTATTAAACTGATATTTTTTCCTTGTCCAGAAGTTGATACCAGGCTTGCGTTTCCTTCCCTTCTTACAACTTTCTTTGTCATCTAAAGTTTCCGCTACATCTAGATTTCCTTCTTCTTCATTCATATCTTCATTCGCCTCTCCGTTCACATCAACTTCATTTTCAAATTCTTCCGGATCACTTGACTCATAGTTACTTAGTTCATAGAGTCCATCACCTTTATTTTCATCTTCACACATTTCTTCCTCATTCTTTTCTTTAACTTCTGTACGATTGACATCCATAGCAGGATTAAAAATTAAATAATATGCAGGCTCACTTCGATTTGACATATTACCACACACTAGTTCTTGTGAAATGTCATCAACAAGGTCAGTAGAGTGATATATTAGTAGTATCATCAACCAAGCTGCTCCCTACACTGTCATGTTACAGTACATGAGCGACTATTTCCATTTCTTTTTCTAGTTCTGTGAGAACTTCTTTGTAGCTCTTTTCAGCTATCTTCAACACGATCCTCTTGGAATTCTGCATCGTTTTCCGAATTCTCTTTTGTAGTCAGGGAAACAATATACTGTCCTTTAGAGGTAATGTTAACCTTTAACAACGTAATAATATGTAGAAGGCAAACTGACTGATATCTAATTAATTGAAATATTTTTTTTAACATCTTCATGAATTTATAATAATTGAATGCGATTATTAAAAACTCTAAACTTTTATATGGCTTCAAAAAATTACCAGTACCTTTATATCAAAACCTAGTATAAAAAAGTCTATTGAATAGAATTGGCAATAAAATAAAAACACAATTGAATGGTTGGTCTAAACTCTTTATATACCGGGTGATTCAAGTTTTATTACCAGACCAAAAATGGCGACTTCTAATTGAAATAAAAAATCCAAAATAAGTACACATGTTTAGATATTAATGAAGCCCAATTTGACGATAAAAAAATTACTTTAACCATCCGGTAGTTTATACGTTATTTCACAAAGAATTCGTAATTTTATTTATATAGTTTTTGTCAGTACATACTTTAATGCTATTCCAAACATTCCAGTGTAATCCAAGTCAAAAAAATGGCACCAATTATTAATTAAATGAATTTTGATATTGCAACAGTAAGATTTATTACTAAATAGTAAAATATGACGGGTGCTACCAGTAATAGTCCCTATAATGGATTTTATGGGTTTTATGATAGGGCTGTACCCAATCCGTCCTGCAAGGCCCGTTCAACCCACGGGCGACTGGCGGAATCATAAAAAGTAATAAAACGTTCCAACCGCCCCTCCGCGGTCAATGCTTTGTAGGGCTCTTGACTTACAAAATCATGAATCATACCGAGGAAAGTTGGTCAGTAATGTAAAATATGCTTTAATTTGAAATCTAATCATTTTCGTTAATTTTTGATTTCATAAATGGGTTCTATGAATAAAATAAAACAGTTTAGGGCAAAAATTACGATAGAGAATTTTGCCCGAAATGAGTTTTTTTTAAATTTTATAACCGTCTATATAATTATATCGATAAAGTCAAACTACCTTTCCATAGATTAGTATCAGACCTATATAAATACAAATTTTCATATTTGGCAACTCCAAATGCCTAAAAAACCCATGGTAATAAAACTTGAATCACCCGGTGTAACATAACAATACATATAAGTCAAATATTTTTTAAACAAATTGAAAGAAAAACGGAGCACAACAAACTTTAGTGAGGTTATACCAGACATAGGAGGTTTTGATTGCAAAAAGCAATTGTAGCGAGATGAAGGTTTCAATAAATGCCGCTTGAAGTGGATATAATCGTGCTGTATTTAGGAGGTTTTGCAAGGTTGTGTGTCTGTATTTCAGGAGCATGAATGATTCAAAAACCGCAAAGTCTCAAAATACAGACTTAGGAGGTTTCGATAGTAAGCCGCGCATTGCAAGATTCGTATGAAAATCGCAAATACAGCATTTGCTTCATTACAGCCAAATATATTGGAAAAAACAGACACTACTCGTAAATAGTTTCAGATCTTGGAGTTATCTATCTGACATATTTCTATACATCTTTCTTGCATCATTTGGTAGTTTCCCCTTGCTTTTTTTAATTTCAAATTTTGTTGTGCCTACAGCGCCAAGTGATCAATTAAACGAGATATCCTCCGATCCCGCACTGTTGACTCACCCTGTATATCCCGCAAGCTACATTGCATTACATATAACATTGCTGCAAAATTGTCTTTATGTTTCGCTATATTGCATGTAAGGCATGTAAAACAGGGACGTTAGTAAACCCAATTATGATGCAATTTAATTTTAATCTGACGTGGTCAAATCTATTCGTCTATTTTTTTTTTCATTTCAAATACTTTGTAAATGAAAGTATTCGATTCGTGACAAAATAAAATTCAATATAATCTCAAACTCTTTTTTTTCGAATCATACTTTCTAAATTTAATTTACTTAATTAGATTAGACTGAATTTTTGTGACTACAAAAAAGCTATCGCACAACTCACAGACACGTACAGTTATGCAGATGGTTTTACAAGTATCAACGCAGCTATTTGATGCGGCAAAACATTTTGTTTCACTCTCCCTTGTTTGTGCACGAAAATAGTTTTAAAACATTATTCATGCACCTGCAACGAGAAGTGAAGCAAAATGTTTTATTTCATCGATTCTAACAAGTAGCGCAATAAGCTGCGCTGGCCACACAGAAGTTTATCTAATCCTGACTGTAAATGGATTTTCTAGGAGAGCCCTAGAAATCGCAAATTTGCACAGAGGCAGTATGTACTAGCATACTGCTAGTATACTGCTGGTATGCGTACTATGTAGTAAGGAGATAATATGCAGTAGATACTATCAGTTTTTATAACATCAACACGACAGATTTTATTTAAAGTATAATCTAAGCACATGCAATATTTATATTTTAAATGTCATGCTGTCCGCTGTGTTCCCGTAATAATAATCCTAAATATACAAACAGTGACCTCTAGTATGAACGAGTGAATGCTATGCGCCAGCAATAATAATTATTAACATTGCCCCTGGCTTTGTATTTGCTTAGATAGGCGATAAAGTCGTACTCACGCTTTGCATTCTAACAGCGCATGATAATAACAAGAGAGGTCGCTGTAAATTACTACGGTTGCTTCAGCCACACCGGAACTCGAGGTGGTTTACAAAGTTACAAAGCAGCTTCCGTATATCACGATTCCGATTGTTCATCTCAAGACCAACGGAGATGACATGGCGCCACAGTATTGGAGAGGCTACATAATTGCCGATGAGGCTACACAAAACTACTATTTTAATGATTGGCGTTAAAATTATCCTATTTTTTAAAATGACAGAATACAAAACTAATTCCAATCCGTCTAATCCTGATAAAAGTCTAATACATTGTTTGTCAAATATATTAGTTTACCACGATTTCGACAAGATACCAAGAATAATATATATTTACCATGTATGAAGTTTTCCCGTTTCTTTAAATTACTTTTGTTTTCAGGATTTTTTTAAATTATAATCCGGTCGCAGTGTAATGTCGTTTTCAAAACGGATTATTTATTGCAGATATTTTGGTAAATTTGTTTTATTTTCTACAGTAGGTTATCGAGTTCGTGATTTTCAGTAATATATATATATATATATATATATATATATATATATATATATATATATATATATATATATAATCTAGAACCCCTGGATATACCCAAATGGGTGTAGGGGTGTATAATTCTAGTTCATAGTAAACTCCTTCCATTCATTCCTATTCATTGCTATCTGTCTAGCTTCACTCCACGATTTTCCTTTCTTCTTTAATATTTTCCCTATTGCACTATCCCATGTCTCTTTTGGTCTTCCTCTCTTCATTTTTCCTTGTGTTTTCGTTTCCCATATTTTCTTTACTGGCACCTCCCTGCTCATCCTATGGAGATGTCCCCACCATTGTAGTTGTCTCTGTTCAATGAATTCGCCTACCGAATCTATGCCAAGTTCTTCTCTTATTTTGGTACTTTTCATCTTGTCTCTTTTCGTCACTCCTTGTACTCTTCTTAAAAATTTCATCTCCATGGCCTGTATTTTATTCTTGTCTCTCTCTGCTAGTACCCAGGACTCGCAGCCAAATGTCAATATTGGCCTGTACACTGTCTTGAACACCTTTATTTTTGTTTGCTTTTCAATTTCCTTCTTATTTATAAATCCCTTGCTCATTGCATAGTATGTCTTATTTGCTTTTTCAATTCTCTTATTAATTTCTATGTCTTGTGTCCCATTCTCGTTTAGGGTGACTCCTAGGTATTGGTACGTTTCCACTTGCTCGATCTCCCTTCCTTCTATTTCAATATGAATTACTTCTTTCGTTCTTGCTACAGCCATTGTTTTTGTTTTGCTTTTATTCATTTTCATACCGTATTTTGCCATCACCTCATTCCATATTATCAAGTTTTCTTGTAAATGTTTTTCACTGTCTGTTATAATTACCACATCGTCTGCGAAAGCACATTCGGACAACTGCACTCTCTCCAGATTTCGGTACCCTACGTGCAATGCTCTTGTTCTCTGCTTGGCTTCCCTGATGATTTCGTCCATGTACGTAATAAACAAGAGAGGGCTCAACCCACCTCCTTGCCTAACTCCTTCTTTAGTTCTGAATGTATCTGATGTCATGTTTTTGCTGACTACACAATTGTCCGTTTCCTTATAGATACTTTTCACCGCTCTCATTAGCTTGTTGTTTACATTCCTTTCGCGCAAACATTGCCACAACTTTACTCTTGATACACTATCAAATGCCTTTTCCATATCCATGAACGCCAAATATACTTTTTTCCTTTTAGCTAGTGCCGTGCTTGTGATTTGTTTTAACGTAAATATGTGGTCTTGTATACTCCTGCCCCTTCTAAACCCACTCTGCACCTCTGTTAATGTAGTTTCTATAGTGCACCTTAATTTCTTCTCTAATATTTGTTCGTATACTTTAGTTGCTGTACATAGCAGTGTGATCCCCCGATAATTCTTGCAATCCGTATTATCACCCTTTTTATATATTGGTACTATTATTCCCATCGTCCAGTTCTTCGGTATTGTTTCTTCTCTCCATATCTGTTGGCAAATTTCTAGAAACATCTGCTCTCCTCTTTCTCCCATGCTCTTCATCATCTCGGCCGTTATTTTGTCCTGCCCGGGAGCTTTACCATTCTTTAATCTTTTGATGGCTTCTGTTACTTCTTTCATAGTTATTCCCTCATCTTCTGTATTTTCGTTGTTGCTGTTCACATCTACTGCTCTAGTTTCTGCTTGTTCTTTCCACTTCTTTCCTGTGTCGAGTAAATTTTCAAAATATTCTTTCCATCTGTTCATAATGTGTCTTTCTTCTGTAAGTAGCTTCCCTTCTTTGTTTTTAATTGTTTTCACTGCCACGTGCTTGTCCTTTCGTAGGCTTTTGATTGTTTTGTAGAATAACTTCTGGTTTCCTTTGCTATCTTTTTCCAGTTTCTCTCCAAATTCTCTCCAGCTCTTCTGCTTTGATTGTAATACCATATTTTTCACCTTTTTTTTTGGTCTTTGTATATTTCTAAATCGGTTTCGGTTTTACTATTGAGCAGCTTTTTCCACTTCTCCTTTTTTATTTTTATTTGTGTCTTGATTTCAGCGGTCCACCATGGAGTTTGCTTTTTGTTGTTGACTGTCCTATGTGTACCACATACTCTTTTAGCTGCTCTTATTATACTCTCTCTGAATGCGCTCCATTTATCTTCTATGTTCATTTGCCTATCCATGTCTCTGATTCTGTCCATTTCTTTGTTAACTTCCGCTTCGTATTCTGCTGTTATTTCATATTTGTTTAATTGGTAAGATCTTATACTTTCATGAACCCGTTTCCTTGCCTTCTCTGTGGAATTCTTGTTTTTCTCTATTTCCCAATGTTTTATTTGTGCAACCAGCAGGTAGTGGTCACTGCCGATTTCATACCCCCTTTTAACTCTTACATCAGTCACGCTTTTTCTGTTTTCTCTCTGTACCAAAATATAATCGATTATCGACTTTTCACCTCTGCTCCGTTCTTCTCTGGTGATCTTGTGGATTTCTTTATGTTCGTGGTATGTGTTTGTTATAATCAAGTCGTGTCCTATACAGAAGTCAAGTAGTCTTCTCCCATTATTGTTCCTTATTTTCTCTCCATGCTTCCCTACTGCTGATGTGTATACGTTATCTCTTCTCCCCACTCTGCCATTAAAGTCCCCCGCTATGTATGTATTTCCTCTGGCCATTTCCATTACCCAATTCAGCTCTTCCCAGAATATATCTTTGTTTTCCACTTTCTCATCTTCAGAGGGTCCGTACACTGCAATTATTATCTTGGAAAGCGTACTGTATTTCAGTTCTACAACCAGTAATCTCTCCGAAACTGCCTCCCATCTGACCATTGCATTTCTAACATCTCTATGTAGAATACATCCTACCCCGGCAGCTGCTCTAGCTTCTTTTTTCACTCCGCTCCATATTAGTAGATGTTCATTTTCTAGTTCCATAATCCCTTTCTCTTTTTTCTTTCTCTCATTTATAATTAAAATATCCAGTTTGGCCTTTTCAAACTCTCTACATAACTCCATTTCTTTCCCATTTATGCTCCTTATATTCCATGTTCCCAGTTTAATCATGTTTCCTGTCTGTAGCATAGCTTATCTCTCTATTTTCCTTTTATTACTTATTTCCATTGTTCTTTCTGTCATATTTCTAGCCTTGTTCGTAATGTTCCAGTCCTTTTTTCGTTGCCAGGGTCTCTCTCCTTTGTTTCTTCTTTGTTGTTTTTAGTTTTTTGCACTGTCCCTATTTCCGACCTCTGTTAGTCTATCTGTTTGAGGGTTCCATCTGTATTCAGTTCCATTTAACACTAATTTCTTATACCCCACTTTTACTCTATTGCCTTTGTTGGTTTCTTCCCTAGCAATGTTTCTGATTTTTATCTGTATGACTCTTTCCGCTAGTGTTAAATCATTGTCCATGTATATTTTTGAGTTTCGTAGTTTGTTACTTTTTGCTTTCATGATTTCTTCTTTTTTCTCCCATGACTCCATTTCCATTATTATCATCTCTGCTTTCGTACCTTTGTTTATCACGTATGCCTTGGCAATCGTTGGGTCTATTCCTATATCTTTCTTTACAAAACTTTCCACTTCTTCCTTTATATCTGCTCCTTTTAGTTGCAATCCTTTAAGTACGATGTTATTTTTCCTCTTTTCCTTTTCCATTTTTTCCATCCAGCTTTCTAGTTTTTCTATTTTAGTCACCATTTCTCGTTTATCAATCTCCCACTTTTCTTCTTTCATTCTGTTTTCGTTTCTTAGTTCCTTTATCTCAGTTTTTATTTCTTTATTGCTTTTCATTACCTTTGACAACATTTCTTTCAATTCCTCCATATCTGCCCCTTCTCCTGTTGGTACTTTACAATTTCTCTTTTCTTCTTTCCTCCTTTCTTCTTCTATTTTCCTTTCCTCTGGTGATCTGAGCGTTTTCTTTGAGATGCTGAACCCCTCTTTCTCTTCACTCCTTTTCCTTATCTCTCCTCTAGTGGTCATTTATGTCGTTTTCCCTCGCTTCTAAAAAGTTTCGGAAAAATTTATCTAAGCCGGTCCTGTCTCTTACCTGCCACGCGCGCGCCGCACGAGGCCCGCTACCCAGATCGACTCTTCGGAGGCAACTTAACCTCTCTGCGCCTCCTTTGCTTTCCGTCTTTTCTTCCTACTATTGATGTTATTGGTCTTTCTGTTATGTTTCTCTTGGCTTCCTCACTTCCTTTTCACTTCTCCCTTCACACTATTTGTTTATTTCTTCCTGCCGATGTCTAATTTATAGATTTAATCTGCGAGGAATTGTAAACACTTCTACTTTCGTGCACAGGTCCGTACTCCTTAATTGCTATATATTGAACTAATATTCACCTCTTATCTAATAATTTATGTAGTCATTTGCGTAATGGATTAACCGATTGATATCCAATGAATTTTGAATACAACTAGATACTAAAGTGTACTGCAGGTGATTGTTAAGCTCATTAAATATTGAAATCCCGTGGAGTATTTCTGTTCAATTAATTATTGATAAGATAATTCCAGTAGTGGTTTATATAGAATAACCTTTATTTTATTTACCTTTGTTATTACTTATTAGAATTCTGTTTGGAATTTCAATGAAAAATATAGGTTTTTCGAACAGATATGTTATGTAATCTGTAAAGTATGTAGTATTCAGGCTGTTTATAAATTGGACAAAAAAGTGCATGTGACTGCTGTGTTGGCCATACAAATCTGAGTCGAAAATTTTAATACCAAACTGTTGCAAAATGAAAATATATAAAAATAAAATAAAAATGAAACAAGTTATAAAAATAAAAATAAAACGACTTAATTTTCAAGCTATTGAGACCGCGTGCATAATAATAATAATATTAATATGTTTATTAATGTTAATACTTTCATATAAGTTTACATACGTCATAAATACAAGGGAAACACAATACAGTTTAAAATTGGTAAAATTGCTTTAGATTTAGTCAATTAATGAAATTAATCTAATTGTTAACATACAGAATTAAATTAGTTGAGTATTGGTTAGAAATTTATCCCGGCCATAGTACAATAAAAATAATAATATATCCAATACACAAATTCAACGCTGATCTAAGCGGAGTTCAATCTCTGAATTTTATGTCCAACATCGCCACGTATAGATTTAGGAAACACCCTGTTTACAAGGGGTGTAAAATTATATAAATATTATATATTATATATAAATATTATAGGTATTATAAATATTTTACAAGGTACTCTTTAAAAATGGAATGTTTTGAGGAAAGTACAAATTTTGTGATATCACATTTATATTAAAATTTGGCAATTTCTACACGATTTTCATAATTGTTGCTGAAATTATGTAGATTGTAATGCATTTTTTTTATAATGCCAATGATATTTTGTATTTTATAATTAAACTGGCAATTACATTTAATTGCATAAAAATTTTCATTATTGCTGCTTAAATTATGTAATTTATAATGCAAATTTTACCATTGCCAACGAATATTACATAAATCCAATAATAGCTGTTTATGGTAGGTATAAGTGAATAAAGTCGAATTTATCCACGAAACAACAGTTTAGCGCAAGAGGCGAAGCCGAGTTGCTTTATTCATGTGTATCATACAAGATTTTTTCCAATTCGTTATCAGAATTGAAAAAAAAATCCTGAAGAGTAACATTGTCAAGGTGATAACGAAAATTGAAACGACTAACGTTTCAATTTTCGTAAAAAAAATACTTGGAACTTTTCCAAGTATTTTTTTTTTTTGCTTTATTCACGTTGTCATATTTTATTCACCCATTCGATTAAAGTGTTGTTTTAATGATAAAATAATTATTATGTTCAATATACATAATTCGCATTTTAATGATGCGAATTGGAAAAAAATTATATATAGGGTGTCTCAGAATTGACGCCCGTGGTTTTGGGATTCGATTCAGGGGGCTAAAACGAATTGAAAATTAAGAGTGAAAAAATTTTAGTTCGTCCCTCATTATAGAGTTATTTATAAAAAACAAAAACTTTATTAAAAACCAGGGTTGGAATAAATTATGATTTAAAAAAAATCAAAAATCAATGATTTAAAGAAATCAAGTAAATAATAATAATAATTTCATTTATTGTATTTTGATTCACAGAGAACATTACAGAGTCAGAATGTATAAGAAGAGTATACAAAAATGTTACACAATCAAATAATCAAGATTTATTTGATTTTTTTTTCTTTGAATCAGTGTTTACCAGTTTATATGATGTGATTTGAATCAATTAATTTACGTCACGGTTCAAATCATACGATTTTTTTTAAATAATTCTTGAATTTGAACAAGAATTTAAGATTAAAAAAAAGTTGGTGTATCTATTCCTACTGTCATAGACAAAAAATTGAACAAAAGAAAATTATTTTACCTACTTCCAATTATCTATTTTAAAGCATGCTTTACATTATATTTTTAATTATATACCTATTTGAATGCACAAACAGTGCAAAAACAATGAATAATTTAAAAAATCAATTTTGATTTAAATCTATGATTTATTTAAAAAGTAATTTGATTTAAATCAAGATTTAAATGATGATTTCAGTCAATTGATTTAAATCATGATTTCAATCAATTGATTTAAAGCGCACCAACCCTGTTAAAATCTAATAATAAAAACACAACAAAGATATTTTCCACATCTGTCAAATTAATTATAAAATCTAATAGTTATGTCTCTAGATTTGATAAAATGATTAAATTAAAATCGTGTTTTGAGTAGTGGTCGAAAAAGTTATTGTTTACATTTTTATTAATAACTCTGTAACGAGAGAGAAACGGAACATTTTTCGCTCTTAATTTTTAATTTGTTTAAGTCCTGTGAATCAAACCCCAAAAGCACGGGCGTCAATTTTGAAACACCCTGTATACACATCGCCAAACAACTTCGTCTATGTCCATAGAAATATTGCATTTATATATTATTCTCAGAGCTTTGTGCAAAGTATTTCTGTAGTAATCAATCAAATTACGTTTACCTTTTTTCACAACGTTATTTATATATTTGGCTATATATGTACAGGGTGGCCCACCTATCCTCGTTTGGACCATTGCTGCTAGACTAATGAAAATTGAGTAAAAAATGTGATTGGAAGTTATTGGACACTTGTTATGCTACTTTCTAAAATTATTTCGAGTATGCAGAGTGTACCATAAATCCGGGACACAACAATTGATCTCATTTTTAAATGTAACACCCTGTATATTCTTTTAGTTTTAGATTCTGCTTTATGTGGGCTTCACAAATCATTTTTATATTTTAAGTTCAGATGCAACGTTGCCAAGTTATTCACATTTTAGTCAAATTTAACGAAAAATCAAGGACGTGGAAATAAAATCGACAAAACCTTAGTATAAAAGATCAATGAAGGAATCTGGGTATGCAAGTACCCAAGCAATGTGCCAAAACATATCCAATATTTGGAGTCACGTTCAATGTACAGGGTGTTCAGAAACAACGATCGAATTTTGCTATTTTCAAATGGCAAAACATATCGAGATTAATCTCTGTGTAACTATTGAAAAGTATTATTAGATTATAGTCCATATGCTACCATTGAATAGCTCATTAGATGAGCACTCAGAATATGATGCTATATACAGGGTGTTCAATTTGAAAAAAATAGTTTTAGCCATTTGAAAATAGCACAATTGTATCGATGATTCAGAAAACTCTGTGTATTCTACGTGACTCAAAATATTGAATATAACATTTTAGCGGTCAACAGTGAACTTAACACGAATTATTTCATATCTCATTTGTTGCCTAGCAACGTAAATGTATTTGTTTATGATTGCATTTCCGCTCTTTAAATTAACGTATTTCGATGATGTAGTAGAAAAAGGTATTAAAACTTCATGAAATTGTTCGAAGATTTAATAATATGTATTTTGTAAAATTATCATTTAATTTGATGAAATTATACGATTGTAACTATTTTGATACCGGGATTGCCCAATCTAATGCTAATCTAATACATACAACATTTTAATTTGCTGTTATGTATCTTCCATTAAATGTCATTCTATATCTGGGGTCGGCAAACTGCGGCTTGCCAGCAAGATGTGGGTCTTTGTGTGGCTTTGAAGAACTGTACTTAAAAGTGAAATTAAAACATGTGGTCGTATGAAAGTTGTCAAAGGAGCCCAAGTTATGTGTGATATTTTTTTGAAACAATTTTAAGTCAAAATTGGATATTTGATAAAAAAAATACATTTTGTCACTATTAGTTTAGTATTACAACTGAAAGTATTAAAAATACAATTAAAATTTCAAATTATTGCAAATTCCAGTTACACTCAAAATTCTAAAAGGACAAATAACATATGAAAAAAAAATCAAAAATACATCTAAAACATAATAGTAATCCACAAAAAGTTGATTTGTGAATTCCTGCATTGATCGTGAAAATCCTATAAGGACGATTCAAATATCAAATATTTTCGGATATGTACCATAATTCTAACAACAAATCTTGCAAATTCCAGTAAAAATGAAAAAGAAATATTAAGATCGCCAGTAATATAGATTTTTTTTTTAGAAATACTTAAATATTCTAACGAAAATAAATTCAGAACAAATTTATTAAATTCCAGTAAAATTCCAGAAATTAAAAAGGACAAATCCAGAAAATACACCGAAGACTGAAAGTACTAAAAATTTCGAAGATTAATAAAATTTCTAACCAAAACTGATAATTAATTTCTTGTAAATTCCACCACTACTCTAAAAACTCGTAAAATGATTATTATAAGAAAACTTTTTATAAATACTGAAATACACAAAATAACAAATTAAATATTGCAAATATTAGAAATACATAAAAATTCTGACAAAAATTCATAGCAAATGTAGGAAATTCTGGTTAAATTACATAAATTAAAAAGGAAAATTCCTGACAATTCCAGTAATGCAGAAGGATGTTATTGTTAATATTTACATTTTAAGATGTAAACGATGTAATTTCCATTCCGAATTATTTACAAGAATTTAAATAAATAAATAATTAGGTAGATAGAGTACTAAAAATTTAAAATATCTAACCAAAATTTACAATTTGTAAATACCTTATAAATTACACTTATATTCCAGAATATCATAAAATGATTATTATAATATCAAAACATTTCTTAAATACAGAAATGCACTTAAAGAAGACCTTTGTACATTCCAGTAACATAAATTCTAACTAAAATATTAGAACATTTCAGAAGTAAACAAAAATTCTAAGAAAATTACGTTCCCTTCTATTATCCTTCTACCGTATTCTACGATGTAGGGTGTTACTCATTTTGCTACTCTTCTATTCCGTGTACAAATTTTCTCCATTCCTTTTTGTTCTTTGCCAGTCTACTTGCTTCGTTCAAGTTCTCTCCTTTTTTTTCTATTATCTCTGTTACCACGTTGTCCCCTGTCTTTTTTGGCCTTTCTCTTGTCTTCTTCTTCTTCTGTATTCTTGCTTCCCATACTTGTTTGACCTGTCTTGTCTTCTTCATCCTCTGTAAGTGTCCCCACCAACTGAGTTGTCTTCTTTCGATGAAGCTGGTTACGTCTTCTATGTGTAGTTCTTCTCTTATTTTGGTGTATCTATTTTTATCTAGTTTCGTTACTCCCATTGTTCTTCTAAGGTATTTCATTTCGGTTGCTTGTATCCTACTTTTATTTGCTTTTGTTAAAGTCCAGGCTTCGCAGCTATATGTCATGATGGGTCTGTATATAGTTTTGTATAAGTTGATTTTTGTATTTCTCGTTATTTATTTTTTGTTGATAACGACTCTCTCATTTCGTGGTACAGTTTCATTGTTTTTGCTATTCTCGTGTCGATCTCTTTTTGCATGCTTCCGTCGCTTTGTATTTCTACTCCTAAGTACTTAAATGATGTTACTTGTTCGGTTCTTGAATTTTTCACTTTAATTTTTATATCTTCATGTTCTCCTATTACCATGACTTTTGTTTTATTTATATTCATCTTCATTCCTTTTCTTTCTAGGGATGTGTTCCATTCTCTTAAATTTACTTGTAGGTCTAATTCCTTCTCTGCTATTATCACTACGTCGTCCGCGAACGCTCCTTCTGATCCTTCTACTTTCCGCATATTCCAGTGTCCAACTCTGTATTTCTTTGCCTTCTGTGAACAGCTTCTCAATATTTCATCCAGATAACTTATGAACAGCGTTGGGTTAAGCGCACCGCCCTATCTTAATCCGTTTTTGTTTTAAATGGCTCCGACTGTTGTTGTAAATGACTTTGTTATTGTTGTCTTTGTATATAGTCTTTATTACTTTTATCAGCTTGTTGTTAACACCTCTCTGGCTTAATATTGTCTACAGCTGATTTCTTGGAACTCGATCGTATGCCTTTTCGAGATCGATAAAGCCGAGGTATATATTTGTCTTCTGTTGTCTTGCTTTTTCAATGATTTGTTTTACTGAGAATATGGGGTCCTGTATGCTTCTACCTCTTCTGAAGCCGCTCTGTGCTTCGTGTAAAGTGTTTTCCAATGTTCGCTTAAGCTTTTTGTCCATAATTTGTTCATATATTTTCATCGCCGTGCTGATTAAAGTTATTCCTCTATAATTGCTGCATTCTCTTCTGTCTCCTTTCTTGTATACTGGGAGTATTAGGGCTGCTTGCCAATCTCTTGGTGTTTTTCGGTATCTCCAGGCATTGTTGTATATTAGTCGTAGTATTTCCACTCCTACATTCCCCATATTTTTAATCATTTCTGTCTTTATTTGATCTTGTCCAGCAGCTTTACCATTTTTGAGTTGTTTTATTACTTCTTGCAGTTCTATCGCTGTAATTCCTTCTTCTGCTTCTTCTTTCGTTGTTAGTTTCGCCTCTTCCGTATATGTTTCTTCCTCTTCTCCTTTCCCTAGTAGTTCTTCGAAGTACTCCTTCCATCTTCTCATCTTGTCATTTTCATCAGTCAGCGTCTCTTCTTTCTTGCTATTATATGCTTTATGTCTTGTTGCTTCTTTTTTCTGTTTGCTTTTAGCGTGTTATAGAATAATTTTTGTTTTTTTTTACTATTTGATTCCATTTTTTCGCCAAACTCTTTCCAGGCCTGCTTTTTTGATATCACTCTCTCTTTTACTCTCTTTCTTTCTAGTTTGTATTTCTCATAGTTTTCGTATGATCTTATACTTAAATAGTTCTTCCATGCTCTTCTTTTACGTTTTATTTCCTGCTTGATTTCTTCGTTCCACCATGCTGTCTGTCGTCTACTGTTGCATTTTCTGCAGCTGCCGCAAATATCTCTTGCGGAGAGCAGTACAGTTTCTTTGAATTTATTCCGTATTTCTTCTATGTTGTTGTTATTCTTGTAGGTTTCTATGTCTTTTTCCAGTTCTGCTTCTAGTCTTTCTCTATACTTATTTTTCACTTCATCTTCTTGTAGTTTATATGTTCGGATTGTTTCGAACTTGATGTTATATTTCCTTTTCGTCCGGTTTACCTCTTTTCCTATCGGGTCCTCTCTTATTGATGCTGTCACCAGGTAGTGGTCTGATCCTATTTCTGGTCCTCTTCTTACTCTTGCATCCATTATTTTGCTCATATTGTTTTCTTTCACTAAAATATAATCTATTATCGATTTCTCGTTTCTACTCGGCATTTCTTTTGTGTACAGGTGTATTTCCTTATGTTGAAAGAATGTATTTGTGATTTTTAGGTTATTCATTGTACAGAATTCTAATAATCTCTTACCATTTGTGTTCTTCGTTTTTTCCCATAATTACCTACTACTTTTTGATTTTGATTATCTTTCACTCCCACTCTACCATAGAAGTCTCCTGCTATGTATAAGTTTCTTTTGCTTCTTCTGTTGCTTTTGTGAGTTCTTCCCAGAATGTCTCCTTAATTTCTTCCTTTTCATCTTCGTTTGGACCGTATATTGCTATTATCGTCCAAGGTTTGTTTTGTAAGTTTGTCTTTTAGTTCTATTGTTAACATTCTTTCTGATCATGCCTTCCATTCCTGTATTTGTTCTGCCCATTCTTTCGTGATCAGATATGCCACCCCTGCTGCTGCCCTCTTACCTTCTTCTACACTGCTAAAAATTACTTTGTGACTATTTTTTGTTTGTTTTATTCCTTTACCTTTCTTTTTAGTTTCACTTATTACTAGTATACTTAGCTCGGTAGTTTCAAATTCTTTTTCGAGTCCTATTCCTTTTCCTTTTATACTTCTTATGTTCCATGCTCCTATTTTCCATATCCCCTGATTATTTATTTTCTCAATTGTTCGATTTTCATTTATTTTGTCTTTAATCTTGTCCAATTCTGCTGGCATGTTATCCTTTTCTTTTTCTTTCTCATCTTCTCTCTTCTCTGTTATCAGTTTTTTTGAATTCCTTTTTTGCTCACTCGTTATTTATTATTAAATATGTGAATTATTTTAGTTTCTTGGCAAATTTGTTAATGTCAGTGCAATCATGTTTCCGTAGAAACAATAGGTATACGGGGATCTGTTTCTGTGATGTAGTAAGGAGCGTTCTTATTCAAATAGGATTAAATTAAAAATTAAATAAAGATTTGTACGTAACACTCGCGTAATTTGCAAAACTCGCTTCGCTCTTTTTGGCAAATATTACACTCGTCAAACAATATCGCACTTTTCATAACTGGTTACGTAAATAACTGCCAATACCGAGGCATTCATATAATTTCCATTTGAAATTAACTGTGATAACTTTAATATACAGTTGCTTGACTTGACAATCAAAGACTTATATGGGGCTCAAAATTTGTACGTCTTGATGCTCAAGCAAAAGAACTGGAGATAGAAAAATGCAATTTGATTTCACAGCACAGGCAGACTGTTATGCAATATTTGCATAAGGTAGGCATATGTGTTATCAATATTAGAGTAGCTTTTCAGAATCATTTGATTTGAAAAACAAAACTAATAATATAAATCTCATTAAAGGTGAAATATGAAATAAAATTTTTCATACGACCTTTTAGTCTTGACTTGAAATTAAAATTTAAAAAGGTATTTATTAAAAGTTATTAGTAGTATGCCGAACATACAGAAACGTTCCACGGAATGCAATTTAATTGCTTAAATTGATTAAATCAAATGCGGATCCTTTTTTGAGATTTATTTGTAATATTTTTCTCCATTGCATAAAATCATAATTTGTTACCAAATGGCCTTAAATTGTAAAAATATGTGCATGGCTCTCGATTTTTTTTTAAATCGTAAGTGGCAGGTTTGGCTCATTAGGCTTAACAGTTTGCCGACACCTGTTCTATATAACATATATAATACTTTATTTGCGTTAAACAAATTTACAAAAATGGTACAATCTAGTGGGGGAAAGTGTAGGCGAAAAACATTAGTCAAAATGTTTATATTTTATACTAACATATTCGGTATACTAGTATTTATAGTATGATTTTCGATTGCCGAAATAATCATAGATACATAGAGCCTCTTGAAGTATAACTATGTCACGGTGATATTTCTTATCACAATTGTCACCTTTCCATATTCACGCTTCTACATTTGTTGCACAAACATTTGTAACAAATATGTTCGACTAACATTATTAATTTTTTGTTTTTTGTTTTTCAGCAAATGCTACCGAAAGCGTTCTGCAAAAATTTAGGAAGACGTTCTCACTTCGCTTCCAGAAGAAGGGTAGCAAGGAGAGTAGCAGTTGCGCATCCGACGTAGGGGAGGCCCTCTCCGAAATCCTTGGGGAGCCCTCCGAGGACGAGTCGCCCCAGAACGCGCCCCCTAATCCACCTACCCGCATCACACATGACGACCACAAAGAGGCGACAGAACCCACCGAGCAGAAGCACAAGTAGGGTTCATGAAGTTTAAGTATTTAATATTAGTCGATAGAATGTAGTCCTAGTTACCTTAGCGCAAGCTTTCGACATTATTTTTGCTAATTACTAGTTTACTCTTTTGTTGTGTAGATTCGGACCACTTATTTGGCGTTCAAGTAAGGAGCGTAAGAAATTAAACAAGGCGGCCAGGAGCATCAAGTGCAACAGCGGTGATAGTGGTATCCAGCTGGAGGTAAAGCACGAATTTCTTTCATGCGTTTAATCACCATTGATACACAACCGTTCAGATCGGACACGCACTAGATTATTGATTTGAAATCGAGTGATGTCAGGCACGACTTTGAGAAAGCCACTAGACTAATCAGTTTTGTACACATGCGAGCACGCCTCAACATAGGTAACGATGTTTTGATTCAGCTCCACTAATTTTTGATGAATTTTTGCTAGGCTGCGGCTAGATTAGCTTGGTAAGATATTTGTCATACAAATATTATCAGATTATCATCTCATCTCTTGGAATTTAGTGGTTGGCATCACATTATTATTAATTGTTTGATGTAAAGTTAGCTTCAAATATCCATAGTACAAAGTAGTCGGATGGATACTTTAAGCATTGTGTACAAAGATGCGATGCCAACAATATTTCGCATTAAATCCACACACGTACCTCTTCTACTTCTTTCTCTTTACACAATCACGCACACGAGACACAACTGTAAACACCTGCTTAGAGCGTTTTATACTTCTCCAAATTACATTAGTATATATTTAGCTTCAGTTCACCTGTGTGCTCCTCCCAGCATTTGTTTTTCTTTATCGTAATTACACTGTATTTTTGTATAAAAAGACGTAGTTAGATTTTTTGGTGACACACCTACATCTCAATGTTGTTTTTATTAATAAGTATTGTTCATAAACATCTATATACTTTGTGCAGGATGAGGCAATGTTAAACAGATTTACTTTCAATCACACATACTTGACATCAACATGCAAGTATTTGTTATAATGATTTCTATTAGTTCAAATGAACACGAAATTTTGCCACGTATAACACCAATATTACTAAATGGTCGATTTATTTTTGGTAATTGTTGTGTACAAACAAAATTATTGTAAAACAAGTATCACACAATTAGTTCATTAGCGCCATGTATCTTAAGTCTTAGAATTAGGATAACTTAGGTTCCCCCACACATCCAATGACTGTATGTAAAGGTAAGAGCCTAGTGCTGGCTTTGCTAGTAGATAATTAGGCGTCGTCCCTAATTACTGATTATTGGTAATTATGTACTGCTTTCTGCCAATATGCTAGTCCTTCATTAAACATTATATTTTGTTGTCCGCTTTGCAAATAGCTTTTTCAACAATAATTAAGTTCCCGAAGTTCAGGAAACATTACCAGTTTACCCACCAGTTATCATTTCCACAACCATCAACGGTTCTGAAAGTTGGGTTTGTAGCAAATTTATACAGGGTGTCTCCTAAAAACGCCGCTGCCCATAACTCCTTTATTTATTGGCTGATGTCAAAAAACCAAAAACAAGATTAAATGGATCCACATTTTCTACAAAGTGGCCCTAATTTTGTTTGTTGGCAAAATCAACTTTTATTTCAGCGATAGTCAACTTTTTGTTTCACATGGTTACATATATTTTCTTTTTTTTTCTGGTAGAGATTATTTTTCTGATTCCCAAGATGTATAATAAGTTGGCTTTGATGAAATATTCGTTAGAGAAAAAAAAAGTTTAAATTGTGTGGCCTGAAAAACAAAGCGAACACAATGTGGAAAGCAATATGTAATATTTTATTAGAATAATAGGGTCTTCCGCGATTTTTCAAAAACCTTCAAACTCAACTCTAGACACATTAAAAACATCATTGGCACTAATTTTTGTGTTGAGACAAATCGATGTAATTAGCAAACACGATTTTAAAATTAACGGCGTTTGAAAAGGTCCCGAAAGACCGCCATGTTGCTGTGACGACACTACGCACGTTGACGCTCAGCTGTTGCATTGCTTACAATGGAGGGACAGAAAGAAAACGTCGGTTTTACGAAAAAAGGGACGAATAAGTATTGCAGTAAATTCGAACCAAATCAAGTTGTTTATAAACGTCCCAACAGGAGAATACGGAAAAAGGGGTTACAAGTCCGAAATGATTCCGCGAGTGTCACTTTGACGTTCCACTTATATTTTTGTGAAGACCTTTTTAATGTAAGTACATAATTTTCAATAAATTATCGACGAAATTCGATAAATATATATAATTAGCTATCATCATTAGTAATGGGTATTCAAGGGGATTTCCGATTATATATATACATTAGTAATAACATAACCTCAAAATAGTTTTGTGGGTTCCATTCTAAAACAATACCTTCCATATAATTATTACTTTTTAAAAGTACTGCGAGATTTTGTACAATATGTTTTTACAAAAACGTTTAGTTAAAACTAAAAAAACATTCTAAAAAAACATTCAGTATCTCTGTACTCTTGAGAATGGTCGTGAGGCCGAAACAATTGTAGAGGTTTATTCTATCAATACAGTGAAACTTTAACCAAGTGTTTGATTTAACCTAATCATAATGTTTCACCAAGTAGTATCCACACATAGTTTCAATTTAACTAAAAAAACATGTTTAAACAATATTTGTAGCAAACTATTGTTTTTAGAAATTTGTTTAGATGATTAATAATCACAAATTTTGAAATCAGCAATACCAATTCGTATGAGATGTAGTATATATTGCAAAGTTTATACAGTATTTTATTTCTTCTTACAACTGGAAGAGGATTTGAAAAATTATATGCGACTTCACGCGTTTCGGCTACGCTGAAAAATTCACTTTTTGAGAAAAAATCGGCAACCATTAACACGTGAACTTCTAGCAGATTATCTATCTGGCTGTCCCTTTACTAACCCATCAGAACTTATTTTATGTCAGACTGGATTCTAAGTCGAATTAATCCACGATTCCTATCCCTTCACTCACTCCCGATCGCCATCATGCGCAATGACGTCACAGTGCCGCTCGGCCAATAACAGCGTTTCGTCGGTCACGTGACAAAATTTGTAAGTTATGCGATATTGTATGTTGTTTGTTGATATGTTACAATGAAAACAAAACGTTTTCTCTGTGGGATGTTTAATTACAGGTTATAAACTTTACGTTAAGACACAAAAAGGTTATATTATTTTGCATCAAGAAGATCCTATTCAAAATATGCATAAAAAAATACAAACATATCTACAAAAGTTACTCCAACTGACGGCTATCTTGTTGAATACACAACTGACATCTTCTCGTTATTGCATAAATTGTATTTAATATACAATTAGAAGGTATTTCTCGTGTTTTCTACATTGTGTTTGCTTTGTTTTTCACGCCACACTTGAAAATCTATTCAAAGATTTTTTTTTTGTCTGTAACGAATATTCCATGAAAGCCAACTTGTTATACATCTTTGGATTCAGAAAAATATCTTTGCCAGAAAAAAAAAGAAAATATATGTAACCATTTGAAAAATAAAAGTTGACCATCGCTGTATAACAATAAACAATAAACGCAATAAACACCCTGTATATTGTTTCTACCATACTTCCTTTTTACCGATTTTTTTAGCTAATATTATGTGAAGCCTATCTAACATCACCATGAAATAGAACTAAATGTAGTTTCACCCAAAGAGGCATCAATATCCGGGAAAGTAAAAATACAGGGTGTCCTAAATAGAGTAAGATTGCATAGATATCTTTCTTATTCTTACAGCTAGAGATCTGGTTAAATGGGCAATATTGTGCAGGGCAGTATGCCGGTTCAGATTATGTTGAAATTTTTTTAAATTACCGGGCAGTTTGGAAGTTATTCTAAAAAACCTAAAAATCGCGATTTTCTAAAAAGTCCGATATATTCATAATTATTAATGATGCGGAAAAAAGTTTAAAATGAAAGTTACTTAGTTCGATCGTACAAACTTGAGAATCAAGTAAAAATAATAGTCAAAATAACGGTTTCCGAGATATTAATATCAACTTTCTTATTTTAAATGGCCCCTATATTTGATTTTTATACTTATACAATATATTTAATGTCTAAATAGGCTTATTCTATTTTTTTTTATTACTTACTGATACGTATTTTTTATTTTGTTATATGAAGAGTTTTATTTTATATAAATTTTATTAGCTTTTTTATCACCAAACTAGTTTCTATGTCACTTTAACTATTCTACAAAAAATATAGAACATTCAGAATTATATACAGATTATTATAGTATTAAAAATACACAAAAATTGTAACTAAATTTCACTATTAGCCCTTTTCAATAAATTCCAGTACAGTCTAGAAAATTCTAACCAGACAAATAAAATATTAGAAAAGTTCAGATATAAACGAAAATTGTAACAAGGTTTTCGCCAAGAGTTCTGTGATTTTTTTTTAAAGAATTTTAAGCCAATAACTATAACAATCCACATAAACTTCTTGTAAATACCTACCTATTAATCTTATTTTAGACTACTAAACTTCAAACTGTATCTCCCAAGCATAAATCAAATGAGCACCTAAGTTGATTGATTTAGATTAAATATTAAACATTTTGAGTTATAAATAATAATGTTAACAACAATCCACAACAAGATCTTGTATATTCCAGTAAACATGAAAAAGATCCTTAGATCAGAATTAATATACTGGAACATTTTTAGAAACAAAAATTTCAACAAACATTCACAACGAATAAAAAAATTTTGGTAAAAATACATAAATTAAATTCGAAAATTTCGATAAAAGATCATAATTAAAATACTGGAACATTTTTAGAAACAAAAATTCTAACAAACAAATGTAACAAATTCTGGTAAAATTACATAAATTAAATTCGAAAATTTCGATAAAAGATCAGAATTAAAATACTGGAACATTTTTAGAAACAAAAATTCTAACAAACGTTCACAGCGAATGTAACAAATTCTGGTAAAATTACATCAATTAAAATCAAAAATTCCTGTAAATTCAAGTGAGGCAGAAGGACGTTACTGTTAATATTGTTAACTTTTAAGATGTATACGATGTATTTTCCACGCCGAATTATTTACAAGAATTTAAATAAATAAAGAAATAAGTAGATAGAGTATTAAATATTAAAAATATCTAACCAAAATTTACAATTTGTAAATTCCTTGTAAATTACCCTTTATTTTCCAGAAAATCGTAAAATGATTCTTATAATATCAAAACATTTCTTAAATACAGAAATGCACTTAAAGAAGACCCTTGTACATTCGAGTAACAGAAAATCTAACTAAAATATTAGAAAATTTCGGAATTAAACTAAAATTCTACTAAAATTAAATTTATAAATTCTAGTACAAAACTGACAACTGCAAAAAATGGTTGCAACTATGTGGTTGTGTCAATTAATATATAATATTTGACACCTTACAATTATTAATTAATTTTATCATTATTTTCTCATTCCAATGATTATAGTGACATTTTCAATTCCGTTTATGAACATATTAAATTATTCTAGTCGATTGAATTTCGCGGCCTGGTTTGCGTACGCGAAATGGGCACTTCGCGTTCGATTGCGCAAAAATCCGTTTAATGCCAATACTATAATTTCATTAATATAACTTCCCTTTGAAATTAACTCTGATAACTTTAATATACAGTTGGTTGACTTGACAATTAATGACTTAAATGGGGCTCAAAATATGTACGTTTTGATGCTCAAGCAAAAGAACTGGAGAAAGAATAAAGCAATTTGATTTCACAGCACAGGCAGACTGTTATGAAAGATTTGCATATAGTAGGCATAAGTGTTATCAATATTAGAGTAGCTTTTCAGAATCACATGAGTTGAAAAACAAAACAAATAATATAAATCTCATTAATGGTCAAATTAGAAATAAAATATTAGATACAAACTTTTAGTCATGAATTCAATTAAAAGTTATTAGTAGTATACCGAACATTTTCCTCTTTTCGACGATGTATAAGAACCTATGTTAAAATGAAAAATATGGGAAGTATTAATTATTCCAATTTTATTTTTATTTGTTAAATTATTTTTACAATAAATGTTTAAAAACTGTATTTTAAAAAACATAATACAACTCGGTACAATATCAATGAATTATAAAAAAATCTCAAAATTCTGAAAGTTTTTAGCCAAAAACAATTGACAGCGTTAAATATTCGCTAATCCGAACATTTCCACTCCTCAAATAGACAATCAAGTTAACGTATCTAAATCTAGAGTATCAACTACTTAAAAAATGCACAAGTTTCATTCTTATAAGTTGCAGATTTACTTGCAGAAGTAGATTAACATTTTGCAGAAGGTTAATCATCAAAACTACTTAAAATGGTGATTTTATAAATATAGTATTATGGATAGATGCACCCTACTTTTCTAATTGTGGATTATTTAATCATCATAACGAACACTATTGGGCTCAGAACAATTCACACATAGTGATTCCACGGCGAAATCAAGTGCGGTTCGGCTTTAATATTTTTTTGCTCTATTTGTTTTTTTAACATTTTTAACGTTTTATTGAGTTTTTGTGGCATATTGGGAAATGATTTACATGTTGCTATAATATTTTTAACTGCACAACGTCATTTGGAAATTCTGTAAACAACCTTTTAAGATTTATTGGATGATTTACCTTTGTGACAAAATATTCAAATATAGTACCGTTAAGATGGCACCCCTCCACTCAATACTAGATATGTTTTTACTTATTTAAATGGCCGTTTCAATATCAAAGTAATAACGACTTACATATGTTCAGTGGCCAGCCAGATCTGCATACTTGATGCCTCTTGACTTTTATTTGTAGAGTACTTTAAAAAACAAAATTTATGGAAGTAACTTCAATTATCATAATGTAAATGAACTTCGTAAAGAAATGACGGAGGCAATAATAGGCGTTAATCGCAACACATTGCGATAAGTAACTGGCAAATTCTAAAACGCTGCCAATTGTGTTTAGCTTCTTTTTGGCCAGTTAGCCAATAACAGTCAGCATTTTGAGCATTTTTTATAATGTATTGTTATTTTATACTTAGTTGTATTACGGTTCTTTATTTTTTTTACATTTGTTTTAAAAATAGTTTAAAGAATAAAAATTGGAACAATTGATGTTTTTTATATTTTTTATTTAGAGATAGGTTGTTTGAAAAGAGAAAAAAGTCGATTTAGAAGTGTACAAATCAAATATTTAAAATAAGACAGTTGTTATTAATATCTCGGAAACCGCCATCTTGACTTTTGTTTTGACTTAGTTTTTAAGTTTGCGCGATCGAACCAAGTAGCGTTTATTTTAAATTTATTTCCGTATCTTTAATAATTATGGAAATATCGGAGTTCTTAGAAAATCACGATTTAGACGTGTAAAAATCAAATTTGGCAGCCATTTAAAATAAGAGTGTTGTTAATAATATCTCGGAAACCGCCATCTTGACTTTTGTTTTGACTTAGTTCTTAGTTAATAATATCTCGGAAACCGCCATCCTGACTTTTGTTTTGACTTGGTTCTTAAGTTTGCGCGATAGAACCAAGTAGCTTTTATTTTAAACTTATTTCCGTATCTTTAATAATTATGGAAATATCTGAGTTCTTAGAAAATCATGATTTGTAGTTTTTTTAGAATAATTTCTAAACTGCTCTGACTTTTGAAAATTTTTCAACATAACCTGAACCAGCATACAAACCTGCATAACATTGCCCATTTAACCAGATCTCTAGCTTTCAAAATAAAAAAGATACCCATGCACTCCTACTCTATTTAGGACACCCTGTATATGTGAAAACAATGTTCCATTTAACCTTAAACAGAAAGTGAAAGTGACTTGTTATTTGTTGTAGCATTTATCGAATTTACGAAAACATTTTTGTTATATTTCGTGCTCAGAAAAACCATGTCTTTATATATATCTGATACGTACCAATTGCCTGAACAGAAAGGGAACAACACATTGTTTTGCACTGCCAGGCAAAAAACACATCATTATGTGCCTTGCCTTGCGTCAAGAATCGCTCGGCAAACACCTCGCTATTCAACATCCACGCGGCTAAAAAACAGTTAATTCACAACCTTGGTGCATAATATACTATATCTGCGACCCTTTATAAAATAGCTATTTGTGCAATAAGTTAGGAAATGTAATTTTTTCCGTACTATCCATGGGATTTTTGATCGAGGTGATAGCCGAGATTAAAAACATGCCTTTTTTAGAAAATTGTCGGAACATTTGAAGCCTTCGATCTTATATAATATATTCAGGGTGACTTTTTTCGGATGTTTAGTATGGGGATCTCGGAAACTAGCGGAGATAGAGGAACGATTAAATGGGGAAAGAATTTCAGTGTTACGAGTTCAATTTCATGAGCTTTTGGTTTTTGGAAAAATTGCATGGCTAACTAGATATCTCGAAAAAAAAATAGTTTTTGTTATTTGGTTCGGTCCCTATGGATCTGTTATTATTGACTTTAGAAAAAATGTGTAAAGGAAAAAGTTGAACGTAATTATGTGCTTAATAATACAGTCTAACCGATTATTTTATTAAAGCTATAATTTTTGAGTTATGACACAAAGTTGAGTTTTTTCTAATGGAAACCACAGTTGGCCATGACTTTATAAAACAGGCGCTTTTTCAACTATTCTAATGATATACCACTTGATATAGTTATTTTTATAAATAATTAAATTATCGTTATTTCTTACTTTTCATTTTCGAACTATTCAAGAAGTAGGCTATGGAAACAATTGATAGATGCGCAACGCGTTAAATAATAATATTCAAGTCAGTTATTAAAATTTTTCATTTCATTTCGTAATTATAAACATTATTATTTTGGTGTAAAATGTTTATTTCGTTGGAGTTACAATTTTATATAAAAATTATTTCTGATAAAACAAAATTACATAAGTACAAAACTACTAAACAGGGAAAGTTAGGTACGTTCTTGCTTGAAACGAAAATCAGATGGTTTTAAAAGTAAGAATTATAGAAAGATTCCTGACCAAGAAACAAACATTTTGCTAACTAATCTACCTGAATCAAAATATGTATTTACTAAAGTAAGGTATACACCTATTGTTTTTACAAAAAGTTGGTGGTACAAATCTATTTTTAGGTTGTTTTTATTTTTCGTATTCATATTTTTTGGAATTCTAGCGCGTGTCGCTGCCACAAATTAGAAGATTTGACGGTAAATGATTTCAAAGATTATGGAAGTACAATTATCATTCAAATACCTAACACAAAGAGAAAGGTATCACGCTCGTTTTATGTTTCTGGAAACTTTTATAAAATTTCTAAAAAATATATGAACCTTCGACAACTAAATTAATTCAAGATTCTTAATTTACTATCGGAATTCAAAATGTAGTAGGCAAGTTGTCGGAATTGACAAATGTAGTAAACTTCCTATAGAAATAGCCCAGTATTCAAATGTGATCAATTTTGCTATTCCTCAACAACATACCGGGCACAGCTTTCGATAAACTTCCGCTACATTATTAGTGGATGCATAAGATGACCTGCTTTAACTAAAACGACATGGCAATTGGAAATCTAGTAACGTTGCGGAGGGATATATTAATGAATGATTTTGAAAATATTGAATTTGATTCTTATATAATTCATTTAAATGAAGCAAATTCTTTTAATATTCGTCTTTTAGATATTGATAATCGTATTGCAGTCCCTTATAACTCTCAGATTCGAATAATTGTAACTGCAGCAGATGCGGCAATAAAAATCAAATGCAGACTAAAATTTTACAATCTGTGCTAAATACAGGAAGAGCTACAACGGAATCCAATTACTGTACATCTTCATCAGGAATAACATTAGTTAATAACAGATCTGATGTGGCACCGTCTACTTCAATACATAAACAATACATAAGTTTGATTGTGAAACCCTCATAAATTTGAATAATTGTTCAAATGTAACAACTAATCAATATTTATCATTAGTAATTTAAATATGATTTGTAGTTTTTTAGGAGGATTTTTTAGTTCAAAATAAAGCATTTGTTTACATTTTTTTTTAAGTTTGTTATAATGTCGTAGGCGAGGTCGTAGAAAAAGTATAGTGTTTAATTAGTCGAAATTATTTTTTTAAGCGAGAGAACAGTTTAATTGGCTTCGCTTCGTTTGGTAAACTGTTACTTTGGAAAACTATTACTTTTGTCACTCGTTATACTATACAGAGAGCGCATAAAGTATTAAGACCTGGCTTTATTTTTTCCGCTGTATAAATTTTCGAAAAACGCTTCAACCGGTCAAAATGTTTTTTTTTTTCAAACAAATATTTTGAGACCATTTTCATTTTTCCATCTCTCTCTGTTTTAAAGTTATGACGTCAGAGCCATTTTTTTAAATGACATCCTATATTTTTTATTATTGATTTTGATATACTCTAATTTTTCAAAACTGGCGTTCACGTCATCAAAATAATAATCATAAAAATGATGACACAATTTTACAAGATTGCCACCTGTCCTGGGTATTTAAAAATGGCTGCAATCAGCTGTTGCGCCCGTCCAATCTTGTGCGACAGTGCGCGGTTTGTATCAAATTCGTCGACTTCTCTGCCGTTTACCGTACAGATATCAATCTTGTGGTTATGGTTTAACATTTACAATGGCAAAATATGCATTGTAAGAATCAAATGTAACAAGTTAATCGTCAAAGAAGTTTGGTTATACACACATGTATGAGCATGTGTTAAAGAAAAAGATTTGGCATCGTCGCTGAAAAAATATCACGGCCGCCAACATAGCATGATTTATTACATGATTGAAAAAAAATCATTTTGACCTATTGAAGCATTTTTCAAAAAATTATACAGGGGAAAAAATAAAGCCAGGTCTTAATACTTTATGCGCTCTCGTATAGTCGTCCGACTAGAGCTGACTGACTATGACTCATGTTTTTCGAACAAAGAATCGCGTTTTCTATGTTCATTCGCATGTTTAAGGTAAATGGTATATTATGAAATGAAATAAGAAACGTATGTCGAATTTAATATGGTGTGATGAGTCACTGTCAGCTGTGAATGGGCGACGATAATTTATAAATATACCTTTTTAAGTTGTTATTACGAACGTTTGGCTTCAAATTATGCATGAATATCTAATAAAAAAATTAAAACATTTAACCTCCTCAAATCCAGAAACGCATGAATATTTGTTCCCAAGATTTTTAAAATATGTTAAACCTACTACTTCGGTCTAATTTACAAAACAAAAACACTATAAAAAAATCTGAATGTAGGCGGTTCACGGATACGAACCTACGATTATTGATTAAAGGTCAGAACCTAAATACACCGTGCCATATTTCTCAATAGAATTAGTAATGTTAATTTGACTTTACGAATCCATTATTCAAATTTTCAGGCCAAATTAAGGTATTAAAATACACCAATAATATAAAAAACAGTATAACGTATGCGTGGTCTTTCAAACGCTAGCTCTACAGCAAGCAAGCAGAAATAAGATTGACATTTTTAAAATGCGTAAATTTTATAAGAATGCTTGAAATCCTTCTCCTCGGATTCTGCCAATTTTTAAAAATTTGCTAAGCATTGCGATAAAAATTCATTAAGATTTTTTTATTTGATTTTTGCTAATGCCTATTCTATGTATATTATACAGAGAGCGCATAAAGTATTAAGACCTGGCTTTATTTTTTCCCCTGTATAATTTTTGGAAAAATGTTTCAACAGGTCAAAATGATTTTTTTTTCAAACAAATATTTTGAGATAATTTTCATTTTTCCATATCTCTCAGTTTTGAAGTCATGACGTTAGAGCCATTGTTTTTAAATGACAACCTATATTTTTTAGTATTGATCTTGATAGTACTTTTTATTATCAATGTTGTTTTATTCCAATATTTAAAATCCAAACCTGTTTTCCTAATTTTGTTTTAACTGACGTTGTTTTGAATAGTAACTAGATGCATTCTGCATGCACATTGAAATAATAATTGAATAGTTTTACTTTAACGCACTTTTGCTCTATTTTTTTCAAATGTTACATATTGAAAATGTCATGTTGTTAAAAACCTAATGAAAGGTACTATCAAAATCAATAATAAAAAAATAGGTTGTTATTTTCAAAAAATGGCTCTGACATCATAACTTCAAAACGTAGAGAGATAGAAAATTGAAAATGGGCTCAAAATATTTGTTTGAAAAAAAATATTATGACTTGGTGAAGCATTTTTCGAAAATTTATACAGGGGAAAAAAGCCAGGTCTTAATACTTTATGCGCTCTCTGTATGTGTGCCAATACAGTTGAGTGATAAGTTGCAATAGTTTCACGTTATTTAGATGTCCCTGACCTAACCGAATATTGCTAGTCGGAAAATTCCCCGAATCATTACCTTGACCGTGCTTAACATCGTTTTATAAATAAATCCAATGGAGATCCAACCTTTCGCCTTTGGTTAACACCGTACATTCGTGTATAGATTTTGCAGGCCGACTAATTTCTATTTCACTTACCTATTGTTTGTTGATTACACCTATGAATCGCGTTTTTTTGGTGGTTGATTACACCTGTGACGCGAGATGTAAAATAAATCTATAACAACCCACTTGCTGTCTTCACTGTTAGGCATAATCATCGTTATAACGGCATCGGTATTACTTTATATACTTTTTATTCGATATTCATCACCCAGTTTCGGCTTTTGTAAGCCGAAACTTAAATAACTGGTATAAATAAAGGATGAAACTATAACAAATATTTCAATTGTTACTGTTAAATATTCAAAAAAAATTCTAGGTGATGCAATAAAGAGTCCTAACTGGTGGTAGTTCCATCACCCATCTATCAATTTACAAATATTAAAAAAGTCTAATAATTTAAACTTCGCTCTGGCAACAATGTTATTTAAAAAATATAACCTCAAATTGAAAACAACTTAACCTAAAAAAATTGACAAGTTTCATTGGGGAATTCAGTTATTTACGAAACACTACCAACAAAATTACTAGATATTCATAGACTCCCCAGACGCAAAAAAATCGTGAATGGAGAGTACAAATTAACATTGTCACAGAAAATTTCAATGAAAAAAAAATTGAAATTTCAACATTCATAATTGTAAGTGTTAAATTTACAATTATTAATGTTGAATTTTCAATTTTGAAGAAAGCACTAAAATTTAACATGATGCAATACACAGTTGTGAGTGGTGGCGGCAGTCACTCATATTTTAATTTATTTCTGCCAAAATATCAACTGTATTGACAAAATTTCAATGTGAAAATAATGATATTTTCACAGTACTCATTGAAATTTTCTGTGACAATGTTAATTTGTACTCTCCATGCACGATGTTTTTGCATCAGGGGAGTCTATAAATATCTAGTAATTTTGTTGGTAGTGTTTCGTAAATAACCCCAATGGAACTTGTCAAATTTATTCAGGTTAAGTTGTTTTCAGTTTGAGATTATATTTTTTAAACAACATTGTTGCCAGATGTGAAGTTTAAATTATTAGAGATGAAAATGGAATGGCAGGAAAGAAAATTAAAAATAATGTATCGAAAAACATTAAATTTATTGCAATTTCTATGAAGTCTATGAATATCTCGTAATTTTTGTTGGTAGTGTTTCGGAAATAACTGAATTCCGCAACGGACCTTGTCATTTATTTTTAAGTTAAGTTGTTTCTAATTTGAGATTATATTTTTCAAATAACATTGTTGCCAGATGTAAAGTTTAAATTATTGGAGATGAATGAAAATTTTACTTAAAATACAACGGTGGCTTTATAAAGTCAGATAAAACCTTTGTTGACGAGATACTCACAAAAATACTTGTTTTTCTGACGCACTCTGTATATTTTATTATGTTTTTTTTCCACCTTAATGATATTCTTTACAACAGTGTATTTGTGTCTTTTATTTCTCTACATTTTTGCAATTAAGAAACATTTTGCGCATTTGTTTACTTTCTTAAAAACAAAAAAGTGATTCATGGAAAAAACACCGTAATGGCATTTTTCGCAACTACTAAAGATATTGCCTGAGCTCTAGTCAAAATTTTAAATCTTTCCAACATATGATATAATATGATTTGAAAACGTGGCCTACAAAAATATATATCTCAAAAAGCTGCATTTTCCCACAAAAAAAAAAATGTTTCGCATATGCTCTGTATATGTCCTAATGCAAAATATATATAATTACAGGTGCCGAGGTCGGACGCGTTATTTGCCACTCTACACAATATGGTGAACATTTTATCGATTTTTCTATACGGAAGCTTTGTTTTTAGACATTTTTTTACTTAATTAATATTAATGTAACAACAACAGGAAACAAATAGAGCAGTAGTACATACCTTCAGTTATATTGCTCATATTTTTATTTTGACAAATTGTTTGTTTAAGCAGGAATAAAATTCCGTAAATCTCGGTGTACATAGCAATAGTCATGCGTTTAAGAGTACTGCTTGAAAATGCCTCATGTTTATAGTTACACCGCCACTTACAGGGGCCAGTTACATATTTGAAATTTTAGCCCATTTCAATATTAGCCCATAATAATTAGGCCATTAATTTATGCATGAATATTTGGAAATAAACACCATGAATATTTCCACTTTTGGCAAGCTAAACCGGCTTGGATTATAGGTGAGGACAGGATTGAGGCTCCGTAATCCGACTAACGGCCGATTGCATAATGGTATTAAATTTTCCGTTAAACCGAAAGGGCGCCTTTAAGTACCGTAACGTGTTTCATAATTGATTTTTAAACGTCATTTTACGAAAAAGTGTCTTATCATATGGAACAGAAGCAGACTTTAAAGTCGACTTTTCTATTAAGTAAGCTTTACATAAAGGAGACTTTTCTGTGATATTATGGAACCGGCCCTTAAGGAGTTATTCATGATGTTATTCATTCGCTACGTCGGCCTTCTTGGAAGCTTAATGGTCGGGTCCAGGTTTAATTGTTTTACCTACAGGTTTTCGGAAGGCGTTGTGCGTCATCGCGTTTGTTTAAAGTGTGGCGATGTTTTTCAATTTCGATTGCCTCGCGTAATATTCGCACCGGAAGTAGTTCGGCCTTTGCTACCGATTTAGTATTCCAGGCTTTATTTTCTTTGTTACACATAACATTTCTATGTGTAACTTTTATAAAAAAATATCAACGCATAAAGCGGTGTAGGTGTAGGCAACCAGTTATACACCGTTAAGTATGACATAACCAAAGAGGTTATATTTTTTACAATATAGAAATCGCAAAAATTCAGTTCTAAGTGAAGACACTATTTTATTCCAACGATAAACATGACAACTAACTGGGTTAAGTGTGGTTGAATCCTGATGTCCTGTCAAGTTTTCAAAATGTCCTCTTGTATTTCAAGGCAATACGCGAGGCGGGGTCTTTAAAGCAACGCAGAGCATTTGTAATAAATTGTGGGGTTAGCAATACGTATACGGCTTTTTAGTTCATCCAAGTGACATATTTGCACGTTATTATAAATTCTACCGGATAAAACCTACTATCTTTTGACAGAAGAGATGAAACTGAATATCCTATGTTGTGTACAGGAATGGCCCTTAAGATCGCTATTAGATGTAGCCAGATGGTTTGAAATATCATACTGTTGGGATTTCTTCATTAAAACTGAATTTTTGCGATTTCTTTATAACCTCTCCGAGGTTTATGTCAGATTTAATGGTTTACAACTGATTGCCTGCATCTGTACCTACGCGTTGACCTACGCGTTTTTAAGTTACACATAGAAACATTCCTTTCGTGTACGTGCAGGCAACCAGTTATACATTGTTACTAGTATACAACCAAACAATGTTATGTGCAATAAAGAAAAAAGCCCGGTATACGGGGTGTTATAAATAGAGTGGAATTGCATGGGTATCTTTCTTATTCTTAAAGCTAGAGATACGGTTAAATGGGCAATATTGTGCAGTTTTATATGCTCGTTCAGATTATGATAAAAACAATTCAACAGTCTGAGCAGTTTAGAAGTTATTCTAAAAAAACTAAAAATCGCGATTTTCTAAAAACTAATTATGAATATATCATAATTATTAAAGATGCGGAAAAAAGTTTAAAATGAAAGTTACTTGGTTCGATCGCAACTTAGAAAGCAAGTCAAAACAAAAGTCGAAATGGAGGTTTCCGAGATATTAATAGTAACTTTCTTATTTTAAATGGCCGCCATATTTGATTTTTATAAGTCTAAATAGGATATATTTTCCCTTTTTTCAACGATGTATAACAACCTATGTCTGAATGAAAAATATGGGAAATATTAATTATTCCAATTTTTATTTTAATTTTTTTAAATTACTTTTTAAACAAATGTAAATAACTTAAAAAAACATAATACAACTTAGTAGTAAAATAACAATAAATTATAAAATATGCTCAAAATTCTAACAGTTGTTGGCCAAAAACAATTGACAACGTTAAATGTTCGCTAATCCGAACATTTCAACTCGGCAAATAGAAAATCAGGTAAACGTATCTAAATCGAAAGGATCAACAAATTTAAAAATGCACAAGTTTTACCCTTATAAATTGCATATTTCTCCTACTTTACAAGCAAATGAATTACATCCGTTCATTAACATTTTGCAGAAGGTTAATCAACAAAATACGTAAAATGGTGATTTTATAAATACAATTTTATGGATAGATGCATCCTACTTTTCTAATTATAGATTATTTAATCATCATAACGAACACAATTGGACTCAGGACAATCCACACATAGTGATTCAACCACAAATGCAACTGCGGTTGGGCTTTAATGTATGTTGTGGCATATTGAGAAATGATTTACATGGTGCTATAATATTTCTAACAGCCCATTTCATAATAAACTACTTTAAATCACTTTGACAAAAGTGAACTTTAAGTAAAAGTAATCTTTAAACGCTACTTAAACGTTCGTCCGTTTCAAAATAAAACTTTTACAAAAGTACAATTTTTTCGTGTCGAGTACTATTGGCCGGCCTGAAGCCGCGATTTTCAACAGTTTGTGAGGTTATGTTTAGTGAAGCGAATTCTAAGTGAAATAATATATCTAACATGAATGCTAAAAAACGAGGCTGAAGCTCCAATTTTACGAATGAGGAGTTAATGCTGTTGGAGGAGATAAGGAAAGAAAAACCCATTATAGAATGTAAAACAACAAATAAAATTTGTTGTTTCAAATAAAATGAAAAAAAGTGAAACTTTCTTTTTCTTCATTATATAAATACTTTGTAATGAATTTCATTTACATGCCATATTTTGCTGTAGGATGAAGCTTTGAAACGTGTCCTGCTTGCTTTTATTGCAAAATCAATGCGAATGCAGACAATGGACCAAATGAAATTAAAATTCGATAATTTAAAGACGAATGACGAACAACGAAAACGAACGAAAGACGAAGACGAATGTCAGGAAGATTGTGGGAAGCGAAAAGAGTTACATGAAGGGCACTGATAGTGGGAGTTGTATACCAATATATAACTGTAACAAAGACAGGACGTGTCTTTTCTTAACCTGAATCTGTCATAGAAATCCTGCTCATCGTATAATTCGAAATAATGTTTTCTCTTTCGATAAATTTTCGGACGTCGCAATACAATATCTTCCTCATCTTCTGATGAGTTTCTTGGCGAGCTAAAATTATTAAAATGATACATTGCGCACAGATACACGATGATTATGTGCATACTTCTGTCTAATCTAAACACCCCACAAGCGAGGTTATGTTCGAACTAAAAGGAGACTTTAAAGCGTAAAAACTCAGAAAATGGCGTTTACATTAAAGGCAACTTTAAAGGATAAATATGTGTCATGAAACGCATTTTGAAAATTAAAGAGAGCTTTAAAATTTAAAGTCACTTTAAATTGATTATGAAATTGGCTGTAAATGCACAACGTCATTTGGAAATTCTTTAAACAACCTTATAAGATTTATAGAATGATTGACCTTTGGCACAAAATATTCAAATATAATACCAGTAAGATGGCGCCCCTCCACTCAATGCTAGAGGTGTTATTACGTATTTAAATGGCCCTTTTAATAACAAAGTAATAGCGACTTACATCTGTTCGGTGGCCAGCCAGATCTGCATACTTGATGCCTCTTGACTTTTATTTGTAGGGTACTTTCAAAAACTAAATTTATGGAAGTATCTTCAATTATAATAATGTAGATGAACTTCGTGAAGCAATAATAATTTATGGAAGTATCTTCAATTATAATAATGTAGATGAACTTCGAAGCAATGAGAGAGGCAATAAAAAGCGTTATTCGCAACACATTGCGATAAGTAACTGGCAATATTCTAAAACGCTGCCAATTGTGTTTAGCTTCTTTTTGGCCATTTAGCCAATAACCTTCAGCATTTTGAGCATTTTTATTAATTTATTGTTATTTTACTACTTAGCTGTAATGTTATTTTAATTACTTTTATATTTGTTTTAAAAATAATTTATGGAATATATATTGATATATCCCGTATTGTTTATTATGACATAGGTTGTTATGCATCATTGAAATGAGGAAAATAAAGTCTATTTAGATGTATAAAAATGAAATATGGCGGCTATTCAAAATAAGAAAGTTGCTATTAATATCTCGGAAACCGCCATCTTGAATTTTGTTTTGACTTGATTCTTAAGTGTGTGCGATAGAATCAAGTAACTTTTATTTTAAATTTATTTCCGCATCTTTAATAATTATGGAAATATCGTAGTATTTAGAAAATCGCAATTTTAAATTTTTTTTGAATAATTTCTAAACTGCTCGGACTATTAAAAAAATTTCAACATAATCTGCACCAGTATACAAAACTGCATGACAATGCCCATTTAACATGATCTCTAACTTTCAAAATAACAAAGATACCCATGCAATCCTACTCTATTTAGAACACCCTGCATAGTAAAAATTATCAGAATTTTTTATTTTCCTCTCTACATGTATGAAGAAAATGAGACAAGAGTATGTCAATTTCGGTCTTAAAAAATACATTTTTTTTAATTAGCGTTCATTTGCACAAAAATATTTTTAGGTATGAGCTTAAAATTATAGTCTTAATAAAACGCCTTTCACAATAGGTATAAAATATTAAATGGTATTTATTTTTTTGACACTTTTACTTGCATATACATAAACATACCGGATAATTTGATGGGTTAAAGAATGTATATTATAAAAATAGTGCAATGTAGTTGTAACTGAAAATTCCCAGTACAAAATTATCCTGAAATTGTTTCATTATTAATAAGAATTTTATATATTTACGAAATTTCTTTTGCCACAGAGGTAATATGAAATGACAAGGAAATTTGCAAATGAATTTGTAATCAAGAGCTTGTTTTAATTGGTCTGTCCTGTTGAAAGCATTTTTTGCATTTTAATTAAACCCCTTCACGCACAAAATTCAACGCGCATGGAATATTTTCCATTATTCGGTAATTAAATATTTTCACCGTGGAATCTTAATGTAATTACTCGGTAGCTTTTATTAAAATGATCCACAATGCAGTAAGGGAGTTTCTGATGTTAACACATTATTAAATGAAGGACGCCACAGTCCAAGAGCGACTTTAATTTGCCTCATTCTGCACGGTAGTTATAGGTCTCTGATATGTAGTTAACTGGGGCCACTTTTGCATTCCCATTCCCGCTTTAATTTGTACATTTCTTTCCGAAGAGATTACATGTGAGCACGCAGAAAAGTACTAACGGAATATTCGTTCCTCATGGTTAATGGGAAAAATCTATTCTTGTCGGTGGAGTTATCGTACTGTGTTTTCTGACTAATGTGATGTTGTTAAATATTCCAGATGGCTTCAGGGGGCGGCGGTAGTGGAGGGCTCGTCAGCGGCGGCGGCGGTGACAGCTCCGAGTCGCACGACACCGACCCCCAGGGCGACGATCTCGACAGCCCCCCGACGGTACGCAGACGTGGGGGGCCGGGGCGCCGCGTCCGCCCCCACTCCGACCTCCTCAATCAGATCCTCATTGATAGGTTCAAGGTGAGTGCTGTTAGATATATTTTCGTAGGTAATTACATGGAGTAGGTTGCGTGCACACGCAACTTCAATACCGTACTGATACTGTTTTTAAATAGTCATATTTAAAAATAGAGGATAATGAGAGTGATGCCATTGGTTAAGGCAAACTAAAACTCGCAAAAAATATATGCAGTGTCAATTTGAAAAGTTGCCACCGCCTTTTTTCGTAGAACTAATGATTATTTCTAAAATTACTCAAAACCGTTTGGGTGGTTCGGAGGGTGAACCAAAATGGCGTAGGTAGTGTCGACCCTCTATCCACCCTTAAAGCCACAGCCACCTCCATAAAAAAATGGCACCCCCCTACTTGTGATACATCGTTCGAAAGTTCTTGAAAAATGCTTTCCAGTCGTTATTAATACAATATGATTTGTTGAACTACTTTTGGAAATAAGTGCAATTAAGTTGCAATTAAGTGCAAAAGTGTTCAATGTATAAAATTCAAATAATATGTTACAGTAAATGTAGGAAATGGCTTCCATTATTTTCTAAACAAAGTTAAGCCTCCTTTCAAACTCTTCGCGAAATTTTTGAGTGTTTGTCTAGTAATAGCTCAACATTCTTGTGTTATTCTTTCTCGTAATTGTTCAATAGATTCCGGTTTATTTTTCATTTATGTTTTATAAACTACAGATTTCAAGTGACCCCTTAAAAAAAATCGCTGTTGAAATTAATGAAAATTATAACGGCGAAATTTATGCTATTTTACTGGATGAATTTATTGAGCCTCTCGTACTTCAGGAGGTTAACAACCAAACAGATGAACATAGAAATTATGGAAATACCGAAAATACATTACATTTTCAACAATATGGTGCACCTCTTCACTATGTATAGGGTGGCCCAATTTGGATGTTTCTATGGGGGATTTCGGTAACTAGAAGAGATAGAGAAAATCGGATGGCGTATCCTCGATCCTCAATCCTCGATAAACAAAAATTGGCTATCGTGTTTTGTTTTCAAGTTATGGCCAAAAACTCATTATTTTCCATTTTCGATTTTTATCAATATTTCATTTATTTGTTATTTTATTAAGATACGAGTTGCATGTTCTTCAGGCACTGTTCTACGTTGAATTGAATGAGTTTTACAGAATTTTAATATCTTCGTTAATAACCTAGATACAATACAAAGTTGTGTTTTTTTAAATAGAAGTCATAATTGGCTCTGGTCTTAATAAATAGGTTATTATTTTCTCTTTTCAATGATGTATCACATGTAGATGTAATAGTTGCATTTTTGTTGAAATCTATTAAAATTCTTTCAAAACGTCATATGATCTCCTATTGGACGTAGTAGGCTTGTTTTGTTTAAATTGTTTGATTGTCAAGCTAACACATTCGACGTGATCTTTATTTTATTTTGAAGTGTTTAACAATGTCGTACGAAAATTATGAAATATTTGATATATTAGATGCTTTATTCAAAGCAATAACAAATCATTAATTGACATAGAAACATATTTTAATCGCTATCCGGAAATAAAACAACCGGATAAATCAATATTTCAAAGCCTAAAAGGAAATCTTATCAACCACGGATCTTTCAAGTAGCCAAAATCAAGGTCTTACAATATAGTAGACGCCGAAGAAACTGCTACTAATGTAATTTTAGATGTAATAGTGAATCGAGCAATTTCCAGCTGGCATATTGAGGATGAATCCGGAATTTAGAAGAATCGAGCACTTAGAATTTTGAAAAAACATAAAATTTAGACGATACATTATTCGAAAAAGACACCATTTGAACGACCAAGATATAGAACGATAAATTATATAAAATGAGAAATGATAATATTAACAATTTACGACAACATTTTATAGATTGTATAAATTCAATTTGAAATGTTCACATTCATATTGCTTACAGAAGTGTTATTAAAAGATGCAACATATGCATTTTGAATAATGGATATCAATTGGAACATTTGTTGTAATTTAAATATTGTGTCTATGCTTTTTAATGCTTGTCTGCCTTTTAGATGATAGAGCCTGTAATATTCCCTAGGCAATAAGATAATTTGTTATTTATTTAATAAACCTTTCTAACATATATAATATTGTATTCACATGGTGAACAAGAGAATATATGACGTGTTGACACAATTTTAATAGATTTCAACAAAAATGTAATTATAACATTCACATGTGATATATCATTGAAAAGAGAAAAAAATAACCTATTTATTAAGGCCAACGCCAACTACAACTAAAACTACACTACAACTAAAAAAACACAACTTTATATTGTATCTTGTTTATTAACGAGTATATTAAAATTCTGTAAAACTTATTCAATTCACCATAAAAAAGTGCCTTAAAAACATGCAACTCTTATCTTGATAACATAAAAAATAAATGAAATATTCATAAAAATCGAAAATGGAAAATAATGAATTTTTGGCCATAACTTCGAAACGAAAGACGATAGCCAATTATTGTTTTCACCATTGAGGTGGTCTTAAAAAAAGAGATCGAGGATACGCTATCCGATTTTCTCCATCTCTTCTAGTTACCGAGATCCCCTATAGAAACATCCAAATTGGGCCACCCTGTACATAGTATTCTTTTATCCATCTCCACAATTACAAACTTGGGAGAAATAATTAGATATTGACCAAATTAAATAAAAACATCACAGGAATTAGTTAGCTTGAACTATATTCAAATGCATTACAGATCGAATAAACCCAATGCCCATCAATTTTTCTACTATTTCTGAAATACATTTCAAACTGCAGCGTTTTTGGTGGTCGCTGAAAGCCATAACGTTTAAATCAACAAGATTTCACATGCACAAATTCGTACTCTGACAAATCTGTCTGATTTGACAACTGTATGCTAAGACATACCTTTTATATCTATTCTTTTTTCAGTGCCCACTTTGATGAAAGTTTTTTTGAATCACCCGACACAATTGATTGAAATTTTGACTGATATAATTAAACATTTGCCAGAAATTGATATCACAACGGATTATTTGAAAAATAATTAAAATCTTGTATAGGGAGAGTTTTGTTTGTTATCTACCTAGATAAAAAAACAAGGAGTTGGAGGATATACGTTACGTGGATGACATAAAAATATTTAGATCAAATTAAATTATACACTTGGCTGAGTTTCACTAACTTTAATTGATTCCTCTACAATTGTTTCAGCCCCACGATCATTCTCAAGTGTAATATAATACTAAATATAATTTCCTTAAATTACAACTTATTGTACTACCGTTGCAATGTAATGTTCCCGTAGTTTAAAAAAAAACGATATGCCGAACATTTTCGCATATCATTTAATCCAGATTTAATCAACATTGTAGTGCATTCGCAAACCATAGTTTAAATTGTAAACATGTATTTCCACAAATCGAAAACTACGTAAAAATATTACATAACTGTATCAAAGGCACGCTGCTTAATCTTTTAGAAGCCGTAGAAATTCACAAACGCAATAATAATCCCCTTGTTAAGCTGTTGAATGAGCAAACGAACTTAATTTGCACACCGCATTTCAAAACCCTATATAATAGTTAAGCGATTTGTCAAAATTCTACCTGAGTAGGACGGCACTGAACGCCGAATTGCTCCGAGTGCGGCTTCGTCTCTTCCGTGCTCGACGAGACAGGGATGGCGAACCGCTGGCTCTTACCGATGGTGACATTCTTAGAGTCCATGACTGTACTTCCAGTTAGAGCATGGTTAGAGCGTCACTGTCCAAATCAATGGATTGGAAGAAGAGGGCCTATCAAGTGGCCTCCTAGATTATCTATTATTTTTATGGGGTCACTTGAAGTCTGCAGTTTATAAAACGCAACCAGATACTATTGAACAATTACGAGAAAGAATAGCACAATAATATCGAGCTATTACTAAACAAAACTTTTAGAAAGTTCGCGAGGAGTTTTAAAGCAAGCCATATTTTTGTTTAGAAAACAAGAAAACCGTTTCTAACATTTACTTTAACATGTTATTTGAATATAATTAATTGAACACTTTTGCACTTTATTTGCACTTAATTCCGAAACTAGTTAACCAAATCATATTGTATTAATAACGACTGGGAAGCATTTTTCAAGAACTTTCGAACGATGTATCACAAGTAGGGGGGTGCCATTTTTTTATGGAGGTGGCTGTGGCTTTAAGGGTGGATAGAGGGTCGACACTACCTACGCCATTTTGGTTCACCCTCCGAACCACCCAAACAGTTTTGAGTAATTTTAGAAATAATCATTAGTTCTATGAAAAAACTCGGTGGCAACTTTTTAAAATGTATATATTTCAATAATTTTATCATAATAGCAAAACATAATATACCTACTTATGTAGTATGTAATGAACTTGCTTCATCGTTATTTTCTCGCTCGTCATCCTTACTTTATTATATATGATTTCGTACACTGTACCAAAAGAGTACATAATTACCATGAAAATGTTCATTATGTCAATTCATTCCAACATCAATTTTGCTCCGATGAACGTGTTCATTACTATAATGATTTGTCGTTCATAGACCAATGAGTGAGTTCATCATATTAATGAACATACTTTCATTATACTAACGTATAGGAATCATTGATATAATGTTTATGGTGCATTGCGGGAATGATATATATATTTATTGTCTCAATGAACTGTGTTCATTGGTTTAAGAATTTCATTCATTGTCCCAATGAACTGATTTCATTGAAGCAATGTATACTGGTTTTGTATTAATGAAAGAGTTCATTTTTTTAATGAACAGAGATTTTTAAATATTCATTATCTTAATGAATATATTCATTATGTCAATGAACTGATATAACCCTGTATGATAACCCTGTATACAGATACAGGGTGTTTCAGGAGTAAGTGAAAATATTTTGGGAAGTTGTATGGACGATTCTAAGTAAAATAATGTCATATGAGCATGTGTGTCATCGTTAATAGATACTGAGATAGGGTCATTATAAGATTTACTAAAGTACGAGATATTACTTTGTTGATTTTTAATAATATCAATTTAAATTATAGAAATTTACTTTGTTGGTTCAAAAATTCCACCGCGAACCTCAGTACATTAAGTAATTCTATTAGTACTGCTACTCGTTGCTCTTCTAATAGCATTTTGGCTTTACTTTGTGAGCCGAGGCACAATCCATGCGGTGGAATTTTTGAAGCAACAAAGTAAATTTGTTTAATTTAAATTGATATTATTAAAAATCCACACTGTTATTACTCTAATAACTCTTATAGTGACCCTATCTCAGTATCTATTAACGATGGGACATATGGTCATGACATTTTTTACTTAGAATCATACATTCTACAAATTCCTAAAATATTTATATACAGGGTGAGTTTTTTCGGATGTTTAGTATGGTGATCTCGGAAACTAGCGGAGATAGAGGGACAATTAAATAGGGAAACAATTGCAGTTTTACGAGCTCAATTTCATGAGCTTTTTGTTTTTTGGAAAAATTGCATGGCTAACTAGATATCTCGAAAAAATATATTTTTTGTTATTTGGTTCGGTGCCTATGGATCTGTTATTATTGACTTTAGAAAAAAATGTGTGAAGGAAAGAGTTGTACGTAATTATGCGCTTAATAATACAATCTAACCGATTATTTTATTAAAGCTATAATTTTTGAGTTATGAGACAAAGTTGAGTTTTTTCTAATGGAAACCATAGTTGAGCTTGACTTTATAAAAAATGCCCTTTTTCAACTATTCTAATGATATACCACTTTATATAGTTATTATTATAAATAATTAAATTATGGTCATTTTTTAGTTTTCATTTTCGAACTATTTAAGAAGTACGCTATGGAAATAATTGATAGATGCGCAATGCGTTAAATAATAAAATTCAAGTTAGTTATTAAAATGTATCTTTTCATTTCGAAATTACAAACATTATTATTTTGGTGTAAAATGATTATTCCGTTGGAGTACAATTTTATATAAAAATAATTTGTGATAAAACAAAACTACATAAGTACAAAACTACTAAACAGGGAATGGCAGACGATAAATTGAGAAACAATACAAGCACATTAGAACGTAACTAAATTAGTACCAAAACAACGTAATTAAAGTTAGGAAAGTATTTAATACTAAATATGTTCAAAAGGTTTACCATTATGATTAATGCACTCCTTTTTAAAACAGAATTTGTTGCTTCTCTAAGGTCACCTACTGTGACGTACGATGTTTGATACACTCTATCTGTTACCATTCCCCATAAATTAAAATCTAAAACAGACAGATTGGGAGATCGGCCACCTCTATAATTGTCGTTTGTATCTATCAATTGTTTCTATAGCGTACTACTTTCAATAGTTCGAAACTGAAAAGAAGAAAAAGGCCATAATTTAATTATTTATAAAAATAACTATGTAATATGGTATATCATTACAATCGTTGAGAAGAGGCCTTTTTAATAAAGTCATGACCGACTATGGTTTCCATTAGAAAACACACAATTTTGTGTCATAACTCAAAAATTAAATATTAAATAAAATAATCGACTGTATTATTAAGCACATAATTATATATAACTTTTTCCTTTACACATTTTTTTCTAAAGTCAATAGTAACAGTGCCATAGGCACCGAACAAAATATCAAAAAATATATGTTTTCGAGATATCTAGTAAGCTATGCATTTTTTCCAAAAAATCAAAAACATCATGAAATTAAGCTTGTAAAACTGCAATTCTTTCCCCATTTAATCGTCTTTCTATCTCCGCTGGTTTCCGAGATCTCTATACTAAACATCCGAAAAAACTCACCCTGTATATATACAGGGTGTTAATACTAAGTTGTAACACCCGAAAATGGCAGTTAGAACTCATTGAAACAAACAACTTTTGAGAAATTTGAACAAACTGCAACAATCTTTTAAAACAAAGTAGACTAACCTTAAGTTAGGCCATTAAACAAGTTGAGACATGTATTTTCTAGTTTGTACGTTCAAATTTAAATACTTTTTGATCTTGTTCTTCAGAAATCTCTGCTTCATCTTGAAAAGTTTCTGTCACGTTTATCATTTGTATGCGTATTTTGCATAATTTTTATATAAAAATGCAAAATTATCAAAACAGACAAATGTTATGAGATAGTTCAAGGATTTTATAAATGTTTTATTTTCAAAAGTCGATCGATGGTTTTCAAAATATCTTGCTTAGAAATTTTTTATCGGTAGCCATTTTGTTATTTGATAAAATAGAAAATAATTGTAAATACAAATGTTTTAGAGAACCAAAAGCGCATGTTGAACGTTTTTGTATTTTTTAAATATTCCTTAAAATAGAGCAGTAATGACGATTTTTCCAAAAACAAAAGAACGCCAATTACTATGAACTTGGGCTCCAATATATACAGGGTCCTGCAACAGTGCGTCGGGCTCTGCTAGCGCCTATCCTGTGAGAGATAGAAAAAATGTATCGTATAAAAAGTTACTAGTATAAAAATTTTAATGCTGTAAAATTATTTTCAAACATACAGTGTCCCAATTTTTCGCAATAACAAAAACAAACATTTTTTTAAAAAATAGAACACCCTGTATTTATTCAAGTTTTCTGATGACATTTTTCTTTTTTTTCTCCAAAATATAAGCATAAGAAAACTCAACTTTAAAAAGTCGTACTTACCTCATTTTTTGAAGGTAAGAATAAGATTTAGCAATAATCTCAGTGTGGTTAATAAGCAACCTTTTTGTAATGAGCAATTTGAATTTAGTAATACAAGGTGTCCAAAAGAAAAATGCCAAACTTTGCAAATTTCAATACTGTATAACCCCCCTTTTTTTTAATGGAATGCCTATCATTTTGTGTCATTATTCGATAGGTATTTTTCATCTCTTCAATTTGTTGGGGCTTATCTTATGTCTGAACCCCCTAGTTGTAGAGATATTCAATATTTTTCACAAAAGTATCCATTTAATTACATTTCAATGCACTAAAGTTGGTGATGGTGAGACAAAACAATTGTCAAAATGTCAGTAAGAATCAATGCTACGGTGTCGATTATCGATTTAGAGTGTGTGTACTACAAGTGGTAGATAGTAGGGATGCGTTCTTGCGTACCATTGAACTAGTTCATTAATACGATGAGATAAATTCATCATGCTATGAACCTTTTTCATTAATTTGATGATTGTCGTTCATTAAAAAAATGAATACTTCATTACCGTATTATTCAATACATTAATATGATGTATGCTGTTCATTAATATTAATGATCTGAAAATGAATTGTTATAATGAACTATTTCATTGGTTGATGAAAATTTCATTGTAACAATGATTTTTTTACATCAAGATAAGGAAAAATTGTTCATTGTCTCAATGAACATAGATTCATGGTATAAATGAACACAGTTATTAATCTATGAACGATATTTCATTCGACTAATGAAGAAGTTCATTGTCTCAATGAATATATCTGTGATGGGTGGGAAAAACAGTATAAGTCGAAAATTTGGGAAAATGAGTTTAAGTCAAATTATATTTCAGAAAGTGATGCTGTCATTGTGTTTGAAATAGTATATGTCACATTATTCAGTTAAAGCTTTTAAATAGGTTGGCAGTTTCAGTACAACTTTAAATGCTACGATTATTGGAGGGAAAAAAGGTATAAGTCGACGCTTCCTTACAATGCTAATTCTTGACTTATACTGTTTTCCCACCCATCACAGATATATCAATTAAGGTAGTTCATTATGATAATGAACAAAATTTGGTTAGCGGATATTGTAAACGAACATAAATGTATCATCTTATTTGGTCAAAGGTATTTGACCTTTACATAGCTATTTCAAATATAATTCTTGCAAACAGAACTTTTCCAGGTCTGGTAAATATTATGAATGATGTACTGCAATGTTATTAAAATTCATTGCCTACTTAATCGGGTGCGGTACAATTTTTACTTAAAATACCGAAAATATTGCAATTCAGTTTTCTGATTTGCTTCTAGCCGAGAAATGCATTGTTTCATATAAATTTATTAGAACTTTAACGGCACAATTTTCACTTATGGAATCAGCATTACAGAGCTCCTCATTTCTCAGAAACCTAATTATAAACTATATTCGGCTCATAAGAGTATTTCGTAACATGTGATAAATCCTTCGTTTAACCATGTTTTCTGGTGGATTGAAACAATTGATAACCACACCACATAAATTACTTTACAACGTGGGCAACTTAAATAATTGGGGGCACCTTGATTGCACTCCTGTAATGCGTAATAACATTCATCGAGTTATCACTTGGCACAAGGTAAATTAAACACGGACAACGCTGTGTTTAGTTTGCACACTTAAATAAATTTTAACCTGTAATATTCCTTTGATCCCATTAATACTGGTATTTGGTGCATAATATATTACTAAATTTGTGTCATTAAAAACATTATTTTAATTATACTAGATATAACCTAGAAGTTTAATGTTATAATTATATACATAATAATTATAATTCATACATCTACAGGCTCCAATTGTATTGTTGTTTGTGATAAGCGATATTACTGAATATTTATCATTAGAACTTTAATTTCATTATATTGAATGTGTAACCATGATTTCGTTATTGCTGTTTCTATTATCTTTGATATGTGATTCACAATATGATACATTCACACAGATTAATTTATCAATTTTCATAGCCTTCAGTTTTTGATTGTTTTGCCTAATATGACAAACAATTCACTATTTGCGATGAACATTGAGATGCCTTTATTGTGGGCATAAAACACAGAAACACAAAATGGGGATCCCCTTGCAAAAATTCCACACATTTCACAATTCTCATATGTGCTTATGAAAAACTGAAAGCGCTTTGCTTTTCACAATTGTATTGGACAAGGCGATGAAGAAAGCAAAGCAAGAAATGAAAATGCTAAAAATTGGATATTGGAAAATGGAGATAACAAAAATAGCAGAACTACTTTTCGCGGAAGACATGGCAATAAATACAGAAACAGAGGAAGAACTGCAACACATCATGGAAATAATTGAGAAAGAGATTGAGAAAATAAAGATGAAAATAAATTACGAAAAGAAAAAGAAACACGAAATAAGTATACAAGGAATAAAAATCGAACAAGCAGAACAATGCAGATATTTAGGAACAATCATACAGAACAATAGTAAATTAGATAATGAAATAGTTAAAAAACACCTTCTTTAGCATAACACAACACTTTCATAAGGAGATATCAAGAGACACAAAAACATAAATAGTCAAAAAAGTAATTTGACCAACGCTAACTTACAGCAGCGAAACAAAAACGATGACAGGGAAACAAATTTAAAAAAAGGCCAGGGAGATGAGATTCCTAAGAAAAATAGAAAACAAAAATCAATAGATTTTATGAGCGCAAAATTCGACGAAGTGCAGGAAGAAATTAAGGAACTCAAAAAACTACTAAAAGAAGGCAAAAAACAAAATGAAAATCTAGAGGAAAGAGTGGAAATAATAGAAAACCTATTAGAGAAAACAGAAAAGGAAAAAATAAAAAACAATGTAATAATAATAGAAGTAGCGAAACAATACAAATCTGAAAAAACTGAAGATGTAGTAGTAAAAATCATGAAAGGATTAAACATAAATATAGAAAAAGAGCATGACATAACACCATACCGAAAGGATGGGAAAAGCGAAATCAGCCCTATAATAGTCCAACTAAAAACAAAAGAAACAAAATTAAACATATTACGCGCCAGAAAAACAATACGTTCTATCACAACATATGAATGCAACTTAAAGGGGAAAAAAGTGAGATTTACATAAACGAACGACTCACAGCTTTGGCCAACGAGCTATTTTACAAAGCAAGAATAATAAAGAAGGAAAAACATTACAAACATTTATGGACAAGAAACGGAAACATATATATTAAAAAAACGGACACTAGCAATAAAATTAAAATTAAATCACACACCGATATAGACCACCTCCAATGAAATCAAGAAAAAAAAATATTAAAAAAAATAAAACAAACACACCAATGAACCAAAGGTACAATGGAAATACATAATGTGAGAAGCATGAAAAATAAATTTCACGAAATCGAACTACTTTCAACAACACACAAAGACCCAAAAATTATAGCAGTAACCGAAACATGGCTAACACCAAACAATGAACACCTATAGAAACTAGACAAATATTATGCAGAATACAACTCGAGAAACACAAGAGGAACAGGCGTCGCAATGTACATAAAGAAGGACACAAAATACGAAATAAAAACAAGTACAACAATAAATGAAATTTAAATAATCACAATATTACTGAAGAAGGAAAACATCACTATACTAATATACAAACCCCCTTCTATTACATTTAACATACTGAAAAATACATTACATACATTACAAGTCGAATAATAAACAGAAGAACAACGCATTTTATTCTAGGAGTTATAAACATCAACTTATTAAAAGGAAACAAACAACAAATGAATACAAAAACGTATTGAAGGAAAACGGATACAATGTGGAAAACAAAATATCAAATAAATTCTTCACAAGGCATAATAACAATGGAAATAATTCAATACTCGATCACGTCATCACGAACGCACAACTTATAGACGACATCAAAATAGAGTTTTCAAATATATCCGACCACTGTGCAATCAATTCAAAAATAAAAGAAAGAAGGAAAATAAAACTAAAATATCAATACTTCAAAACTACAACAACAAACCAACCAAAACTAACAGAAGAAATAACATCGATGAACACACATTCTATAAACAGCTTCGAGAAGCTATCAAAAACGTTGCAAAGAATGATAGAAAAAAACCAAATAAAATCAAAAGAAGAACAGAAACCTCCGGATAAATACCTTTATAATGAAACAAATAAAACAAAGAAACAAACTTAAAAAAAACATCTCAAAAATCAAAACAATGAATTAATAAGCAACAAGCAAACGAAATTAACAACAGCACAAATTAAAGAACAAAAAACGCAATACTACAAAAACAAACTTCAAATAAATAAAGATAATCCAAACGAATTGTGGAAAATGACCAAACTAACCTACATAGAAGAAATAATAAAAAAACAGGCACTACAAATAAATCGAAAGAAATAGCCGACAAAATAAACGCATATTTCGCAAATATTGGCAAAGAACTTGCAGAAAAACAAATAAGAAGCAGCCAAACAACACCCGTAACAACAAAAACAAAGAGGCAAATCGAAACCCTCATCTTCCGAAAAACAACACAAGAAGAAATTAACTACATAATAACAAATTTAAAGAACCATAAAACAGCGGGCTTTGATAAGATAACAAACGAAATCTTAAAACGAAACAGAACAATATTAACAGCTATTCTTGTAGAAATCATAAATACAGTACTCGAAGAAGGAATATATCCTGAATATATGAAAACAAGCACAATTATACCAATTTACAAAAAAGGAGACAAAACCAACCAGGAAAATTACAGACCCCTTTCATTATTGTCAACACTAAATAAAGTATTAGAGAAAACCGTCCAAATTCAAATCACCAATCACTTGCTTAAAAACAAAATTATCAACCAAGAACAATATGCCTACCAACAACATTCAGGAACGATATCGGCCACACAAGATCTCATACACCACATATCATCCAAGATGGACAAGAAACAACTAGTATTAGCTATATACATTGACATGAGAAAAGCCTTCGACACTATATCAAAACCAAAATTAATCGAAAAACTTAAGGCAATAGGAATAACGGGAAAGGAGCTAAACATATTGAACACTTATCAAACAGAACACAAAAACCAAAGTAAATAATGCAGAAAGCCAACCACTTGTAGCTGAATATGGAATACCACAAGGAGGAAACCTTCCACCAATCTTATATATTATATGTACAAACGATCTGCTGGAAATGACTTGAAAGGAAAACCACATATCTATGCAGATGACACCTGTATAGTTTACACGGGATAAAACCATAGAGGAATAGAAGACAATATGAACGAAGATATAAAACTGCTGGAAAACTAGTTTTTCAATAACTTGCTAACAATAAACGAAGCAAAAATAGAATATATGATATTCTCAAATGATAAAACAACCATAAACATCACGATCAAGAATACAAACATAAAAAATAAAAAAAGTCAATTATCTAGGACTTAAAATACAAAGCAACCTGAAATGGGAACAACACATAGAAACGCTTAAAAAAGGGAACTCTAAAACTATCGCCGATATAATGAAAATCAGAAACTACGTACCGGAAGAGAAAAAGAAACAAATATACCATGCACTGTTTACATCAAAAAACAACTATCTCTGCAACATATGGGGAAACACAACTGAAAAAACCTGAATAAACTACAGACACAACAAAACAAAATATTAAAAATACTCTACAAACTGGACCGAAGAACAAATACAGCAGAATTATATAAGAAAACTAAAAAGCTTAATGTAAGAAACATGATAGAACTAAGTAATCTACTATTAATATATAAAATTTAAAACAACCTAACAAAAACGAACATGACACTAACAAATAATAAACAATTCCATCAACATAATACAAGAAAGTCAGATCTGAGAACAGAAAAATTTACAACAACAAAACGTACATAAAACTTAACAACGAAAACAATAAATAAATATAACAATCTGAACAAACACATAAGATAACTAAAATACATACCTTTTAAACTAAAAATAAAAAACCTAATTTTAAATAATAAGATCTAAACAAGAGGAATGAAGAAGACCGACAACATCCTTCAATACCATTAACCCAGGAGGGGAGAGAAATCACACAACTCCCGAGGTGAAGACAGAATGAAGAAAACATGCAATATTTTAAACAGTATTATTAATGATATTATATAGAATGGTATTTATATGAGCTATTTATTGTACTGGTATAAATTTAAAATAAACTATTATTATTTAAAAATGAAGTAATGAAAGGAAAGAATTGATATCGACTCAGATATGACCTAGAAATAAATAGAAGTGCAGAAGGAAATCAGTAAAATAGCTAAAGGGGAAAGAAATAAGGGAAACCATGCTATAGTAGGCTACAAAAAAACGAATCTTAAACAATAAGGTCCTAAGATGGGATGAAAATAAGAGAACACTGTGGGACTATAATTCAAAACACTAAAAACAAATAAAAATGATGTACACCAGGTAACACGTAAAGCAATGGAAAAGGATATGGAACTGGATGCAACTAAATAAGACACATGCAGGAAAAATAACATGAGCAAGGACAAATATTCACCAAGCATAAAAAGGAAGAACAAAGATGAAGTACGAAACAAAAATAAAACATACAGAATTGGGACGTGGAATATAAGAAGTCTAAACGGCAAAGTACATGAACTGATAAAAGAAGTAGAGAAACTGAATATACACATTTTAGGCATCACTGAAACAAATAAAAAAGGACAAGGGATGATCGAGATGAACAGAGGTCACATTATGATATACAGTGGGGCAATGTTAGGCGAAAGAGCAACAGAAGGGGTAGCTTGCATAATAAATGAAGGGCTAGCCGAAAACATCATTAAGTGGGACTTTGTATCGAAGAGAGTTCTAAAAGTTTGCCTAGAGGTGGGAAAAATACAAAAGTAACGATAATAATAGCTTATAGACCGAACGAGGACGCCACAGCCAAGAAGAAAGACTAATTCTGGGAGAATCTAACCGAAATAACAGAAAATATGAGTGATAGATTAGAGGTCATTGGCGATCTAAATGGTAGAGTAGGTAAAAGGAGAAATGACGCAGTCGACGTAATAGGAACAGAGGGAGAGAGCCACCGAAACAACAACGGAGACAGAATAATAAATTTCTGTGAAGAAAATAACCTAATAGTAACTAACACTTTCTGCGCCCACAGAGAGACACACAAGTTTACAAGAGAAGTAAAGAGCAGGAAAGAAAGATCGATTATAGATTATGTACTAATCAACAGAAAATTTAGAAAAGAGGCGATAGACGTAAAAGTGAGAAGAGGCCCTGAAATCTATAGTGACCTTTATCTATTACTCGCAAAAGTGAAATTTGAAATGGAAAGAGCACAAGACCACAACAAACAATGTAAGAATTCGAGGCCCATAGAATCAATCAAGACCTATAAATTGCAGGATATGGTAACAGCAAGCTAATTCAGAGAAGACACCGACAGGAAGCTAGAAGCAAACCTGAGAGAAGAAGATGACAGCAAACTACAAAATATGTGGCAAAAGTTTAAGTAAATCATTATAGAAACAGCTAAAGAAAAGTGTGGCACAATAATGAACATTAAAAGTAAGAAACAAACAAGATGGTGGAACCGGGATATTAAAGAGCAAGTGAAAATAAAAAAGATAAATGGAAGGCTTACCTGAATAAGAAAACAGATGAGTGCTACGCAAAATATAAGCAACAAAGAATAAAGGTAAAAGAGCTTGTAAAACAAGCCAAACAACAAACCTGGGAGGAATTCGGCAGGAAAATGGAGGAAGACGGCCTCACAAACCAGAAGCTGTTCTACAAAACGCCGAAGAACATAAGAGAAAAGAAACAACATCAAATAAAGCAAGTAAAATCCAAAGACGGCAGAAACATGAGGGAAAGTAAAGAGATCATGCCACGGTGGAGGGAATATTTCCAAGAGTTACTAACAACGGAGCAGCAAGAAGTTAAGGATGTAACCAGTAATGAAGAGACTCAGGAGGAGCACGTATCCAGGCAAGATGTTGATATAGAACACGCTATACAAATAGAAGAAGTCACAGAAGCAATTAGACAACTGAAACGGGGGAAAGCAGCAGGCCACGATAGAATAAATGCAGAGATGTTGAAAAACCTGGGAGAAAAAGGCATAGACACCATAACAAGGATCTTCAACAAAGCATGGCAAATAGGAAAAGTCCCAGAAGATTGGAGAACGGGCATTATATTTCCAGTTTTTAAGAAGGGAGATAGTAGGGAATGCACCAACTACCGGGGAATTACACCCTTAAGCGTGGTAGCTAAACTATATGAACGCATATTGGATAAACGCCTAAGGAACATCGTAGAAGTACATCTGAATGAACAACAGAGTGGCTTCAGGAAAGGACACAGTATCCAGGACCACATTTTTAGTATAAAGCAAATTTTAGAAAAACAAAGGAACACGAAAACAGATTTGTATATGACGTTCATTGACTTGGAAAAGGCGTTCGACAGGGTCCCATAAAATGTAGTATGGAACAGCCTCAGACGTAGAAATATAAGCAGAACACTAATAAAAGCAATAAAAAGCCTATATTACAGAAACCAGAACTACGTGAGAAAAGACAACTTACAGTCAGAAACGTTTGAAATTAACAACGGCTTGAGATAAGGTGGAGTCCTGAGTCCAACCTTATTCATAATAGTAACGGATGACATCATAAAGGCAGTATCTGAGAAAACGAAAAAATATCACGTGGACTACAACTCAAGTGAAAATTGGAGAATGTGCTTATGTGGACGACATAATGATCTGCACTGGAAAAGAGAAAGACCTCCAGGAAAATCTAAAGATATGGGAAAAGGAACTAGAGAAAAGAAATATGAAAATTTACACAGGTAAAACGAAAACAATGATACTGAGTAAACAAGAAGAAAAGACCACCAACTTAGAAATAAATAAACAAAGAATAGAGACAGTAGATAAATTCAAATACCTAGGGGTAACGATCGACAAAGAAGGAAATATGGAGACTGAGATAAACGAAAGAATAAGTAGTGCGACCAGATTATACCACACCCTAAGCAAACCTTTACTAGGTAATAAAGAGATAAACAGAAAAACAAAAATGACAATATATAGGACTATTTTTAGACCTATACTAACTTTTGGAAGTGAAAGCTGGGTACTTCCAAATAAAACCAAAAGCAAAATTCAAGCGATAGACATGAAGTTCCTTAGAAAAGTGAAAGGAATAACGAAAATGGATAGAATAAGAAACGATATAGTCAGGAAAGAACTGGGAATAGAACCAATCTTCGATATAATAGAGAGGCAACAACTGAAATGGTTGGGACAAATGTGCAGGATGGACGAGATCGACAAGTAAAACAAATATGGGAAACAGGTGTGTGCGCGAGAAGACCAAAGAAAACGTGGAATACACAATTAGAGGAAATATTATCAAGAAGAGGAAAATCATGGGCGGAAGGCAAAACGGTCGCCAGAAATAAAAAGAAGTGGACAAATTTCGTATACCGCAGAGACCAAGTGTGAATTAATTACTGTAAACTTAAATTGTACACCTTACACCTTACGGTAAAAGGTTATTGATGATATATATATATATATATATATATATATATATATATATATATATATATATATATATATATATATATATATATATTGTTACGTTTTTATTGCCCTACGTTCGGGACTACAAATGTTACGTTTTTGTTTACTCTGCCTATTTTATTAGTGTTGAATATTTAAGCATTTACTTGTTTTGTAACTTTTTGTTCTTTCTCTTATCTCAGGTTCAATAGTAGGTTCACTCATAACTAAATAGAGTTTTGTTCAAATACTTTAATGACTTGAAAATAACCAAAAATATTAAAACGTCTAATATAAACTGAACTAAACAAACAAATCAAAAACAAGAGAAAACAAAATTATTAAATAAATAATAAACTATGGCCAACATTAACAAAATAAATCCTATATACACAAGCCAACTTATGTGATAATATGACTCTTGCACTTTACGCAAACTTTCTACTTGCAGTTTTCTTCTTGTGGTTCCTTGATTAATTCGTCCTCTTGTCCCTGCGTTCTCCTTTTGATCCTTTGTTGATTCCCACAAAAGTAAACAGCTACTTTTGTGTGCGAAGTTGAGCTGCTTGAAGTCCTGATTTTTGAATATCTCCGTCACGGCTCCTATCTTGTTGAACTCCTCTCCTGGTTGACTGTCTTCTTCCAGTCCTATGTCCAATCGTTGAAACCCCGTTAATATTTTGTAATGTATTCGTATTAGTATCGCAACATCTCCACCCGCGATCCACACGCGTCTCTCCCACTCGTCAATCTCCTTGTTGATTATTTTCGACTTTCCATTATTCAATTCCCCAAGCGTCTATGCACGAAGTCACCTGTCACCCGTGGTAACCGATCAACAACCTCCATCCGTGGATTGCTTTGTATATTTGTGCATACTTGTTCATATTCACATTTACAATATTTACAATAATTTTTGTTAGCTCGTGCCCTAAATATTATAATTCTATCTAATACCTATATAATAATAACAATAAATCTATTCTAATTAATCTAAATAAATACTACAGTACATCACAATATATATATATTTAAAAAAAAAAAAGAGACAGGTTAAGGTTAAGGATATATATATATATATATATATATATATATATATATATATATATATCCTTTGCCTATATATATATATATATAGGCAAAGGAATAAATAAGTTATATAAATATAAATATAAAAGGCGGAAAGACCCCATATGGGGTCGATAGCCCAATAAAGATCGATTATATATATATATATATATATATATATATATATATACCGGGTGTTCATTTCAAAACTAGCCAGTCTCAATAACTTTTGAATGCAAGTTAACTTGATAAAAACAAAAAACACGTCGATTGATTTTTGGAGGGGGAAGTTTAAAAACAACGTCAAATAAATTTTAGGTGTTGTATATTTATCAGTATTTTATTATTATTTGGTTTTGGTACGTGATATGATTTTATTTTCATATTGTTTAGAAATTGGAAAAAACTATTTTTAACGATGGTGTATACGCTGCAAGAAAGGACAGAACTTATTTTCATATATGGGGCGGAAGATCGTTGTGCTCGTAGGACAAGTCGAGTTTTCAATGAAAGACATCCTGATAAAAAAGTCGGCCACCAGTACGTGCTAAATCTTGTACGAAAATTTGAACAAACTGGGTCCATTTGCAATAAAATCAATAGGAAACCGAGAATTGCAGATGAAGCTGCGCAGATAGAAGTACTAGGTCACTTTAGTATGCGTCATACCAGTTCCATATCGAAAGTAGTTACTTCAACACATGTCTCTCGTGGTACCATACACAAAATTTTAAAACGCAATAAGTTTTTTCCTTACAAAATTGAAATAAATCAACAACTTAATGAGGATGATTACGACAAGAGAATTGAATTTTATGAGTTAATGACTCAAAGGATCGAAGATGAGCCAAAGTTACTCAAAAATATCTGCTTTAGTGACGAGTCCACTTTTTTTTTTGAACGGGCATGTGAATAGGCATAATTGCAGGTATTGGGACAATGTCAATCCACATTTATTTCGGCAGGATCATACTCAGTTTCCACAAAAAATAAATGTGTGGGCTAGTATTCTTGGGAATGCTATTATTGGGCCCATTTTTATAGAAGAAAACCTGAATGGAGCGTTATATCTCGATATATTAGAAAATCTAATTGATCCATTAATTACCGAATCATTGGAAAGTCAAGTAGATTCAGAAGGAGGTATGCTACTGGACGAACAACTTCTACATTTTCAACAAGATGGAGCTCCAGCGCATTATGCGGTGCCCGTACGAGAATGGCTGGATCAAAGATTTCCTAGAAAATGGATTGGTAGAAGGGGTGATGTGGAATGGCCAGCAAGATCTCCAGATCTGACACCAGTAGATTTTTTTCTCTGGGGTCATTTGAAGAGTGTAGTGTTCAAAACAATTCCCGAAAGTATTGAGGATCTTCGAATGAGAATAGTAGATGAATGTAGGCGAATTAATCCGCAAATTTTCGAAAATGTTTGCGACGAATTTAAAAATATTCTATACTATTGTCTAGCAAATAATGGAGCGCATTTTGAACATTTAATAAAATAATTTTTTAATTGAGAAAACAATATGATTTATAGATTATTTATATTGAGATATTATCAATGTATTAATTAAGGTATATTTGTTTATTGACTGTAAAATTTAATGTGTACATAAAATGTGAAAACCAAATCAACTCTTGAAATGAACATCAGCACAATTTATTTTTGAAAAATATATTTTGCTTTTGAAAACTTGCTAACGTAAATATATGTTTGTTACACCTCTTGATTGTATTTGTTTAAAGCTTAAATCAAGGTGTCACAACAAAGAGGTGTAATTTAAAATTTGTAAGAAAAGTGAAAGTCGCAAGGGGGAGGGGGTAATATTTTATATTCAATTACCATGGTTTTTAAGATTTGCCCCGAAAACTGGTTCAATTTGTTCTATTTTTGTTTCATTGAAAGGAACTTAAATTTGTTCAATATAATTTGTTTCGGATTTTTTCTTATTTATTTATTTTTTCCAAAACGAATCGACAAAAATCTTTGTTTATTACGCCACTGGATTAGGTTTTTTTAAAGCTTTAAAATGAGGTATCGCAAGGTGGGGGGTGCCATTTGAAATTTCAAAGTGGGGGTGGCTAGGGGGGAGGGGGTAACACCTAAAATTTATTTGACGAATTTTTAAACTTCCCCCTCCAAAAATCAATCGACGTGTTTTTTGGTTTTATCAAGTTAACTTGCATTCAAAAGTTATTGAGACTGGCTACTTTTGAAATGAACACCCGGTATATATATATATATATATATATATATAAATATAAAATATCAATTAATATGCAAAAAAAATATTTAAAAAATTTAATAATCATAAGTGTCCCTAGTATTTTTGCCTTTAATTTCGACTGTGCATGACCGTTGATAAAGCGTGGGCGACGCTCGAGTCGTACTTATCGTTGCTCTTGTATTGATTTAGCCAGTCGCTGGTGAGCGCCGTGAAGCACGTTTAGCTCTTTACTGCACGCAGTGTGCTCTAACCTTTTCTTGAGGCCACTACACAGAAATCCATTGCTCAATAACAACAGTTTTACAGTTTTACTAGTGAAGTGAAATCGGTAAATAAACACCCACTCAACGTCAACGTGCGACGAGTAAGTACTAAATTCGCTGCATTGCGATTATTTTTATTATTTGCATGCAATGTGCAATTGCCGCAGAATTCATTGCGCTTCTCTGGGAAATTTAAAATGAGTCACCTGTTATCACGTTTCCTCTAATAAGAAGAGATTAACACTTTGCAAACTTGATTATTTGTAATGCGAAAAATAAGTTATTCCCATAGGAATTACGCATTTTATCGTTTAATATGATTGGGCGCTGTAAAAATATCACAATTTGCGGTAATTTTATTTGTTTTAGTCAATATTAAATTACAATTAATGGTCAGATATGTGCAGTTTTTTCGTGGATTATTTTCTAGCAATTTCGCACGTCAAATATATGAGCAAATACTTAGATAGCAGTTTTTTTTTTTGTTAAGCATCAACTTATACAATTATAGACAAATTACGATTATGTAATACACGTTTTAATGGTTCCAATATATATTGTTGTTATCTTCCATCATTTGCCAAAATACTTTCACAATTATGGGAATTGGAATGTAATGCAATTAATATCATTATAGCATTATGTATTATTATTATGTATTATTTATTTATCAGCATCAATATTTCTGTTAAACTTTTAATTACCCCCTGATTTTCTTAACATAAAATAAGCAAAACAACTAAACAAATGAAAGATAGGCTTTATTTACTTCTACTACTGATTACATTATATTGTACACAAAATAATAACAAATGCCTTTTTATATCCAAAAATATGTCATTAAGTATTCATTACCACACAAGTCAACAAAATGCACACAAATACAACTGATGAAATTTCATAGAAAGTGTTTCATTTCCTATCAATGGAAATTCAATTCGTTTGAATCAATTACTCAATGCAGTTTCTTGAATAGCCCGCTATTATTTGATTTCGTATTGATGAAATTTGGATACAAATTTTCTTTAATAAATTCTCAGTTGTCAGATACGTAGGCTCGGTTTAAAATAGCATTGCTACGTTTAAATGTTTGAGAAAATGCACCTAAAAATAACAAAACGCATGTTAGATGTGTCTAGTATTTATAAAGCACTAGATAAATTTAAGTAAGTTTATAATCCTCAAGTAAATTCTGCTCGTATAACTCAGCTAATTTTACTCTTCCCCTTACATTTTCCAGGCTTTCGGTGATGTGAATTACTTGAAAATCTATTTATAATTGAGGTACCAATATTAAATATTTAAACAGTATTTATATTAGTTTTTGAAATTGTTTGACACGATACTTAAATGCTTCATAAAAATTAAATGAATTATGGAGTATTCTGAATCAAGTTTTTTTTTTACGATTCCTAGACATTTATTTCAATATTATTATCAATTTCCCTATGCGCTTTTTCGAATATATGTAAATTTTGTAATACAAGTGAAAGTTTCTGTTATTATTTATGTTATTTGTTGAAAAAATGTGGAAGTTAATAGCTATTTATGGTATAAGTGAATAAAGTTGAATTTTATCCACGAAAAAATAGTTCCGCGCAAAAGGCGAAGCGAGTGCCACAATATTTGCGAGTAGATAAAACCGATTTATTAACTTATATCATACAATTTTTTGTCCAATTCGTTAACAGAATTGAAGAATTTACGTGAAGTGTCACATTGCCAGGTGACAACAAAATTTCAAGGATAGTGCGTATTTACGTATGTTTTTACTTTATTCACGTTGTCAATGGTTATAGTGGATAAAGTGAAAATGTAAACATTTTATTCACCCATTCGATTAAAGTGTTGTTTTAACAATGAGATTCAATATTCATAATGAGCATTTTAATAACGCGAATCGGAAAAAAATATTACATAAAAGCCTGGACCTTATGTTATTTCTCTACATATTTCCCTTACATTTCCCTTACATTTTCCAGACTTTCGGTGATGTGAATTACTTGAAAGCCTTTATAATTGAGGTACCAATTTTAAATATTTAAACAATATTTATATTAGTTTTTGAAATTGTTTGACTAAATACTTAAATACTCAATAAAAATGAAATGAATTCTGGAGTATTTTGAATCAAGTCTTTTTTGACATTAATACATATTTAATTTTAGTGCAAATTTTGTGATTTTTTTTTTTATTTCCCTATGCGCTTTTTGAATATACAGGGTGTCCTAAATAGAGTGTGATTGCATGGGTATCTTTCTTATTCTTAAAGCTAGAGATATAGTTATATCGGCAATATTGTGCAGTTTTATATTCTGGTTCTGATTATGATGAAAAATTTTCAAAAGTCGTAGCAGTTAGAAGATATTCTAAAAAAACTAAAAATCATGATTTTCTAAAAACTCCGATATATTCATAATTATTAAAGATGCGGAAAAAAGTTTAAACTGAAAGTTCCTTTATTGAATCGCACAAACTTGAGAATTAAGTGAAAACAACAGTCAAGATGGCGGTTTCCGAGATATTAATACCAACTTTCTTATTTTAAATGGCCGCCATATTAGATTTTTATACGTCTGAATAGACTTTCTTTTCCTCTTTTTAACGATGTATAACAACCTACGTCAAAATGAAAAATATGGGAAATATTAATTATTCAAATTTTTATTTTTATTTTTTAATTATTTTTAAAACAAATGTACTGTCAGATTTTGAGCATTTTTATAATTTATTGTTGTTTACTACTTAATTATATTACGTTTTTTTTATTTGTTTTACATTTGTTTTAAAAATAATTCATAGAATAAAAATAAAAATAGGAACAATTGATATATCCCATATATTTTATTTTGACATAGGTTGTTGTACATCGTTGAAAAGAGAAACAAAACGTCGATTTAGTCGTGTAAAAATCAAATATGGCGGCCATTTAAAATAAGAAAGTTGCTATTTAAATATCGGAAACAGCCATCTTGACTTTTGTTTTGACTTGATTCTTAAGTTTGTGCAATGGAACCAAGTAACTTTTATTTTAAACTTATTTCCGTATCTTTAATAATTATGGAAATATCGTAGATTTTAGAAAATAGCAATTTTTAGTTTTCTAGAATAATTTCTAAACTGCTCGGACTTTTTAAAATGTTTCAATATAATCTGATCTAGTATAGTATGGCATAGTATAGTATTTATTGGTGTTCACTAACTGCACAGTTTTACACAAGTCAAAAGAAGAATATACAATTCGAGTCAGGCAGCACTTAATACTAACATAAATACAATAATAAAAATATTTGGCCTATTTTTTTTCGAAAATTGTATAAATTATATCTGAATTTTGAATATGAGAATTCAAAAATTCTCTAAAATTTCCACGAAATTCAGTAAAATTATTGAAAATACAATAAAAATGTCACAAAATCTTATGAAATTTTATCTGAATGTCAAGGATTCAAAATATCCCTAATTTTTCCACTAAAATTGGGAAGTCCTAAGAAATTCATCAACATCTATTATCAAATGTATAATTTCTTTTTTTTTACAAAAATCACAATCGTTTTGGAAAACGCATTAAAATTTCCCAGAAAATTCAATAATTATTTCTGGGATTCTCTAAAATAATCCTTGAAAATTCCAAAAAATTAACAATATTTCGCCACAGTTCTAGGAAATTCGATATGATTTCTACCAAATGAAAAAGAAGTGAATCATCAATCAACACTTTCAGAAAGAGCAATTCATTTTTTCAGTAAATTAAATCAAATTTCAGAGAATACACCCAACATTCTGGAAAATCGATACAAATTTCATAAAACTTTGAGGGAATGTCTCAAATCTTTGTGAAATTTGATGGGATTTGTATAGAAGAATCTGTAGATGAGCATGTTTTGGTTTAGTGCTATACAAAACTGCATGACATTGCCCATTTAACCAGATCTCTACCTTTCAAAATAACAAAGATATCCATCCAATCCTACTCTATTTAGGACACCCTGTATATAAATTGTGTAATACAAGTGAAAGTTTCTATTATCATTTATGTTATTTTGTTGAAAAAATGTTAACGTTTTTTTATTTTTTTATTTTTATATGAACGCCTGGACCTTATGTTACTACTCTACTTATTTCCCTTACATTTTCCAGGCTTTTGGTGATGTGAATTACTTGAAATTCTATTTCTAATTGTGGTACCAATATTAAATATTTAGACACTATTTATATTAGTTTTTGAAATTGTTTGACAAAATACTTAAATACTCAATAAAAATTAATTTAATTCTGGAATATTTTAAATCAAGTATTTTTTGACGATTCCTAGATATTTAATTTTGTTTCAAATTTTGTGAAATTTTATGAATTCGTTTTTATAATATATATAGATTTTGTAATACATGTGAAAGTTTCTGTTATTATTTATGTTACTTTGTTGAAAACATGTCGACGTTTTAAAAAAATATTTTTACATAAAAGCTTGGCCCTTTTGTTACTATTCTACAAATTTCCCTCCTCTATTAAGATACTTAGTGTCTCGTCTGATCAGTTTCTATATTATGTAACACTTCTTATAAAATTTAAAGAAAATGTATAGGCAATGATGAAATTGATAAGCGTCTGTTGTCTATCATTTTTTCATCAACTTTCTGCACCACATCATCTTTAATGACAGTGAAATGGGAATTTTACAAATTTCGCTTGTGGAATTTGTTATTTAATTATTGGGGGTCATTTATTGCACCCGATTGATAATACGGAATGAAAATTAGAGGAATAATATTATCCGATAGTAAGTTTTAAAAGACTAATCGTACATTTAGTTTGCAAAAATATATTTTTTTATATTTAAATTATTAAAACTTAACTGCAATCAGTGTAGGGAGCTCCTTAATTCATTTTAGGAACGGGAGATGGCGCTCACATGCCCCTCTCACACATTACTTTCACAGTGCCACTTTGTGAATACGAATGTGTATTTGGGAATTATAAATAATTTCGGACTGGACTGGACTGACGAGATTCAATCAGGCCGAAACCGGTCTTCAATTATCCGCAGAAGTATTTCCCAAATGTAGATTCCAATTTTATGGGAATTATACATAACTTAAGACTGGACTGACGCGATCCAATTAGGTCGAAACCGGTCTCCAATTGTCCGCGGAAGTATTTCTCAAATGCAGATTTTAATTTTATGAGAATTACAAATAACTTAGGACTGGACTGACGAGATCCAATTAGGTCGAAACCAGTCTCCAATTGTCCGAGGAATTATTTCCCAAATGCAGATTCCAATTTTATGGGAAGTATAAATAACTTGGAACTGGACTGGACTGACGATCCAATTAGGTCGAAACCAGTCTCCAATTGTCCGCGGAATTATTTCCTAAATGCTGATTTCAATTTTATGGGAATTATAAATAACTTAGGATTGGACTGGACTGACGATCCAATTAGGTCGAAATCGGTCTCAAATTGTCGCGGAAGTATTTCCCAAATGCAGATTCCAGTTTTACAATTTTAAATTGTTAAACCTGAGAGTGCATGATTCCTTACATTTAAGTAACAATATATGCTGTTCCTAGTAAATCAAGAATGCTCTTAATGTTAAAAAATATATTTTGTCAAGTACCCAATGTACTTGAACTTATTGAACTTCATTACCAAAAATTCAAATTTATAAACAAAAAAAAACAAAGATTCTGGCAAGTACCGAGAATAAATTTCTGAACAGTTCAGTGAAATGCTCTCTTTATCCAAAAATATGTCATTAAGTATTCATTACCACGCAAGTCCACAAAATACACACAAATACAACTGATGAAATTTCTTAGAAAGTGTTTCATTTCATATCAATGGAAATTCAATTTGTTTGAATCAATTAGTTAATGCAGTTTCTTGAATAACTCGCTATTGTTTGATTTAGTATTGACGAAATTCACCTTCATCCCTTCGAACATAACAAGCTAAAGGAACTTTCGTATTCTTTATTTGTCTTCATTAGTTTGATTAGTTTTTTAAGAAAGGAATTTAATTCCATTTAATTACAAGTTAATTATATATTTACATTAATTCGTAATAAAATTGGAAATATAATTAAAAAGTAGAAAATGTCGAAATATTGTAGTTAATAATTATATTATGCTAATACGTACTGTTATTAATCAATTTAGTAATTACAAACAATAAAATTCTTAATGAATTAAACTTTAATTAAAAAGTAAGAACTATCAAGGTACTGTTATTATGTTTTGCTGGTACATTGTATTTATAATCTTTCATAAAATTTAATGTCTGGTATTAAAACGGAATTAACAATCATATGACGTAGCAGATAACATGTGGGACTGTTAAAAATTATCTGCCGTTGTTAAAGAAAGAGGCATATCTAGACGTAATCATTTCTTATCATATCGTTGTCACAATGGAATGTGCTTCGTGCCATTGCTGATAATCTAAAATAATAATAAATACTGGCTTCTGAGACTGCGCGATAACTCGTTAAAATAATAATAATACGAATAGGTAATCAAATTCAGCCATTAAGGAAAACGCTAATTCGATCATATTTTTGCCTAGGTTAACATATTTTTAATTAATATCCTTATCAAGGCATTTCTTATCATTCTGATTTAATTTATAAATCCATGTTATCGTTCACAATTATTTCATGATGCATTACGGATACTATAAACGTGCCACCGTTGGTTGTAAAACATTTTTTCGCATACATTGTTTTGCTAATTTCTGTTCATGATTTTTCAAAATTTATTGTACTTGAATGAAAGTATAAATTAACAGACGATTTTCCTGATATTGTTGAAAATGTAGTTAGGTAAGGCAGAAAGTCCGAAGCCCAATAGCCTAATAAAGATTGTCTATCTCTCTCTCTCTCTTTCTCTCTGGTAACGTTATGTCTGGCCCAGGCAGAAGAAACAAAAGGAAACTTGAAAGAAAACAAAAATTATTTAAAAGGTGCATAAAAAAACAATTTTACAAAAGTAAACAGTGCAGAAATCAAACCGGCAACAAAATGAGTTTCGTTTTATACTGTCCCTATTACAGTGTAAATATGTTATGCTATGTGTTTTACTGATTGTATTGATGATGAGTATGGCATTTGAACTTTTACAATGAAAACTATGTTGTTGTGATGTATTTTTAAATTATATTTACATCCGACCACACTTAAGTGGCAAAGTTTGTTAAAATGACATAAATGACATTCATGAAGAAGAATAATGATTTGAAGAATAGAATTTGAAGGTAATAAAGAATTCATGACATTCATGAAGTTTTTAGCCCATTGAAATGTTTTTTTTTTCCTTTTTCAAAGACCCAGTTTTCATGTACGATTATGGCGATTCCAGAACAAATAAACAAAACACAAACTCTTTGATCTATCTGAGAACGTGAAAATGTTTGAAAAAAACGCAAACAAAGCAGAAACAAACACTAACGAAATGTTTGCTTCAATTTGTTGCAAAAATGTTTCGAAACATTTGTTTCAGTTTTGTTTGTTTGTTCTGAATACGGCATAAAATATTCCCCAAATTCAATTTTTTTAAATAAAAAAAAAGTTTGGATGTGCCTAAAATAGTTTCATTGTTTTTCGTCATGAACCACATTCTTATCATATAATCTCAAGATTATCATGGAAAAATCATCAATATTATCATGCATTATTATCATGGAAATCCATAGTTCAACATTTTGTAATTCTAAATTTCAACTTTACAGAAAATACGCATTCTTTATGAGTTGTTATCTTATAATAATTTGAAAATTATTTTTTTAAAACAACTTATGTTATTTAACACACATATTGTGAGTATGTTGTTGAATAGAGATTTATTCTTGAAACCCTATAATTTAGTTTATTCTCCTCTGATTGCGAACATTTTGAAAACAAACATTTTATTTATTAAATAACATAGAATATTTTTAATATTTTATTCTATTTTAGATTATAATCTTGTTTATAAGCACCCAACTGCGGGCATAAAATGGCCTCCATGGCACAGAGTAATAAAAAAATACCAAGCAACTGTTTGGTTAAATTATTCAAACAAGCTTTGATATCAAACATTTATTAACATTAAGGAAAATCATACATTACTATTTATGTACAGTGTGTTCGATAAATAGCGCTCAAGACTAGAGCGACTTAAATTGTTATATAACCATCGACAAGAATATATACTGTTAAATGGGATAATCTTTGCTAAAAGTTGGTGAAAAAAAATCTTTTTTAAACACCTTCATTTATTTGTTGTGACGTCACCGACACAATTTTTAAATGGCTCTGTATTAATTTTTTAATGATTTTGTAGTTCATTTTAAGTACTTTGCTTGCTTGCTTTAAGATAGTAAACTATCGTTTAATTTACTTTGCACCAGTTTAGATTTTTTAGTAGGGTTACAAGTACTATGAATTTTTTGCAAAAAATGTAATAAACTGATTTAAGCTAGTAGGCTGTTAAATCTGAAATTCTGTGGAACAAAAATCATTTACTCTCGCATTTGGACCGACAAAATATGAATACAAACTCCAGTAAAGAAAAATTACATATTTCAGGAATTTCTCGAGAAATTTGAGTGAATATCTCTGAGAAATTAAAAAACTGCAAATTTCTCGAGAAATTCTTAAGGAAAAACACTATCATAAATACATATATATATATATATATATATATATATATATATATATATATATATATATAATCGATCTTTATTGGGCTATCGACCCCATATGGGGTCTTTCCGCCTACATTTTTTTACATTTTACATTGTTTTAAGAATATGATTTTGGTAATCTACTAATTTGAAAACCAGGTCTTTTTTTTAGTTTCAAGAACAGAGTTTTACACAAGTCAAAGTTTACAAATCTTATACAGTATTTAAGTAACTGAGTGTATATACATAAAAACAAAAATTACAAATAATACCAACAAAAAAAAGTTGCTCAATTAAGTGATCAGTATTATTCTGTTGGGAAAACCAAAAAAATCCGCTTACTTCCGGGGCTAATCGGCAATATCCGAAATTTTGCGTTATCGATTTTATGTTTTTCTAAAGTTATTTTAATTTTATAAAAAAAACAATGGCATTTTCTCATTGCCATTTTTTAGCTCTGCAAAACAGCGTTTATAAATTTTGAGTACAACATTTCGTTTCGAAGAAACCATCATCAACTTTATATTTTTATATGTTACTGACCAATAAATAGCGCAACTTTTTTTTGTTATTGACTGCCTTTGTAACTTCTACGGTTTCCGAGATCCCCATGCTGTTGATCCTTATCTTGGACACCCTGTATACAGATATCACACATATTCTATATATTACAGCTGCACTATTCACTATTCTTTAGCATCACTATTCATGAAGTCTTCAATGGAGCAAAAAGCTTTGGCAACTAAAGTACACCTTTAATTTTTAGGGATCGAACATTCGATAGTTTAACATATTTAAATTATACAATTTCAAAAACATATTTTATTCAACATACGAGTTTCCTTGTTCCATACAGTGTATCAAATCCTTCACAATTTATATCTCGAATAAATATTTTACACATCAATTTCAAGTATACTACTCGATTTTTTCTTTTATAATTTCATCATGCTCTTGATAACCTTTTAATTCTACTCTTTGGTGTTTCAAAATTAGCGTTTTTATAAAGATTGTTTTCGTGTAATCAAATTAAATTTCGAAATCAAATCAATCAAATTTCGAAATTTTCGAAAAATTTCACGAAATCAAATTATATATTCGTGTATATACTATATGTGGCTAAATGACAAATGATATACCTGCTTTAATAAATATTAATATTTTTTAATCCACTGTACTAATTCATCGTAACGCAGATTTTTGAAAAAATTATACCTTAATGAACATCATTAAAGAAAAAAACTCTGAAATAAGTTGAATTCTCACTGTGGAGCAATTCTCATACACAATGATTTTTAAAAAAGGTTTATTCTCGTGTCTACACAATGATTAGAAAATTGTTATCATTTCAGACCTCAATTTGTGAACAAAATTAACTATATTAAAAGGAGTGTGTAAAACAGTCAACTTTTTACATAGAATGATTATGAAATTCATAAATCCAGGACTTCATAAATCCACACCAAATCGGTGAAATTATCATTTAATGGTTATAAAATTCACTAAATTTTGTCGAAGGTACAAATTTTATTCTTACATCTGCAAATACATAGCAGATACATCTGAGAACTTACAAAATCTTGTAAGATCTAATATGATCTCTTGTAAGTGTAGATTCATCTACAGAGAGCTGTAGAATCAAAAGTTAGTACTACAAACGTAGTTGAATATTTAATCACAAATCTTGTATGATCTAATATATTCTCTTGTAAGTGTAGATTCATCTACAGAGAGCTGTACAAACAAAAGTTAGTACTTCAAATATAATTGAATATTTAATCACAAATCTCGTATGATCTAATATGATCTCTTGTAACTGTAATTTCATCTACATAGAGCCGTAGAATCAAAAGTTAGAATAACAAATTTTTAATCACATGAGAAAACATGTCAAGACCATATTAGTTTACGTGCACTTTTTTTTAATTTTTTTTTTTGTCCAATTCGCATTTTAAAAATGCTCATTATGTTGTATATTGAATCTCATCGTTAAAATTACACTTTAATCGAATGGGTGAATAAAATGTTTACATTTTCACTTTATTCATTATAACCATTTACAACGTGAATAAAGTAAAAAAATAGGTAAATTCGCACTATCCTTGAAATTTTCGTTATCACCTGACAATGTGACACTGCACGCAAATTCTTCAATTCTGATAACGAATTGGAAAAAATCTTGTATGATACACGTGAATAAAGCAATTTTATGTACTCGAAAACATTATCGCACTGGGCTTCGCCTCTTGCTCTAAACTGTTTTACCGTGGATAAAATTCGACTTTATTCACTTATACCATAAATAGCTTTTATCATGAATTCTTTGAGAAACATGCTAAAAACTAAAATGAATCTTCAAGATATTAGGAAGAAATGGTATTTTCTGCAGGCATGAAAAATTGGTCGTCATGTCTAATTGCAATATTGTTGAATAATTCGGTGATTCAAATTAAGAAGAAGAAGAAAACTTACGATAAGGATACACTAGATCAGCGTTTCTCAAAGTGTGCTCCGCGGAGCCCTGGGGTTCCGCGAGCTACCCCAAAGGGCTCCGTGAATTATAAATTGAAATCCGCTAAAAATTAATATATATTAATAAAAAATGAACAAAAAAATTTAGATTATAGATTTTTTTTAGATTTTTAGCGGTTGAGAAACACTGTCCTAAAGTGTGAAGCGTGTGTGAGTGTGTGCGCGTTGCTAACTTGAGTGGCTTTGAGTCACCCTAATTTTGTTCGTACGCCCGAAAGCGAAAAACGACTTGGACGACTCGGGCTGGAGACGTATCGGGCCGGGCCGGGTACAAATAGTCAAAAGTCAGCCCGTGCAGACCATTGTCTCCACCGTCCGCAGATTGCGCCAAGAGTGGTCTTACAAACTGAAATTAAGTGAAATTTTTATAAAGTGAAGTGGAAGAATATTGAGGTATTTTATTTTATTTATTTCTATACATTACTTATACACGGTTAGTTTCTTAAATGCGAGCATGCCGCACATGTGGGTAAATGGTTGGAAGACAATAATGCGGTCTGCCGCGTGGCCGTTTGCTTTTTCAGCTTTTTCTTAGGTTTAGTTTGCATCAGTTTGCTCGCTCCGCGCTGTCGCATATCGCGTGACTATTTGACGTGTATTGGGTTGTCTACCTACACTGTTGTCTTCGTTCGTTCTTGCGTTCGCCTTTATGAAAGTTACCGTGTATATACATTATAAAGCGAATTTTTAATTATTTTTTTAATCTGCAAAGTTATTAAGGATGGATCGTTGGCTTATCAAAGGAACAGCAAAAGTTGCAGGATCTCAACAATCACCTGGACCGTCTACATCCAAAAACATTGTAACTGAAACAACAGTGGATACTTGCACAAATCCAGAAAAAGAGATATCTGCTGCCACTACGAGCATATTACGTGAACCCGCCACTAAGAAAAGGAAATATGATGAAAGCTACCTGTCTCTTGGTTTTGTAGATGCTAACAATGTGCCTCAATGTGTCTTATGCAGCAAGCTTTTTCCAAATAGTTCTATGGTACCCGCTAAAATGCGTCGCCATTTGGAAACCGTACATCCAGAGTTTAAACATAAGAAAGTTGATTATTTTATGCGTAGGCGTGATGAACTCTTAAAGCGACAAAACCTAATTGTTTCAACTTTTAAAACTGGCAATGAGAAGGCCACTGATGCATCATACATTGTCAGTTATCGTATTGCACTGGCAGGCGAAGCTCATACAATAGCTGAGACATTGATCAAGCCTTGTGCAGTCGATATAGCTAAATGTATGCTTGATGAAAGGTTGGCAAAAGAAATAACTAATGTGCCACTATCCAATGACACGGTAGCTCCCCAATTAAGGATTTAGCAGCCAACGTAAAGGCTGAATTGATATCTCGTCTGCAATGTTGTAATTTTTCTCTACAAATGGACGAAAGCACAGACATAGCTGGACTAGCAGTCTTGCTTGTATTTGTCCGATATCAGCAACTAAATTTGCTTGAAGAGGATCTACTTTTGTGTGAACCATTGCCAACCAATACAACTGGTGCCGAAATATTTAATATCGTGGATAACTTTTTTAATGCTCATGGTTTAGATTGGAAAAAATGTGTTGATATCTGCACTGATGGTGCAAAGGCAATGGTAGGATAAACTGCTGGCGCTGTCGCAAAAATCAAGAACATGGCACCAAACTGCACAAATAGCCACTGCATACTTCACCGCCAAGCACTTGCAGTAAATAAAATGCCATTGTCACTTAAAAAGGTCCTTGACGAGTCTGTAAAGATAATAAATTTCATAAAATCGCGACCATTACAAACACGGCTTTTCAAAATTCTATGCGAAGATATGGGAAGCGTTCATAAAGCTTTACTGCTCCATACCGAAGTACGATGGCTGTCTCGAGGGAAAGTACTTGTTCGACTATTCGAGCTGCGTTCCGAATTGGGCACCTTTTTCATGAAAAACAATATGGATTTACAAGAAAGGTTGACAGATAAACTATGGTTGTTTCGACTTGGATACCTCGCCGACTTTTTTTCAAAGATAAACAATGTGAATATGTCACTTCAAGGAAAACAAGTAACAGTGTTCACAGCCAATGATAAAATTCAAGCTTTCAAAAAGAAATTGGAATTTTGGATCACTTGCATTCGCTCTCGTGAGCTAGATAGCTTCCCAATACTTAAAGATTTCTGCGATGAAATTAATGGAGACATTGATGCAAATGACCTTACTATGTTGTGTGATGAAATTTGTCAACATTTGGAAGATATTCTAAACTCGGTCAAACAATATTTTCCAGATGAAGAGAATGAAAAGCTTAAAAATTATACATGGATTAGAAACCCATTCATAGTTCAGAAAAGGCCAGACACATTCACAGTTAAGGAGTACGAAATGTTCGTTGACATGATTACAGATTCCTCACTACAAGCCATATTTGAAAAGCTATCTTTGCCAGAATTTTGGTGCACTTTGACAGAAGAATTTGCAGATTTATCAATGAAAGCTGTTAAAATACTTCTTCCTTTCGCTACGACTTATCTGTGCGAATCTGGCTTTTCTTCATATGCTGGAACAAAAACCAAATACCGCAACAGACTCGATGCAGAAGCTGATATGAGGATTCAACTGTCCTCTATAAAGCCAGACATAAAAGAACTATGTAAAAATAGGAAACAAGTCCATGCGTCCCACTAACAATGAAGTTTGTTTTTATAATATTTAGCAATTATTTGTTGATAAATAAATGATTTTATTGAAGTACAAATAATTTCATTCTTGCTTTTTGTTTATATTTATTTATATAAACTAAAATACTAAAAATAAAATATATTTAAATACATATAAATAAATATATATATATATATATATATATATATATATATATATATATATATATATATATATGCACATACATATGCTTATTGAACCAGTGGGGTTCCGTGGAAATTTGTATGCCTTTGGAGGGCTCCGCCGCTCAAAAAGTTTGAGAACCGCTGCACTAGATTATAGGTTCTAGAATTTAGGCAATGATATAATCATACCGCAGTCACTTACTGGATTTCGGTACTATGCAACAATAAAAAAAGTACTTGGATGATAGTTAAAGTTAAACTCCAAAAATCTTGTCAAGCATAGGTGTAACGAATAACATTGTGCTGTACGAAATTGATTATATTTTGAAATATGAAATATGAAATATTATGAAAATTACCATGACAATTATTTTGACGAATCTTTTTTTTTTTTTCATTTATCAGACTTCTGAAATAATATTATTAAGATATTCCTGTGCCTGGGAGTAATCGTATTCGATGGTGCAATAATAAGTACAAATAGTTGAAAAAGACATGTATATACCGTATTCCATCATTGAGATTATTACAGTATATAGATAGTGTCCCCGCCGTACGAGATTCTTGTTTCTCCTTTATTAATAGAGCTCGAAGAATCTATTTTTGTAAATAAGCAGGATGTCTTGTATTAGGGCTAACAGCAATTAAGTTTTACACTTTAAAACTTGCCCCCAATAATGTAGTTTTTCTATAGAAATGCTTATATCTTTTAAGCCCATTAAGAACATTTTAAAAATTAAATGATCCAAAAGTAACTTCAGGTACTTATCACTATGATGACATTGTTGAATTGTTGTAATTGGCTATATTTTTTTAATAGAGTATTATTTAAAATTGTTACAAAAAATCGCCAGTTTACACTGATAGTTCCCCTTTGCATTCTGCGAGAGTGTTCACTTTTTGTACCGTTTTTTCTAGTGACATAATTGATGTTTATGCATTTATGTATATCGAATGATCAACATCTCATGTATATGTAATATAAAAATATATATATACCGATCATCCATTATAGATATGAATTGTCAAATTCAAGGTCGGCCAAAATGTCACATTGAATAATAGTAGTAGTAGTAGACAATCTTTATTAGGCTTCGACCTATGTGGTCTTTCCGCCTTTTGAATAATAATTTTGACAGTGTACTAGTAAAATACTAATAAGAAATGTCATTGATGTCAACATGTGTTTTGAGGTTATGAGAACTATTAGTTTTTAATAATTTCAGTTGGTTTAATAACAAAACGTAGGTACCGTTGCAATTTTTTAGTTAATAAATTGTGAATATGAGAAAGATACAAAAACGTTTTCAATTCATTCAAAATTGGACAATTGGACTCAAAATTTGAAATAATCATTTAAATATTGTCGCCAAAATTAATTAGTTAAAATACGATTGGTCTTCCTAGTAATTTTATCAATAATGCCTACCCAATGGCACTTTGACAATTCATATCTATAATGGATTTAGTTTATGTAATTGTATTAAGCATGTGCTACTTTTTATTTCTAATCACTGGAATACGACTTCAATTTATTCTTCAATTAGATGAATATCCGCTACTAAGTTCTTCAGCAGTGAATTTGATGGATTTCAGTGCTTCTTGAATACTTTTTCCATTATTCGTTGCATTGGAATGATTTGGTTTAATATGATTGATTAACTGGAGAAACATTGCGACGTAACAAAGGAATAAAGGAAAGCTAGTCAAAGTGGAATATCAGAAGATAAAAATAAACGACGTACAATACAAATGGGATAGAACACAGAAAGGAGTCAAACAAATTGATACGACCATATCAAAAAAACTAATAAATAACAAAAAAGACGAAAAGGACCATAGCAAAGACAACAGAAAAGGAATAACACACGCGAATAAAATAAAAATAGATAAAGAAAAACATACTAAAATAAGAATAAGCACATGGAATATACGAAGCATTAAAGGTAAAGAAGAAGAACACAGAAAGGAGTCAAACAAATTGATTCGACCATATAAAAAAAACTAAGAAATAACAAGAAAGACGAAAAGGACCATAGCGAAGACAACAGAAAAGGAATAACACACGCGAATAAAATAAAAATAGATAAAGAAAAACATACTAAAATAAGAATGAGCACATGGAATATACGAAGCATTAAAGGTAAAGAAAAAGAATTAGTAGAAGAAATGGAAAAACAGAAAATAGAAATACTGGGAATTAAAGAAACAAAAAAGAAAGGCAAAGGAATCCAGAGAATCCGTAGAGGATACTGGCTCATATGGACAGGAGTAGAAGAAAATGAAAGAGCAAGCGGAGGAGTAGGAATAATAATAGCACCGGAAAGAATAAAAGACATGATAAAGGAGAGCCGTATAAACGAGAGGATGATGACTATAGTGATGAACTTGACGGAAGACGAGACATGGACTTTAATTCTAGCATATGGAGTAAACGAAGACGCAAGGAAAGAGGAAAACGATAAGTTCTACGAGAACCTACAAATAGAAATAGACGAGGGAACTGAAAACATAATAATAATGGGAGACCTAAATGGAAGAGTTGGAAATCAGAACGTAGGACTAAATGAAATCCTGGGAAAAGAAGGAGAATATACCAGAAACACAAAATTCAAACACAAAGATATACATAATATCACGAGAACTCAACCATCTGGAAATGAAAGATCATTAATTGACTACGTCCTAATAAACAAAAATAACTGGAGCAAAATAAAGGACATAAAGGTATCAAGACAAGCAGAAATTGGAAGTGACCACCACCTGCTAAGAATGGACATGCAATGGAAATATAAACTAAGACCAGACAAAAGAAGAAATAAAAGTGAAAGAAAAGAAAACACAAACACAAGAAAAATATCGGTATATATTACAAAGTAAGTTCTAAGAAAAAGAGAAAGAAAATAACTGGACATAGAAAGGGAATGGGAGGCATTTAATAATATTATACTGTATGCTGCAAGGGAGTGTGGTGGAACAACAAAATTAGGAAACATAAAGGTGAAGAAAACAGAATGGTGGACAGAGGAATTAAAGAATAAAATTAAATACAAAAAGGATAAATAGAGGAAATACTTGCAGACTAATAGAAGAGAGGACTATGAAGAATACACAGAAAAAAGAAACGAAGTAAAACAATAAGTAAAACAAGCAAAATAAAAATCATGGACACAATTTGGAAAAACAATGAATGAGAACTACAGATAATTCAAAAACTATTTTACGTAACATTAAAACGACTAAAACAAAGAAAAGAGCACAACATGATGAATATAAAAGATAAAGACGGAAGAATAATTAAAAAACAAACATGGAAAGATGGCGACAATATTTCGACGAGCTTACCAAAGAGGAAACAGAAGAGAACGAACCACAAGAAGGTAAGGAAGAAAAACAAGATAAGTTGAATAAGGTGAAGATAGAGAAGATAAAAGAAAAGGAAGTAAAAGAAGCAATAAGAAAACTAAAAACGGAAAGGCGCCAGGAGTAGGAGTAGTAGTCGAAGTCGGAGAACAGCAGAAATGTTGAAGTACATGGGAGAGGAAAGAATAACACAATTAATAGAACTGCTGAATTAAATAATAGAGAACGAAAAAACACCAAGAGAATGGAACACGGGAATAATACTCCCTATTTATAAAAAAGGAGACAAAAGAAACTGCACAAATTACAGAGGAATTACATTAACAAGCATACCGAGCAAGATCCTGACAAGAATCTTAGAAATAATGCTAAGAAACAAACTAGAAGAAACAATAGAAGATAATCCGGGGGGCGGGGGGTGGGGGGGTCAGAAGAGGGAGAGGCACTCAAGACCAGTTCTTCATATTAAGGCATATAAGCGAGAAACTAATAAAAAAGAACAGACAAATCCACATTTGCTTTGTGGACCTGGCAAAGGCATTCGACAGGATTAACAGACAGGACATTTGGAAAGAACTTGAAGAGAGAGGAGCGGAAGAGGCAATGATAAATGTAATAAAAAATATGTATAGTGAAAACAAAAACAAAGTAAGAACAAACAATGAAGAATCAAGAACATTCGCCTCAAAAAAAAAACAGAACTAAAACAGGGATGCGTGCTGAGCCCATTGCCATTTACAATAGTACTGTACAAAGCAATGAAAAAAGCAACAACAAAATATGAGGCCGCTACAGATCGGACTCTGGAAAATGGAAAGAATTCGGCTAGCAGAGTTATTATTAATAACAGGCTATAATTGCAGAAACAGAGGAGGACCTTCAACATAACATGGAAATATTGCACAAAGAACTAACGGAAATTAACATTGTAACGGTCCAAAAATAGCGTTGGCAGAAAGCGGCATTTTAATAATTAACGGACGTATGGACCTGCACGGTAGGCAACCATGCTTGCATTTTTTTGTTGTGGTGACGCGTCTCCCCGGTGAGCGATTTTTAAATTCACCGGCGGAAGCGCCACCACGAGGAGAACTAAATTGACTCGTGCCCAAGATAGATCGTGCCAGAAGAACCGTTGCAGATAAGGTATTTCACCATCCGTTTTACGGGAATAATCAACGGTTCTCAGCTAACCACCCTTGAGGGGGATTGAGGCATCGACTAGAGGGCAGAGAACACGCTCATAACACCGGAGCGTTTAGCTACGGGCTAGGCAGCTCGGCCAGAGCATTCCTGGCTGGAGGCCGCGAGCGAGCACCAGGTCTACGACGCAAGCCGTCGCCCGTCCGGAGCTGTAGCAGTCACCAGCGACGACCACCAGAAAACACAGGCCAGATAAACCCAGATCCCAATATATATATTTTTTGTGTGCTCGATTGAGCCATTTTTTTTGGGTTATTCTTTTGTGTATAAATTGCGTTTACGTGTTTCGTGTCGTACGTGTTTTGCGCTGTGTAAGAGAAAGGTTGCTCCGTCGGCCCTTTCAATCGCGCGATAAGGAGCTTACTTTATTCGGCCGAATAGAGTGAACCCTGCGCGAAAGGGTGGCGTTCGGAGGTATTTTTTTTCAGGAGCGCGGACACGGTGTCCGTCGTTTGTGTGTGTGAATAAACGCCGACATTTTACCATACAAAACTCACACCTGTTATTTTTTGTTCCCCCCACGTTTTCTCTTATTTCAGTTACAGTTTTCTATTCTCACTGCGAGATTTAAATCTGGTGGTGTTGGCGCCAAGCGGTCAGCGTTGTGACAGTTCGTGATTTCTGAACTTCGCTGACTGTCTGCCGTCCACCCACGCAGGTAGGGTGGAGCCACCCTTTGCGACGAAGTAGCCACGAGGTTAAAATTACGTGGAGCCTTTTTTTTAACCCCCCCACTCTCTGACACCGAGAGCCTGGCCCTCGTTACTACTTCGAAGGGACCCTCCACTCGCTCCACGGCCTAACGCGCCGACTGCCCTTCAGGTACGTCACAACATGAGGATAAACCTTGACAAAACGAAGACCATGATAATATCCAAGGAGGAGGAAAAACCCGAAATAAAGTTACATGGAAAGAAGTTAGAACAAGTTGAACACTACAGATATCTAGGGACTATAATAGTGTAACGGAAAAATAGAAAAAATAAATAGACCACAAAGTAAGCAAAACAGGAAAGATTTTTAATATGCTGAAAAATACATTTTCAACAGGAAAGAAATAGCAAGCAACACAAAAATAGAAATCGTCAAAAAAGTTATAAGACCAACACCAACGTACAGCAGCGAACCGTGGAGTATGACAGGAAAGAAAAAAAATGGGATTAACGCGATGGAAATGAGATTTCTCAGAAAAATTGAAAATTAGACCAGAAGGGACAGAATAAGAAACGAGACATACAGAAATAACCTAAAGATAAGACCAATGAATGATAAAATAAAAGAAGGACAGATGAGATGCTTTGGACATATCTGCAGAGTGAACGAGGAAAGAATTACCAAGAGAGTATATGAGGCAAGAGCAACAGGGAGAAATCATAGAGGAAGACCAAGAAAAGGGTGGATTAACATTATAAGGGAAGAGGCGAGGAGAAAAGGGAGTTCCCGGGAAGAGCTAAAGGAACGGACAAAAGATAGGAAGAAGTGGAGGGAATACTATCGAACAGAATAAATGTAAATGTAATTACTATGATGTAAAAGAAAACCTTACACCGAAAGGTAGAAAGATGGCTGATTAAATAAAATAATTAACTGGAAGCAATAACTGCTTTATGACTAGCTTAAGAATCATTTCAATGCTTAAATTGGTACCGAAACAAACAATTCCGTTTATTTTATAGAGTGCAATTTTATACCATTATAGGTAAATGAGCATTGCTCAATGCTATAGTAAATGTTGTAAACGTACATGTGGTTTATCAATCAGTCAATGCAGTCTATATTTATAAAGAACTGAAACACCTTATCGTGTTGGGAATTCCAAGGCTAAAGTGAATCTAAAGATTCGCAGAAAATAATGCGTAAAACGGAACGGAAGTTGGTTTTCGGAGAATCTGGTACATTGTCCGACAACTTATCGTTTTAAATACTTCTTGAGGTTACTTGTCACATTGCGCTAAACAACTTCAGGAACATTCCAATTGCATAACATTTCTAGTCTGTTTGCTCAAGATAAGATAAACCATAATGACATCGGGCATGGTTTTTCACACAGTTGATAGTGTGTTAACCTGTGCGTTCTGTTTAATTTTATTGTGCTTCCGTTGAGCACAAATTACTTCAGTTATTCATTAAAGTGTGTGATTCCAAGAAAAATAGTCAGGATATCCGTTGGTCCACTAATTCAGGTTGGTTTTCCAAACATATTTAGTCACTGAATATTTATAGCAGGGTAATTGTAGGCGGTTAGCATATAAATATATTAATGAGTAATAAGATATTTCATTGATTGACCATTAAAATTCTGATGTGAGCACCGCATGACTTATCATTTTAAAATTAAATTATAAAAATAAAATTTCGACGTATAGTTTTGTAACCTAACCTAACCTAACCTAAAACAAGTGTAGTTTCTTACGAAGGATATGTAGATGGACTTTTATTAAAATAGTTTTTAAATATCTGTAATATTTTGTAAACTATTGATAAAAACGAAAATATGATAACGGCAAACACCCACTTTCTATTTCCATTTTTATTAATAAGTATATTAATGAGTAATAAGATATTTCATTCATTGACCATTAAAATTCTGATGTGAGCACCGCATGACTTATCATTTTAAAATTAAATTATAAATATAAAATTTCGACGTATAGTTTTGTCCCTAAAACAAGTGTAGTTTCTTACGAAGGATATGTAGATGGACTTTTATTAAAATAGTTTTTAAATATCTGGAATATTTTATAAACTATTGATAAAAACGAAAATATGATAACGGTAAACACCCACTTTCTATTTCCATTTTTATTAATGAGTATATTAATGAGCAATAAGATATTTCATTGATTGAGCTTTAAAATTCTAACGTGAGCACCGCATGACTTATCATTTTAAAATTAAATTATAATAATAAAATTTCAATGTAGTTTTGTCCGTAAAACAAGTGTAGTTTCTTACGAAGGATATGTAGATTGACTTTTATTAAAATAGTTTTTAAATATCTGTAATATTTTGTGAACTATTGATAAAAATGAAAATATGATAACGGTGAACACCCACTTTCTATTTCCATTTTTTTAATTATTATATTTAATATTTTTAATATTATAATATCTGATTTTGTTCTGAAAATCTTAATTTCAATTTTTTTATTCAATTATAGTAGTATGAACCAATTTCTACTTTAATACTTTCTATTTTAAACATATTTTAATAATGTTTAAAGGCAATCTTAAGGATCATAAATTTTATAGGTCATAAAATATTGCTTTGTGGAAAATAAACTACAATGAAATTTATTTATATAAATCAGTATATCAAGCAGATAAATGTTTTTATAAAACAATACTAAAATTATAATTATCATTTCTTATAATATTTCGGTAGCACCGAAATAAATATATAATAATAATAATATAAGTAGAGAAAATAGTATGTGTAGTAGGTACAGAAAAATTTAACAATTCAACAATTATAATATGTCAGTTCTTGCAATATCTTTGTAGAAAGCATATAAAATAATTATAATATTTAAAATAATAATAATTATAATAATAATATAAGTAGAGACATTTTTTTTGTTTAGAACAGAAAACCATAGAAATCGAACAAATGGTAATAGATATTGATAGGAATCCAAATACAGATTGAAATTTTCTGTTATATTTTTCTAGAAAATGCAGAATGTTCAATTGAAAAATAAAACTATTGAACTTCTAAAAATATATATCTGTGTATAACAGAGGAGGACCTTCAACACAACATGGAAATATTGCACAAAAAACTAACGGAAATTAACATGAAGATAAACTTTGACAAAACGAAGACCATGTTAATAACTAAGGAGAAGGAAAAACACGAAATAAAGTTACAAGGAAAGAAGTTAGAACAAGTTGAACACTACAGATATCTAGGGAGTTCAAGAACATGGCGTCCACTTTTCCAATTAGTGCCTACAGATGGAATATTTGACAACGTTACAAAATAGTGTCAATGTAAATTGTAAATTAGGGATAAATCGTCCAAATCAACTGTCAAGCTTAAATCCATTTATAAACAGCATCAAACAAAATAATGAAAACTGAAGAATAGATAAGAAAAATTATTAACTAAGAAACTGTCCTAATTATGAGATCTAAGTGTAAAATTGAACGTTTTTAAAGATTTTATAAATAAGTTGGAGAGTTGGGGTTATAAAAAAATGTTATAAAAAAATCAAACTAATCTGAAGTCAATAAAATGTCTCAAAGTGACTAAAATATCATAAACTTTACAAAATGTTGTCTCAATATAAGAGGTACATTAAAACGTCATTAAATTGCCAACGCCAATTTGATAAGCTAGAAATCAGAAATTCGATAAAAGGTTGTCAAAATTGTATAAAACTGTCAGAAACTCTATAAACCATTGACAAAAATAAATCAAATATGATAATCAATAAAACGATACAAACAACAAAATGTTGTCAGAAATTTGACAAAAATTGCAAATTGTTCCAAATTCATAAAATGTTTCATAAAATTTATTAAATGTCAGGCCTCGCTAAAATATTATCTAAAATTAATGAAACGTCACGAAATCTATGAAATTTTGTAATAAAATTGATCAGACGTTTTTCAATTTCCATTTCCATTTCCTAAAATGTTGTGAAATCGATTATTGTTAAAACTCATCAAATGTTCGCCACTCAATAAATTGTTCTCAAAAATAAATCAAATATGATAATCAATAAAACGATACAAACAACAAAATGTTGTCAGAAATTTGACAAAAATTGCAAATTGTTCCAAATTCATAAAACGTTTCATAAAATTGATTAAATCTCAGGCCTCGCTAAAATATTATCTAATATTAAAACATCACGAAATCTATAAAATTTTGTAATAAAATTGATCAGATGTTTTCTAATTTCCTTTTCCATTTCCTAAAATGTTGTGAAATCGATTAAAGTCAGAAATTCGATATAATATTGTTAAAACCCATCAAATGTTCACCACTCAATAAATTGTTCTCAAAAATAAATCAAATATGATAATCAATAAAACGATACAAACAACAAAATGTTGTCAGAAATTTGACAAAAATTGCAAATTGTTCCAAATTCATAAAATGTTTCATAAAATTGATTAAATGTCAGGTCTCGCTAAAGTATTATCTAAAATTAATGAAACGTCACGAAATCTATAAAATTTTGTAATAAAATTGATCAGATGTTTTCCAATTTCCTTTTCCATTTCCTAAAATGTTGTGAAATCGATTAAATATCAGAAATACGATATCATATTGTTAAAACCCATCAAATGTTCGCCACTCAATAAATTGTTTTCAAAAATCGATGACATTATTTATTTAAATAATTTTAATTTTTTTAATCATAGCCATAAACCCAAATACAAATACACAAAATTTATAGTATTAACATAAATAATATGCTTATAATAAAAAAAACTGCCTTACACCGAAAGGTAGATAGGCAAAGGAATAAATAAATAAAAAAAACTTCCGAAAAAACTATTATTATTATTATTTTATAATTAATTTATAATTAAAGTTTTTGCAACCACGACTTTAATTGCTTCGACCTAATACCAAGAAATCAAAATCAATCGATTTGACATAGAGGCAATGCGTGTAATAGCATTATTCTGGCCATACAGAGTGCAATGAGTTTCCACTCTAACTATACCTTTTCAAGTTCAAATTGAGACCAATCAAGTTAAAATTGAGACCTATCAATTTCAAATTGAGACCCATCAAGTTCAAATTGATACTCAATTTCAAATTGAGACTAAACAAAATCAAATTGACACTAAACAATATCAAGTTGAGATTAAACAAATAAAATTGATATTGTGTCAACTGGAGTTTGTTTAGTCTCAATTTGAAATTGATTGGTGTCAATTTGAAATTGTTTGTCTCAATTTGAACTTGATTGGCCTCAATTTGAAATTGATTGGTCTCAATTTGAACTTGATTGGTCTCAATTTGAACTTGAAAAGGTATAGAAATCAATAAAATGTAACGAAGTCTCCAAAATGTTATCGACAATCGATAAAATATTGCCATAAAATTAACAAAATTTTCGATTACCTCGACTAATATCGACTAAATCTTGGTCAAAAATTGTATCATAATATCATGAAATCATGATATAATGTTGTCATAAAATTAGTAATATATTGTCACAAATAGATAATATATTGTCATTAAATTGATAAAATGTCATAAATAAGATAAACATACTTAATACATATAATATCATAATATTGATGATAGATTGATTGATAGATATATGATATTCGATGTGATACATGATATATGGAATGGAATATTATGCCATTTTTCACTTATCGGGTCCACAAGAAGTTATCAAACACATATTTTTTTTAAATAGTTTAATGGACTAAACTCTGCCTTTCTAATGATTGCGTCTTTCCAAGTTTCAAATTTATTATTCCTATAATTTTGAGTTAAAATATGAATTGTCAAGTCAATCGGTTAAACCGTCTAGACATACTTACAGCCACACAGTTTTTTTTCTCTAAAATAGTACTTTGTGAACTCTGAGGATCTATAACCGTATATTTCCGTTGAAATCTAGAATCTGGGTATTTTTTACGAAATCTCTACTTTCACTATTAACAGAAAAATATATACTTCCTCTGTCCCAAATTATGGTATACATTTCTCTAAAATTAATGGATTATCGAGTCTTTGAGGAAATGTGGAGTTTTAATTAATTTAATGTTATCTAGATACATTCTTTCTAATTGAGTCTTGGCTGCTTTGCGTATTCAAATCTAGTCATTAAAGGCTGCCAGTTAGAAAATGTGAAAATGTCAGAAAATCAAAAGTACACCAGTTAAAAGAAGATAATTAAAAGCAAAACTGTGGACCTATTTTAGGAATTTTATAGTTTTTGCTGAGTACACCTATTGTGACAAAACTATGGAAGAGACAGCTCAGAAAAGTTAAAAGAAGACAATTAAAAGCAAAACAGTGGACCTATTTTAGGAATTTTATAGTTATTGCTGCAATTTAAAAATTGGCTTCAAATTGAAGCGGGGTGCTAATGGACAAGCCGCAAACAAGTTTGTTGTTTCACGTTAACTATTTCCCGAATTTGAAATTAGGCCAATAAACAGTACTATTAAGCAAATTTTTGTACCCGAGTCTTCTAAGAAAAATAGACTTTAAAGGTTTTGTATACAATAATATGGGACAAATAAAAGAGGCAAATGTATATCATATTTTGGGACAGAGGGAATAGGTATTTATGCATTAAGGGAATGAACGTAGGTTTTAATCCCGCAGCAGTAATGCCAGAGGGAGCGAAGGCGCATATTCGGCCGAGGGATTATTGAGCTTCATTAACGAATTGCATATCAAAATTTATTCCCGACTGCAAAGTTTTTATAATTATTTCGATTTTTAATTTGATAGTTGAAACGCTCGTTAAAAGTTTTGTAGCGATAGCTACAACAACAATTTTTAATGTCAAATATATTCATATCTGTTATCTGAGATCCAGATAATTTTACTCCTGCAAATCCCTTAGTTACACCTATCCATATTCAACTACAATGATCCTTTTTATTTGCTTACGCAATTCTTCGCTCTATCCCTAATAGATTAAATAAAGGTATTCGATCAAATGATATACCAATTGAAGGTATATTAATTACTGTTGTAATAAAATTTGAAAAATTGAGTATGAACCCACGACCACGCACATCCTACGCCTAGCACCTATTACCTAAAGTAACATCGAACCACCAAGATATCAGATAATTTTCTGCAAGTAAATATTGTGAATTCATCTAATATTACTGTTACTTTCACAAAACAATTAAATAAACTACACGTGATTTACTTTATTCCCTAGGGAAAGTGGATATTTTATTCCCTCTGGGGTTAAAGTAGATTAGTATGTGTCTTATGCCCTAGGGAAAGTGGATATTTTATTCCCTCCGGGATTAAAGTAGAATAGGATGTGTCTATCATCAGATATACGATACCTAAGGGGTCGGTTTATTCCCCTATTGAGAAAGGTATTTTAAAGATGTCCAGCACTCCCAGGTTCTATTCAAATATAGTAGAAAGTACTTTATTCACAATATGTTCGGAGTGATCTTCTAAATCAGGGGTCTCCAAACTACGGCCCGAGGGCCACATCCGGCCCGCGTACAGATTTTGTCCGGCCCGCGGAGACCTAGCATACTTGAAAACTCCTTTTAGAGAACATATTTTTTATAGCAAATTAAATTTAGTTTACTGACGTATTCTAATTTTATGTTGAATAATTATTAATAAGACATCTACATTGATATGATTATGGGCTAACTACTCATAACATTGTTGTAGGCTTATTGTTATTGTTTTTGTGATAAGTTGGATAAAGAAACACAGAATTGTAATGAGTAAATACATGTATAATATGCAGAAAATTTAACTTCAGTATATAATAACTAACAAATTATGAATATGAATCCAACTAACATTTTATACATTTTAAATAAAAACATAACTTATAACAAGCATAATGACATTTGAAATACTAACGAGATTTATGTAATTGAGATTTTCCACTGACAATAGTTTGTAGTTGTGGACTAATTTTACTTGTACCAATTATTAAAAGAGATTTAAGATGCTCATCAGTTAATTTAGATCTGTAAACATTTTTTGTGTACTTCATTTTGGAGAAGGTCTTCTCATACAAATAAGTAGTACGAAAAACAGAAAACAGCCCACGAGCAAATTTATGCAAATTATCAAATTGTGTCAGTGGAAGACTCTTATAAAATTCCAACAAAGATGAGTTTTGATATTTGTTCTTAATTATATCACTGCACTGTAGATCAATCATTTCCATTTGAAGTTCCGGGGCTAGGGTTTCAATGTCAGTATCAAAAGGATTCTGAAAAATCTTAATTTGATTCGCAATGGCATCAAAGTCCGAGAAACGAGTATCAAAATTTATTTTCAAAGCACTCAAAGTTTCGATTGCAAAATCGATAGGAAACTCAGTCTCAGTGGTGTGGCTGAATATTTCACATGTTTTAAAATGTGAAAAACATTTACTTGGTAGTTGTGATTGAAACAGTATCAATTTCTTCCGGAATGATTTGATATTAGTGTATAAATCAGGAAGATGCTGGTTTTCTCCTTGCAATCTCAAATTCAGTTCGTTCACATGTTTTGTCAAATCAACATAGAATGCTAACTTCCACAGCCATGCGTTGTTTTGTAATTCAGTAAGAGGGCAATGCTTTTCATTCAAAAAAATTTCGATCACTGCTCGAAGTTCAAAAAAGCGCTGAAGGACTTTCCAACAACTAAGCCAACGTACGGCAGTATGATAAGGTAAGTCATTTTCTCCAATCTCTTCAATAAATTGTCGGAATTGTCGGTGATTCAGCCCAAAAGATCTGATAAAATTAACAGTTGATATGGCTGGTTTCAGAACTTCAGACATATCCAAACATTTTCCGCACAAAGACTGTTGATGAATGATACAATGTAAGACTAATGGTTTTGAACCACCGTCATTTTCTACAGCCTCTGACACAAGAGCGACCACTACTTTATCTTTCCCACTCATGTTTTTGCCTCCATCAGTTGTAATACATTTCAAGTTTTTCCATCGAAGGTTCTTTTGATTAATGGCCATTTCAACTCCTTTAAAAATATCTGTACCAGTAGTTGTGCTATGAATACTATACATATCAAGAAGTTCTTCATGCACTTCATAGCTTTTATCTACTCCTCGAATATAAATCAACACCTGAGCAGTATCTGACACATCCGTTGACTCATCCAAGGCCAAAGAAAACCACTCAACATGTCCATTTTTGTCGAACAGTTGAGAGGATATATTTTCAGCGATGTTTTCTACCCTTCGAGCCACAGTGTTTGCTGACATACTGACAGTTTTTAATAAATTTACCTTTTCAGGGCACATTTCTTCGGCTGCTGCTATTATGCATTCTTTGATCATTTCTCCATCGGTGAATGGTTTTCCACGTTTTGCAATTTCAAGAGCCACATGAAAGCTAACCGTAGGCTTCTTGAACGAATATTTGCTGGTAATTCAAAACTACAGTACGTTGATATGATGAGCTACCTAAGGCTTGGCCCTTGGGACTTAGTGGAGGAGTCAGTGTGGTCCTCGGGCTAAAAAGTTTGGAGACCTCTGTTCTAAATAACCTAAAACTAGGTCCGTGAAGTTAGCCCCCCACCCCCCTCCTAGTGCTAATTTGTGCCGTTTATCTCAGATTTTGTGCTTCTTTAGTTTAGCTGGAATTTTCATGTATGTTTGGGCGGGGCTAACACTTTACGCCCCCCCCCCCCTCCATTGAAATATCGTTTTTTTTTTGTTCTAATATTTAGTGCTTAATTAGTGCTAAATTGTGCCGTTAATTTCAGAATTTGTGCATAATTAATAAAAGAGTTATTCATATCTAACCAAACCTAAGAAAGTACAAATTAAAATATGTAAAGTTATACAGGGGCGCCATTTAAAAAAACTAGGTTTAAGACTGCTATGCAAAAATGGTACACCCTGTACAGTACCAAATAATAATTTAAACTGCACTTTGGCCTCTCATTTGCAGTGCCATTTGGTTCATTTTGATATCATTACAGGTATAGCTCGAATCGAGATATATCATATTAATGACACCCTGTATATTATTTTTCGCGTTGTTCAGCCAAAAACTTCAAATATCTCAAAAAGTATGCATTTAAAGAAATTGTCGAACAAATGTTATTTAGAATTGAATTTCTATAAAAAAAAACACCTATTCAAATTTTCGATTTTCCGAGAAACAAAATCGAACCCGAGGAAAACTATGCGAGATTGTTCGAGAATTTTCCGCAATTTCTGTTTTTCAACTGTTTGTGATTAAATAAATCAAACTGATTTTTAATTAAAAAATTTAATCAATGAATTTTTCGTTTTTAAAATATGAATTTTCGGCATCACATGAAGAACTTTTTTATTATTGATTTTGCAAAAAGGTTTTTTACGATATTTATTTGTGTTTGTCTAAAAACCTTATTAGCATGTATCGATGTACCGAGTGATTTTTACTTACCAAGAAAATATCTGTTTTCAAAATGATGAAATCCGCAATGTGGTTACTTACGGAAATCAAGTGAGATGTCATTGAGATTTTTTTATTGCGTGTTAGTTTTAGATTACTAAATTATTTAAAGTTCATAAGTTTGTTTTTGTTTTCTGTAACTTTCGCAAAAATTGGATTTAAAATGTATTTTTCAAATTTTTAAGATTTCACTTACGAAAACTAAATTTCAATTGTTGCAAAAGTTACAGACAAAAAAAAACCGTATGATTTTCAAACGATTCAGTAATTTAAAACCAACAAGCAATAAACAAATCTCATTTAAATTTCGCCTGATTTCCGAAAAAGAGCACTATTTTGATTTTCATCATTTTAAGAAACGAGATTTTCTAGGTAAATAGAAATCACTCGGTACATCTGATAAGGTCTTATAAGGTTTTTAGACAAGCACAAATTAATGCCGTAAATTTTTTTTTTAAACATGAACGAAAAATAAGCATGTTTCGCAAACTATAATGCATGTGTAAATAGCATAGGCGAAATTGCATGTTGCAGAAATTCGAATTTTCGAGATATTTCAAAAACTACTTATGTTGGGAATATGGTTGTATAATACTTTTTTGTAGCAAATTGTCATGCCAATTGCTCGTGAGGTAATAAGTATGTCATTCCATTAAAAAAAATGAAATACGATAACTTTAAGTGGGCTCTTAACTAATAACATTTTTGAATGACAAATTGTCAAAATTTATTTTTGGACGGCACATATAAGCACGAATTAAGCACTAAATATTGGCATAAAAAATGAAAAATTTGTAGGGGGGCGTGGGGTCTGGAGCGGTTTGGTTAGGTATGACTAACTCTTTTATTAATTACCCACAAATTCTGAAATTAACGGCACAAATTAGCACTAATTAAGCACTAAATATTGGCATAAAAAAAATGGAAAATTCGTAGTGTGCTTTCACTTGAAATTGAAAATATGCCTGCAATGAGGGTTTATTACTGTCAAAGGTTCACCATTGTATGGCGTGCTGCGAAGAGGCGGGCGTCTAGGAACGTAACCAAATAATTTACTTTCGACGAAGATGCTTCTTAATTGTTTTCTCTTCGATATATACACAATTTTATCACTATGATCATAATATTAAAATTATTTATTAATTAAACTAAATTCAATAATCTTACAACTATCTCCATCGTTTTTTATGAGTCGGCGGATGTAATTATTTTTACAATTTTACAATTAGATATAATTACAAGACTACAGACGCCAGTAGATAATTAAGAGCACTCACCTAGGAAACGGTTTTAAAAGGATTATACATTCGCCCATGCAATTAAAGTTCATTGTACCTTAATTGCTGGGCGAATATGCAGTCCAGGTAGACAATCAGTTAAGGTTGCCTCAAATAGTATTTTTCTCAAATAGGCTACATCTGTATTTCAGTCGGTGTTAACCTTTACATTGCAACAGTACTCATTTTACATACGTGTGCATATTATCATTTATAAGCTTGTAAAAAGGTAGAGTTTATTAAGATAGAAACGTCGTTAAGTGAAACTGCAACAATTATTTCATCAATTTATAAAGACACTCACTTCGACGATCTATTTCAATTATGTGAGGAAACAAGCCATTCCCAAAGTTTTGTTGAAGAAACCCTTCGACAGTCTGCAGAGGGAAGCTGTTCTCAAATTGATTTTGATAAATTTCAAAACAACCATCATCAAATGGACACAAACCATCGAAAATGAAAATCGGGGATTAATAAAGCATGCATTTCTTTCAACTGATACTAAAAGGATAGTCGTAAATATTTACAACACCCTTATAAGCGAGAATCATGCATTTCCACTGCAAAGAATTTCCATTCTGACAGGAATATCATATTCAACGGTTTGAAAAATAATTACGAAAGGACCGCTAGAAAGAAAAAGAAGAATAAGTTCAAAATTTACCGAAATAGACGATGTCATCGCCGAGAGGATCAAAAATATAATTTACAATTCTTATAAATCAGGTAACGTCCCCACGGTCCAATATATTTTGGAAACTCTTGGAAATGACTTTCCATATAAGGAAACTACTTTGTATAAATACCTACTTAGTCAGGGTTTTAAGTAAAAAACTTTAGACAAACGAATTGACATCATGGAATCGCCGAGATTGCAAAAAGAACGATTAGAATATTTATCTATGATAAACGAATATAGAAATGGAGGGAGATCGATAATTTATTTGGATGAAACAAGGTTCGATACTCACGACGTCGTTTCCAAGGGATGGGTCAATAATAGAAATAAGTGTCACCTTAGAGCACCGTGCACTAGAGGAAACAGAATTGTTATTCTTCATGCAGGAGGAGACGCAGGTTTTGTGTCAAATAGTTTGCTCTTATCAGCCAAGAATATTGCATCAAGCTCGTTAGACTATCATCAGGATATGAAGGCCGAATTATTTGAAAATTGGTTTCGCAATCAATTATTGCCCAACATACCCAATAACTCAATAATCTTAATGGATAATGGAACTTACCACTCAAAGCAAATTAATAAAATCCCAACCGCCGCTTTCAAGAAAGGCGATATTGCGGATTTTTGCATTCAAAATGGTATTGTTATTCCCATAAGTGCAAAGAAAAAAACATTATTAGAACTTATAAAAAAACAAAATTTCCAAAAAAATGTATGTGGTTGATAAGATGGCAGAAAATTAGGTCAAGAAGTGTTGCGCCTTCCACCTTATTACTGTATCTTCAATCCAATTGAGCTGATATGGTCAACTTTAAAAAGAAATTTGCGGAAAAATAGCAGTAAATTAGTCTAGCAGCAATGGTCCGAGCGAGGATAGGTGGGCCACCCTGTATATGGTAAATTATTTGTTTCCTAGTTTATTGTACTCTAATTATTGATTATTATTATTAAAGGTGTGTGTGTGCAGTAAATACATACATTTCCGCAAATTTTGTTCTCTGGACCTTTTGTGTATTCCCTTCCATATGATATTATATATTTATTGTGCCTTTGATTGTTTACGCTCAGAAACTGGATATAAATGAGGTCAACAAATATTGAAGGCGTGCAAACGGCTCGATGTCTGAATAAACAGTTTTCAATATTAATATCACTGTGCCTGTTTCAATCGGAAACGTTGACGCGAATTTTGCATGAGGCTGATTAGGGGCTATTCATTTTGGCTTCATATTTACTTCGTAAATGCAAAATGCAAATTTCAATTAGATGTTAATGTAAACACCTTTCATCTCTGCAGCGTACGCAGCTATGAAATTAAATTCTGTATTTCTTTAGTAAGATTTAAAGGGGGATTTTAGCCCTCCTATTTCGTCTACTCAAGCTTCTTATGAAAGCACCCTGATGATGGACGCGAGTTTGAAATTGCAAGGCTTGAACAACCGTGAATACTGCATCATCGATCATAGTGTGGGTGCAGCGTTTAAATTTGGGTTTTGATTGGGGTTGGTGGCAAAGGTTTATCCTCTGGGACCTGCTGTACCCTCAGTATACATAGTAGTTAATATGTGATATACGTTTAATTTGTGGCCATAAGTTATGACTATGCTTATCGAATAACGTCAATTTAACGGTCTCTTCCAGCCATTGCCATGAGCACAATATGTGCTACATGTTAAATGGATTAATTACCTTCAGAATTATATTGATTTACAACAAAATCGTCGACTCTCATAGAAATGTATATGTATGTCCAGATTATATTGATTATACTCATGAAAACGTATATTTAAGTTCAAGTACCAATTGTATGCGTATAACTATATTTCCATTTAATAGACTTGTAGCTCTAAGGTAAATGTAAAGTAATATATTTTATAAAGAATTTGTTAAGAAAGGAAGTTAAGCAAAGTTGTTTTTTTTTTCAATTTATAAATCAGTAAAATATTTTTTTAAGAATATATAATATTTCAATTTTTATATTTATATTTATTATATATCTTTATAATTTTTTATAATTTATAAATAACGTATTGCAATTAATTATGCAATTAAAGTAATAGTTACATAAAACAGACCGATTTATATACCATATACCTGCAATCGTGTAAATAATTTATAAAGGTTATAAGTTACAAGTGAAAGTTTAGCATCTATAAATAGCAATAGTCAATGCTGTTAAACACGTTTTAAGAATATTAATAACTAAAATAAATATCGTGCCATAATTATTTACGGCATCGCTATTTATACTATTCTTCGTATAGGTATACAGGGTGTTTCAACGCTCTGGGAACTACGGTGTTATTAATTAAAATATCAAAAATTGTTTTATACAAAAGTTGTGTGCAATAATGAGTTGCATTGCGAAAAAATATTGAAATGTATGCAGGGTGATCCATACGAAAGCTACAGACTAAACTTATGTTTTTTTTTTTAATGGAATACTTTATATGGGATTCCAAGATAAAGCTATTTATACAATTCTTCGCATATACAGGGTGTTTCAACGCTCTGGGAACTACGGTGTTATTAATCAAAATATCAAAAATTGTTTTATACAAAAGTTATGTGCAATAATGAGTTGAATTTCGAAAAAATATTGAAATGTATGCAGGGTGATCCATATAAAAGCTACAGACTAAACTTATGTTTTTTTTTAATGGAATACTTTATATGGGATGCCAAGATAAAGCTATTTATACAATTCTTCGCATATACAGGGTGTTTCAACGCTCTGGGAACTACGGTGTTATTAATCAAAATATCAAAAATTGTTTTATACAAAAGTTATGTGCAATAATGAGTTGCATTTCGAAAAAAATATTGAAATGTATACAGTTTGATTAATATGAAAGCTACAGACTAAACTTGTTTTTTTTTTTATTGGAATACTTTATATGGGATGCCAAGATAAAGCTATTTATACAATTCTTCGCATATACAGGGTGTTTCAACGCTCTGGGAACTACGGTGTTATTAATCGAAATATCAAAAATTGTTTTATACAAAAGTTGTGTGCACTAATGAGTTGCATTTCGAAAAAAATATTGAAATGTATGCAGTTTGATTAATATGAAAGCTACAGACTAAACTAATGTTTTTTTTAATGGAATAGGGATGCCAAGATAAGGCTATTTATACAATTGCATATACAGGGTGTTTCAACGCTCTGGGAACTCCGGTGTTGTTTATAAAAATATCAAAACTCGTTTTATACTTGCATTTCGTAAAAATATTGAAATATATGCAGGTTGATTTATATGTAAAAACATAAAACTTTTGTTTTTATTACAAATTTCATTACAAAAAAGTTGTGCAATTTAGTGATCAGTTACTTTCTGTTGAGAAAACGTGCAATTTCCGCTTACTTCCAGAGATATTGGACAAATTCCGAAATTTTGAGATTTCGTTTTTATTTTTTTCTGAAGTTATTTGAAAAGGTATAAGAAAACCAAAGGCACTTTCTCGTTGCCACTTTTTTAGCTCTACAAGACAGCGTTTACAAATTTTCAATAAAACGTTTCGTTTCGAAGAAACCATCATCAACTTTATTTTTGTATGTGGCCCGTAAAAAAATGTACACCCTGTATTAGATAGCAACTATTTATCTCATAGTATGGTTTGTATTGTTTTTTTTTTTCAGAAAAAGGCTTGTTAATACATTTTGAACATTTTTTTTTTGTAGTAGGCGTTGAAATGATGACGACGAAGAAAAAATGTATTATCTAATTTTATCCCAAAATAAGTACCGAAATACTAACTAAATATAATTTATAGCTATTATATTATATATTGTAAATAAACATTATAGCTATTTAGAACCATACTTTTTTTTAATGTGATATGAGAATTGTTCTGCTCATTTAATGGCGATGAAGACAACAATTATCACCTAATTTTAACCCAGAATAGGTACCAAAATAGTAACTAAAATCAATTTAGCAGGAATAGTTGTTAAACTTGAAACATAGTTATTGAGAATCACACTTTTTTAATATTTTGCGAGTTTTATATTCATTTAATTATTGTTGGCCAATGTAAAAAGTCACTAGACATGCAAAAAAATAGATAGATTACATTTAGAGGTTATATTTTATGACAGTGGGCAATGTTGCCACCAAATTGAGTATTGAGTACAGAATTTATTTGCTATTTTTATTTTACAAAAGCAAATTAGTGAAATTATAATATAAAATAAAGTAAATCATCAACTTAATTAATTGAAATTTGGTTGCCACCAAATTGAGTATTGAGTACATAATTTATTTGCTATTTTTATTTTACAACAGCGAATTAGTGAAATTATAATATAAAATAAAGTTGATGATTGGTTTACTCCAAGCATAAATCTAATTAATTATTTTAACATAATTAAACTTAATTTAATAATTTTAACTAAGTTGGCACTGTTAGGGTGACAGTATTGTTGGCCAATGTAAAAAGTCACTAGACTTGCAAAAAAAAAAATAGGTTACATTAAAAAAAAGAGGTTATATTTTATGACAGTGGGCAATGTTGCCACCAAATTAAGTATTGAGTACAGAATTTATTTGCTATTTTTATTTTACAAAAGCAAATTAGTGAAATTATAATATAAAATAAAGTTGATGATTGCTTTACTTAAAGCATAAATTAATTAATTAACGATTGAATGATTGAAGCAATAATTTAATTATTTTAATGCAGGGTGTCCAAGATAAGGATCTACAGCATGGGGATCTCGGAAAGTGGAAAAGTTACAATTTAGTGGTCAGTAATATTCTGTTTAGAAAACTAGAAATTTCCGCTTACTTCCGGAGATATTCGACAAAAAAGTTATTTTAAAGGGTATAAATAAACAAGACGCATTTTCTCGTTTTATAGGAAATGTTATTTAATATACAGGGTGTACTTTATATACGGGCGATATAGAAATATAGAGTTGAACATGGTTTCTTCGAAACGAAACGTTGTCCTAAAACTTCATAAATTCTGTCTTGTAGAGCTAAATAAGTGATAATGGGAAAGTGCCTTTTGTTTTTTATACCTTGTCAAATAACTTCACAAAATCATATTAACGATATCGCAAAATTTCGGATTTTGTCGAATATCTCCTGAAGAAAGCGGCATCTTCTGGTTTTCTCGACAGAATATTACTGAACACTTAATTTCACAAGTTTTTTTGTAATTTATAACCGCCTTTGTAACTTTTACAGTTTATGGAATCCCCATGCTGTTGATGCTTATCTTGCACAACTTTAAATGCACATTTCACATAATCATACATTTAATAGAATTAATAATACAGAATGAACCATCAAGAAGAAAGGCTGCATCGCAGTTGAAATTTGCAATTTAATTTATTTGTGGGGAAACTATTTCAATTTTCTTCAATTTTAAAATCTACAAATAATTGACGAAGGACATTATTCTTCATTATCACATTAGAATGCCTTGAGCAAGTTTCGATCATTCTGAAATTCACCTGCCTAGGTGCCTGCCATTGGAAGGTTAAATATATGTTTGGCCTAGAACTGCATCGATTCGTATCGCGTTTTGCATTGAGTCTAGCGGAAGCAATCGATTTTGTCAATTATTAATATAAGTGTGAAATATACTATTTATTTTCATTGGGAAAACGTGTTTAACTAATAGCGCTAAAGCCATATTTTTTGTGTGTTATATCGAAAATATTATTAATATTAATTAATTAATACTTTTTATTAAGTTTGTGGTTTTATACATAAATTACTAGTTATATATTTAAGGTTGTTATATTATTATTTGGTACTTACTGGTAAAATATTATTTTTATTTTATTAAATATTTATTTTATTTCGCCTGACTAGTTTCGGTTTTTTAATATTTAATAAACGTCCATAAAACATAAACATTAAACATAAACGTCCATAAACAACATCCAAATCAATGTAAACGTTCTCTCGTTATAAGAAAATTTTGTTTTTTTAAAATTAACTTTGAAGCTGAATGCGTTTGGCTAAACCAAACGCATTTGTATATAGATAAGTTTTGTTAAATCGTCTTTTTTATCCCAGTAATCTGTGGTTAAGCCGTGTCCACGTAATTTGGAGACACCCTGTATACGAAGAATACAATAATTGGGTTAAATATAAATTAGAGTTAAGTTTCTTATAATAATGTAATATAAAAATTATAAAATATTTTTTAACCAGAGAGTGCGCACCAAATAATAATATAACAACCTTAAATACATAACTGATAATTTATGGATAAAACCTTAAACTTAATAAAAACAGCTGATACGCCAAAACTTTTATGCAGATACTCAATTAGTCTACGTTGAAAAAAAAAGATAACAGATACTTCGTGAAAACATGCAGAAAAGAAAAATCAACTCCAGCCTTCATAAATTTCAAATTCCCCTCTTATATTAACAAACGATCTCAGGAACAAATAAAACAAAATAAACTAAAATAAGAATTACAGAAACACTACGCAAATCTAGCAAAAATAAAATGACGGGCGATATGTACATATTTTAGAGCTAAAATCATAATATCAAATTAAATATTATTACTTTTAAATCCTACTTTAACTTTTAAAAACTAAAATTGAATTAAAATAAAACAAGGAGAATAACCTTGTTCACAATACACATTTATTTATACTAAATATACATTTCAACTGCAGGGAAGATTCCAGGGAAGATTAAATGATTAAGAATAATGTGTCTTCCTTGGGCGGTGTTGTTAAATGTAAATTATGTAAATTATAAGAATATTATAAATTAGGATTATGCTCTCTGTTTTAGTTCATTCATTACTTGTAAGTCTACTGAAGATGACTGCCTTGCAGTTGAAATGTACATTTAGTATAAATAAATGTGTATTGTGAAAAAGGTTATTTTCCTTGTTTTATTTAAAAACTTTCACAAGCTCCAATACTTTATAATAATATAATAATAATTCCTACTACTCCTCCACTTTGACCTCGACTTTGATAAAATTGAATTATTAATCAATATCTTGAATAGCAGAACATACATCATAGATCTGCAATCAATCATGGATAATATAAATCTACAACTTAAAGATCTTCTGAAGAAAAAACAATTAATAAAAAATAACAAGATTATAAAATTGAGATAGAAGAAATAAAGCGAAAAAGAATTTTACAACAAAAAGCTAATAAATAATAATACTTATATTAACAATATAATAAATTATACACTAACACAACAAAAAATAATAAATCTTTCAAATACGTCCTTTAACAAAGAAGAATTAAAACAATTCAACAAAAGACACAAATATGCATTAACCCCAAAAAATATCAATTTTCCTCTTCTTTTCATAGAATTAGATATTGCACTGAAACATCACCCACAAGAACAACAAATAAAGGAGAATGCATAAATATAATCAAAATAGCAGAACAAAAAAACACTAATGTATACACAAAAAGTAATGAAAAAGAAAAATCAATTCTTAATAATATAAAAAAGAAAATTAATAACAACTTAACAATTATGACCGCAGATAAAAAAGTAGTTCTAGTAATTTTAAATAAAACAACCTATATAAATAAAACATAATTGCATTAACCCAAAAACATGCATTAACCCCAAAAAATATCAATTTTCCCCTTCTTTCCATAGAATTAGATATTGCACTGAAACATCACCCACAAGAACAACAAATAAAAGGAGAATGCATAAAAATAATCACAATAACAGAACAAAAAAAAAACACTAATGCATACACAAAAAAAGGAATGAAAAAGAAAAATCAATTCTTAATAATATAAAAAAGAAAATTAATAACAACAACTTAACAATTGTGACCGCAGATAAAAATGCAGGTCTAGTAATTTTAAATAAAACAACCTATATAAATGAAACAGAATTGCATTAACCCAAAAACATGCATTAACCCCAAAAAATATCAATTTTCCTCTTCTTTCCATAGAATTAGATATTGCACTGAAACATCACCCACAAGAACAACAAATAAAAGGAGAATGCATAAAAATAATCAAAATAACAAAACAAAAAAACACTAATGCATACACAAAAACTAAAGAAAAAGAAAAATCAATTGTTAATAATATAAAAAAGAAAATTTATAACAACAACTTACCAATTGTGACCGCAGATAAAAATGCAGGTCTAGTAACTTTAAATAAAACAACCTATATAAATAAAACAGAAAATTTCATAAGGAACATCAATTTCACACTACTAACCAAAAACCTAATGATCTCTTTTACAAACAAAATAAAAACTATTATCAAAAACACAACTACTTTAGAAAAATATTCAAATAATTTAAAAAACATACTACAAATGAATCCTATTACACCTAGACTTTACGCTCAACCTAAATTACATAAAAAACCCAATCGAATTAAACCAACTATATCCTCTATCATATCTCCAACACATAAATTAGCTTAAAATTTTAAACCATATAATTAAAATCAATATAAATTACAAACCAAAACACACAATAAATAACAGAAACGAACTTATTCAACACATAAACAACACGAAATTGCTATCAAAATACACGTTAGCTTCATTCGATATCACAAATGTATACACAAATATACCAATTAATAAAATAAAACACTTACTTACACACACAATATAATTAAAATACACATACTAAATCAAACAAAAAGTACAGACATCTTCAATTTAATTAAATTAACAATTGAACAATTTGTTTGTTTTTGCAATAACAAATATTATAAAATGAAAGATAGACTACCTATAAGCTCACCACTTAGTAGCATACTATTAAACATCTTTTTTGAGAATTTAGAAAACCTAAGTATTAATAACACAAACCCTTTTAATGAATTCATAACTCTTTGGAAACGCTATGTAGATGACATATTAATAATATGGACGAATAATAACAAATACACAATCAAAGATTTACAAAATTACATAAACACATTACACAAAAACCTCAATTTTACTTTAGAAATAGAACAAAATAACAATATGAATTACTTAGATCTAACTTTATACAGTATGTCCCCGGATTGAGTTTACAAGAGGGTTTATTTTTATTTTTACTTTTAAGTAAAAATGTTATAGGAATTAAAATACCTGCTTAGTCTGAAATTAGCATTTCAGTTATTAAAACATTGATATATTTCTATAGGGTGTTGGCTAAATAAAAATAACATAAATCTAATTTTGATACTTACACTTTTCTGATACAGAAAAATAACATCATTTAAACAATCTCCCACCATTTTATTCATACAGTTCAAGTCTGGTGTGGAACTCCTGAAAACTGTTTTGTATTTCTTCAATAGTTATTGAAGCAAATGCTTCTCGTAGGCGATTTTTGTAATTTTCAGTATTATTTTCTGCATTTTCGGAATTCTTTGAATGCTTATATTTGTCTCTAATGTTTTTAGATGTAATTTTAAATTCTTTTTGCAAATAATAAATAAATAAGTATCAAACTAAGATTTTAAAAAATTGAGTTGAAATTTTGACAACACCCTGTGTAAATATATCAAAGTTTCAATAACTGAACTGGTAGTTTCAGACAGCAGGAATTATAATTCCTATAACATTTTTACTTAAAAGTAAAAATTTAAAAAAAAAACCTTTTGTAATTCGGGGACATACTGTATAAAACAAATAACAAAATTGAATTCAATATTTATAGAAAACCTATACAAACAAACATCATTATCCCAGTAAAATCTTTTCACTATAATACATACAAATACGCTGCCATACACACATACATACACAGAATGTTAACAACAACTCTTAATCAACATAATAAATTAAATGAAGTAAATTTTATAAAACAAATCGCCTTAAATAATGGTTTCAATATATACACAATAAACAAAATAATTAAAAAAATCAACATACAATTATTTCAAAAAACTAAATAATATAAATAATAATACAATAATATCAAAAACATAAACAGAAAACGATAGAAATAAGACATATTATAAATCATTCATATTTCAAACAAACGTAAGCAACAAAATTAACCAAACACTTAAACACTATGACATTAAAATGTCTTTTTAAACCAAACACACAATCAAAACACAACTATTTATCGCTAAAGAAAAAACAAACTCTTTATATAATAATGGAATTTATGCAATAACCTGCAACGATTGTGGTGCAAAATACATTGGAGAAACCGGCAGACCTTCAAAATTAAGACTAAAGGAACATTTAAGAAGTAAACATTTCAAATTCTGGACGACACCTACATTTTCACAATCATACTTTCGACATAAACAAAAATACTAAACACTTACACAATGCAGATAAAGGCTTAAAACAAATTTTATTAGAAGCTTTTGAAATAGATAAAACTATCAAGACAGAACACAACAAACAGTGCCTTAATGACCAAACTCAATTAACATTTAAACCTCTTAATACATTTTTAAATAATCCATTTAACATATTAGATAAAGGCTTAAAACAAATTTTATTAGAAGCTTTTGAAATAGATAAAACTATCAAGACAGAACACAACAAACAGTGCCTTAATGACCAAACTCAATTAACATTTAAACCTCTTTATACATTTTTAAATAATCTATTTGACATATAAAACAATAATAACAATTAACTTGAAATTCAAACAGACATCTGTAACTTTCAAATTTCAAAATTCAAATCAATAACAAATATTTAGCATAAAAATAAGATCAGGATATATACATATTAAAATACTTAAGTAAATAACTCTAAATATATAACTAAATAAATATAATACTAACATAATAAAAAAAATATAAAATATAAAAATATAAATAAAATATATAAATTTAAATAAATATATATAAAAAAGAATAATAAACTAAAATATAATAACTGAAACAGTTATTTATCAATTGATTTTACTTTCTATTACCAAAATTAATACCCCCAAAAAAGATAATTTCACACATTTTAATTCAGCTCCACACAAACAAATTACATAAATACTAAATACTTTGTACTATAACAATAAACACATAACAAATATTATAATTTATAATTAAGCATTTTTATATCAAACTTAACTCTAATTTATATTTAACCTAATTATTGTATTCTTCGTAGATACCATGCCTCTGATGATTTTAAACCGAAACTAATATTTTTTTTTACCGTTAAGTACCAAATAATAATATAACAACCTTAAAAACTTTTTAAAATTACTTATGAAATCACAATCGTTGCTGGATCTAATAGAAGTCAACTTTTGTAAATTACCAATATACATGTGAAGTATGCTATTTACATTATATCTATTTATATCATTATATCTAATAACTTATTCACAACTAATAGCTTTGATTACATTCTAACAAAACCTCAACCTCAGTCTGTGATAGTTTCAAATGGTACCAGGATATTTTGTATATACAATACAGAAATGTTATTTTTAATTTGTTTCAACAAATTGATCACATGTTCTTAAGCAGTTGAATATGATTTATTGCTCAAACGATGCTGAGATAAGAACCTAATGTAACTTTATTACCGCACTGATTGCGGTAATTAAATTATAATGCAACTCATATTGATAAGACAATTTTGTGACCGAAACTTTTATTTGTATTTATGGGAATTGAGAAAATGAGAATTACTTATAAAGGTTAACAACAAAATGTTTGAATTTTTAACAAATGTAATACAGACGAGGTCAATCCTCCTGCCAAAATCGTGTTGATTTCCAAATTTCTACTGTGGGTGCTTAATTTTTAATACGGCTCGAGCAAAAAATCCAAATATACGGCAATAAATTCGATACATAAAGGACATACTTCTAATAAATTTTTGTTGGGCGTTTCTGAAATCAGCGCAAAATTTTCTATCGGAATCGCCTAATTACATCTAAGGGACAAACATTGTGTTAACCAGTGTTACCAATTTCCAACTGCAGGGACCCATTGTGAATATGCTGATTTGAATCTGTCTAATAGTTAAATAGTTAACTAGTCTATATTTGTTCATTTTCTCACAAAGATTGGTCGAGTTCGGTTAATTGAAAAGAGAGACAATAATATTGAAATTTTGCTGTCAGTAAATGTCTAATTTTAACCTATCATTGCCCAGAAAGGTGAAAGCAAAATAAATAGTTGATATCAATCGCAGTTATAAAATATTCCTAATGATTTCTTACATTAAAAAAAAGGGCCATACTGGTACTCTTTCAAGCTTATAAATGTTACCATTCTTATCGAATACATTCACAAACATATAAATGGCTTTTTAATGCGTTTTTACTGCAATAAATATAATCTTAGACAACGGAGAAACTTGCTATGTTTTTACCTCAATTTTTTTATTGATATACAGGGTGGTCACTTTTACGACACCCACCATTAGAATCTATTAAACGGAAATATACCGGGTGATTCAAGTTTTATTACCATGGGGTTTTCAGGCATTTGGAGTTACCAAAAAATATGAAAATTTGGATTTATATAGGTCTGATACTAATCTACGGAAAGGTAGTTTGACTTTTTCGATATAATTATATAGACGGTTATAAAATTTAAAAAACTCTTTTCGGGCAAAATTCTCTATCGTTATTTTTGCCCTAAACTGTTTTATTTTATTCATAGAACCCATTTATGAAATCAAAAATTAACGAAAATGATTAGATTTCAAATTAAAGCATTTTTTACGTTACTGACCAACTTTCCTCGGTATGATTTATGATTTTGTAAGTCAAGAGCTCTACAAAGCATTGACCACCGCACAGTGGTCGGAATTTCCAAAAAAATAGGATTTAATCTAAGGAACCTTCCAAAAATCTCAAAACCTTGTATGTAGGTGTATTTCGGACTTAGAAATAAGATTCTGAGGTAACGTTTGAGAAATTCTAAAAATACAAAATGACCGATCAAATATGGCGCACAAAAATCTAAAATTCATGTCCAATTTGAATTCTGTGTTGACAATAATTTCGAAAAAAACTTGTTTACCTAGCTATTAACAATATTTAACACAATTTATAGATTTTATTCGAAGCACTACATAAAAAATGAATTTTGACCTATGTTTTCTGAAAATGTCCATTTTTTCATTATTTTGTTTTTTATTTGGTCTTACTTCACTGTCTTGTGAAAATGAAGATATTTATTGTTGTTCAATATTTGATCGGTCATTTTGTATTTTTAGAATTTCTCAAACGTTACCTCAGAATCTCATTTCTAAGTCCGAAATACACCTACATACAAGGTTTTGAGATTTTTGGACGGTTCCTTAGATTAAATACCAATTTTTAGGAAATTCCGACCTCTGTGCGCCGGTGCGGTTGGAACGTTTTATGAGTTTTTATGATTCCGCCAGTCGCCCATGGGTTGAACGGGCCTTGCAGGACGGATTGGGTACAGCTCTATCATAAAACCCATAAAATCAATTATAGGGACTATTACTGGTAGCACCAGTCATATTTTACTATTTAGTAATAAATCTTACTGTTGCAATATCAAAATTCATTTAATTTTTTTGTCAAATGGGAGAAAAGTTTCTTATTTTCATGCCTTTTAATATTCTGTAAAGAAATCCGGGATATCTTGCACAGTACCTGAAATATCGCTGAGAAGCCGAAAAAGTGCACTTTCCTTTTCCTTTTATAACTTTTATATTTTTTAAGGAAATTTTACGAAACTTGACACTCTTACATTTTTCGACGTGAGCTTCATGATGACAGTGCTGAACATTTTCTGCGCCAACTAGATGCCCAAATTTTGCCCACTAGATGGCCGCCATATTGGATTTTAATAGCATTAAAAAAAGAGAAAAATACGATTTTAACCATGTATAACACATGGGTAATCTGACATTTTATACGATGCCGAAAAGTTGATGGATCTGGCTGTTTCGGGATACAAATTACCATAAATTCTAGATGTGACTGTCGCATTTCTGTAATTCCATAGAGATTGTACATGTCAATCTTTTCATGTTGAGGATAATGTCTTGACCTTTTTTAATAACCAAAGATAGTATCTCCTGTTTTTTCACTTTAGACACAATAAAATTACTCGGAAGTTATTTTCTTTGTATGAAGAAATGTCGAAATGGCAATTTGTTATTTTCCATGGCAACTTGATTTTTAGAGCCGTACACAGTAATTTTATGTTTGCAACAAATTTTTAAATTGTCGATTTTGGGTGGTAAATAATGTCAGATTATCCATGTGTTATACGTGGTTAAAATGAAAATTCAATATTGCGGCCATAAGAAAATCAAAAGTTGACTATGAAAATTTTGGCATCTTGTTGGTGCAGAAAATGTTTGGCACTGTCATCAGAAAGCTCAATCGAAAAATGTAAGAGCGCCAAGTTTCGTAAAATTTCCTTCAAAAGTAGAAAAGTTATAAAACGAAATGGAAAGTGCACTTTTTCGGTTTTTCAGCGATATTTCAGGAACTGTGCAAGATATCCCGGATTTCTTTTCAGAATATTAAAAGGCATGACAATAAGAAACTTTTCTCACATTTGACCAACTCTGTATATTTTTCCGTTTAATAGATCCTAATAGTGGGCGTCGTCAAAGTGACCACCCTGTATAGACATATACAATAAAATAACGACTCGAGTTTCGACTTCTTATGGTCATTTTCAAGTTGCCTTATAAATTCAAGTGGATAAATATGATCTTGTTTAATGTCACAGTGATTTTTCTTTAATGACAAACATTCCTAGACGTGCAAACTAATATACCAAGTTTAATAGATTCCATGTAAAACACTCTGTAAATGTCTAGGTTAGATTCACATCATTAGCGATAAAATGTTAATTTTACAAAATGCCACTTTTTATTGCACTTACAGTAAGAAATTTACAATAATATGGTCCCAGTCAAGACCATTAAACAATAAAGCGTACTAATAAATTCTCAATGTATATAAATCTTCAGGTTGTTGTACAGTTACTTACCTGTTCATCAATATTATAAACCACATTCCAGTTCAAGGCAATATGTATTATATTTAATAGTTATTCGGTCGGAACAAATACTTTCACTCACATAATGATTCTGTGCTTTGTAATATCTGAAGTATATTATTATAACTATAAATGAAACATGAGCTTCATTGCAGGTGTTATTTTTTTGTTGTTGTTCGATTGTAACATAAGGCACTCTTTTTTGGCTCTAAATCAGGACGAAAACATCAAATTTTCGTTAAACATTAAACACTATTTTTCTTCCTGGGACGAAGCCTTTTTCTCTGAATAAAAACATGAGGAACCATACTGTAATATATATATATATATATATATATATATATATATATATATATATATATATATATTCATTTTAAAATTATGACTTATTTTTGGATTTTTGTTTGTTTTAACTTTACGTTTGCAAATTGTAAACAATTGTACTGTTTTTGCACATTAAATTTAAAAAAAAAAGCAATGTTGAATCGTAAAGCATATTTATTGTTTTTATTGCCTATTTTGGAAATATCACAAATTTTCAGTTCAGACGAAGTTCGAATTTTGGTTTCTAGGACAAATATAGAAAATAAATAATGAAAAAAAGTTATCACTAATAACGAGTATTACCCCCTCTTGCATTACTGATTGAAGTCGACGAGGAACTCTTTGAATTAAATTAACGATCACATTTTGGTAGATATTATTCCATTCCTGCAATTTTGTAGAATACATTTGTCAGGATATGTATTATTAAACGCCTACTTTGGTTTACAATTTGCAAACATAAAGTTAAAACAAAAAAATTCCAAAAAATAAGTCATAATTTTAAAGTGACCTCTATTTTTTGCTCGCCAGTGTATATATATATATATATATATATATATATATATATATATATCGTTCAATTCGTATTAGGAAATACTATTTAATACAGGGTGTACTTTATTTACGGGCCATATATAAAAAAAAAAATGAGGATGGTTTCTTCGAAACGTAACGTTGTACTGAAATTTTATAAGATGTCTTGTGGAGCTTAAAAAGTGGCAATCAGAAAGTCCCTTTTGTTTTTTTATACCTTTTCAAATATCTTCAGAAGAACATAAAAACGATATCACAAAATTTGTCGAATATTACCACTAAATTGCGCTTTTTTTTAATTTACCCGCCTTTGTAACTTTTACGGTTTCCGAGATCCCAATGCTGTTGATCCTTATCTTGGACACCCTGTATGTAATTCGACTGGGACATTCAGCATTAACTTACTTAATCTATGTGGGTTGATAATTCACTAGAATTATTATCATTTTACAATAAATTACATGAAACTATTGTAACTCTAAGGTACAATAATAATTATCATTCTTCTTCTTGGCGTGCTTCATCCGTTCCGGATATTAGCGATCATCATCACGATCTTCACTTTGTCCACTGCACTGCGAAAAAGTTGCAGCGATGTCATGCCAAACCACTGGCGTAGATTTTTAAGCCATGAAATTCGGCGTCTTCCCGGGCCTCTTCTTCCCATCACCTTTCCTTCCAGAATCAGTTGGAGTATTCTGTACCTATCACTATGCCTCATTACGTGTTATTATCATTAATAACACGTAATTATATACAATATACAAACTTGGTATTAAAATTATAATTGCTTAAGTACATATGTGATTTCTTTTGGTATAAAATTCAAAATAAAACCTTGCGCGAAGTAGAGACCTCCAAACAATTACCAACTATATAATTATCTGCTGGTAATTCCATCTTGAAATTGTGGATTTTTTCAACTATATAATTAGAAAATGTAGCCGGTATTCATCGATGACCGTACATTGATCAATAATACCATGCGTTCATAAATGATTGAAAAACAGTTGAATTTCCCGCTCAATAAAACACGTTTCAGTTGGTAGTCCAAACGTGTGACAGGACATGAGTGAATTTAGGGAAGGACATAATTGAAACAATTTGTAAATAAATGAAATAAGTAAATTCAGTCCAATTACGTGTCCTCGTCCGAAAATGTGCTTCAATTATATTCTTGTTGTGGATCTCTATGAAAGGCATTTTTACGTAAAATCACCTGATAGCATACTTAACGCACGCCTATGATTGAGTATAATGATCGAATCGCTGGTAAGGGTACCAACATTGCAATATGAAAAACAACGTGCCAAATTCAACTGTTTTTCAATCAAATTATGAACGCATGGTATATTCAAAGTATTGCTATTAAAATCGCCTTTTTTCGTTAAATTGCTTGTTGAATTGAGCTTGCTAAGGACCAAACTTTCCATTCACAGCAATGCTGAATGCTGAAAAATCATGAAAATGTTCTAAATTGCAGTGTTGTAATGTATCCAGATACAATATTTAGATACATTTTAAGTATCTAGATACGTATCTATATACATTATTGCTTGAGTAAATAAAGTTGTATCTAGATACATTTTTTCTGAAGTATCTGTAATGTATCCAGATACAAAAAAAATGTGTCTGTTACAACACTGCATTTCACTTTAATTAGATACAATTATGAAAAAACGAAAAAAAGAACGTATTTCATCTCTAGTATGATTTGTTTTTATTATTTCTCCAGTCCATGAACTTTTTGTAGACATATGCATACCTATGTCGGTATTTATCAGGTAAAATATTATTAGAAGCTTAGTTTGCTTCTTCAATGATGCACGGTGGTGTGCCCGGTTCAGTTATTTCGCTTTCAGAATCCATAATTTTGGATTTGTATAACTTTGTAATAACTTAATTCTGCTTCTTCTCCTTCCAAGTCTAAGAAACGATCTACCCCGCTATGTACTTTTTTCGCGCCTTTTCTGCTAGTGTGGTGAGAGTTATACAATATTACAATATTGTAAATTAGTTTAGAACTCTCATTTTACATGGAAAATTGTAGAATTAATTTAAAGTTGTAACAATTTTATGGAAAATTGTATGAAAACTTGTATGAATAACAATGTAAATTGGCTCAAATTTGAAGGAAAATGAAATAATTTCATGGAAAGTTTCATAACTCATTGAAAATTGCGACAATTTCTTGGAAAATTCTATAATTTTCATAGAGAATTGTTAACAGTCCCCGAATGAGTACAATTTTCATGATAAATGGCACAATTGTCAAGGAATACTACACAAAATGTAAACAAAATGCACTAATCAGTGGTACATTGTATAATTTAATGGAAAATTTCATAATTCGTAACATATTCATTGAAACTTTTATAATTTTCATACAAAAATGCAAAAATTATGCAAAGAAGTAAAAATTATATGGAAAACTGCATAAATTTCAAGGAAAACTACACAAATTGCAAATAATTTTTTATAAAAACTAGTGTGAGTTTAATGAATTATGCACAAAATTTTGGAAAATTACCTAAATCATGAGTAACTTTATCAATGTACACCTTTCATGGAATCAATTTCAAGTTGTAAAAACTTCAAGGAAAATTCTATGAAAACTTGGATGAATATCAATGTAAATGGACTCAAATTTTAAGGAAAATGAGACAATTTCATGATAAATTTCATAAATCTTTGAAAAATGCGACCACTTCAAGGAAACCTGTAAAATTTTCACTAACAATTGTAAAAAGTCCTCGAGATGAGTACAATTTGCATTTAGAATGGCACAATTTTCACGGAAAACTGTACACAAAGCAAACAAAATTGCACCAATTTTGTGGTATATTGTATAAGTTAATGGAATATTTTGGAATTCGTAATATTTTAATTGAAACATTTATAATTTGCGAGAAAAATTGCAATAATTATTCAAACGAGTATAAATTATATGGAAACTTGCATTGATTTCAAAGAAAACTACACAAATTGCAAAGAAAATTTCAAGGAAAACTACACAAATTGCAAATAAAATTTTATAAAAACTATTGTGAGTTTAATGAATCTTGCACAAAATTTTGGAAAATTACCTAAATCATGAGAAACTTCATCATTGTCCACCTTTCATGGAAATTTGTAGAATTAATTTCAAGTTGTAAAAATTTCATGGAAAATTCTATAAAAACTTGGATGAATATCAATGTAAAATGACTCAAATTTTAAAGAAAATGAGACAATTTCATGGAAAATTTCACAAATCTTTGAAATATGCGACCACTTCATGGAAACCTTTATAATTTTCACTAAAAATTATAAAAAGTCCTCGAGATGAGTACAATTTTCATGGAGAATGGCACAATTTTCACGGAAAACTGTACACAAAGCAAACAAAATTGCACCAATTTTGTCGTATATTGTATAATTTAATGGAATATTTTGGAATTCGTAATATTTTAATTGAAACATTTATAATTTGCGAAAAAAATTGCAATAATTATTCAAACGAGTATAAATTATATGGAAACTTGCATTAATTTCAAAGAAAACTACACAAATTGCAAAGAAAATTTCACAATTTTTATGAAAACTAGTGTGAGTTTATAGAATCTTGCACATAATATTAAAATATTACCTAAATTATGGGAAACTGTTTCATTGCACACCCTTCATGGAAAATTGTAGAATTAATTTTAAGTTGTCAAAGTTTCATGGAAATTTCTATGAAAAATTGGATGAATATCAATGTAAATTGACTCAAATGTTAAGGAAAATGAGACAATTTCATGGAAAATTTCACAAATCTTTGAAAAATGCGACCACTTCATGGAAACCTGTATAATTTTCACTAAAAATTGTAAAAAGTCCTCGAGATGAGTACAATTTTCATGGAGAATGGCATAATTTTCACGGAAAACTGTACACAAAGCAAACAAAATTGCACCAATTTTATGGTATATTGTATAATTTAATGGAATATTTTGGAATTCGTAATATTTTAATTGAAAGATTTATAATTTGCGAGAAAAATTGCAATAATTATTCAAACGATTATTTTTTGACGTTTCTCAAAACCAATGATATATTTCGATTTTTGTCATATTGATACTTCTGGACCAATCCCGTCATTATTATACTGGGAATATTCTCTAGAGATTATTATAGTGGGAATAATCTCGGTAGCTAGGTTCACTCTTGTCAATCAAAATATTTGTCAAATTATTAATTTATCAATCATATTAAAGTGTCATACAAAATGAATAAAAGTCGCTTTAGCTGCGTTTCGCATACTGAAATTGATAAAGAAATACTAGAAAGCAAAAAACGTCAAAAAATAATCTAATCAAATATAACTCGAGAGTTCGATAAATTAGAAAATAATTTGACAGATTATGTCTCAAACTTGTTGCCATTTGGCAATAGTCACTCGAGCCCTTCGGGCTCTCGTGACTATTGCCTGGCAACAAGTTTTCGACAATCTGTCAAATTATTTTCAATTTATCGAACTCTCTTGTTATATTATTACTGAGTATAAATTATATGGAAACTTGCATTGATTTCAACGACAACTACACAAATTGCAAAGAAAATTTCACAATTTTTATGAAAACTAGTGTGAGTTTATAGAATCTTGCCCATAATATCAAAATATTACCTAAATTATGGGAAACTGTTTCATTGCACACCCTTCATGGAAAATTGTAGAATTAATTTTAAGTTGTCAAAGTTTCATGGAAATTTCTATGAAAACTTGGATGAATATCAATGTAAATTGACTCAAATGTTAAGGAAAATGAGACAATTTCATGGAAAATTTCACAAATCTTTGAAAAATGCGAACACTTCATGGAAACCTGTATAATTTTCACTAAAAATTGTAAAAAGTCCTCGAGATGAGTACAATTTTCATGGAGAATGGCATAATTTTCACGGAAAACTGTACACAAAGCAAACAAAATTGCACCAATTTTGTGGTATATTGTATAATTTAATGGTATATTTTGGAATTCGTAATATTTTAATTGAAACATTTATAATTTGCGAGAAAAATTGCAATAATTATTCAAACGAGTATAAATTATACGGAAATTTGCATTGATTTCAAAGAAAACTACACAAATTGCAAAGAAAGTTTCACAAATTTTATGAAAACTAGTGTGAGTTTATAGAATCTTGCACATAATATTAGAATACTACCTAAATCATGGGAAACTGTTTCATTGCACCCCCTTCATGGAAAATTGTAGAATTAATTCAAGTTGTCAAAGTTTCATGGAAATTTTTATGAAAACTTGGATGAATATCAATGTAAATTGACTCAAATCTTAAGGAAAATGAGACAATTTCATGGAAAATTTCACAAATCTTTGAAAAATGCGACCACTTCATGGAAACCTGTATAATTTTCACTAAAAATTGTAAAAAGTCCTCGAGATGAGTACAATGTTCATGGAGAATGGCATAATTTTCACGGAAAACTGTACACAAAGCAAACAAAATTGCACCAATTTTATGGTATATTGTATAATTTAATGGAATATTTTGGAATTCGTAATATTTTAATTGAAAGATTTATAATTTGCGAGAAAAATTGCAATATTATTCAAACGAGTATAAATTATATGGAAACTGGCATTGATTTCAAAGAAAACTACACAAATTACAAAGAAAATTTAACAAATTTTATGAAAACTAGTGTGAGTTTATAGAATCTTGCACATAACATTAGAATATTACATAAATCATAGGAAACTGTTTCATTGCACACCCTTCATGGAAAATTGTAGAATTAGTTTCATGGAAAATTCTATGAAAACTTGGATGAATATCAATGTAAATTGACTCAAATGTTAAGGAAAATGAGACAATTTCATGTAAAATTTCACAAATCTTTGAAAAATGCGACCAATTCATGGAAACTTGGTATAATTTTTCACTTAAAATTGTAAAAAGTTCTCGAGATGAGTACAAGTCTCATGAAGAATGACACAATTTTCACAGAAAACTGTACACAAACCAAACAAAAATGCAATAATTATGTGGTATATTGTTTAAATTTAATGGAAAATTTCGTAATTCGTAATATTTTCATTGAAACTTTATAGATAATTTGCGAGAAAAATTGCAATAAACGAATCACACACGCGATAATTTAAAATCCAACTTTGCAATTATCTCAAATATAATTTAAATTGCATTGTTCTTAATTATAAATAGACTTCTTATGTTGACATGTTGTAAAGAATATTCATATTAATTTTTTATTTGTTTTATTGGAACAAGCAGTTTTCTATACACATGTTATAAGGTTTGTTTTATATGAAACTCAATTAAAATGCAAGATATTTTTGAGGAACTTGTAAAAAAATCTGCACTGCATTTATGCTAGCCCTCATTATTTTATGCTTTCACTAAAACTGTACTTAGTTTTAATGCGAGATGAATAAATTTCGAACATTCGATTATTATTCAATTTAATTAAAATGAAACACTGTTTTCCACACTCGAATTTAAATTATAGTTAATTTTTATTACAAATAACGCATTATTTATAGAAGACACGATTTTAATAACAATTGGTTTTAAGACGTCTGAATTAATATTTCGTTTCATTTTTAATACTCTTGCAATAAATGGCACTTTATTTAAATGAGTCTTATTAAAATTGTACTTCGCTTTTACCACACTTGAAAATAATTTATATTTTCTTCTTAAAACTGAATTTATTAGGGTTCAATTTCAACGATAGGTTTATTAAAATGAGAGATGAACATTCATTCACAACACAGGCGCATTCAAATTCAATATGCATTTAAATGCAACATCAATTATTTGTGACATTAAAATTCGATATCATTATTTTTGTACACGAACATGATTTTAATAGGAAGCTTTGGTACACCACATACAGATGGCGCAACGGTCGCCATACGCGCTTTAGTTTTGTTTCATCTGGAATTATGCAACAGACATTCTGCTGTTTAAAAACCCATTATGAGTGTGTATTTTCAAAACACAATAGCAATATATGTACGAAACGTATGCAAAATCCTTCTGCTTGTCTTTAAAAAACCCTTATGAGTGTGTATTTACGAAACACAATAGCAAAATACACACGAAACGTATGCAAAATCATTTCTGGCATGAATAAACGACGTGGGTGCGCATGGTGGTGCCCTCTGTGCGAGGACCAACGAAGCTTTCTATTACCATTATGTACAAGTGTCAATTTAATTGTATTGAATTTTAATGTGTTGCATTTTAATTCGTGTTCAATTTTAATAGGATGTAATTTAAATTGAAATATCGATGCAATGACTCTCTCGTCGCCTAAATTTATCAAAATAATACAGTAGCATACATATCATGTGTCATTTCATTCCATGTATGAATGAAATAGAATGTGATTTTAATGTAGTTATTGAAAAAAATTAATGTAATTTCTATCAAAGTCCCGAATATATTGCTATGATTTTATTTAGTGTTTCATATGAATTACAAATCGTTATAATTCAAGTATAAACAAAAAATGAGCAGCATTTTAAATCAAATGTCTCAACCATTCAAGTCAAGTTAAATTTTAATTCTGCAACAATACTAATGTACCAAACTAATTCATGTAATATTGAAATTAAAGTATCATAAAATTGAGTGTTGATTTAATCCGTGAACCATAACAAGTACATTACGCTTTAAATTCATTTTCATAAAAATGCACGTACTGAATCAAAATATTCATATTCCATAGAAATTAAATGTCATTTTAATTTAACTATTATTAGTAATCCACGCCCGAAATCAAACAAAATGTAACAACTTAAACTAATGTCGTTTGTGAATATTAAAAACAGAATTTTCATAGATGTGTCGAAAGCAATGAATTATTTAATCAATTTTGCGGCATTAAACCTAAGAGAAACTTTGCGAATTTGCATTATATCGCTTTAATCTAACAAGGGCTTAATCCACGAAACATCTTTTTTAAGACATCTGTTGCTTCACTATGCCATGGAACTGCAGACTGGGAGGTTCGCGAAAAGCAACAAGCGACGAGGAAGAGTAATAAATCAAGCGCCCACAGACATCATTACTGTATTTTTTTTCCTGTAGTTGAAGACTAGCGACCAGGAAGAAGTGTGGAAATCGTTTTCACGGGTGGCTAAGCGTGGAAAATTGTCTCCCGACGAAAGTGAAATCAGGCTTATTAGTTGAGCAAATGAAGGAAATCATGTAAATTAATTTCAACTCGTACAGTTAAAATTGGTGTATTGATATTACACGGCTCGTACCACGTAGAAACTACTGTTATAATAGGCTTGATTTCTAGTCGTTACTATGTATCTAATGGTAGTAATAATTTTATTGTACGTAAAAAAATCTAACATTCCAATATAAATAATTGGAATCAACATCTAAAAATCGTATACAAGTCCTTCTCGCCAAAGTTGGGTGTAATAGGTGACATTCTTGTTGATACGCTTGAAACATATGCTACTTCCAATTTGAGGTTATAATTATTGACAGCCCGCACTTTTAGGATTGGAATAACAATTGGTCCAATTCCAACTAATAATAATAGTATTTCTTCAATTCAAGAAATTATAACACATCAATTTAAAAACAAGAACTTTAATCGGATTTTTAAAATATTTCTTTTCGATGTTATTTTCTGATGCCATAATTTCTGAAATTGCATTCGGTTTTTTTTTTTTAATTCTGCTTATCGTTCGCCGATCGCAATAGTGGCATAACTCAAAAAATGATATTGTGGAGAAAATCAAGAATAACTTTCACTAATAATGAATTACATATCGGGTGATCGATTTGTCACGGAACATAGGGAAATAACATGGGAAAATGGGTTTCCGTCGTTTTCTGCTGCCATATTCAAACTTTGTATACTACTATAACTATACACTACAATTAGTATACACTGTAAAATAATCGGTTGGATAACAAATTATCCTTTTTCACAACGACATTTATTTCGCTAAATGTACATTTCATCCACTACGTGGTCATCTTTAGTAGACATTTGTACTAGTATACACTGTAATAAAACTAACGCCACCGTTAAATAGATAATTTTGTTGTGTTTCTATTAGTGTAGCAGCCATTATTACATTCTAGTCTTATTAATACTTTCATGACAAAATTAACATGTATGGAGTAGTCATACATACATTCTTCAATAATATAATAAGTGAAAGTCCATTGCGCCCAACGGACGGTTAAAGACACTTAGGGGCAACACTTAGGGGTAATAATAACTATTATTCCTTATTTGAATTAGTATCTCCCTCCAATACTAATTCAAATAATAATTGAAATATCTAATTGTTCGTGGATTGAAAAATTTGCGAAGACAATTACTATTGTATAGTGTATTAATGGAGACCATTTGTGTTTGTATTCGAGACCATTGGAGAATGGTTTTTGTGCACATATCCACCCTCTATCCGATCTGAATTACAAAATACTGCCAAGATTTGGCGATCATTTCATCCAATTCCTGGACGAGAAAGATCTCCTTTGGACTAGTGCATCAAAACAGTAATGGTATTCACATTGTTTAATTCACGAACTATTAGGTAGTTTAGGTTAGGTTAGAATAAATACCGTAACCTAAAGCTTAGGTTAAGTTAGATTACGTCAATCATCTTCTAATTTGGCAAATCTTGCTAAAATCTGTATTTACAAATGCATGAACTTATTTGTATTTTAAACAAAGTAACATTATTATTAGGATTTCGGAAAATCTGCATTATACACGATGGGCCACAAATAACGGCCATTAAAAGTTTACGGTTGAATACGATCTCCTTAAGGAACATATTTTCGACTTTCTATCACTTCCAGTTTTACCGAAAATGGCTACCAACTTTGTTATTTTTAATGGAACACCCTGTATGTTCTTACATTTTTCGATTTCCTGTTCAATTGCCTACATTACCATGTGAATTTATGTCCACTTAACTTTTATAGTTCTTGAGTTAAAAAATTATTTGTAAAATTTTGACCTCAAAAAGACGTTTTGAAAAATGCATATAACATCTAGTATTAACAAGATAGAAACACGAGCTGCATCTTGAATTGTAACTAATAGATCCCTCTACAATTAAAAACATTGACATCTGTCAATTTTTATTTAAGTAACAATTGCCCCAATTTTATAATTAACTTAACATTCGCAAAAGGAGGCTAACCTAAAAAAATGGTTCATAATGGCCAGAATGTCGCCAGAAAACGAACAGAACGAATTGTATTATCGTCTAGGGCGATACTTATTTTATAGGAGATAACATTATCGATCTATCACCTAAAAATATCTCGATGGTTTTCTTCTTTTTTACAAATACATCAATAAGTAACTTTTACCATTTTTGTTCTTTCTAAAAATCCGACATGCAATTTTCTTCTTTTTTACAAATCCATCAATAAGTATTTTTTACCATTTTTGTTCTTTCTAAAAATCCGACATGCAATTTTATTGGGGAGGGTTTCTAAACTTTTTGGATACCCTGTGCATACATACAATATCCTATAAAAATGCATAACATTTCAAGAATTCAATAGAATGCCAGAAACTTTCCTAATAATCATCTCTGTAATCTTCGATTCTTCTTCTTATTGGTAAGCTCTCCGCTACTGGACATTCGCCACAATTCTGGAAAAATTCGCCTTCTGTTCGATCATGTCTCAAAATTCTGCAAAATTGCTTCTAAAGGGTCCAGATAAATATGCACTATAAATTTCAAAATAAGCGCTTAAAAGGTGAGCGAATTAAGAAAAATAAGCAGCAAAACACTGGAAAACATCTTCAATAAAGCAAAAAAAGCATTTATTTTCAAATAAAAATAAAATAAGAAAAGTAATCTAAACAAATATACAAAATATGTATTTTACTGTAAAAAAATACTTATTAATTTTTATGAAAATAAGTAAGTGTTTTTTCTAAAATTTCTATTACAAAATGTTTCCTCTAATCGAATAAAATATGTTTATAAGCGGAAAAACTCGGCTCTTGGCATTCATCGATGTTATAGGCGCGTACTTAAATGCAAATACTAGGAAAGTATTGACATCTAAATTCTTAATTTTCTTCAAAATTGCCTTGTAATAAATTTCCTATCTTCTGAAGTACACTTTTTTTGAGTACATCATCAAAATTGTTAAAATTGCTTTGAAATTAACCTCTATTTTATAGATTTGTCATAACTTTCGCTAATGATAGTTTTTTCTTCCTTTTCCTACTTTTTCCTCGTCTTTATTAAAATTTACACGCTCTTCATTCTGAAATAAATTCAAAACTAGCACGTAAACAATGTTAATTCTATTAAGTTCACTTGAAGAATGTATCCAAAATCATAAATATTTCACGTTAAAAACGGTAACTACATGGACTTAACATTGAAATAGCACGATTATGTAAACAACTTAATGCAAGTAAAGCATGGTAATGAATCCAACATCATAAATATTTCATGTTAAAAATGGTAACTACATGCTCTTAATATTGAATAACACGATTATGTAAACAACTTGATGCAAGTAAAGCATGGTAATGTATCCAAAATCATAAATATTTCATGTTAAAATTGGTAACTACTTGAACTTAACATTGAAATAACACGATTATGTAAACAACTTAATGCAAGTATAGCATTGTAATGTATCCAAAATCATAAATATTTCATGGTAAAAATGGTAACTACATGCACTTAACATTGAAATAACACGATTATGTAAACAACTTAATGCAAGTAAAGCGTGGTAATGTATCCAAAATCATAACTACATGCACTTAACATTAAAATTACACCATTATGTAAACATCTTAATGCAAGTAAAGCATGGTAAGTGCTACACTTAACACACTGTATATGAAAAAAGTACCTTCCTCATAACATTATAACCTAAAAATTACCTATTTGCATCATCAGAAGAGTCACTATCTTCATTATTATTGGAATAATTCGGGTCCTTATCTGAATCATCGAACTGTTCAAATGAAGTATCACTATTACTGTCTTCCGCTTCTGCCATATCTTTTTGATTTCAAGCTCTAATAAAATCACTTCCGTAGTTGACACGTTTTACGTGCTACACTTAGCAATTACCCCACAATACAGATTTCTAATCGACAAACACCATCAGATAACATTATCTACATGTAAAACAACATTTCACGAAAATTTCAGTTAACATGTTTTACACCCGAGCTGATGCTGCTCGGGTCACCTATGCGGTCGGGTCACCTATGCGGCTTCAGCAAACTACACAGAAAATTTCAAAACCTACATTACCACATACACCCAAATACCACATCTAGTGATGATTGGTTTCGGAGGTAAAGGTATATGGCATATATGGGAGGTATATAGACTTTAGAGTGGCTTTTAATTGGGCTGTAATTGTTTCTGTTGCTCTATTTAATCCATGACGCAAGCCATGTAGAGTAAATATAAATTTTGTGTTTTTTTTTTAATTTCCACCGGCTCTTAACATACAAGTATTATTTTTTTCATGTAGAACCGAATTTGGTAAAAAAAAGTTTGTAGTCAAGGGCAAAAATCGCTGAATAATAAAAAAAACAGATTTTCCATGAAAATATGAAAAAGCTAAAATAACGAAAACCAGCAGAAAAATCAAAACAATATAAGTGTCAAAAAACTCAGTTTATTTGTGATACGTCCACATTTGAAATTATGTTGGTGCGCTATTAATATACATAAAAAGCAAATTTGCTAGGAATCCGGACCCTACTTATAACCAAACAATGAAAAATTGTGTAAATTGTTAAAATCTCCTAAAGTAAATCATGTATAGTGTTTTCACATGAAATTGAAAATGTACCTGCAATGAGGGTTTATTACGGTCAAGGGTTCTCCATTGTATGGCGTGCTGCGAAGAGGCGAGCGTCCAGGAACGTAGCCAAATAATTTACTTTCGACGAAGATGGTACTTAATTGTTTTCTCTTCGATATATACTCAATTATATCACTGTGATCATACTATAAAAATGATTTATTAATTAAATTGAATTCAATAATCTTACAACTATCTACATCTTTTTTTATAAGTCGGCGGACGTAATTCTTTTTACAATTCGATATAATTACAAGACTACAGACGCCGGTAGATAATTAAGAGCCGTCACCTAGGAAACGGTTTTAAAAGGATTATACATTCGCCCATGCAATTAAGGTTCATTGTACCTTAATTGCTGGGCGAATATGCAGTCCAGGTAGACAATCAGTTAAGGCTGCCTCAAATAGTATTTTTCTCAAATAGTCTACATCTGTCTTTCAGTCGGTGTTAACCTTTACATTGCAATAGTACTCATTTTACATACGTGTGCATATTATCATTTATAAATTTGTGAAAAGGTAGAGTTTATTAAGATGGAAACGTCGTTAAGTGAAACTGCAACAATTATTTCATCAATTTATAATGACACTCAGTTCGACGATCTATTTCAATTATGTGAGGAAAGAAGCCATTCCGAAAGTTTTGTTGAAGAATCCCTTCGACAGTCTACAGAGGGAAGCTGTTGTCAAATTGATTTTGATAAATTTCAAAACAACCATCATCGATTGGACGCATCAACTATCGAAAATGAAAATCAGGGATTAATAAAGCATGCTTTTCTTTCAACTGATACTAAAAGGATAGTCGTAAATATTTATAACACCCTTATAGGCGAGAATCATGCATCTCCACTGCAAGGAATTTCCATTCTGACAGGAATATCATATTCAACGGTTTGGAGAATAATTACGAATGGACCGCTAGAAAGGAAAAGAAGAATAAGTTCAAAATTTACCGAAATAGACGATGTCATCGACAAGAGGATCAAAAATATAATTTACAATTTTTATAAATCAGATAACGTTCTCACGGTCCAATTTATTTTGGAAACTCTTGGAAATGATTTTCCATATAAGGAAACTACTTTGTATAAATACCTACTTAGTCAGGGTTTTAAGTATAAAACTTTAGACAAACGAATTGACATCATGGAATCGCCGAGATTGCAAAAAGAGCGATTAGAATATTTATCTAAAATAAACGAATATAGAAATGAAGGGAGATCGATAATTTATTTGGATGAAACATGGTTCGATACTCACGACGTCGTTTCCAAGGGATGGGTCGATAATACAAATAAGTGTTACCTTAGAGCACCGTGCAATAGAGGAAAAAGAATTGTTATTCTTCATGCAGGAGGAGACGCATTTTTTGTGTCAAATAGTTTGCTCTTATCAGCCAAGAATATTGCATCAAGCTTGTTAGACTATTATCAGGATATGAACGCCGAATTATTTGAAAATTGGTTTCGCAATCAATTATTGCCCAGCATACCCAATAACTCAATAATCCTTATGGATAATGCAACTTACCACTCAAAGCAAATTAATAAAATCCCAACCGCCGCTTCCAAGAAAAGCGATATTGCGGATTTTTGCATTCAAAATGGTATTGTTATTCCCCTAAGTGCAAAGAAAAAACATTATTAGAACTTATAAAAAAACAAAATTTCAAGAAAAACGTATGTGGTTGATAAGATGGCAGAAGAATTTGGTCACCAAGTATTGCGCCTTCCACCTTATTACTGTATCTTCAATCCAATTGAGCTGATATGGTCAACTTTAAAAAGAAATTTGCGGAAAAATAATGCACATCCCAAAATAAGTGAAGAAACAATTTAATTTTTTCAGCGAGAATGCAACAACATTTCAAGTACCATTTGAAAAAACTGCATCGATCATGTGATTAAAATTGAAAACGATTATAGGACGCTTAGGGTACCAAATCTAATTATTAATGTTCAAAGTGAAAGTGATAGCGATGAATCTAGTTGTGCGGAATAATATTTGCTTGTTACATTACGATTCATGAAAAAATTAACTGATGTTAACGTCGTTAATTTTTTAACGCAATGAGCAAGTCAATAATGTTATGGGTAACTTAAGTTATTTGTTTCGCGAATCATACTGTATATAAATTTTCTATGAAATTATATCAACATTTGTAAAGCAAAATTAATTATTTGTACACTTAAAAATACAATGAAAAGTACAATTTAATGATAATGAATCGCTAATGTTCATTTTCTACGGGGCACTGAATCTGTATTTTCTCATGCCAGCTCTGGACTCTGTTCTTTACCATTACCCGTCATACAATTCCGTTCACACAATGGAGCGCAATAAACACCCTTCGTAGGTATATTTTCAAATTCAAGTAAAAACACTATACATGATTGGCAGGCGAAAATTATGTCCGCGGTTAATACACCGATTACCTATTTATAACCACTGGTGACCAGTGTTTTGTAACAAATGATCATCAGATTAATTTCGATTCTTAAACTATTGTTATGCATATTCTCGAAAACAATCACGTTGGTACGAAAAAAACCTCATCACACAGCTGTTTGATGACGTGAACGCCAGTTTAGAAAAATTAGAGTATACTAAATTTATTATTATAGTAAGAATTTAAAAAAAAAATAACCTTCAACGTACTGTCGAAACTAACAGGTTTTCATTAAAATTTATGTTTTCAATTAATTATTTTGCTACTTGTTAAGTCGTGAAAATTCATTATAATTCATGTAGGCGGGGTGTTCACACTATCAACAAAGGAATTGCGACCGCGGTTGACCGATAACGCCTAATCCTGAATCCAGGCGACAGGAAGACTGTCCCGGAAATTGCGCAATTGTCGGTCCCCCAGTTACCAGCAGCCTTTCTGCAGAGAAGGTACGTTTTGTGAAGGCACGGGCACAGGTACATAAATTGGTCCTGAAAAATAAATAGGGAGCCAGCTGCATCCCTATTGAGGGCAGCTGCAAACCCGTCGTTTTTACACCTTTGTAATTTAAACTCCAGATGTTCGCAAGCGGCAAGGTCACATCAGAACTCTTCGGCGTTCGCGCGTTCTGTGTCATGGTGAGATTGTGTCTATCGAACTTTGCAGAAGTGAATTGTTTTTATCATATACGTGCTATCGGAGCGATTTCTAGTTGAAATTCTTTAACACGATCAAAAGTTTGCTGCGCCTAGAAGATGTCAGGTATTTATTAGCTAAATCTATTTTCACGGTGTCACCGCCCCAGGCTATAAACAGACACACAGACGTCTTGCTTGTTAATACGCACTGGCCTCTTCATTCGAATTAAATGTAATTTATGGTATACGGTGCTTAACTTTTGTAACACATAATTAGATTCCTCCAATTGAAGTTGAACAATTGATAATTACGAAGAGAAATGAAATTAATTGCCCAACAGTGAAACGTTTAATAATTTAATCAACCAATCCTTATAATGCCGTAACCTTACACGATTTTAATTTTGAATACGTCAATAATTAAATTAATTATTAAGGAATTCGACAAATTAATATGTCGCCTGTTTATTAAATATTTTTGATCATTTAATTAAAAGTCTAAGCTATCAATTGTTTCCATATTTGTCCATTTCTCAAATAGTTTTAAAACTCATTTGTCTATTTCTCAAATAGTTTTAAAACTCAGAAAAAACAAACTACATTTCACAATCTTTATAATGGGTAGAATGATCGGAATATTGGAATTTCTAATAAAGTTATGGAACAATTATCATAGTAGATGATGAGAATACAAAAATCATTATAATCAGTTACAGTTGTAACATTGGTGCATACATAGAAAAAAACAAGGTCGTGACAGGTTCAGTTTATAATTGTGCATCACAGTTTATAAATTATCACAGTTATAATAACATTAAAATTTTACACAAGTCAAATACAAAGATAATAATTTGTTATAAGGCTAATATTGGTGCACACATAGGCAAACAAATAATCTTGGCATGTTCACAATTGTTTGTAATCGTTACAATTGTTATGTTGTTGTAATTAATTTTCTTTTTGATATTATTAAGAATTGATTTTTATTTTTCATTAGTTTTTATGTATGTACTCGTATTAGTGTTTTTTTGTTCAAAATATAACGAATCTTTCTAATATATCTTTTTACAAAGAAGAATTATATCTATTAAACAAAGAACACAAATATGCATTAACCCCAAAAATATCAATATTTCTCTTCTTTCAATAGAATTAGGTATTGCACTAAAACATCACTCACAAGAACAACAATTAAAAGGAGAATGCATAAATATAATCAAAATAGCAGAACAAAAAACACTAATACATACCCAAACACTAATGAAAAAGAAAAATCAATTCTTAATAATATAAAAAAGAAAATTAATTACAACAACTTAACAATTGCAACTGCAGATGAAAATTCAGGTCTAGTAATTTTAAATAAAACAACCTATATAAATAAAACATAAACTTTCATAAATAACAACTATTGTACACTACTAAGCAAAAACCCAATCATCTCTTTTACAAACAAAACTAAAACTATTATAAAAAACACAAAAATTACTTAAGAAAAATACCGGGTGTTCATTTCAAAACTAGCCAGTCTCAATAACTTTTGAATGCAAGTTAACTTGATAAAAACAAAAAACACGTCGATTGATTTTTGGAGGGGGAAGTTTAAAAACAACGTCAAATAAATTTTAGGTGTTACCCCCTCCCCCTAGCCCCCCCACTTTGAAATTTCAAATGGCACCCCGCACCTTTCGATACCTCATTTTAAAGCTTTAAAAAAACCTAATCCAGTGGCGTAATAAAAAAAGATTTTTGTCGATTCGTTTTGGAAAAAATAAATAAATAAGAAAAAATCCGAAACAATTTATATTGAACAAATTTAAGTTCCTTTCAATGAAACAACAAAAATAGAACAAATTGAACCAGTTTTCGGGGCAAATCTTAAAAACCATGGTAATTGAATATAAAATATTACCCCCTCCCCCTTGCGACTTTCACTTTTCTTACAAATTTTAAATTACACCTCTTTGTTGTGACACCTTGATTTAAGCTTTAAACAAATACAATCAAGAGGTGTAACAAACATATATTTACGTTAGCAAGTTTTCAAAAGCAAAATATATTTTTCAAAAATAAATTATGCTGACTTTCGTTTTAGGAGTAACCAGTCTCAATAAGTTGTCAATTTTACTAAAAAAACACGTCGATGTAGTTTAACATTTGTTCTATTTTTGTTTCATTGAAAGGAACTTAAATTTGTTCAATATAAATTGTTTCGGATTTTTTCTTATTTATTTATTTTTTCCAAAACGAATCGACAAAAATCTTTTGTTATTACGCCACTGGATTAGGTTTTTTTAAAGCTTTAAAATGAGGTATCGCAAGGTGGGGGGTGCCATTTGAAATTTCAAAGTGGGGGTGGCTAGGGGGGAGGGGGTAACACCTAAAATTTATTTGACGTTGTTTTTAAACTTCCCCCTCCAAAAATCAATCGACGTGTTTTTTGTTTTTATCAAGTTAACTTGCATTCAAAAGTTATTGAGACTGGCTAGTTTTGAAATGAACACCCGGTATACAAATAATTTAAAAAAGCATACAACCAATTAATCCTATTACACCTAATTTTTACGGTCGACGTAAATTACATAAAATAGATAACCCAATTAGACCAATTATATCTTCTATACTCTATTTTTTCTAGACTGGCGTTCACGTCATCAAAATAATAATCATAATAATGATGACACAATTTTACAAGGTTGCCAGCTGTCCTGGGTATTTAAAAATGGCTGTAATATAATAAGCTGTTGCGCCCGTGCAATCTTATGCGATAGTGCACGATTCGTATCAAATTCGTCAACTTCTCTGCCGTTTATCGTACAGATATCAATCTTGTGGTTATGGTTTATCATCTACAATGGCAAAATATGCATTGTAATAATCGATCAATTGTAACAAGTTAAACGTCAAATAAGTTTGGGTATACACATGTATGAGCACGTGTTAGTGAAAAAGATTTGGCATCGTCGCTGAAAAAAAATCACGGCCGCCAACATAACATGATTTATTATATGATTGGCAGACGAAAATTGTGTCCGCGGTTAATACACCGATTACCTATTTATAACCACCGGTAATCAGTGTTATGTAACAAATGATCCTCAGATTCATTTCGATTCTTAAACTATTGTTATGAATATTCTCGAAAACAATCACGTTGGTACGAAAAAACTTCAACACACAGCTGTTTGATGACAAAATTGCCAACAAAATACACTTTAAACTCATTCGACATCAACGATTTATACACAAATATACCAATTAATGAAACACTTACTTACACACACAATATAATTAAAATACACATACTAAATCAAACAGAAAGTACAGACATCTTCAATTTAATTAAATTAACAATTGAACAAATTTTAGGTGTTTTCAATAACAAGTATTATAAAATGAACGATGGACTACCTATGGACTCACCACTTTGTATCATACTAGCAACAATCTTTCTTGACAATTTAGAAAACCTAATAATTAATATTACAAACCCTTTCAATGAATACGTAATGCTTTGGAAATGCTATGTAGATGACATATTAATAATACGGACAAATAATAACAAACATACAATCACAGATTTACAGAACTACATAAACACAGTACACAAAAACATCAATTTTACTTTAGAAATAGAACACAATAACAGTATTAATTTCTAAAATCTAACTTTATATAAAATAAATAACAAAATGGAATTCAATATTTGTAGAATATGGCAGCTACCGATTCAAATGTAAACGAACTTTTGTTCCACCCTGTATTTTTATTTCATTATTTTGGAAAAAAATAAAGACAATATTTCAAGAAAGTTGTTGGAGTTATTCTCGACTGGAATAGAAGAAAAAAGCAGTCAGAATGTTTGTGTCTTTAGCAAAATTTCTTTAGACGCGTGAAAATAAATCCATTGCTATTGAAAATTTCCCTGTATCTTCCAAGACTGCAGTTTGTATTTCTGCTACTAATATGTTTAGACGGCTATTTGATAAAGAAAGCCGTGGTAATAAAATCGGAAAATTCATCTGATTCAGTAAATAATGAGGTACTTTAATTTTTTACAATTTTTACACAAAAAATATCATCTATGAGCGATGTCTCGCTGGACTGCCTTTCTTTTTTAGTCTTTTTAACCAATAAAAGAGTACAAGAATACCTGATTTTAATATTAATTACTTCTTTAATTTTTTTTTCAATGAAACCAGGGTTTTTAAATAGATTTTTTATTTCAATAGTTTTCAGTTTTTTTCCATCTCCAATCAAACTTTTTTTTTTTATACTAGGCAGTTTTGGCAGGGCTGCAACTTAGGTTGCCTAACTTTATATTGAAATACTTTATAACTTTTATTTTCAGAATTCGAATTGCACTTTTGTTCAATTTTGGATTGTTTTATTTTAAGGATAAATTAGTGGGTTTCTATAATAATTTGTGCTACTTCAGTATATAATAACTAATTTTGTGAAATTTTATCCAGAGCGGAACTAAACAAGGACGAATATATTAGAGATTATAATTATTCTCCAGTTAATACAAGTGTAGTGGACAACATGGCGGACCTGAATCGAATCATAACAAAGAAATACTCAAATTTCGTGTTGTTGCACCAAAATATAAGATCAATTGCACGAAATTTAGACAAATTACAAATTTACCTAAGTGAATTAGACAAAGAAGGAGACTGCACTGTAATGTCAGAAACATGGAAAATAGGTAAATAGGAAATAGGTAAAATAGATATATTCAAAATAAGGGGTTATGATATGTTTTGTAATGAAGGTACCGTAAACAAAAATGATGGGGTGGTAGTATATGTAAAACAATCAATAAATTCTGTAAATGCCATTGTCAACATTGGGGAATATCGCATTATACAAACTAAGTTAGACACTGACAATAAAAAAAATTTAATATCATCACTGTACAGACCACCCTCAAGAAATGCATCACTTTTTCTCGAAAACCTACCTGAATTTCTAAATAGTTATAAGGAAATAGTAGACTATCATATTTTTGTGGGAGATATAAATCAACAAAAATGCAGTTATAACATCCACATGTGATACAATCCTTATCACATGTGGATAAAGATCGAAAACAGAAAAAAATAACCTATTTATTAAGACCGAAGCCAACTACGACTTCCATTTAAAAAAACACAACTTTGTATCTTGGTTATTAACGAAGATATCAAAATTCTGTAAAACTCATTCGATTTACCGTAGAAAAGTGCCTAAAGAACATGCAACTCGTATCTTAATAAAATGACAAATAAATGAAATATTGATAAAAATCGAAAATGGAAAATAATGAGTTTTTGGCCATAACTTGAAAACAAAAGACGATAGCCAATTTTTGTTTTCGCCATTGAGTTGGTCTTGTAAAAAGAGATCGAGGATACGCCATCCGATTTTCTCTATCTCTTCTAGTTACCGAGATCCCCTATAGAAACATCCCAATTGGGCCACCCTGTACAATAAATACAATCACAAGGGAAGACTTAAAAACTTGTCTGGATCATATATTTGTGAAATCAATCGGTAATATCAACGAAACATATAAGCTCTTCACAGTTACGATAAACGTAACTGATCATTATGCGGAAATAATAAATATTCTCTTTAAACATGAAAAACTAGAAAACGACAGTAAAAATCTACAAAAAAATATTAGGGTGATAAACTACGCCAAATTGAGAACTGAACTTAAAAATCACAATTTCCAACAACTCTATGACAAAGAGGACGTGGACGAAATCTCATCGATATTCGTCAAATTACTAGGTGAGAAAATTAATCTGTCCACTTATACAGTCAAACTTAATAAAAATGAGATTAAACGGAAAAACTGGATTACAAATGGCCTAGTCAAGTCAATTAATAAAAGGGACATACTCTATAAAAGGCATTACAGAAGCCCCCTAAACGTAGCATTAAAATTGGAGTATTTAAACTACAGGAATCTCTTAAATACTTTAATCAAAACTAGAAAACAAAATTACTACAACAATCAAATAGATCGTGGCGGAAAAGACGCGATGGAAAACTTTCAAGAATGTAAGTAATATGTCAAATAAATCAAACTCTATAAAAGAAATACGCGACATAGATAATGATATTATTTACACCAATGATCTTGAAAAGGCAGATCATTTTAATAATTATTTTGGTAATATAGGAATAAAATTGTCTCAACATATTCAAAAACCGGACCTACCACCACTACTAGATCAATTTTTCTAGGACCTACAAATAATACAGAAATCATTAATATTATAAAATCTTTAAAAAATAATAAGGCACCAGGCATTGATAATTTAAAAGCGGAAACCTTAAAAGAAATACAGGAAGAAATTGCTGAACCACTCGCATTTTTAATTAACAAAATTATTGAAACTGGCTCATGTCCTCACGAATTTAAAGTTACAATAGTTATTACACCTTTATATAAAAGTGTTAGTAAGAGCCTTGTAGAAAATTATAGACCGATCTCATTAATCACAAATCTATCCAATTTTTTTGAAAAAGTCGAAAAAACTGAAATAATTAATTACTTAAAGAAGGACAATCTCTTATCACAAAATCAATTTGGATTTATGGAAGAAAAATCAACAGAGGAAGCAATTTCTTCTCTTCTAATATTTACAATTGTCTTGATAAAAAGAAACCTTGCCTTGGAGTCTTTCTGGACCTTGCAAAGGCCTTTGATACAGTCTGTCATAAGCAGCTACTAGAGGTCCTAGAAAACTATGGCTTCAGAGGGAAAGCTCTTAAGCTATTTAAAAGTTATTTAGCCGATCGTTGTCAATACGTAAAAATAAATGAAGCAACTATTAGCATGCAACAAATAAAGTGCGGTGTCCCCCAAGGCACGGTACTAGGTCCTATATGTTTTATACTGTACTTAAACGACTTGCTTGAAATCGAAAATTTCGACGCAAAAATAATAAGCTACGCGGACGATAGGGTTATCTTTTATCAAGGTAATTCTTGGAATGACTTAGACAAATAGCAGAATGCGAAACTTCGAAATTTTTTTATTGGATTAGTCATCGGAAACTAACAATCAATTTTAACAAAACTTACTTCTTACCCTTTGCCAGTCATAGAAATAGTCTACCCAATTTTGAGAAACTAAAGATAAGCTTGAATGGGGAAAATGCTGATATTAAATCAACATCTGAAATAAAATATTTAGGTTTAGTAATCGACCGCCACTTAAGGTGGGACAAACATAGAGAGTGTCGTCAAAACCCTTAGGTCACTGCTGTATAAGTTTAAATATATAACTAAATATTTTAATGAACGACAATGTAGAACATTTTACCATTCTCTAATAGAGTCACGCTTAAGCTATGGAATTCTTGAGTGGGGTGGATTCACGCATGTAAAAAAATTAGAAGTTATTCAAAAATCGTTCCTGAAAACGATCTATAAAAACGATAGACTATTTTCGAGCGATGGACTCTACGAGGAAGTTAAAGTATTAGACATGAGACAATTATATTTTTTTAAAGTCTTATTATATTACCTAAAAACAAAAGTACCCTATTTTATGTTGACCACCCCTATTCAACCAGGAATAAAACTAATCATTCATTAAAAACACCTGTTTTAATTTATTGATTTCTTGCATTTGCATTCGACTTCGAGCAATTTAGCGAAAAGTATTATAGGAATTTCATTATCCCGAACTAGTTCTTTGAATGTTTTTTCCGGAAGAGGTTGGTACAAATCGCGTTGGCAGCCCTGCGTAGGTGCTTCACGTAATACCGTTGCGTGGCGTCTGGCGTGGCCTTTCGTTCTTTCATTCTGTCGATTGTAAGAGTCGCAATGCGTTGCTCCGTGGCTTTGGGTTTAACACCGGTGGCGAACCCCGCGAGGTTCGTCACAGTTGATAGCGATGTAAGTAAATTTGCGATCCATAATTTTGTATGTTACATAATAACAGAGTTCAATTTTTGGTAGTATAGATTTTTGCATGTAATTATTGGCACATTATTTTTACCACAGGTGCCATCTAAACCGGTGGAGGATATTAGCTTCGAGAAACAGCGTGGCTTGAGAGATCGCGGCCACCCATGACGTAAAAAACGGGCCAAAAATAGTTTGCCACGAGGTGAATTAACCTGCAAATGAGATTAGATTAATTTAGATTTTATTTACTTATGCGTTATCAATTGCAATAAAAGCATCTAGCAAAAAGAATTATGGCAGTAAATAAAATACAAACGAGAAAATGCCTCGACAAAGTTCAATGACTTACAGTTTCTTTCTATTAAATCTCTAAAAAAAGTGTATTTTTTATCTTCATATTTGTCAGTGCTTGGGTACAGTTTTTTACTGCAACTTTTCGTTTTTGTTGGGGAGCAAAGATCTGCATTATTTATGCTTAGCAGTTCACCAGATATACAACGCTGTAGTTTTTTTTAATCACATATATGTTTAGCCACTTGCCATGTTTTTATTTCTGCACTTATTTAATTGATACTGCATTAAAACAAATTCATAGACCAGCTTCACATTAATGACCGACATTTCAGTATTGCCAACGTTAATGAAATATTAAAAAAAATACATAGTAACCTTTAAATCTGACTTTAAACAGAATCGCTAATTTACATTCCATCTAAATTACTTTTCCTACCTTATTTTATTTAACACAAGTAATAATAGCGAGTTTCGTGAGTTGTGTTAAATTATATTAGATGTAAACACTGTTCATGATCAATTATTGCCTAAGCTTTATGTGACCAAACAAAACAATAACTTCGATGACTGAACACTTTAAAATTAAACATTTCTACTGCGTTTGTGTTTTGTTTGTGTTTTTGCAAAAAAAAATCTCGGCCATCATATGCAACCACTCGCTTTAATTTTTAATAACTAATAATATCTTATATTTATATTGGGTTCATGAACTTACACGTTTTCTGTATAAATTGGTGCATTCGCAGGGTAAAGATCAAAGAGTTTTGTTTCGATTTTGAGACTCTGCTGCTTCAATGTGGACAGGCAGACACCAGTATGTCGGCTGACAAATTGAAGTGGTCTGTTCAGTGTGGACATTGTTTCAAAATTATTGTGTTTTGAAAGTGCTTTGTTTGTTTCTATTTTGTTTGTTTGATCTGGACTTGACAGTAGTGTTTTGTTTCGTGTTTCTATTTTGTTTGTTTTATTAGGACTTTTATTAGGACATTAGGACTGATGATAGTAGGGTAACATTTTTGTTGCTACAGCCTAAAATAAGGAAGAGAAAATGAAATTATTTTATAGTATTATTTTCAATTTGTGGTTATAATCATTAACAACGACTAAATTCGTTCGTCAAGTCTGTCAGAACCTGTCATATATTGCCACATTTTTTTTTAAATTTTCATTTAAATACCTCTTGAAAAACATGCTTGAAAAAAACACAAAAAACTTCATTCATTCAACTAGCATTGGTAAGAACAATTTGTGAACGGTTTTTATATATTATACCGCTGGCTTTTTTTAAAATATGAACATAAACTATATTCCATTTTTATTTTTAACTAAGTTGGCACTGTTAGGGTGATAGTATTGTTGGCCAATGTAAAAAGTCACTAGACTTGCAAAAAAAAGATAGGTTACATTTAAAAAAAAAAGGTTATATTTTATGACAGTGGGCAATGTTGCCACTAAATTGAGTATTGAGTACATCATTTATTTGCTATTTTTATTTTACAAAAGCAAATTAGTGAAATTAAAATATTAAATAAAGTTGATGATTGGTTTACTTAAAGCATAATTCTAATTAATTATTTCAACTTAATTAAACTTAATTTAATAATTTTAACTAAGTTGGCACTGTTAGGGGCAAGTATTGTTGGCCAATGTAAAAAGTCACTAGATTTGCAAAAAATAGGTTACATTTAAAAAAAAGAGGTTATATTTTATGACAGTGGGCAATGTTGCCACCAAATTGAGCATTGAGTACAGAATTTATTTGCTTTTTTTTACAACAGCAAATTAGTGAAATTTTAATATAAAATAAAGTTGATGTTTAGTTTACTTAAAGCATAAATCTAATTAATTATTTTAACTTAATTAAACTTAATTTAATAATTTTAACTAAGTTGGCACTGTTAGGGTGACAGTATTGTTGGCCAATGTAAAAAGTCACTAGACTTGCAAAAATAAATAGATTACATTTAAAAAAAAGAGGTTATATTTTATGACAGTGGGCAATGTTGCCACCAAATTGAGTATTGAGTACAGAATTTATTTGCTATTTTTATTTTACAAAAGCAAATTAGTGAAATTATAATATAAATTAAAGTTGATGATTGGTTTACTTAAAGCATAAATCTAATTATTTATTTTAACTTAATTAAACTTAATTTAATAATTTTAACTAAGTTGGCACTGTCAGGGTGACAGTATTGTTGGCCAATGTAAAAAGTCACTAGATTTGCAAAAAAATAGGTTACATTTAAAAAAAGAGGTTATATTTTATGACAGTGGGCAATGTTGCCACCAAATTGAGTATTGAGTACAGAATTTATTTGCTATTTTTATTTTACAAAAGCAAATTAGTAAAATTATAATATAAAATAAAGTTGATGATTGGTTTACTTAAAGCATAAATCTAATTAATTATTTTAACTTAATTAAACTTAATTTAATAATTTTAACTAAGTTGGCACTGTTAGGGTGACAGTATTGTTGGCCAATGTAAAAAGTCACTAGACTTGCAAAAAAATAGGTTACATTTAAAAAAAGAGGTTATATTTTATGACAGTGGGCAATGTTGCCACCAAATTGAGTATTGAGTACAGAATTTATTTGCTATTTTTATTTTACAAAAGCAAATTAGTGAAATAAAAATATTAAATAAAGTTGATGATTGGTTTACTTAAAGCATAATTCTAATTAATTATTTCAACTTAATTAAACTTAATTTAATAATTTAAACTAAGTTGGCACTGTTAGGGTGACAGTATTGTTGGCCAATGTAAAAAGTCACTAGATTTGCAAAAAATAGGTTACATTTAAAAAAAAGAGGTTATATTTTATGACAGTGGGCAATGTTGCCACCAAATTCAGTATCGAGTACAGAATTTACGTGCTATTTTTATTTTACAAAAGCAAATTAGTGAAATTAAAATATAAAATTAAGTTGATGATTGGTTTACTGAAAGCTTAAATCTAATTAATTATTTTAACTTATTTAAACTTAATTTAATAATTTTAACTAAGTTGGCACTGTTAGGGTGACAGTATTGTTGGCCAATGTAAAAAGTCACTAGATTTGCAAAAAATAGGTTACATTTAAAAAAAAAGAGGTTATATTTTATGACAGTGGGCAATGTTGCCACCAAATTCAGTATCGAGTACAGAATTTACGTGCTATTTTTATTTTACAAAAGCAAATTAGTGAAATTAAAATATAAAATTAAGTTGATGATTGGTTTACTGAAAGCTTAAATCTAATTAATTATTTTAACTTATTTAAACTTAATTTAATAATTTTAACTAAGTTGGCACTGTTAGGGTGACAGTATTGTTGGCCAATGCAAAAAGTCACTAGACTTGCAAAACAAAGATAGCACTGTTAGGGTGACAGTATTGTTGGACAATGTAAAACGTCACTAGAATTGAAAAAAAAATGATTACATTTAAAATATATATATTTTATGACAGTGGGCAATGTTGCCACCAAATTGAGTATTGAGTACAGAATTTATTTGCTATTTTTATTTTACAAAAGCAAATTAGTGAAATTATAATATAAAATAAAGTTGATGATTGGTTTACTTAAAGCATAAATCTAATTAATTATTTTAACTTAATTAAACTTAATTTAATAATTTTAACTTAGTTGGCACTGTTAGGGTGATAGTATTGTTGGCCAATGTAAAGTCACTAGACTTGCAAAAAAAGGGTTACATTTAAAAAAAAGAGGTTATATTTTATGACAGTGGGCAATGTTGCCACCAAATTCAGTATTGAGTACAGAATTTATTTGCTATTTTTATTTTACAAAAGCAAATTAGTGAAATTATAATATAATATAAAGTTAATGATTGGTTTACTTAAAGCATAAATCTAATTAATTATTTTAACTTAATTAAACTTAATTTAATAATTTTAACTAAGTTGGCATTGTTAGGGTGACAGTATTGTTGGCCAATGTAAAAAGTCACTAGACTTGCAAAAAAAAAGATAGGATACATTTATAAAAAAAGGGGTTATATTTTATGACAGTGGGCAATGTTGCCACCAAATTGAAAATTGAGTAGAGGTTTTATTTTCTGTTTTTATTTCACAAAAGCAAATTACTGAAATTATAATATAAAATAAAGTTGATGATTGGTTTACTTAAAGCATAAATCTAATTAATTATTTTAACTTAATTAAACTTAATTTAATTATTTTAACTAAGTTAGCACTGTTAGGGTGACAGTATTGTTGGCCAATGTAAAAAGTCACTAGACTAGCAAAAAAAAAAAATAGGTTACATTTATAAAAAAGAGGTTATATTTTATGACAGTGGACAATGTTGCCACCAAATTGAGTATTGAGTACAGAATTTATTTGCTATTTTTGTTTTAAAAAAGCAAATTAGTACAATTATAATATAAAATAAAGTTGATGATTGGTTTACTTAAAGCATAATTCTAATTAATTATTTTAACTTAATTAAACTTAATTTAATAATTTTAACTAAGTTTGCACTGTTAGGGTGACAGTATTGTTGGCCAATGTAAAAAGTCACTAAACTTGCAAAAAAAAAAATAGATTACATTAAAAAAAAAAGGTTATATTTTATACACAGTAGGCAATGTTGCCACCAAATTGAGGATGTATTGAGTACAGAATTTATTTGCTATTTTTATTTGACAAAAGCAAATCAGTCAAATTATAATACTTTTACTTAAAGCATAATTCTAATTAATTAACGATTGAATGATTGAAGCAATAATTTTATCATTTTAATATATGAATTAGGCAACGTTGTTAGAAATGTGTAAAACTTTTATTAAATTAAACCACATCCTTCTTAGTTAAAAATAAAAATGAAACAGAGTATACGATATGTTCATCTTTAAAACTACAGGATCAATGCAATGCTAAAATTAAATGGTTAAAAAAATATTGAAATGATAGAGTTGCACGCGCAATAATTGTTACTGCATTAAGATAAATTTATAGACGAGCTTACAATAATTTTGGTTGCATAACCATTGAATTTCAGCTTTGCATTGATTATGTCTTTTTAAAGCTGAGCATATGTAGCTTATTTCAGAGACAAAAAAAAACGTCTCGTGAATAAAATAATAATAAAATTAATCTTTGATTAATTAAAAATACCTAGTGTGAAAATGTTAACTAAAGTTAATTCCATGAAATGTACATGTGAAGGACATACTCAGACATTACTTCTTTTTTTATATACACAACTTATTTTCTGGCTCTGGCTCGTACCTTATGCCAGGGTTGGGAGCTCGCAGCCAAGCCCAATGGCTCGGAGGCAGGACTCCAACACCCCACAAAAAAAAAAAAAAAACTTATTTTCTTAACAAAACTTGTTTTAATTTGCAAATTCATTCTTGGTATACGTACTTTCCAGTTGATTCGGCAGTTTAGATTAGGCAGTGAAGAATATGTAAAACTTTGAAAATTAAAACTAAATTATATTATGGTTAATTAATTTGGTTATGCCATCACAGTTCGGCTGGCATAAAGTAGAATTTTGTTTTAAAAGCTACGGGCGTTGTGGTGTTACAAAACCTTTAAAATTATACTTAAATAGTCGGCTATGTGTGCAGTAGATAAATCATTTTTAGAGATTTTGTTTTTTTTTTTTTTTTATTAGTTACTAATTAAAATACTGATGATATATTATATTAGTTATTAAGAAAAATATTTTCTAAATCTAAATAATTTTTGGTAATTTTCTTAAACAAGGAGGTTCTTAATAAAAGTATACATACGGGTTATATCGCATATGTATATTTTTATAAAAACCGCATCAACCGCATGGCGATTATTGCAATATAGGCAACCAACTATACACGTATTTTAGAAACAACTGTCAATAATAGATACAACTAATTATTTAATGCCAAATTATGTCATTATGATATCTAACAGTCTTAGCTTGAGAATGGCGAGACTTATTTTCAACAAAATATCCAGAAAAGCTAATTTCTTGGTGATATTTACTACTCCCATGTCTATATTAAAGTTTTGCCACCGAAGGGGACCTCCTCAATAACTAGAGGCCGATAGGTGTTACAAATGAAATATTATAAAATGTAGGCTATTTTAATGTCGGTTGTCACCTATAGTGCAGGCATCATCATGCGAATGGTGCTGTTTCTATAAAAGTATACATAGGAGGCAATATAAACTGTATGTATACTTTTGTAATAACCTCCCTGTATATGCATATGTGGCAAAATTGAAGCAATATTGGCAGCCTATAGTGCATGCATCGTCATGCGAATTATGCTGTTTTTAATAAAAGTATACATAGGCAATATAACCTGTAAGTATACTTTTGTAAAAATCTCCCTGTATATGCATGTGTTTCAAAATTTAAGCAATTTTTCCAAATATTGGCAACCGATGTTGTTATTATCTGGATGAGGAAAATTACTGGTTTTGTCAACGTTTTGATTTTGCAATTTTGCCAAATATTGGCAACCGATATTATTATCTGTATAAGGCAAATATCTAGTTTTGTTGACGTTTTCATGTGACTAAATATATTTTTTTTATATAGTTGAAAATTACATTTAGCATTTTTCAAACTTATTATCTACATTGAAGAAACATAAATAAACATTGGGCAGTTTTTTACGCCTCATCAATATGATATAATGGCCCCATTATGTATTTAGATCTTTAGATTCAACATTTTCTTTGTTTTCATTTAGTAGACTCAAAAATGATAAAAACCCTTTTAGGATAAAATTAATTTATTATACTATATTTTTGCTTGAAGAAGAAGAACAAATCAATATAAAATAGTAATTTTATGAATTATTAATCCATACTCTATTAACCCCTGTATTTTAGAAGATCCAGATAATTTTATCACATCACAAATATGACAGAAAATACATGAACACACACTAAGATAGGAAATTGATTACTGGTAGGTAGGTAAGTAATCAATTTCCGATTTTACTTCACACATTGCCGATAATATGTGCCCTATTTAAGTATATGTTTAAAAGTGTATTGGTCTTATTTTTGCCATTTTTAACAACTTCCATATCATAATAGAAAAAAAATCACTGAATACTGAAATGTTGCTTTATATATTTATCTATATGTACAGTTAGACAATGTTAACTGTTGAAAGATTCTTCAGGACATGGGATTCAACGGGTCATAGTTAAGCTGTAATAAGTGTGGTAACATAGATTAATACACAAATGTTGGTACAAAAGTACCGAAATGAGTGTTATTATTATTATTAATTTACCGACTTTCCGGAAATTTGATTTGAATGGCCCAAAATTAATTATGCTATATTTTTACTTGCATTGCTTTTAAAACTAAATGAGATGGACCATCATAATTATATCAATATGTACAACCGCGGCCATCCAAAAGAGGACGTTTTTTTAATTATTTGATTTTTAATTTTAATCATAGGCGTCCTAAAATGTCACAGTTTAAATAGTAACTCTTGCTGCACGAATGACAATGAATAAAGCTTAATTTAATCAGTTTTGATATCACAAGATCATCAAAAATAATTGATTATTTTACTAGTAACGAGACATAATCCGCGAAAAACCACGAGAGCATAGCTCGAGTGGTTTTTTAAGGATTATGTCGAGTTACGAGTGAGAAATAATCGTCATTTTCGGTTGCTCGAGTGGTATTCGTTACGATTTTATAATGAATACCGATAATAATTAAATTATTACACTTATCATTTATTTTATAATAATGTTAAACGTACAATTATTGTAAGTAATATTTGAAACATTGTTAGCTGTTGATGAACTTGAGCTAGCTGTATTGGTAGTGCATGGCAGGCTTATCTTTCTCATTTTTTCAACAATGGTAAGATGATGTTGGTTGCTTAGCTTTAGGTATGGCTTAAGAGACTCACTTGAAGAATGACCAGTGAAGTTTTGCGGAAATATTCCAAATTGTCTTTACAACTTCCTTCTTATAATCGGTTGCATCAGCTCGCTCGCTTCAGTTGACTTGAAAGCCCAGTCATTTAGAATACCTGCCAAGTGTTTGTTCGAAGTCTGCTCAAGAAGTTCATATTTTTGTCGTTCACAAAATGCTAAAAACTGCTTCCAAATGCATTTGTGCGTTTTCGCTGTGTTCGCAGGCGCTAAAGACTCGATTGCTACGCTTATTTCTAAACCTGAAGCTTTTCCGAAACGATTCACTGCGATTATATTTGACGTTTGTTAATAAATACAAAACTTTGTTGTCATGACAGTTATTAAATCATGGTTCTAGATTTAAATTATTATCCATTGTTTTTGCTTTGGTGGACCCATCGAAAAACCGAAGTGATTAAACCACCTGGTCAAGGGTATATCTGTTTATCAAAATATGGTAACTATTTAAAATTTGTGATTTCTATTTGCCAAATTTACGATGAATCATATAATCTAATGAAAAATACTGAAATTTTCACCAAGTATCGTTCACTTTTGGATGGCCGCTGTTTTACATATATTTTTTTTAAATAAGTTTCTATGAATTTTTGTATACACAATTTGGGAATTTTCTGGTGTTCCTAGATTATTCCGTGGAATTTCTATTGAATGCTCGAGTTCACATTTAGGAAGCGATTAACCGATTAACTCTATCTCGTGTTGAAGAAGAGGATGCAATGAGGCTTCACTCAAAATAAGAAGGTTTCACAGGAATGGCATGGTGGTAGTTGCATCCCTTATCGACTAAAAAGCCATTAATAACAACACATGACGAATCCCTCGTGAGTTAATGATGCTCATAAAATACCGAGTGTAGAATAAGAAGTCCGACAGCATTTGTTATTCAAATACTGCCTTTTGAAGAAACTGCACAATACATACTTGAGAGAAGCTTTGCAAGTGTGATGTTGGTCCGCAAATATCACACTTGTAAGGCTTTTCTTCAGTGGTAATTTTACTTCAGTTAGCACAATATTTTTGTACCATACAAAGACGGTTCCATGAAAATATTGTTCATTGAGACGGTACCTGGTTTCACAGGAATGGCGTGGTAGATGCATCACTTATCTACCGAAAAGCTATTGCTAACACATGACGTATCCCTCGTGAGTTAATGCAGCTCATAAAATACCGAGTGTAGAATGAGAAGTCCGACGAATATTGTTATTCAGAATGCTGCCTTTTGAAGAGACAGCGCAATACATACTGGAGAGAAGCTCTGCAAGTGTGATGTTGATCCGCAAATATCACACTTGTAAGGCTTTTCTTGAGTGGTAATTTTACTTCAATTGGCATATTCGTACCGTACATACACGGTTCCACGAAAATAAAGTTCATTGAGAAGGGACATCGTATGTGTTCTTAGTACATATCACAAACAAAATCTTCAGAACATATTAAGAGTATCTCTTCTTGAATTGAATATAGGTGACAAACTATTTTCAAATTGAAATACAGCTGGAGCAAATCAAAATCCTATGCTAGTACATTGGTATTCTAAGTTTTTAGAGAACCTTCCAATCAAGAAGTACAAGACAATACTTACTGGAGAGAAGCCTAATAAATTGAATTGTTGTCACACTTGTAATACTTCTCTCTAGTGAGTAATGTGTTGTTCTTCTTCATTGGGAGCTTCTCTAGAAACTTAGGATGCCAAAGTAGTAGTATACGATTTTTTTTCCAGCTGTATTTCTTTTTGAAAATAATTTGTCACCTGTGTTCAGTTCAAGGAGAGATATTCTAATATTTTAAGTAGATTGTTTTTCGTACTAAGAACACACTCGATGTACCTTCTCAATGAACTGCTACTACGTTGGCATTCTAAGTTTTTAGAGAAGCTCCCATTGACGAAGAACAACGTAATACTTACTGGAGAGAAACCTTACAAGTGAGACGTTGAAATTCAATGGTCACACTTGTAAGACTTCTCTCCAGTGGTAATTTGGCACCATCTGTCATGCTAATTTGTAAGGGTAATAACAGCCCATGACAATGCATGCCATCATTAAGAGGATCGTGCGACAAGATGGTAAAACAACTGTTATTTTTTAAAATTATTACTCTATTGTTTTTATTATATGGTCCATTTTTTTTTAATGATCCTCCACCTGTTGCTTAATGTTGGTCAAAACAAACATCACTACATATTGAACTCTAACATCGTTTTTGAAAAATACGAATGACACTAACAAAGTTGCCACTAATACTTTCGAGACAAATTGTGACGTTGGTGGATCTTTAAAAAAAAGCTGAGACAAGGAGGAAGCCTAAGTCCGATTCTATTTATCATCTACATGGACAAGATAATAAAAAAATGCCAAACGAAAACAAGAGAAATGGAAATAAGATAAAGAAGAATGAGGAATATGAGTGTGAAAGAAGGAGCGTTCGCAGACGACGTTGTATTACTGGCGAATGAAGAAACAAAATTACAAAAGAACTTGGAGATATGGGAAGAGATACTTAAAAAGTACCAAATGGAAATAAATACGGATAAAACTAAAGTAATGGTAGTGGGAGGTATGGAAGCGATGAACATCAAATTAAAAGAGACCAAAATTGAACAAGTGGAGGAAATTAAATACTTGGGGGTAGTATTCAACAGTAACGCGGAACAAGTGAGTGAGATTGACACGAGGATTAAGAAGGCTACACGTACTTACCATGAACTGAACAAAACCATCCTACGCAGAAAAGAAATATCGACCAAAACAAAAACTAAGTTATACAAGACACTGCTAAGACCAGTATTAACTTTCGGATGTGAAACGTGGAATCTGAAAAAGAGGGAGAAGGAAAGAATACAAGCTGTGGAAATGAAATACCTGAGAAGAACGAAAGGGGTAACAAAATTCGACAAGATCAGAAGCTCAGTAATAAGAAATGAACCAGAAATAGAATCGACCCTGGAATTTATTGAAAACAGACAGTTAGGATGGTGGGGTCACATGCACAGGATGAAAGAAGATAGACAACCAAAACTTGTGTGGGAAGCAAAATGCAAGAAGACCGGATGAGGTAGATCAAATAAAACCTGGGAGGACACGATTAAAGAGATATTAACAAAACGAGGACTAACAACGATACAGGCAAAGAACATGACAAACGACCGAAAAAAATGGAACAAATTTATAGAAAACTAATGGAAAGAAGAAAATGAGAAATGTAAAGAAAACACCTACACTAATTTTTGGAAGGTGTAATGATAAATATATATATATATTAATTTAGTAACCACAATTTTTTTTGCAGCTACTTTTAGCTGCAAGCTACAGTTTTTATATAAATGTTGGTAATTACAGATGTTAATTGAAACCATTTTTTACGTACCAAAAATTATTTTCCATGAGGCGAATGAACCTACAAATGCGTAGTCTTACATGAAGTTTTTATATCAACTGAAACCATTTTACCTATACATATAGTACTGTGTTCAATTGGTTTGAAACAATATCACGTTAATTTAAAATATAATCAAATGTGGAGACCATGCAAATATATATGATCTCTATTCCTTAACACTTGTAACATATTATTCTTAAGTTTAAGGTTTTATCCATAAATTACCGGGTATATATTTAAGGTAGTTATATAATTACTTACTAAGTACCTATTACTTAGTACTTGCTGGTAAAAAAAAAAATTTTTGTTTTATGATTTATTTATTTTATTTCGCCTCACTAGTTTCTGTTATATACAACCATCATCAGAGGCATGTAATCAATGTTTATACATCTTGAATTCACTTGAAATGTGGCAAAAAAATTTTTTTAAGTAAATTCAGGATGTATAAACATTGAATACAAGCCTCTGATGATGGTTGTATATAACCGAAACTAGTCAGGCAAAATAATATAAATAAATCATAAGATATAATAAAAATAATTGTTTTACCAGTAAGTACTAAATAATAATATAACATTAATCTTGCTCTATGGTTATTCTATCGCCTAAAAGATTATGGCCATAAAGGGTAACTACTTTTTTTTTAAGGTATGTATAACGTTTGTGTAAGTAAATAAATTATCCAGCTCTGTTTCTCTTTACTCACACCACTCTTTTTATCTACCTACCTCTCCGCTCTTCGACAAATATACGTATTCTTTCTAGACTGTGACTAATTTATCGAACGCCAATTTCTGGCGACTCTGTATAACAGTGCATCTTATTGGAAAATGTAGTCATACGCTTATAGAGTGTTTCAAAAAACGATAGCCTGATTTTCATGATTCACGGCAGGCCTTGCTTTTCAATTATTTTTACAGTACATAAGTCAGTTACTAATGTCAATTTTACAAATGAAATCAAATTCTGAACCTATTACTAGACAATTATCTACACCTGTACATGTGATAAATAAATTTTAAAATCACATTTTTACTAACTTGACTTTCTAACCTAAATCCTACTGTTACAAAAATGTAGATTCAAAGCCTGCCGCATATCATGTGAAAATCAGTTCAAGCTTTATTTTGATATTAATATTTGACATACTGTTTTAAATAGTATCACACATATTTTACTCACAATCAGTTGAAAATATGTGCATTTATGCCTTGTGCTCATTGTATAATTTTATTTCCCGGCTAGCCGGGAATACATTTTCCCAGCTAGCAAGTGTCACTGTCACTTTGATAAATCACAAAACTTTTAAAGCAACCTATGAACAGTTTACTATTTAGAACTTCGTCTAAAAGCTTTATTTTGATATTAATATTTGACATACTCGTTTAATTAGTATTTAACATATTTTACTCACAATCAGTTGAAAATATGTGCATTTATGCCTTTTGATAAATCACAAAACTTGTAAAGCAACCTATGAACAGTTTACTGTTTAAAACCTCATCCTGCTTTTTTCGGGAATTAAAGTGTCTGTTGCTTTTGCTGCAACTTCCCGCAGATCAGGTGGAGTACATTCGATTTCACTGACCGGCATATTTGAAGCATCTCGAAAGAATTTATGATTGACAATATTGAAAATATTTGCATCTGTCAAAATGACAATTTTTTAAATTTTTGCTTGGCAACAATTTCACAGATGTTATTGATGAAATAATTTATTAAATTTTTATAAACCATACTAGATTGCGAGTAAAATAGTATACAAACCTCACGGGAAAGATCATTCCAGCCTCGTGCTTATAGTGACCCTCGGCGTTTCGCACCTCGGGCATCTAAAGAAGCAATGAGTAATTGTAATGATCCGTTTCCCCACTCGGTATGTAATGTACTATTTATGAAAGTTTAATTTAATTTGTTTCAATGCCATTCTCAAAAAAGGATTTGAGTAATTTTCAATAATGTTAGTAAAAATAATAATATATGGGAATCTTACAAAATAACAGAATAATTTTTTAACATCAATATGTAAAGGTATAGTACAGTAAAGTAAACAGGTATAGTAAATGTGCGAAATTTTCATATTTATTTTATGGTATTAGTTTTTGAAAAAGAAAATATTTAATATGTAAGGGAAAAAGTAGGCAATGATAAAATTATATTTGGAAATATTTTTATATCGCTACTGCAAATATGCAATCATTTCATGTTTTCGTGTGGTAACTGTATATTTATATTGTGACATTATTGTGTCTCAAAATAATAATTTGATAACAGAAAAAGTACACACTTTGGAAGTTTAGGCTGCAAAAAAAAAACCAAAAAAACAAAGTATTTTAAAAATGTCGCTGTAGTGAATGTGCAAACAAGAGCTTGTTACTGTCACATTCAGATTATATAACCTATATTCAATTAAAAATGACACAAATACTTACATTAAAAGTCTTATTAAATTAAAACTACGTGTTTTCAGAAAAAATGTTACAGATCGGCATTATTATAGATATGAATTGTCAAATTCAAGGTCGGCCAAAATGTAACATTGTATAATAATTTTGACAGTGTACTTGTAAAAAACTAGTCACAAATATGTCATTAAAATATATACAAAACATACAATAAAAAATGACACAAATACTTATTAAAAGTCTTATTAAATTAAAACTCTAAGTGTTTCGAGAAAAAAATGTTACAGATCATCGATTATAGATATAAAATGTCAAATTCAAGGTCGGCCAAAATGTCACATTGTATAATAATTTTGACAGTGTACTTTTAAAAAACCTAGTAACAAATATGTCATTGATGTCAACATGTGTTTTGAGGTTATGAGACCTTAGTTGATTAGTTTTTAATAATTTGAGTTGGTTTAATAACAAGGAGTAGGTACTGTTGCAATTTTTAGTGACTAAATTGTGAAAATGAGAAAGAAACAAAAACGTTTATATTTATTCAAAATTGGACAATTCGTCATCAGATTCTGACTCAGATTGTCCTAACAATTTAAACATCTAATGTGATTTTTTTCCGTAACCAATAATTTTTCGTTATTTTAATTATTTCATATTATTTTAAAACTTAAAATCTTAAAACAAGTCATTAGTATTTTTGTCTCAATAAAAATTTCTTTTGGTTTTTCTGTTCTTATTTTTGTAATTGATGATATTGTAATAAGAATTTTTTTCGGGTTGATCAATTTTGTTTTATTCCAATATTTAATATCCAAGCCTGTTTTCCTAATTTTGTTTTAACTGACGTTGTTTTGAATGGTAACCAGATGCATTCTGCACATTGAAATAATAATTTAATAGTTTTACCTTAGCGTAATTTTTCTCAATTTTTTTCAAATGTTACATATTGAAAACATAATAAAAAGTACGATCAAAATCAATAATAAAAAATATAGGTTTAAAAAATGGTTCTGCCGTCATAACTTCAGTAACGAACCGACAGTGTGCCAACTTCAAACCGGAGAGAGATGGAACATTTAAAATGTTCTCAAGATATTTGTTTGAAAAAAAATCATTTCGACCTGTTGAAGCGTTTTTCGAAAATTTATACAGGGGAAAAAATAAAGTCAGGTCTTAATACTTTACGCGCTCTCTGTAACTTTCGGGACGTAAGAAAATTAAATGACAAAAAGGACTTGTCAAAATTTGATATTATCATTTTAATATTGCCGCCAAAATGAAATAGATAAAATACCAATTCCTAGTGTTCCTAGTAAATTTATCAATATTGTCAACCCTATGGCACTTGACAATTCATAACTATAATGGATTTAGTGTACTGATTTTGTTCCTCGCAGAATTTTCAACCTGTGCACACTTTAGTTCTGAATTCCTTGCTGCTTTGTTTCTGTACGAAAAGCCTGTCACATCCATTACAAGTACCTTTTTAGATTTGAATTGTATGGCAACTCTTTAAAACCGCAAAACCATAAATACCTGGATTTGTGCACTGGACACAGAAGTCAAATACTGGACGACCTTCGTCTCCAAATTTAAAACCGTAATCCGGTTGTCTCTTGACCCTCAGTTTATAACATCTAAGCCAAAAAGGTGGCTCTTCCAATGTAACAGGTATACGATCCTTGGCTCCCCGTGGATAGCGGAATTTTATGGTATAAGGGACTTGACGCCAGGTTCTACACAAATCGATGTTAAGTTATAAAATTTTATTTAGTGGCGTCTTTCGAAATGCATTTAATAGGTAGTTTATAACCTAATTTGGGTGTATGTAACCGGCAGATAACTTATTCTCACCTTTGTAAATCCTTTAGTGTGTTTCAAAATGCATTGCACGGATGGTTTCTGACTTGATTTGGGTTCATCTATCCGGCAGATAACGTATCCTTAACTTTGTAATTGATGTATTCAGGGTTATTCAATTTCGAATACCAGTATGGGGATATCGGAAAAGGTAAGAGATACGAAGTCGGTTAAATTGGGGCAAAGTTGCGTAATCATATGGGGAACAATATTAAATAAAGATAATTAAAAAAATTTCAATGATTGCTGAGATTTAAAAAAAAATTAAATTTTGAACAATCTTATTTATTTTTTCCTGTCGTTACTTAAAGAGTTATTAAAAAAATATAAATACATCTTCATTCCCACTATATTTTAGATTTTGGATCAGACGTTTCGTGTGAGTGCAACCGTCATCAAGTTTAAATTTTTAAATACGGACCTGCAATTTTTATTTTTATTTTGAGTTATACTCGTCTATACTGTTACAATGCTGTGCAACACTTTTTAGGTTGCACATAAGAGGTTTTAATAACGTTTTAATATGAAAATAAATCAAAATCTACAATCAGCACAACTGGATTTAAAAAATAAAAATATAAACTAGAGTGCCATGAAAACAGTTTAAAATCGGAAACATTATTATAAACGTTAAATTGCATCTTATGCAATACTAAATTTTTAACAAGAAATACATACATTTACAGTACATTTATTACTGATATTATTACTTAATAGAATTTAACAATTGAATACGAATTTTAGGTGTTACAATAATGAATCATAATTTTATAATAAATGTTCAAATATATTGCCATTCTCTCTAATGCAAAGGGCTGCTCTGCGTGGAATATTATTCACTGCTCGTTGTATATCACGCTGCCTTACACTCATAAAACTTTCTAAAATGTTTGCATGAAGTCAGTCTAGTGGGAGTATTTCTAAACGCAGTGGACAGATAGTCTCAACTTCATTTGAGTTAATTTATCCGTCAGATAACTTATCCTCAACTTTGTAAATATTTGTGTAAACTTAGAAATGCAAACTCTGATAAAAAGAATCAAAAGTTCTTTTAAAAGGCACAATTTACAAAGGCATATTATCTAATCTCTTGAAACATGTTATAAGGATTAAGGAATTGTATGAAACCAAAATATTTTCTTTCTTGCCTTTGCCAGAGCAAAGTCACTGATGACATCATCAAATGATAAACTGCATAGTTTGTGACTTTCCACGTACATGAAACTGATGGAACATAATTTATCTTGAGTCATTGTGGTTTGAAATTCGTTTTTTATCCTCTTCAGCTGAGAAAGAGATTTTTCTCCAGAGCAATTTGAAACCTTCATACTAAGAAACAATCTCAAAATAGCTTCTACATTAGGGAATGCTGATTGGACAAGATCGTTAAATATTAACCTAGACAGATCCTGATGTGTCAGACTTAGGCTTGACTATATCTAAACATTGATGAAAATGCTCCCGAAATTATCCTACAAGATTCATGTCCACATCTTCAGGATATGTTTGCCATAAAGCACTAACTCCTTCACTAATCTCTTCTTCTGTAGCTTCTAATTTTGTTAAGAATGAACTTTTTGCAGCATCATTATACAGGGTGTCCGGAAAATACGTGTACAACGTTTGACGACAGACTCCTGACGTCAAAATAGGTCGATCTAAGCCGACTTAGTTATATCCAAAATTGTCTCGTTTAGCCGGTAGAGGGCGTCAAAAAAAACAAAAGTATAACAAAGTTGAAAGTATCTATTGTAAGAAACTAAGTAAAACAAAAACATTACTTAAGCAAATGTATAAAATGACCGCCATCTTGCTGAATACACTTATTAACACTCTTTAAAAAATGATATTGGACCCTATCTAATGTCTCGGGATTATTAAAATGGTTGCCTGCATTTAAAATCCGCTGCAATAAATCATCGCGTGTGTTTACCGGAGTCTTGTAAACTTCTGTTTTAATAGCGCCCCACAAAAAGAAGTCACACATATTTAACTCAGGAGAACGTGGTGGCCATTTTACTGGTGCATCATTGCCTCTTCCAATCCATCGGTTGGGATACTGATGATGTAAGTATTGCCGAACGGCAACGGAAAAATGGGGCGGGGCACCATCATGCATATACCACATTTCCCTCCGAAGTAAAATGGGCAAATTCTCCAGAAGAATTGGTAGTGTGTCTTGCAAAAAATTTAAATAAATATTTCCATCTAACCTGTCTGGAATAACAATGGGACCAATAAGGTAGTGATCAATAATACCTGCCCAAATATTAATTTTAAATTGATGCTGATGATGTGCAACTTTAATGGCATGTGGATTTTCATCGGAATAAATATGTTCGTTGTGCAGATTGGTTACCCCAGATCTTGTAAAGCATGCCTCGTCAGTAAACATAATTTTTCTACAAAAATTTGGAACAAGGATTCTTTTGTTTCTAATAAATTGACAAAATGTAACCCGCATGGGGGGATCAGTCGGTAAAAGTTCCTGGACTTTTTGTATGTGGTAAGGATGTAACAACTGTTCTCTTAAAACCTCATTGACAATCGTTTTAGGAACATTTAACTCACGTTCTAAGAGACGGGTACTGGTACTTGGTTCTTCTTCAACTCTTTCCAGAATCATCTCTTCTGTTTCCACAGTTCGAGTTGTTCGCATACGACCCCTGCCTTCAAACTTTTTCTCAAAACTGCCCGTTTCCCGAAGATGACGCTCAATATTGGCAAATGTTTGGTGGTTTGGTATTCGACGGTTAGGAAACCTCTCCATGTAAACCCTAACACTCTGACGCCCATTTTCTCGACAAAACCCGTATACCAGGAGCATGTCAACTTTCTGAGAGTTTGTATAATTTTCCATTTTTAATGGTAAAATGAACTTGTAATTCAATAATGTTGATCGTATACTTGAGTAAATATTATACTTGATTAATTGTCAAATTATTAAACGTCATTGATATTAATTTTTGACGCCCTCTACCGGCTAAACGAGACAATTTTGGATATAACTAAGTCGGCTTAGATCGACCTATTTTGACGTCAGGAGTCTGTCGTCAAACGTTGTACACGTATTTTCCGGACACCCTGTATACTGAGGGCCTCTGTGCTAGACTTTACTGTAATGCATCACAGGTGTATAATATTCTAATTCGACTTTCGTATTTATTTTAATAAATATTATTGTTACAATAATTATTATAAGAATAGATAATATATTTATAAATTATTATAACTTATAACGTTTTGATTCTGAACTTATCTCTTGGCTCAAGGTTCTCTGAAACATCATCTTCATCATCATTGATATGCCTTCTTCTATATCTGCTGTTATTGTAATTAACTCAGGCAATGTTGCCTTTGCTTTTTCTTCAAAATGATCGAACATATTCCTGGAACCTATAACGAAATCCGAAAGTGAAGCATACAATTTCCTACATACTTCATCTAGACTAATTTGGGGGTCTTGCAGTGATTGACTAGTCTTGTGAAATTCATACGGCAAGTAACACAAATATAACATTTCCATAAATTGAAACTCCTCCATTTTATTCAAAAATTGTATGGCTTGATTTCATGTTTCGCCTTTTTTGTAGTATCAATATGCAGCTGATGCAATGCAGAAATTATTCCATAATAACTATCAAGTGTTACACTTGTGGCCATTGAATTTACTTCCCATCTAGTCTTTGACAAAGACTTTGGAACTTTTGAATCATCTTTAAAGAATGACAACAGTACTGCCCATCAATGTGTAGATGAAAAAAATAAATTATATATTTCCTGAACAATTCCAAAAAAGTTAACTGCATCTAAACAACAGTCAACTTCTGTTCTGCCAACAAGTTGCAGGGAATGATCAGCACATGGTATATACCTAGCATACTTGTTAATCTTCAATATTATTTCTTGCATACCTTTGTATTTGCCAGACATATTGGCAGCATTATCATATGACTGGCCTCGATACTTACTAAAATCTATTTTGAACTCATTTGTAAGGTCCGGACGTGTGGCATTGGGACAAATAATGCTGCAGTATATTTAAGTATATATGAAAATTGCTCACTCGGTTTTTTTTTTGTACGAGCTAGAGCTTAGTGCCCCCACTTTCTTGGGGGCCCTAAGCTATAGCTCGTGTAGCTTATACGTAAATCCTGCACTGCTCCTGAGCCTTAATGTATTCCGAATTTTACATTAAGTATAATCTTTCGCAGGAAGTGGATTAGAGGTCGCCATTGATGGGATAAATTCCAGTAAGGGATTAATGAGAGGTGAATGGTCAAAATTAAGTAATGATAAACAATTTTTTTCATGAAAATCGCTTCGTACGTGCTGACATGTCTCTCCTTTACTTGTTTTAATAATTCTACATCTTCAATATTAAACCGATGATTCGTATCAACATGATGATAAGCCACTGCTGATTTTTCACTTCTGCACAGTGGACCTGTGGACCTTTGCGTGGTGCAAGTGTTTATCTGATTTTAATATTTCGTTTACTAGGTCCTATATAGCAACTTTCACAATCTTTACATTTAATTTTATAATTTCTGGCTTTGTTTAATTTAGATTATTTGTCTAATACATTCTGGAGCAAAATGTTTAATGTGTGAGATCATTCAAGAAAGGTGGGGTCAATTTTTTTTTTAAATAGATTCGCAAATTGATTTTTCAATTCGGATTGAAAGTTATTTTTGCGTACATTTATTCCGTTGGTTTCACGCCGTTGGTTTCACGCAAGAAATAATATTGAAGATTAACAAGTATGCTAGGTATATACCATGTGCTGATCATTCCCTGCAACTTGTTGGCAGAACAGAAGTTGACTGTTGTTTAGATGCAGTTAACTTTTTTGGAATTGTTCAGGAAATATATAATTTATTTTTTTCATCTACACATTGATGGGCAGTGTTTAACTTCGTAACTTAACTAACTTATTCGTAACTAATTTTTGTTTTGCCTTCGCTTTTTTGAACAGTATAGTAATTAAATTTTTAATATAACCATTTAGTTTTCCTATCGCGTATATGTATTCCAGTTCTTTCAAGAAATTTGTTTCAGACACAGGACAAACGAACCTGGAATAACCGAATCATTGCACTGGAAAGCTACTAAAAATAGCTAATGGAAAGCATTATTTCTTTTATGAACCGCCCTTGCTTGAATCCTAATAATTACGAGGCATTAGCTTAAGGTTATTGTCAACCAAATCAGCTTGATCTGCTACCTGATGGTACTTTAGGAATAGATTTACCTCCTACAGTATTTGGTCAAGTATAATCTGTGCTGAGTTGTACCTGAGTAATCAGTTAATTCGGCAGTCTTAAGTGCACTGGGAATTTGCACCAAGCTGCCTTTTAAACATGTAAATCCTACCAACAATTTTAGTACTAAATGTGCAATGAATAAGTTTTGACAGTTTCATACTCGTAATAACTCATTTTTCTTACTTATTATTGACAGAATAATTTATGAATAATATAGTATTATAATATATAATTAATATATAATTTCAAGTATCCATCCAACAATATTTGTATTACATTTGCAATGAATAACGTTTCAAATATTTCGGTTTAATAATAACTTATATTTCTAACTGAAGTGATTTCAATTTTCTTACTTATTAATGACTAAATCGTTATGAAATTTTCAGAATCTTCCAGTATTCTTACACATTGAATTTGTTACGAATTACTTTTCAGAGATTTCAGTGTAATAATAACCCAGATTTCTCATTTTTATTTAGTAATTATATTTCTATGAATTCTAAGAATCTTCATGACAATGCTGGTAATAAATTTCTAATGAATAACTTTTGAAAGACTTCCGTTTAAAGATCTATATTTGTCTATACTTTCTATCTATAATAATAATAATAATCTTTATTTCGCTTCGAACAGAAACAGATACTAAACAATATATATATATGCAATACAATAAAGTAAAATAGAATAAAAAGAAATAAAAGAATACTTTCTATATATACTTTATATCTATACTTTTCAAAGATTTCAGTGTAATAATAATCCATATTTCTCATTTTTACTTATTAATTATAATTCTACGAATTCTAAGAATCTTCATGACAATTTTATAGGAATGGAATTGTCTTCAAGTATCTTTCCTACAATTCTGATATTAAATTTCTAATGAATAACTTTTGAAAGACTTCCGTTTAAAGATCTATATTTGTCTACACTTTCTATCTATACTTTGTATCTATACTTTTCAAAGATTTCAGTGTAATAATAATCCATATTTCTCATTCTTACTTATTAATTATAATTCTTCGAATTCTAAGAATCTTCATGACAATTTTATAGAAATGGAATTGTCTTCGGGTATCTTTCCTACAATATTGGTAATAAATTAAATTTCTAATGAATAACTTTTGAAAGATTTCTGTTTAAAGATCTATATTTGTCTGTACTTTCTATCTATACTTTTCAGAGATTTCATTGTAATAATAACCAATATTTCTCAAGTTTTCATTATAATTCTATGAATTCTAAGAATCTTCATGACAATTTTATAGGAGTGGAATTGTCTTCAAGTATCTTTCCTACTATTCTGGTATTAAATTTCCAATGAATAACTTTTGACAGATTTCCGTTTAAAGATCTATATTTGTCTATACTTTGTATCTATACTTTATATCTGTACTTTTGAGAAATTTTAGTGTAATAATAACCAATATTTCTGATTTTTTCATGATAATTCCATGAATTCTAAGAATCTTCATGAAAATTTTATAGGAATTTTATACTCTTCAGGTATCGTTCCTACAATTCTGGTATTAAATTTTTAATGAATAACTTTTGAAAGATTTCTGTTTAAAGATCTATATTTGTCTATACTTTCTGTCTGTACTTTTCAGAAATTTCAGTGTAATAATAACCCATATTTCTCATTTTTACTTTTTAACTATAATTCTACGAATTCTAAGTATCTTTATGACAATTTTATAGGAATGGAATTGTCTTCAAGTATCTTTCCTACAATTCTGGTATTAAATTTCCTATGAATAACTTTTGAAAGACTTCCGTTTAGAGATCTATATTTGTCAATACTTTCTATCTATACTTTATATCTATACTTTTCAGAAATTTCTATGTAATAATAACCCATATTTCTCATTTTTACTTATTAATTATAATTCTACGAATTCTAAGAATCTTCATGACAATTTTATAGGAATGTAATTGTCTTCAAGTATCTTTCCTACAATTCTGGTATTAAATTTCCTATGAATAACTTTTGAAAGATTTCCTTTTAACGATCTATATTTGTCTATACTTTCTATCTATACTTTATATCTATAGTTTTCAGAGATTTCAATGTAATAATAACAAATATTTCTCATTTTTTCATTATAATTCTATGAATTCTAAGAATCTTCATGACAATTTTATAGGAATGGAATTGTCTTTGAGTATGTTTCCTACAATTCTGGTATTAAATTTCTAATGAATAACTTTTGAAAGATTTCCGTTTAAAGATCTATATTTGTCAATGCAATAACCGATTATTGATTTTTCTCACTTATTAATGACAGTATCCTCACAAAATTGTAATAGTTCGAACCTAGGTGATGGAGTATATTAATATGCCACAATATTAATATGTTGTCAGTATTGCTTCATAAATATAATTTAGTTCTAACCAGATATTGCAATCAGTTCTGATTTCTTAAAATTTAACAAATTTTTATAATCTTTTATATTAATTCTGAATAAAACTTTCGCAAATCTTTTATATATTTTTAAGAGAAATTAAAGAAATCTGTTTAATTTCAATTTGAACGGTTTAATAAACATTTCGTAAATCAATAATGTAGATTTACGAATTTTTTATCAAATAGTTCAAATTGAAATTGAAATGAAACAATTTTCTTTAATTTCTCTCAAAAAAATATAAAAGATTCACGAAAGTTTTATCCAAAATTTAATAGATTGATAGATACAGTCATGCTCACATAAATTAAGTACAGCAAATTTGACATTGCTATATAAAATTGCTATTGTAACCTAATTTCTTGTACTAGATTTATGTGAGCATGACTACATTTAATAATGTTTTTCTTACTTTATAGATAAGTATATGAAATAAACTTGTGATCGTGAACTTTGCTCAAACTTTAATAGATTTCTCAAATTCGATTTTGATCCATAGTTTTAGCCAAAATTTTAATAAATACTTGAAATTTTGCTCAAAAATGTAATAGATGTATGTACGAAATTCTAAATGAAATTCAACAGATGCCTTTAATTTCAATTTTCAGTTTAACATTTAATTGAACCTGTCAGTGTAATTTTTTTTATAAACACAATATCATCATTTCAATCATAATTGCACTTTTGTATATAAACTGAATGACGGCAAGTTGAAACAAACATGCCACATGCCAAATAATAATTGAAAATTAAATGAAATAAAATAACATAAAAATGACATGGGAGAGTGTAAATTTGACACGTGACAAATGTAGTATTTTACATTATAAGCCGGATAAGAGGGTTTTTACTGGCGAGCTGCAGGCGAGTCTGTCGCCTTGTAGAGCCAGTAAAAACCATTACCCGGCGTATAATGTACAATATTTTATATGTTAAACACGAGTAAACAGTTAAATTAAGATAATAACATGACAGTATAAAATGTATCATCTGTCGGTGTAAACATTTTCACAAGCACAATATCATAATTTCAATCATAATTGCACATTTATATTTAAATCGATTGACTGCAAAGTTGAAACAAACATTCCAAATAATAATAATCGAAAATCAAGTGAATTAAAATTATATAAACATTGGCAAGGGGTAAAGTGTGCGGAATGTGACTTACCTCGCAGTGAGTACAAAACAGATTTTAAGGGCATTTGTATAGTAATGAACTGTTTATTTATCTCTGTTTCTAGTCTTTCTGTTTCTTAATTACGCATGGAATGAGAAAAATATACATGGGCTCCTTAAAATTAGAATAGGTACTAAAGTGCTTTAAAATTTGAAGTTTACCACGCAATATTGGACACTCTGTATAATTCATATCAATCAAACTTGATTAACGGGACTGTCGGACCATATTTAATTAATAAAATGTATAGTTTTATTAACATTTTATTTATTATTTTTATTTTTTATTTATTTAATTTTTCAAACCAATGATGATGACTTGATTTTTTTTGTTTTTTTTTATGGTATCACTGAACCGATTTCAATAACATTTTAGTAGTGTGTAGGTAACCATAAAAGGCACCCAAAGAAGCAAAAAAATATACAGCATGCAATCTAAAAAGATGGCGTCACACTTTTTTGGGACACCCTGTACAATCAACATATTTTCCTTAAATACGGCCTAGGATGCAACTAGAGTCTGCAAAATATCAAAATCCTAGCTTAATTTGTAACTGAGTCATAGAAGACGGGAGGTGGAATGCAGGACCCTGTATATGCAAAAGCCTACATTCACTTCCAAAATACAAACTAAAATTGGTACAGAATTAATACCCAAATACCCAAATCACTTGGGTGTTACTTTTCTTAATAAAAAAAAAAATTGTTAAAAAGTAGATTAATTCAGATGTTGAGTACGCCTAAAATGACTTAAAAATAACAATAAAGAAACTCTACATCGTGAAGCAATGTATTGTTAAATTTCTAAATAATAATGAAAATCTACCCTTTTTTAGGCTGAACTTCGATCGCGAAGTCACAAACACCAACTTGTGAGGAGAACCAACTCCGATCTGGGCGGCCAAAGGATCTACCAGTGGGAGACGCGCGCTTCGTACCGCCGAGTGATGACTTCGCCCTTGCCACACAAGCCTCGGCCACAGAGTCCGCGCAAGAAACCCCCCGACTACCAGCCAGGTGTGCAGCTGCGACACCAGCCTCTCTACAGGCGTGGACAACTCCGACGGTCTCTTAGTCAACCCTTGGACATCGATAAGCTGTCGCCCCTCATGAGACCCAAAATTGGTAAATAACATTTTAATGTGAATGAATTGCGGCTGTTATTACATTAGTTTTGCATTTTTTTATGTCCACTCGCTGAAGGTTTTGATTGTTTCTAACTATGTTTTGATTGCAGGATTGAAGTTGACCACAGCGAACACCGTCAGCGAGGACGAACACGATGGTCGCGTGGGAACATCCGATGAGGAGGTCATGTCAGATTCCGAATCATCCGTTGCATCTCTGAGTGATCGAAAGAAGTCTTTGGAGTTACCTATGGAGGAAGATTTGGTCATTATGGCGGAAGCCGTTTTTGATCACGTCGCCATGTACGCGGAGGAGCTTATGTTTAGGGCCGGTGATGAGATAGAGGTTCTAGACACCAGGCACAGGGAGTGGTGGTGGGGTTCCACGGGTGGTCGGACCGGCTGGTTTCCGGCCGAGTGGGTTAGACTGAGGGTGAGCCAGGAGGATACCGTCGAGGACTGTTTGGCCGCGATGGCATCCGGCAGGCCTCCCCAGAACCAGATACGCCGCAGGACTAGCATATCATTGTTATCAAATGACCAAGTGAGGACTAGCGTGGTGCGCGAGTTGGTGCACACGGAACGAGATTTTGTGAAAGTGCTGCAGGACGTCGCAGAGGGCTACGTGGCCGAGTGTACGAAGCGCAAGGACATGTTCACCAAAGAACAAATAGACACTATATTTATCAACCTAGAGGAAATTCTTAGTTTTCAGACTGGGTTCCTGAAAGATCTGGAGGCCAGCATCAACTGGGAAGCGCCGCATAAGAGCTGTGTTGGTGGTTGTTTTATTAAGCACAAGCAAGGCTTTACTATGTACTCAGACTACTGCAATAGTCATCCAATGGCAACTGCTACTCTACAAGAATTGTACCAATTCAACAATTACAGCAAGTTCTTTGAGGCGTGCAGGCTGATGCGAGGACTGATCGAAATACCTCTGGATGGATACCTACTGACCCCAGTCCAAAGAATCTGTAAATATCCTCTTCAACTAGCCGAATTATTAAAATATACCAAACCGGATCATCCAGATTTTAATGACATCAAAGAAGCTCTAGAAGCGATGAAGGGCGTTGCCGTTTTAATCAATGAAAGGAAACGCCGCATGGAGAGCTTGGAGAAGATTGAAGCATGGCAACAAAGGGTGGAAGGATGGGAGGTGAGATTTAAAACTCTTACGAAATTTTCCTAGCTAAAACCGCACGTTTTAGGGCGATGATTTAATTGAAATCAGTTCGCAACTGATTCATCAAGGAGAAGTCATGCGAGTTACCACGGGGATGTGGACGTCACATATTATGCTGTTCCTTTTTGATCACCAGCTTGTATACTGCAAGAAGGTATGATTTCTATTTTCTTTCATGTTAATACACATTTTTTTTATACAGTATCTACTGTATAAAATTATGTACTTGATCAAAGCAATAAAAATATGCTATATTTCATAGAAATGTGTTCTCTTAAATAGCAACGGATTAATGCCGATATTCACCAACGTCTCATAACTATATACTGTATAACTATTGGACCTATAACATTTATATAGTATTTTTAATATCTCAGCGGAATAGTGTCATCAACTGTAATCTGAATTAAAAAAAAGAATTACCAAAATATGGTAATGAATGTAGTATAGTAATTTATCTGTCAGTGCCACGTGAAACTTTATGACATATAAATGTTATTCGTCCAATAGTTATACATGTCTACATATCATCCATTATAGATATGAATTGTCAAATTCAAGATCGGAGAAAATGTCACATTATATAATAATTTTGACAGTGTACTTGTAAAAAACTAGTAAGAAATATGTCATTGATGTCAACATGTGTTTGGAGGTTATGAGACCTCAATCAATAATCATATTAATATTGCCGCCAAAATTAAGTAGTTATAATAGCCATTGGCGTTCCTAATAACTTTATCAATAATGCCAACCCAAGGCACTTTGACAATTCATATCTATAATGGATTTAGTTTATATCATTGCTGAATACAGCCATAACAGAACCAATAAATATTTAACTGTAGGCAACCACTTGCGATGCTAATCTGCCTTCATGCTCAGTAACGTAATGCCTCTCGTTGGCACTAGTTTGTAGCTAGCTTTGTTGGCCCTGTAGCTCTTATATACTTTGGCCCTTCCCATTCTTCACTGGGCATGTGCAGCTATCTGTTTAAACAGATAGCCGTCTTAACTGGATACGGCGTAGTTTGGGATGGTAATTACGGGTACCACACAATTAACAGCCCTAGCAGAGGGACTGTTTTTAATTAATAAGTGATACAAGTTACATCCTAAGCTTCAATGGATTAAATCACGTTCCGATTTTGACCTCTTAACAGCAAGGAATTAGGATCATAGCATATCATACACTCCCATCTATTTGGAATTAACGAACTGGACACTGGATTCATTTACTGCATTGTAATATTCTTAAAAATATTATTCAAAAAGTAACTACTTTTGACACTAAAAATTGTGTAAAAGGTAATCTTTTTCTACTAGAGTTTGGAAAACTTTAACATTTGAATATTAATTTGAGTTAGGAAAACTGGAATATTTCCTAACTAGTCCGGAAATAATATTTCAACATTAAAATACCAATTTGAGTTAGGAAAAGTGGAATATTTCCTAATAAGTCTCAATCGTGTAAAAGGTAAACTTTTTCTACTAGAGTTTGGAAAACTTTAACATTTGAATACTAATTTGAGTTAGGAAAAGTGGAATAATTCCTAACAAGTGTGGAAATAATATTTTAACATTAAAAGTTATAAGTCAATTTATTGAAATTGTACTTGTTATTTTTTACCATTATTATAAATCTTAACAGAAACATGTTCACAATTCGTGAATGAAATTCCAGAACATTTCTTTGTCGAAGTAGAAATAGGGTTATTATTTATGTTAACCTCTTCATTATTGATAGCAGAACAATCTTGACTCCGCTATTTATTTTAGACATAATTTTAAAATATCAAAATTATCCAAATTGAATTTATTTTCTAAACTCTAGTAGGAAAAAATCATGTGTGCAACATGTAGGAAATCCATTTTTTTTCTGTACACAGCATGTTTTTAATCTCGGCTATCGCCTCGATGAAGAATCCCATGCCTAGTACGGAAAAAATATATATTTCCTAACTTATGCACAAATAGCTATTTGAGTCGTATAGAATCAAAACTCACAATATCCAAAATCATCGAAATCTAGTTAGCAGTGGTTTTTTATTTGAAATTTTGCTCTGAAGTCAAATATGGCGTCGGTTCAAGTGGAAACTCACAATTTCCCGGGTGAAATGCTTTCAGAAGTAGAGGTTTGGAGTCAAAACTAACTTTATCCATTGAATATTGTTACTTTTGACACCAACTGATTTTCAACCAATCACAAGCCATCTTATGGCTGTCAACCTCACCCGAAGGTTACTGTTTATAACCAATTTTTTGTGCCTGGTTTTGATGGTTTTGTCTCTTTTGCTCTATTAAATTAATTGTATTACATATATAATTAGATATTTTATTAATTTTATAACTATTATGGAATCAGAACTGCTCGTAACTCGTAACTGATTTTCAACCAATCACAAGCCATCTTATGGCTGTCAACCTCACCCGAAGGTTACTGTTTATAACCTTAATTTTGTGTACCTGGTTTTGATGGTTTTGTCTGTTTTGCCCTATTAAATTAATTTTATTGCATATATAATTAGATATTTTATTAGTTTTATAACTATTATGGAATCAGAACTGCTCGTAACTCCGGTACAATGATATAAAAAATATTGTCGAAAATTCTTGATAATTATCAATAGGAACTTGTATGTCTTCATTTTCTCATTGCTTAATATTTGGGGAACTACTAAAGGCTTGAAGCCACAAACAGCAACTCAATTCTGTCTAGTTTTGATTTTTATAACTCGCTAACTGTCACTAACAAACCACTTCCAAGAGAGAAAAAATTGTACTAATCTCTCAGTCTGTGGAATTTATTGAATTTTCATCAATGGATTATAATATGTAATTAACCATTTTTTGCATTTTACTGTCCCAATTAAGGGGAATATTGTTCCAATTAATGAAGTAATTTACTCTTAGTTCCATACTTTGGTTTCCTTTCCTTGAGATTCGGCCCAAATTTTGAAATATTGAGCATAATTTTAAAATACTGTGGTATTTGTGATACATCATTGTAAAGAGAATTTGATCTAGAATGTGATTCTATAAAATATACAGGGTGTTCCAATTAAAAAAAAAAGTTACATATATTTTCTCGCAATACGTAGGCTATGGACAACAAATAATTACGCCATTTTGTACACCAGATTGCGTATGACAAGTTTCTCATGAAACTTTTTTTGTATCTTTGACAGTTTCGCAGATATAAGCTGTATTGTATAACTGTCGACAAATCAGTATTTGCAATTCTTAAAATTTGTTTTCTCATTGCAATGTGTGGTATGTTTTGAATTACTATTTGCGTTTGAATGTATCAGTTCATTTCCGGCGTCATACATTACCTGAAAATTCCACATATTTTAAATTATCGCCGATATATCAACATTATACTCATTCGACTCGGAGAACGGAGATCACAGATCATTCCACGGAATCACAGACTGGCTGTGATGTTTTTTGTCATAATTTTTTGACAGTTGCAGTATTGCTAAATTACTTGTAATGAAATAAAATTAAACCTAGCACGTTTTTGTTTTGTAAATTGAGTAGCCAAATCTAGTGACTTTAGTAACTTTGATTTATGTTACGAACTTTCAAGAAACTGCCATTTTAAAAAGGATAAAGTTAAACTTAAATAAGATGAGGATGATTGCAAAAGGATGAGGATAATAATTTAAATGTAAATGTCACAAATAATCAGGGTTGGAATAAATCATGGTTTAAAAAAAAAAAAAAATCATGATTTATTTAATTTATTTGATTTTTTTATATTTCTGATCAGCTTTTGTCGGTTTAGATGTCATTTAAATCAATGGATTTACATTTATGTGTAATGGATTTACATTATTTACATTTTAATCAATGGATTTACAGATTTAAATCATGAATATTTTTTATAAATTCTTGAATTTGAACAGGAATTGAATATAACAAAAAATCTGTTATCTGTGATGAACTAATAATGGAAGAAAAGGAAATTATTTTACTTCCAGTTAATTTTAAATCATGCTAACTCTATAGTTACATTATTACATGCACTTTACATTTTATATGTTACATATTACATTATACATACATTATATTTTTAATTGTACACCTATTGGAATGCACAAACAGTGCAAAAACAATGATTTATTAAAAAAAAAATTGATTTGAATCAATGATTTACTTATCAAAATCATTTGATTTAAATCACACGTTTTGTTGACAATATCTTGCGAATATGTTTTGTATGTTGTCTAAAAGTTTTGCACCTATGTTTCTTGATTTTCTCAGGAAGATTGATCGAGTTCATTGTAAAAAGGGACAATGAAATTGCAATTTGGCTGTCAATAAATGAAGGGTTGGCGAGAACAACGTTGTATGTAGCAAAAACATTAACAGAGCAATTGGATACAAAATTGCCGAGGCAAGGCTAGACCTTCATGGTTATAAGCTTAATCAAAGGGCAATAGCAGTACAATAAGATCTCAATGTTGAAAATATATTTCCATATGTTATACGAAGTTATTTCATGGCAAAGCTGCAAAATCACCTTCCAGAAAAATGTTAGTTACTTGTTCCGGCTGACCTTTCAAATGTCTACTTCAAATTTGTATTACTGATCCTCCAGAAAGGTCAAAGCAAAATAATCAAATCTGTACCAATCGCACATATAAAATATCCGTATGAATATCCATTCACGATCAACTTTTAGTAAGATAGGCCATGTTAGGGTGACATTTTATTGGCTCGATTTAGTTATTTTGTTTTGAGGTTATAAATTATGGAGGTCTTCCATGCGCTGTGGTCAGCAGTATTTTCTGATATAAATCTCTCGCTACTTACATAAAAAAATCTTAACCAACCTTTTAACCATTGCCGTTGTCCCCAGATGAGGATAATGACTCTTAAATTGATTAAACGCCTCGACAATGGTTTCATGTTTTATTTTGCTGTAATGCTGTTTCATGATCTAAAAATATATCTATTTGTCAAACTTTGGAATAAATTTCATTTATTATCTATGCGGCAGAAAATTTTGACAAATGTCAAAACGAAGTTTGACAAATAGGTATATTTTTAGAACATGAAACATCATTACAGCAAAATAAAACATTAATAATACCACATCTTAGTTTACTTAGTTAATTGTGAATGGATATTACATTCTGTGACACATTTCACTAGCAACAGTGCCCTACTTGAAAATTCCGAACCGCAAGTTGAAAACAAGAAAACCTATAATTTTCACTGTTTTTATTTTTGAAGCATACCAACAAAACATAGCCTACTCGGTGAGAATAGATTGTTCAACGGTGTATATCTAATCTACTTTACTCTGTTGTTCATTTATTTACTTACGCAAATTTTTAATTTTTAAATTTATTTTCAGGATATTTTAAAAAGAAACACGTACGTATACAAAGGAAGGATATGTCTTGATTCAAGTAAGGTTATTGATGTCCCGGATGGCAAAGGTAAAATCAACTATATTTTGTAGGTTTTAAATTCTAACGAATTTCATTTTAGATCTTTATTTGGGAGTAAACGTGCGGCACGCCATCAGATTGTACAGTTGCATTAGAGATAAGTGGCTGCTGGTTTGCTGCCGTTCGTCGACTGACAAGCAAAAGTGGCTCCAGGCGTTTTCGGAAGAGAGAAAATTTGTAGCCCAAGAAGAGACTGATGGACTGGACTTCCCCACTTCCTCAAGACACCTTGCTAAAGTGGCGGCAAGATGTCAACGAAGGCCTCCAAGGAAACTCAGAAGTAAGTTCAACCATATGTTAAGTAAAGTAATGTTAAGTAATTATTTAATGTTTTATCTCTTGAGTAACTTAAGTAACTTTCTGATCTTACCGGATTAAAATATGTTTAATGGTTATATCTTGCAATATTTCAGGTGATAAAAACTACAAACGAGATGCATCCTACGTTGGTTCGACGCTGCAGTTGAACTCTACTAACTCGAACTCGTTGGGTAGGCGTGTGGGCACGTGGTTTACATTTGGTGGCAATAAGAAGACCCGGCATAGGGATGTTTCCTGAGATAAAACTACGTTACTGTAGAATGTCCTGCCCGTTCAACAAGCGCAACCGTGATAGAGAAAGTGCCAAATGTGTCGTAAAGGATAGTGGCATGACGTCCTAACAGTAACACTGTCTGGCAATACTAGTTTTAATGTATATACATAGATGAACGTTTTGTTTTTGTTAATTTTTAGTGATAACGGCAACTGCCGACGTGCTGTGCATTCGAAACTCGGGCCTAAACTGTAATTGGGGGCCCCTGTAATTTTCAGTATTTCCCTTGTATATTCACGCGGACTGATACTCTTTTGTAGTTTAATTTGTACCACGCACAAACGTGAATAGTCCTCAGTTGAATCGAGTTCTATTATAATATCTTGTCATTGTGATATATACGTATCGTGACCAAAACTCTATATATATATAATATATACTATTTATAACTGAGGCACTAAAATATATTTTACATTTGATGAAAGTATTACTTACTGGATGTACTTTGAGCGGGACAAAATTCAATCTATACAGGGTAGTAGTATTTGACGGGGACGAAAGCAAACATATATCCAGTTGTCAAATTAACATTGGATCGAGAGTTATGGGGAATCAGGTCTTAATTTCCACTGCAATACGATGTTTCATAGAGTAAACTGTCCCATTTGATATCACTAGTCAGTATTTTCTTAAAGATAATTTCTGGTAGTCGTGCATGCCTCCCTTTATTGGACCAAGATTAGTACTACTCAATTTATGTTTCTTCTTCCAAAATTTCCCCAAAAATAGAGCGAGAGTGGCTGAAGCACGTAATCTCCATTGTGTCCTTTTACATATATATTGATAATACTAATTTATTGTTTTAGAAGGGTAATGCCCAAGTAGACTATTACTGTAGTAGGAAATTACTACTAATTATTTTTTATAGTGTTAACATAATTTCCGTTGAATTATATTTTTGTAATTTTCCTACACTGTCTGTACATTATGAATATATTGAGCACTTACCGTAGTGCATTTGTTGAAGTCTGTTAGTAGATTACATGTTATTGTTAATCCTATTTTTTGCATAATGAGATCGCATTGTATATGATCAGTGTAATGCTGGGGCCAAACACGGCTGGATGTGTTCATATACCCAGCCGGTATCCAGTGGTCCCTAAACTTGTTGAATAAACAGTTCCAAATCGATGTAACAAAAAATAAACTAAAACATTTTATAACTGCACACTAGTTTAATCCCATATAGCGGATTTAACTTTAGTATTGCGCAAACCTACCACTTCCATTATCCGAACCGTAAATAATAGGCCAGTATTGTGTAAAGTCACTAAAGTTTGGCAAGCTTAATGTCCCCCATAAGAATAACATGGTGAGTTTTCTCACCATAAGCTACTGTGAGGGGCAATAACCTTGCGGTGTGTATTGCACTTTTTTTATGAAAGTATACACAGCCTATATGTATACAAAAAAAAACCTGGTATATACAAAATTCAGCCTCTCATACTCGGAAACTCATAATTTTAATACAAATACCTGTTAGACTGGCGAAAGAAATCATTTGGATATTCCAACTATCGAAGCTATATACCGGGCTTTTTTTTCGTTTGTACACATATGATTGACAATGTATAACTGGTTGCTTGCATCTACCCGCAAGGAATTTCCTATGTGTAATTCTAAAAAAAAAATAATCAACTCATTAGTGGCGTCCGTGCAGGCAACCTGTCAATTTTGGCATATGTTACACAGAGAGGTTATGTTTTTATTCAAGACAATACACGAGAGTATTCGTAATGTATCAAGATCAGCTGATATGTCAACAAATGATTATTTTCTTTGGGGTTACCTGAAAAGTAAAATTTTTAATGACGTACAAATACATAACGTAGATGAATTGAAAGGCCGTATACGTACTGCATGTAATGGCATAAATCCACAATACATTACGAATACTCTGCGTGTCTTCAAAAACCCTGTCGTGTATTGCCTTGAATAAAAACATAACCTCTATGTGTAACATATGCCAAAATTGACAGGTTGCTTGCACCGACGCAGCTAATGAGTTGTTTTTTTTTTTTTTTTAGAATTACACATAGGAAATTCCTTGCGGGTAGATGCGTAGATGCAGGCAACCAGTTATACATTGTCTATCATATGTGTAATAAAGAAAAAAAAGCCCGGTATAGTCATGCTCACATAAATCTGGTATAAGAAATTAGGTTACAATAGTAATTTTATATAGTAATGTCCATACGATCGTACTAGATTTATGTGAGCATTACTGTACCTGTTGGGGTATTAAGGTTTTAATTGCATGAAATCTTTGAACAAGTAGCCAGAAAGATCAAGCCGCTTCTATCATTTTGAAATTGATCTCGGGCTACATTAAAGTAGACCAACGTTTCTCAAACTTATTTAAACGCGCAGCCCCAATAAAGTCGAATCTACGATAACGGAGCTCATAGACATAAGACATTATTTAGTTGCAAAACAAATAAGGTTAAAATGATAATATAGTAAACTAGTAAGAATAACAAATTTGCATTTTCAATGAATATTTACAAGATTTTACAAGATTAATGTGACAAGTGATAATGTTTTTATTTGCACTGATTTGTTTGATGTTTGGCTATATTAAAGACAGCCCAAGCCTCATATCTGGCTCGTCATCCAAGCGGTTACGGTACTTAGTTTTGGTGGAAAGATATGAAGAAAATCGAGTTTAATTTTATAATTCATAATTCATAATTCATTTTATTCATGCTCTAGATTACAAACAAGAAGCCTCGCACAAGTCAGTCAATAAATACACAAAAAATTGCAAAACATAAAATACAAAGTTTCACAAAGATATGAGTGATTGTGAATGGTAGAAGGATGGAAATGGCTTTCTTTGACAGATCTGTATATTCCGGTTTTAAGCTTCACCAAAATCCTCCTACAGGCAGTTTTTCAAATACTACTTTTAGTGAGAATCGAAAATCAAGTGCGTTAGTTTTTTGAATTCTTGAGAGGATACACTTTGAGGCTTACGGATAATAAATAGATTTTTTACCCAAGAATACTTTTCTAGATTACTATTCCATTCATTTGAGAAGTACTGTGTTTCCGAACTACACATGTGTCGAAGATGGTCAACAATGTTGTTAACTATTTCTTGAGGTAAATTGTCTGAACCTATCTCTTCACAAAACTCATTTCTTTAACGATGAAAAGTAATTTGTTTTCCTTGAAGTGACAAATTAACTTAATTAAGTTTGGAAAATTGGAAAGGGATAGTGTATTACGGGTGAATGTAAATGCAGTGATTTTTAGCACTTCACAGGTAGACTCGAAACATCGCGATATGGCGAGGAATTATTTCACAAAACAAACACCCACTAACAGTGCCAGATCTCGGACAGCAGATAACAAAAAGGAGGTACAAACAATGGAGATAAATCACCGGAAAAGACTAACAAGAACGTCACCAAATTGAACACCTTCTATAGAGCTAAATACCTTACTTTATTTAAATGTTGTTGCATTTAATAAAAGCTTTCTTAATTCATTAAAATTAATTTCAAAAAAACTTAACAGCCTGTAACTTGAAAACAAAAAGCGATCGGACATTAGTGTACAGGTTTAAAAAAAAAAAATTTGGTTGGTCGTCTATTGCATGGTGCTATGCATTGCAGTTTGTTCTATGTCATCCTGTATAGTGGTTTAAAATTTAGTTCTGTTTGGTTATTTACACATAATGTATCCTATTTTGTATTTATTAATTTATCATTTAAAGAATATGTTTACTTGACCAAACAGAACAAAATTTTAAACCACTATACAATAAAATTTTAAATAATCCTTACAGAATCTAAAACAAAACATCAAGTGATAATGTACATCAAAATTTGACAAAAAAATAATTAAAAGTCAAAACATTTATGAAAAATTTCATCTAATATCATATACAGGGTGGCCCACCTATCCTCGCTCGAACCATTGCTTCCAGACTAATAAAAATTGAGGAAAAAATCCAATTGGAAGTTATTAGACACTTGATGTGCTACTTTTTGAAATTATTTTCGAGTGTACAGTATTTACCATAAATACATGACACAACATTTGGTCTCTTTTTTTAAAATAGATCACCCTGTATATTATTTAATTTTTAGAATCTGCTTCATGTGGGCTTCACAAATCATTTTTATTTTTTGAGATCAAATGCAACGTTGCCAAGTTATTCACATTTTAATCAAATTTAATGAAAAATCATGGACGTGGAAAAAAAAATCAACAAAACCTTAATAAAACAGATTAATGAAAAAATCTAGGTATGCAAGTACCCAAGCAATGTGCCAAAACATACACAATATTTGGAGTCACGTAGAATACACAGGGTGTTCTGAAACAATGATACGATTTTGCTATTTTCAAATATCTAAATTTTTTGTTTCAAATGAAACACCCTGTATATAGCTTCATATTCTGAGTGTTTATCGAATGAGCTATTTAATGGTAGCATATGGACTATAATCTAATAATACTTTTTAATAGGTAAAGAACGATCAATCTTAGTGTTATTAATGTTATGATCAAGTTTTAGCCATTTGAAAATAACAATATTCGATCGTTATTTCAGATTTTGTGTATAACCCTGTTTAACGTGACTTCAAATATTGTGTACGTTTTGGTACATTACTTGGGTACCTGCATACCCAGATTCTTTAATTGATATTTTATAATTTTTCAATCTGATTTTATCAAAAATTCTTATTTATAGCTATAGCTTATAACTTATAGCTATAGCTAGACTATTGAAAATTAAGGAAAACATCTGATTGGAAGTTATTGGAGACTTGATGTGCTACTTTTTGAAATTATTTTCGAGTGTACAGAGTGTACCATAAATTCGGAACACAACATTGGTTCAAAATGAAATCCATCAAGTTTCCAATAATATCCAATCAGATGTTTTCCTTAATTTTCATTAGTCTAGCTGCAATGGTCCGAGCAAGGATAGGTGGGCCACCCTGTATATTGTACTTAAAAGAAGATTTTGGCGTAAGTAAAATAAAATTCAAATACACATGCACATAATACACTTACACCACATAAAACACACACTTATTTTTAAGTAATATAATTTGTATATCTTAAATATATATATATATATATATATATATATATATATATATATATATATATATATATATATATATATATATATATATATATATATATATATATATATATATATAAGCTTTAATTTTTGAGTTATGACGCAAACTTGTGTTTTTTTCTGATGGAAACCATAGTCGGCCATGACTTTATAAAAAAAGGCCTTTAAAAAAATCACGGCACACCTACCCTCTAAGCGGTTTGAATATTTATATTTAGAAAAGGAATAAATAAAAACAGTGCAAATTTAATGCTCAGTTGTCTATAATGTGATGAATAAAAGTGTTTTGAAGAATATTCCATTATTTTGTTTATGTTTATCAAAAGTTTAGATAATTTAACCCTCTAATCACTTTTGAGCAAGAAAGTTTGTTCCTGTATCTGATTTCTATGTAAGCATATGTTGAGAATGGAAACTCACAAAGATAAGTTGACGTGAAACGCACAAGTCTTTTTACTGCAGCCTTGCAAACACCATTGTTTTCTGAATATACCTTCATCCAGAATTCTTCTTGGCTTCCTTCACGGTATTTATATTTTAAACCGCTGTCTTCGCTGATCCCAAGCAGATTTTGAAAAATTTCATTCGTTATTCCAGCAAGTTTATGTTTCGGGTCGCAGGAAAACGGGTTCATCATCCAGCTCTAAATGTCATCAGAGTCAATATCGGAAAAATAATCAAATATGTTTTTTCCCAAACCTTGCAACTGGGCAATAACAATTTCAAGGACGTTAGTTTAAAGGTTGATCTTATTTGTGTTGGAAATTCTTGCAACTGAGGAAGTTGGAGATGTCTCTGCTCTCAACACACGCTTTAAAATATGTAATTATTTTCCGCAAGGCTTTATTTTTCTCCAATTGTGTTCCTCCTTTTCCTTCAAGAGAAGTGGTAGTTTCATTTAGTTTTTCAAATATGTCGAAAAGGTATAATAATTGAAGCAGCCAATGGACATCAGTTCATTGTTGGATAAATAGCTCCTCTGTAAATGTGACCACCAGTCCATCTTTTAGTTCAAACCATCTGGCTAAAAAAAATCCCCTTGATAGCCACCGCACTTCTGTGTGCAGCAAGAGGTGGAAGTGATCCATACCCAGATCTTCGGCTATACGTTTTAAAATGCGTGTTTGAAGTGGGCGGCTCTGAACATGATTGATTATCTTCACAATATCAGCCAATATGACTTAAATCTTGCGGCATCCTTCTAGTAGCCAGAGAATGTCGATGGATGAGACAATGGCTGCTAGTGGCATTTCCTGCAATTTGCGTCATCCTAGACACGGCTCCCTTCACTTTTCCAACCATTGCAGCCTAACCATCGCTGCAATTGTCCGCACACTTGATCCATTACAAGTAATTTTTCTGAAAATTTCGTCGCGTGTAAGTCACTTCACTCATTAAAAGTTCTTCATCTATTTGCATTTCGAATGGATACAACCCAAACACAAGAAGAACAGCAAGTTGTGACGTACCTGAAGGGCAATCAGCGCGTTAGGCCGTGGAGCGAGTGGAGGGTCCCTTCGAAGCAGTGACGAGGGCCAGGCTCTCGGTGTCAGAGAGTGGGGGGGTTAAAAAAGGCTCCACGTAATTTTAACCTCGTCTCTACTTCGTCGCAAAGGGGGGCTCCACACTACCTGCGTGGGTGGACGGCAGACAGTCAGCGAAGTTCAGAAATCACAAACTGTCACAACGCTGACCATTTGGCGCCAACACCACCAGATTTAAATCTCGAGTGAGAATAAAAACTGAAACTGAAATAAATGCCCGATCGAGAAAACGTGGGGGGAACAAAAAATAACAGGTGTGAATTTCGTAGTGTAAAATATCGGCGTTTATTCACCCAAACGACGGACACCGTGTCTACGCTCCTGAAATAAATACCTCCGTACGCAACCCTTTCACGCAGGGTTCACCCTATTCGGCCGAATATTGCGAGCTCCTGATCGCGCGATTCAAAGGGCCGACGGAGCGACCTTTCTCTTACACAAGCGCAAAACACGTACGGTACGAAACACGTAACGCAAATTTTACACAACAGAAATAAACGATATGTCAATATGGAATTCAATTCAATTGAGACCAACAATCTGTGACGTACCTGAAGGGCAGTCGGCGCGTTAGGCCGTGGAGCGAGTGGAGGGTCCCTTCGAAGTAGTAACGAGGGCCAGGCTCTCGGTGTCAGAGAGTGGGGGGGTTAAAAAAAAGGCTCCACGTAATTTTACCTCGTTGCTACTTCGTCGCAAGGGTGGCTCCACCCTACCTGCGTGGGTGGACGACAGACAGTCAGCGAAGTTCAGAAATCACGAACTGTCACAACGCTGACCGTTTGGCGCCAACACCACCAGGTTTAAATCTCGCAGTGAGAATAGAAAACTGTAAATGAGAAAACGCGGGGGGAACAAAAAATAACAGGTGTGAGTTTGTAGTGTAATATCGGCGTTTATTCACACACACAAATGACGGACACCGTGTCCGCGCTCCTGAAAAAAATACCTCCGAACGCCACCCTTTCGCGCAGGGTTTACCCTATTCGGCCGAATAAAATAAGCTCCTAATCGCGCGATTGAAAGGGCCGAGGGAGCAACCTTTCTCGTACACAGCGCAAGACACGTACGACACGAAACACGTAAACGCAATTTACACAAAAGAATAACCAGAAAAGTGGCTCAATCGAGCACACAAAAAAATATATATATTGGGATCTCTGGCCTGTGTTCCTGAGGGTCTCGCTGGTGGCTGGGTTCAGCTCCCGGAATGGCGACGGCTTGCGTCGTAGGCGCCTGGGCTTGGTCCGCGGCCTCCAGCCAAGAGTGGTTTTGGCCGAGCTGCTCAGCCCGTAGCCAAACGCCTGGAAGCACATGTCCTTAATCAAAATGGCCGGACACGTGGCTTCACGAAGAGGAAAAGAAATAACTACTTACTCAGGTTGCCACACCAATAATTCACCTGCACGGTGGGCAGGGCAGTTAAATGAGGACAGGGCCAGATGGGCCTCTATCCTGACAGGGCGAGCGAACTGGCTCGCCAACACCTTCACCAAGGGCGGACCTGGCTAGTCCAGTGGAGAGGGGGGGGTTAAGGGCGCCACGCAGATATCTCCTCCCCAGGTGAATAGACTGTCGCTGCGATGACAGCTGGTGTCGCTACTCGACAAAACAAGAAAACAAAGGGTACACAAAACAGCGTTTATTGATACGCTCCTAAGCGGAATTACAGGATTACGTCGTCCGGTGGCCACGCGAACGCGATTACGCTTAACTCTTAAATGCTAGATGATTAAATGGATGGGGTGATTAACAGTGATAGGCACAATAGCCTAAACCGACGAGATCCTAAGACCGCCGACGTCACGCTACACGTGGTGGCGCGCGCACCGGCTTAACTTAAGCCGGAAGTGCGTTGCGGCCACGAGGCGTACTATCCCGAGATAAGTATGTTAGTACGTATATACTGGGTGGAGCTTATCTGATGATGAATCCGAATGGTCCAGGATTTCCGGGCGGCGGAAGTACACCGTCGAGCTGGTCACGCCGTCGGGGCTGTAGGGTTTCGGTCGAGGGTTGTCCTCGAATTACGGACAGATGAACCCAGACGAACAACAGGAAGGAGACGAAGCACAAGACAGTAGATAATAGAATAGAACCTACGAATCGAAGATAAGCATTCGAACGACGAGGAATTGATTAGGCTTACCCTTTAGAGCTCACGAAACGAATATCCGGCACTGCCGTTTTAGGCGTTCCCTCACTGGGGCAATCCCTATAGTTGTACTCACTAAATCCCGCCAACACGCGGTCGCTATCAAGCGATTATCGTGAAGATACAACTTCTCGTCCGCGTCAATTGAACTCTGATCGGAAAGTGTCCAGTACCGCTAATGCACCGAGGCAGCACAATCCATCAATCCATTCCCCGCGTATTTTGAATGTAACAAGGTGTTATGAGCGTGTTCTCTGCCCCGTACTCGGTGCCTCAATCCCCCTCAAGGGTGGTTAGCTGAGAACCGTTGATTATTCCCGTAAACCGGATGGATGAAACCTTAGCTCAACGGTCCTTCTGGCACGATCTGTACTGGACACGAGTCAATTGAGTTCTGCCTCATGGCGGCGCTCCGCCGGCGAATTTTAAACATCGCTCACGGGGAAACGCGTCACCACAACAAAAAAAATGCGACCACGGTTGCCTATCGTGCAGGTCTATACGCCAATTAATTATTAAAATGCCGTTTCGGCCAACGCTATTTCGGGACCGTTACAAATCAACCATAAAGGTCTGGCTCAATTGAGAACACAAAAAAATAGGTATCAATATCTATATCTGTATCTGGCCTGTGTTCCTGGTATGTCTTCGCTGGCGGCTGGGTTCAGCTCCTGAATGGCGGCGGTTTGCGTCGTGGACGCCGATCACTCGATTCCGGCCTCAGAGCAGGATGATCGCGGCCTCCAGCCAAGAACTGGTTGGCTGAGCTACTTAGCCCTTACCCCGTAACAAAACGCTTGCAAAGCACATGGCCTTAGTAACAAAGGCCGGACACGTGGCTTCACGAAAAGGAAAAAAATATCGGGCTTAATTACTTACTCAGATGTTATACGGGAGGTATTGGCCGCTGTGAAGATTGGGAAATTGGAGTATCTCGGGCACGTAATGAGGCATAGTGATAGGTACAGAATACTCCAACTGATTCTGGAAGGAAAGGTGATGGGAAGAAGAGGCCCGGGAAGACGCCGAATTTCATGGCTTAAAAATCTACGCCAGTGGTTTGGCATGACATCGCTGCAACTTTTTCGCAGTGCAGTGGACAAAGTGAAGATCGTGATGATGATCGCTAATATCCGGAACGGATTAAGCACGTCAAGAAGAAGAAGATGTTATGAGCGTATGGATAGTTCCTTGCCCTGTACCTGGTGCCTCAATCCCCTCAAGGGTGGTTAACTGAGTCCCCGTTGATTATCCCGGAAACCGGATGGTGGTACACCTATTACAGCGGTTCTTCTGGCACTTCCGTACTGTACGCAAGGTAGCTGAATTCTGCCTCTATGGCGGCGTCTCGCCGGCGAATTTAAAAATCGCACACATGGGAAACGCGTCACCACAACAAAAAAAGGTGCGAGTACGGTCGTCTACAGTGCAGGTCTATACGCCAATTAATTATTAAAATGCAGTTTCTGCCAAAGACATTTCCGGACCGTTACAAAGTCTCACAACGTCGATACTTTCGTCAAGCTGTAAACCAAAAAAATCACAAGTTTTCAATCTTCTTATCAGCTCGTTCTCCACAGACTCTGAAATTGTGTAAATTTACTTGCTTATAGTGTTACTTGACAGCTGCACATATCAATCTTCATGGCCATGTCTGGACCTAACATGCAACTTGCAACATCCTTCACGCAAGGTTTAATCAGTGTCTCAGCAATAGTATGGGGCTTCCCAGCTTTTGCAATGTGTGAACTGACAATAAATGAAGCTTCAGTTGCGTTTTTATTTTAATTTTTATAAATTCTCTCCATCAAGAATAAAGATGAATATAGCTTCACCTTTATATACTAAATCAGAATGATTGCATTCCAGATATCTCTTTAACTTGGATGAAACCAAGCAGCCATTTGCAACAATTTTATGACAGTTAACGCATTGCCCTTCCGGTGCCTGTTCACTTCCAAGCCGAACAAAGCCAAACAACGTGAGCTAGGATCATATTTTTTTTTTTTTTTTTTGGTCGTGAGTTGCCTTTCCGCGAACTGAAGCAGATCAACTTGGATGTCTTAAGCTCGCTGGTGTATGCTGGGACATTTCGTCTCCTCCGATAATGCTGGTTGTCATTGAATTGGTCGCTTCATACATATACGTACCTCGAGATAAATACGAGGATAATTTTAAGCACGTTGCTGTTGGTATTTTTTATATTATGAAACCTGTCTTTGTGTGAAACATAAAATAAACTATTTTCGACAGTGGCGAGAGAAGACAACTTAAATTTTAACTTTAAAGTATCTTTATGCCTTCTTCATTTACAAATTTCACAATTTTTAGGAAACTTCTCTTGATTGGTTAATTTTTGCCGCGGAACCCCTGGCATACGCTCGCGGCACCCACTTTGAGAACCGCTGCTCTATATCATGTTTTTCAAGTGCCCCCTTAGAAAAAAGTCTAATGGCGTTAGATCAGCGGAACTAGCCGGCCATTCCGTCTTCATCGAAAGTGCATTGTCTCCAATACGTCTTCATCGAAAGTGCATTGTCTCCAATACGTCTCCATCGAAAGTGGACTGTCTCCAGTACGTCTCCAGCGAAAGTGGACTGTCTCCAGTACGTCTCAATCGAAAGTGGATTGTGTCCAGTACGTCTCAATCGAAAGTGGGTTGTCTCCAGTACGTCTTCATCAAAAGTGGATTGTCTCCAGTACGTCTCGATCGAAAGTGGGTTGTCTCCAGTACGTCTTCATCAAACGTGGATTGTCTCCAATACGTCTCGATCGAAAGTGGGTTGTCTCCAGTACGTCTTCATCAAAAGTGGATTGTCTCCAGTACGTCTCCATCGAAAGTGGATTGGCTCCAGGACGTCTCCATCGAAAGTGGACTGTCTCCAGTACGTCTCCATCGAAAGTGGACTGTCTCCAGTACGTCTCCAGCGAAAGTGGATTGTCTCCAGTACGTCTCCAGCGAAAGTGGATTGTCTCCAGTACGTCTCGATCGAAAGTGGGTTGTCTCCAGTACGTCTTCATCAAAAGTGGATTGTCTCCAGTACGTCTCGATCGAATGTGGGTTGTCTCCAGTACGTCTTCATCAAAAGTGAATTGTCTCCAGTACGTCTCGATCGAAAGTGGGTTGTCTCCAGTACGTCTTCATCAAAAGTGGATTGTCTCCAATACGTCTCGATCGAAAGTGGGTTGTCTCCAGTACGTCTTCATCAAAAGTGGATTGTCTCCAATACGTCTCCATCGAAAGTGGATTGTCTCCAGTACGTCTCCATCGAAAGTGGATTGTCTCCAGTACGTCCCCATCGAAAGTAGATTGTCTCCAGTACGTCTCCATCAAAAGTGGATTATCTCCGCTACGTCTCCATCAAAAGTGGATTGTCTCCAGTACGTCTCCATCGAAAGTGGATTGTCTCCAGTACGTCTCCATCGAAAGTGGATTGTCTCCAGTACGTCTCCATCGAAAGTGGATTATCTCCTGTACGTCTCTGTCGAAAGTGGTTTATCTCCAGTACGTCTCCATCGAAAGTGGATTGTCTCCTGTATGTCTCCATCGAAAGTGGATTGTCTCCAGTTAGTCTCTGTAGAAAGTGGATTGTCTCCAGTACGTCTCCATCAAAAGTGGATTGTCTCCAGTACGTCTCCATCGAAAGTGGATTGTCTCCAGTACGTCTCCATCGAAAGTGGATTATCTCCAGTACGTCTCTGTCGAAAGTGGTTTATCTCCAGTTAGTCTCTGTCGAAAGTGGTTTGTCTCCTGTATGTCTCCATCGAAAGAGGATTGTCTCCAGTACGTCTCCATCCATAGTGGAATGTCTCCACTCTTTTAAATTTTAACTTTTAACTTAGGAGGTCGTTTCGCATTGTTTTTCACGCTGCACTTGAAAAACTATTTAAACATTTTATTTTTTTCCGTAACGAATATTCCACTAAAGACAACTTATATTACATTTTTAAATACAGAAAAATATTCTCTACCAGAAAAAAAAAGAAAATATATGCAACCATTTGAAAAAAAAAAGTTGACTATCGCTGAAATGAAAGTTGATTTTGCAAATAAACAAAATTAGGGCCCCTTTGTAGAAGTTTAGAAAACAATGGAAGTCATGTCCAACATTTACCTTAACATGGTATTTGAATTTAATACACTGAATACTTTTGCACATTATTTGCACATAATTCCAAAACTAGTTCACCAAATCGTAATGTATTAATAATGACTGGAAAGCATTTTTCAAGAGCTTTCCAGCGATGTATCACAAGTAGAGGGTGCCATTTATTTTTTTTAGTGGAGGTGGCTGTGGCTCTAAGGGTGGGTAGGGGGTCGACACTACCTACGTCATTTTGGTTCCCCCTCCGAACCACCCAAACGGTTTTGAGCATTTAAAAAAATAATATAATCATTAATAATCATTATACAGGGTTATTCAAATTCGATTACCACTATGGGGATATCGGAAACGGTAAGAGGTACGAAGTTTTACTATCAGGGATTTTTATTAGCAGAGTCGATCCTTCAAGTCTTCAATATCGTGAACTTTCATTTTTACCAGCTTATCACACCAACAGGCACCATATATACCAAATATCAAAATAACCTAAAAAAAACAGGCGTGATTTCAAACTTTTAGGCATAAAGTAATTTTGCCTTTATCCCCAAATATTTTCCATCTGGAGCATTAGACAGGAAATGATCAATTTCTTCTTTAGCTAGGACTTTTGCCTTTGTTGGTATGTAGTCTTAATTTTGTTTCTTCAAGCATGCACGAAGATGTAAATATTTACTAATATCCACTTCATGTTTAATACTCAATAATGTCCGTAACATAGAGTATTGAGAACACATAGACCAGTGATTCCCAACGGGGGCGGTACCGCCCCCCACCGCCCCCCAGTGGGCGCTGAAGGGATTTAGGGGGGCGTTTCTGGCCCAAGGTATATTTAGGGGGCGTTGAGGACCAGCCGCCGCCCCCCGGGCAAAAACGGAGTTCCGTCAGAGCAAGAACCTAAAATCTACAGATCACATTCAAAAGAACAATTGAATGTTGGCTCCACCGAATCAACATAGGATTCCCCGTACTGACCGATATCTGTACATCGGCCCACTTCGAGAGCCTGGGGATTACCCCGCTTGCGCGGTTTGGTGTGCAAGGTGCCGGAGCGGGGACGCTCCGGCCTGCATTCTGACTTCCTGATTGACACGCAACGAGTCAAGTATATTTGACCTATTTTTTGGATTGTAATTAATTGTCATATTGTGATCATTTTTGTAAATAAAGTAATATTCATATTAAGTGGACCCGGTAATTAAAAATATATCGTTGGTGAAATAACTGTTCGAATAGAGGTAAGTACTTACATATTATCTATTGTTATATTTGATGGGCTGCAATTTATGTACATATAGTTCCAAATATTTAATATTTTTGGTATCATATAATTAGTTTTAATTTTTAATCGCCTGTAATATACAATGTGCCTTCGGATAGATGTTATAAGATTTTTTTATAGATGCATTAACCAAAACAATAGGAATGATTATTTCATGTTTTGAAATTAAGCCCTGATCCTTGGTTTAAAAAAAATTTAACCCACATTTTGGATTTTGAGTCAATAGGAAATTGATAGTTCAGGAAAGATTTTTTTTTAAGCGGTAAAATATTTTAATTCCGGCATACATACGGCAAAATATTATTATTAAATTATAAATGCAAAATATTTATACAAAATTTGAAAATTGCCTTTACAATTCTCTAACGTACATTTTTTTGTAGAGCCGCAGATTTTATATTTGTATTCAAATACACGGGTATACGGGTCACATGTACACGTGTACGTACGGCATAATTACACGTGTAATTAGTTACACGTATAATTACACGTGTAATTATTTACACGTATAATAACACTTGTAATAGCGAAGCGTTGTTCACTGCTTCCAGGAAACGTCGCTATGTTAATATTTTTGAACGAGAATTGTTCTTTATTGTAAGAATAAATCGTTATTTTGATCGCCGCGCGAATTTTGCGTTGTTTTTCTACTGCGGGTAATTCAGTTACTTTTTTAGTTACTTAGTAACTTATTTAGTTACATCAGAATCTTACGATATCCTAAGTTGATGTACATATTTATTTTCCAAAGTATAAAATAAATTACTGAATGAAAAAACGGAGAGTATTATAATTACACATGTAATTACATAATTACACGTGTAAAATAAATACACGTTAAATTATATTTACACGTGTAGAATAAATACACGTGTAATTATAATTACACGTGTAAAATAAATACACCTGTGATTATACGTGTAAAATAAATACACGTGTAACTACTTCTATCGTGGGACACTCTGCATATTGGGCTATGTAGACCCAAATAGTGTTTGATGATGCGCGCAACAAATTTTAACTAACTTTAAATTTTTGATTTTGTTTTTAAATTGGTTGGTTCTGCGCTAACAACAACTTCTTGTTATTATTTTTCTTGTTTTATTTTTAACATATGTCGGAATCAAAGAAAAAATATAGACAATACAATGTCGAATATTTAAAATATGGTATTATTCAGTTACCCACAAACAAGACATTGCCAATGTGCCTGATTTTCCAGAAAGTTTTCTCAAATGAAGCCATGAAACCTTCACGATTACAAGAACATTTGAGCAAAATACATCCTGCCATAAAAGATAAAAATGTATCTTACTTTCAAATGCTCAAAAATCAACATTCGAGACGTCCAACTTTAGCCGGTATGTTTTCAGCAGCATCAAAACAAGACAATGATGGGTTACGTGCATCTTACAATATTTCGTTGCTTATTGCTAAATCGGGAAAACCGCACACTATTGGAAAAGAATTAATACTGCCAGCTGTGAGTGAAGTTCTCCGTACTGTACTTTACAAGTCACGTTCAGATATTATTAAAAAAAATCCCTTGAGCAATAATACTGTACAGAGACGAATCGACGAAATGTCCGAGGATGTGGAGAGTTCTTAACCGAATTTTTGAAAACGATCGAATTTTCTATACAGCTCGATGAGTCTACATTGCCTAACAATGAGGCATTACTTCTATCGTACGTTCGCTTCATAGGAGATGAGAAAATTTGTCAAGAACTATTATTCGCGAAAAAATTAGAAACTGATACTAAAGGAAAATCTGTATTTGACGTTTTGGAACAATATTTTACAGAAAAAGATATCCCTCTGAAAAATATATTGTCCGTTGCTACTGATGGTGCTCCGGCAATGGTTGGACGATACTGTGGGTTCATTGCATATTTAAAAAAAGCTGTACCAAATGTAGTCGCCATGCATTGTGTGATTCACAGACAACATTTAGTTGCAAAAAACCTTAGTGATCGCCTTCATTGCTCGCTGCAATACGTAATTACAGGGGTTGATAGAATTAGAAGCAATTCTCTTAACGATAGATTGTTTAGAAAGCTTTGTCATGAAAACGACCAAAACTTTAATCGTTTACTGTTGCACACAAAAGTCCGATGGTTGTCAAAGGGTACTTGTCTGCAAAGATTTTATGTACTATTTGACTCAGTTATAACGTTTCTTGAAAATAAAGATGATTCCTTAAAAGAAAATTTATTGAAATTTAAAAATGATATAGCGTATTTAACAGATTTATTTAATAAATTTAACGAAACCAATCTGCAACTACAAGGAGAAGATTTGAATTTAATTAAAGCTAAGGCAATAATTTCGGCATTGGTGTCAAAACTTGCATTATACAAATTAAATTGGGGTCGGAGACAATTCCATCAGTTTTAAAATCTTTCCTCTCTGAAAATAAGTGATGATGACATTTTGGTTTATTGCCAGCATTTAGAAACCCTTAAAGAAGATTTTTTTAATAGATTTTAAAATATCCTCAATATGATAATTCCGGACTGGGTTTTGGAACCTAGCACAAACATTGAAACAGCTGAAGTATTTTTACAGGAGCAGCTCATAGAATTGTCAACAAACGAAGAATTAAAACTAAAATTGAAACATGGCTACCAAGCATTTTGGCTTCAAAGACAAATTCCAATTTTATATCCGACCTTATGGGGTGCAGTAAAGAAGTTTTTTCTAGCATTTCCATCATCTTATTAAGCCGAAAGAGGATTTAGTTTAGTATCCAATCTACTAACAAAAAAACGGAGCCGATTGTCTATAGTAGATCGCGGTGACTTAATGTTACTCATGACCAAACTAGCACCCTATATAGACAAATTAGTGTCATTACATTAAGCTCAGCCCTTTCACTAGAGCTATTTTTTATGTATATAGGTATGTGTATTTTTTTGTTAAGACCTAATAAAATATTTTTAAAAATACGTCCTTGTTTTTAAATATATACGTAGTATAATATAGTTCACCAAGAGGGGCGCTCTTGAAATGCTCTTTGAAAAGGTGGGAAACCTAGATTGATTTTAAGTGAGATTTTATTTTTGAATGGGGGGCGGTGAGTAATTTGTTTTTTCGAAAGGGGGCGGTAGGCTAAAAAAGGTTGGAAACCTCTGACATAGACGAACATTTCATGATGTTCTTCTGCTTCAGTTCGGTAAAATAAGCTATCAACACATTCTGCGAATAATTGTCCACGTTCTTCTCCATGCATCATTTAATGAATCTTCGGTTTACAACCTCATAAATACTCGCCGAATTTGTAGGCAGCAATCCTTCTATAGCAGCTTGCGCTATTTGAGTAATTTCAGCTGGTGCACTCCATAATAACACAGTTTTGAACAACTAAAAACTGTAAATGACAATTTCTAATTGTTCTGTTTATTACAAATTCATCCATAGCAACCACAGCTGGCACGATGTTCGTTTTGTATTTTTCACCTTCTTTCTTTAATATATTTTTGAAGAAACTATTGTTATTTTATACTATTGTTTATTTAATAATTTATTTTCTTGGTATTGTTATGTTTTTTAATGATCTTGTTTATATTCTGCAAGGAGGAAAATGTTTATGTTTTTATTTAATATTTGAGATATTTGTAAAAATGATGGTTAAATAACTATTTTTGTATGATATGTAACAGATCATAATAAAATGTTTTCTTGGTATAGTAAGATTTTATTTTATTCCAATAAAATATTAGGAAACAGGCAAGATAATAATAATGTACGTGTAAATATGAACGATGGTCCAGGACTGTGGGATGGAAGAAGTTAATGCGTCGTAGTTTCAAGTATACAGAGACCGGTTTGTTAACTTTGTCAGACGTGGCCTCGACGGCCGCGACGATTATACTGTATAATAATTACTGTACGCTTCTATACATAGACTATCTGCATGCACTTAATTTTTATTATCGGCGTTTTAGTCTCACCTGCACGACTGTGCGCCCCTCGACATCGCAAATATTTACAAAGTTCATTGCCAGCTGGGTAGGTACAAAGTCAAGTTCAAACATTTCCTGCAGCCAAAACTTAAAATTTCCAGCTCTTGAGATCGCCCAAAAATTGCTGGACAGACCAATAACATCTTGCATTTTTTTGCTGCCACACATGATCGAACGTTCCTTTCTCACGGACATTTCCTTCGTGTCAGCTGCACAGAAAAAGTGGTACTGTCGGCCGCAGAGGGAATTTTAACGAGCGATTTTTCCGATCGTCGACTTAGCGACGATCCGGTCCTTACCAAGAACCTATATCGACGGCTATTTCGAGCAGTCCTTAGATCGGTTAAGCAGAAAGGCAAGGACCCTGCTCATGCGTCTAGGATATACAGGGTGTCTCTAAATTATGTGGACATGGCTTAATCTCAATTACTGGGATCAAAAGAAGACGATTTAACAAAACTTATCTATATACAAATGCGTTTGGTTTAGCCAGTATTCAGCTTCAAAGTTAATTTACAAAAAACAAAATTTGCTTATAAAAAGAGAACGTTTACATTGATTTGGATGTTGTTAGGGATGACACTTTATACGGGTATAACTTATATGTTGACACAATATTGTTATTATCAGTAGACCGGTTGTGTATAAAAGAAGTGAGGCCCAACATTAATACATTAATATTTTTTAATAACAAACGCAAATATTTAAAAAAAAGACAAATCGGACGCAGGCATTTATTATTAAGTTATTTTGTATCTTTATAGTTTTTGATATCTGTTACAGTTTCGAGACACAAAAAAAAAAAATATGAGTGACTGCGCTACACTCGTTTGGAAACAAATCATCAGTGAACATAAATAAATTAACCATAATAAAATTCTGGTTAAAATGTATATGTTCAGCTCTTTTTTCCTGAATAAATCGGCAAAACGCAAAACGTAAATCATAATCAGCTGGTAAAAGCTCTTGCACTATTTGGATACCGTATGGATGAAGCAATTGCTATAATTTCCAAAATTTCTTCCTCGTCATTAGGGCTCCTAAAATCCTAATACCAGCAACATATCCGTTTTATCGGCGTAAGTGTACTTTATATTCATTATTGTGAATAAACCATTATCAACCCAGTAACTAGATTACATTTGTTTCCAAACGAGTGTAGTGCAGCCTGTATATATTTTTTTCACATGATCGAAGCATCGCGACCGGCAGCGATCGATGGCTTTTCCACGTCGCGTTGGTACCTGAGATCACGCACATTCCGTGCTCTCGAATGCACGCAGTGAAGGCCGATGAGATGAAACCAATATTACGGGGCCGTTGAACTCACAAAATTCCGCGGAGATCAAGCGATCATCGGCCAAATAGTGGCCCAGACAAATTAAACAGGTATCGGATTAAGCTTTTTTTAAATTCTAAATATAGCCGAAACCAGGTAAAAAAATCAAACACATTTTAAATTAAAGTATGACTTAACCGCCTCTTATACAAGTGTGTACTTGTCGTCATGTTATCCTTTTAATATTTCAGTATTAATTACTACATGTAATAATTATCGAAATCGATATGTATACTATCGAGTTGTCAGTGCTGGATCTAGGAATTTCTTGAGGGGGGGCAAGATTGGAATTTACCCCCCCCCCCCCTCCCCCAAACCAAAATATAAGAATATTCGAGTTTGTAACGGTTCGAACCCAGGTGTTGTACAAATTCTCATAATTTGTAATATTTATTATTCATTGCAGTTATTTAACTGCAATTCATCCTTAAATGCAATTGGATGCATTTGATTTCTTTAACTGCATATTACATGAATTCTTATAATTCAAGTAATTGATTTGGCTCGTGATTTACAAAATCTCGTAATTTGTAATATTGATTTGGCTCGTGATTTAGTGGTAGTACTCTACGTTATGTTTGATTTTTTAAATCAAAATCGTGACAACTCAGTTTGGTTCGTTTTATGGGTAATGTGTCTGTTAGTAATTTTTGTTAGCAAGTAAAACACAGATACATGGATTTCATGTGATTTATTCATTTTAAAAGGTTATGCAAGCGACAGGTAAATAAAAGACAATTTTGTTACTCTAATTGAACGTTATTTATTTAGTTATATTTATTTAAATTTTGGAATAGATTTGTTTAATAATAATTGAAAACTTATTATATTCTTTGAATTTGAATGATTTATTTTATTTTGAAAACAGAGTAACTTATTAACACTGCGGTTGGAATTACAAAGTGTTACTTAGCGACTTCATGCACCACAATCTTCAAATTGTGCCGAGAAGGATATCTGATACATGTCATCACTGCATAGAAATTCATTAGCACGGTGCCTACCAATGTATTTCAACGCCACCTTGTGGATAGGAACGAATCACATAACTTCACATTAAAGTACTTTAAGCGATTCCAGTGCTTCAAGCACCCAATGTGTCCTCATTCGGAGATATTGCTAGTATTCGCGTTTACAAACACTATCAGCCATGTGATCGTAAAAACTTTAATAGGTATTGTTATTCAAAATTGATTATTGATTAGTATGATAAAGCTCTTATTCTACTTCTACTTTTCTATCTACTTAAGCACATACAAACATTCGTTTCATTCATTCATAATTCTGAGATTTCTTGAATATCGGAGGGCTGAGCAAGTTTAATTATACGATTTAATTACAAATATCATTGAATTATTTATATCGAAATTATTAAGTTATGTTCCCCTGACGCAACTTTTTATTTAACTACCGATTGATTAATGAGGCCACACTGTTTATCAAATGTTTGCGACGAGGAAAGGAAGGCATATTACAATATTCTCCTGTCAGTACGAAAATATTGTCAGGACAAGGTATAAAATGCAGTTAGGTTCAACTCCGCAGTGGCGTGAGGCTCCCTACATTTCATACCCTTATTAAACTTCGTTCATTACCAGCGGCAAGGCGCGGTAATATCACTAGATAGGTTACATTATTATGGATAAATTACTTTAGAATTGTTAGTGTGAAAAGATGTTTGATCAAATGTTTTGCGACAGCGGAAAGGAAGGCATGTTACAATATTCTCCTGTCAGTACGAAAATATTGTCAGGACAAGGTATAAAATGCAGTTAGGTTCAACTCCGCAGTGGCGTGAGGCTCCCTACATTTCATACCCTTATTAAACTTCGTTCATTACCAGCGGCAAGGCGCGGTAATATCACTAGATAGGTTACATTATTATGAATAAATTACTTTAGAATTGTTAGTGTGAAAAGATGTTTGATCAAATATTTTGCGACGACGGAAAGGAAGGCATGTTACAATATTCTCCTGTCAGTACAAAAATATTGTCAGGACAAGGTATAAAATGCAGTTAGGTTCAACTCCGCAGTGGCGTGAGGCTCCCTACATTTCATACCCTTATTAAACTTCGTTCATTACCAGCGGCAAGGCGCGGTAATATCACTAGATAGGTTACATTATTATGGATAAATTACTTTAGAATTGTTAGTGTGAAAAGATGTTTGATCAAATGTTTTGCGACAGCGGAAAGGAAGGCATGTTACAATATTCTCCTGTCAGTACGAAAATATTGTCAGGACAAGGTATAAAATGCAGTTAGGTTCAACTCCGCAGTGGCGTGAGGCTCCCTACATTTCATACCCTTATTAAACTTCGTTCATTACCAGCGGCAAGGCGCGGTAATATCACTAGATAGGTTACATTATTATGAATAAATTACTTTAGAATTGTTAGTGTGAAAAGATGTTTGATCAAATATTTTGCGACGACGGAAAGGAAGGCATGTTACAATATTCTCCTGTCAGTACAAAAATATTGTCAGGACAAGGTATAAAATGCAGTTAGGTTCAACTCCGCAGTGGCGTGAGGCTCCCTACATTTCATACCCTTATTAAACTTCGTTCATTACCAGCGGCAAGGCGCGGTAATATCACTAGATAGGTTACATTATTAGTATGGAATTGACTTTGGAATTGTTAGTGTGAATTACATTTGATAAACTTGTGTTATATATTCACCTGAGGAATCAATATTTAAAGTATATGAGTCGTCGTCGGACAGCGTGCCGTTCTGTCTCGATCGGTACATCTAACTGGCTCCGTTTAAGTTCCGCACTTCTATTTATACTGGCCCCCCACTTTTTACTCTTCTTCCCCCGTCCCATGATAAATCTGCGTACCGCTGCAAATTGACGCAATCCCATACGTGTCACCGAATTACGCAATCGCCGTTTCGAGTTCCCGTCGTATTCCCACGACCTATTTCTCTGTGTCATCATTTTGATTGTGTGCTTATTTACATTTGCCCAAAACTACGAAGTCAGCAAAATGAATGTACTCCCTTGGGCCAACGCGTCGTCGGCCGCGGCCTGCTATGATATTTACGCAGTTTTGTTCCGACTCGTAAAATTATGGATTTTAATATTATTAGGTTCTTACAATCCTATGACTCCAAATATGATGGAAATTAAAGAGATGAACCAGTTGTGGTACATAGACACAGGACTTCGGTTGAGGTAGTTGTTGATTTCTTCATGGAGGTCGTCTAACTTGTGGGAAGTCCTGGTACGATGTTCTGGAATTCGGACTGGATCCGTGATCTTGTTATTAACTTGACATCCTTCGAGTGCGCCTTGCAACCTTCTTCAAGGGTGAGTATTCCGACGCCTTCGATCGCTTCGTCATGGATTGTCTGGTTTGGGCACATAAGAATTACTTTTTCTGGATTAGACAGTATATAGATCCATTGGTTGTTAATTTCCAATTGATGCCATATTCGAATAGATCCTTTAGTCACCTTCGTGTTGCAAGTTTCTGGTATTTTTGTTGCATAAGTCGGTATCAACGTAACTTCACATTTCGAATATTCTAACGTTGAATATATAATCTGATTTTTACATATGTAGTCGTTACTTGTGATTTTAATGCAATCTGCAAGAGTACCTAACTGCACATATTGAGCGTTGTTTTCAGAAATAGCTAAACATCGTGATTCTGGTTGAATGAATACATAAGTATCGTCGGATTTTCGTGGTATTGGTAAGAGCATTAATTGATAAATGTTAAAAATCGCATTATTAGTTAATGGAATTTTTATTGTATAGACTATTTTATTATTACTATAAAATACTGATAATTTACTAATTTCGATCAGTTTTATCGCATTTTGTTCAGTCAATGGAAAAGGAAAGGACCTTCCTTCAATCAGTAGTTTAGCATTTCTCTTCAAACTAGTATAAGGTGACCAGATCCTAACGATAGAAAAGCGGGACAGCGCGGGGGGGGGGGGGGGGTGATTTTTAAATTAATTAACAAAGAACGCAAAATATACAGGGTGTCTCCTAAAAAACGCCGCTGCTCAATAACTCCATAACTCCCTAACTATTTATTGCCCGATTTCAATAAAACAACAACAAAATTAAATGTCTCCACATGTTCCTAATGCCCTAATGCTTTCATTTCAGCGATAGTCTGTAGATTTTGCAAAAAATACGGCCCCTTTGTAGACATGTTGAACCATTTCGTTTTGTTTTCATTTTATTGAAATCGGCCAATAAATAAAGAAATTATCGCTTGCGGCGTTTTTTAGGAGACACCCTGTACAATATTATATTACTTTTTTTTAAACAACATAATGTCAAATTTACAAATATAATAAATACGAGGCATATTTTTAAAGTACCGATTTGTATTTTGGCCGCTGCAACGCCGCTACCAAATACAGATATTGGCGAAATATATAAGCTGATAACTTTAAAATGGCGAATAAAGATCTCCAAAGAAAAAAAACCCAATCTTTCAAAAGTCGGGACTTTTTTCAAACGTCGCGGGACGCGGGACAAATTCCTAAAAATCGGGACTGTCCCGCGAAAATCGGGACGTCTGGTCACCTTAAACTAGTAACCAGTTGAACGGGAGTTATTACTGATGGATGAATAGTATTTTGTCTGGCAATTATGTTGTTGCGAGCAAGTTGATGACCTTTTGAAAGTTTGTACTTTAATTGATCTATATAATCATCGTATGAATGTCTAAATTCTGGTTCGGCTTTTAATGATGGTGGAATAATAGGTTTATAACCAAAAACTAATTCGTAAGGCCTGAATTTAGTGGTTGTATGAATATATGTGTTATATGAAAACATTGCAAATTTAACGAATTCGTCCTAATTTGTTTGATTTTCATTTATATAGTGTTTTAGATATTCCTTAAGTGTAGAATGAGAGCGTTCCAAAGCCCTATTTGTTTGAGGATGGTATGCAAATGAAAGTAAGTGTTTAATTTGGAATAGTCTGTTTATTTCTTTGATTAGATTTGAGGTGAAGTCTGAGCCTTGATCGGTTAAGATCATTCTTGGTATGCCAAAACTGGTTATTGTCTCGACTAATTTATCGGCTACCGTTTCTGCTACATGGTTAGGGATCGGATAAGCAAAAGAAAATTTAGTTAAATCGTCTTGCATGGTTAAAATGAATTTATTTCCATTTTCTGTTAGTGGTAGTGGTCCTACGATGTCTAATGCTAAACGTTCAAATGGTTGTGTCGATGTTGATGTAATTTCCATAGGAAATTTGAATTTCTTTCTTAGTGTCTTATTGGTTTGGCATTTAATACATGTTTTTAAGTAGTTTCGTATGTCTTATGACATGCTTTTCCATTTATATGTTGATTTAATTCTATTGTACATCTTATAAAAACCTTGATGACCTCCTGTGGGGACATCGTGAAATTCCTTTAGAACGATTTTGATTTGATCTGTAGATGGACATATTAATTTTTCTTGTGAAAATATTGATTCTTATTTTATCATTACGAAAAATATAATTAATTATTAAAGAAATTCTGTTGAAATCTACTTTTGAATAACGATCCGAAGGATTTGCAATTGTTACTTTCTTTACATCGTTGTCAATAAGTGCATGTTTCAAATTTTGAATGCTATAAAATAAATCGCTATACTTGACTTCGTCGTAGTGTTTAATTTTTATAAATGACAAATAAATGTTACTGTTTTCTTCGTGGATGGTAATATTTGTATAAAGTTCATGTAGTTGATGTTTTGTTGCATTCAAGTTGATTAATGAACTAGCAAATTCTGATTCATCTAGTTCAGTTGAAATGAAATAAGCAATGTGACCGTTGGTTTCCGTTATAAGAATATTGGTTTCGTTTACGTTTATATTATCACATTTTAAGGACATTTAATGAAATTTGTAAAAATCTGTAAATTATTCCTTTTCTATTGTGATGTTACATGTGGGTTTGGTACGTGATAAACAATCGGCATTCGCACTGACTTTTCCCGGTTTATATATAATTTCGTACTCGTACTCTTCGAGTTTTAATCTCCATCTAATTAGTTTTGATCCTGGGTCTTTAACTGAGAACAACCAGGTAAGTGGTCTATGGTATGTTACGATTTTAAATGTTCCATCATATAAGTAAGGACGAAAATGTTTAGTAGCCCAAATTATGGCTAGTAATTCACGCTCTATCGTGGAATAATTTACTTCGGCATTATTCAAGGTACGTGATGCATATGCAATAGGCAAATCTTCACCTATTTTACCCTGTGATAGGACTGCTCCTATTGCAACATTTGATGCATCTGTTGTGAGTATAAATTCGCGATTTAAATCTGGGTATTGAAGTATTGGTTCCGTGGTTAATTTATCTCGTAATATATCGAATGACTCTTGTTGTTCACATATCCATAAGTATAGTACATCCTTCTTTAATAATTTTGTGAGAGATTTAGTTAATTTAGAAAAGTTTATTATTAATTTCCTATAATACCCTACTAAACCTAAAAATGATTTTATGTCCTTTTGATTTTGAGGAACTGGAAATTCTTTTATGATCGATACTTTTTCCGGATTAGGTTTTATACCCTTATCTGTAATTATATGACCTAGATAAGAAACCTCTTTGCGCATGAATTCGCATTTATCAGGTTGTAATTTTAAATTGTTTAATCTAAGTCTATTGAATACAGCTCTTAATTTATTTTCATGATCTTCGATAGATTGAGCACATATGACTATGTCGTCTAGGTAAACAAAACACTGTAGTCCTTGTAGACCTGTTAAAATATTATTCATTAAGCGTCGAAACGTCGCAAGCGCATTTTTAAGACCAAATGGCATACGTGTATATTCATAGTGTCCTGAAGGGGTTGAAAATGCTGTTTTTGCACAGTTTTCGGCTTTTGTAGAAATTTGGTGGAACCCAGAAGCAAGGTCTAGAGTTGTAAAGTAAGTTGAATAGCTTAACTGATCTAATATATTGGATATGTTTGGTAATGGGTAAGCATCCCCTACAGTTACGTTATTTAATTTTCTGTAGTCAATTACCACTCGCCATTTTGTTTTACCTGAGGCATCCATATTTTTTTTGAACTACCCATAAAGGTGCAGACCATAGAGAAACGGAAGGTCTTATTATACCGGGTTGGAGCATTTTTTCTATTTGTTGGTTTACTTCTACTGTGTGAACTTGTGGATACCTGTAGGTTTTTGTTGATATTGGTATTTAGGTATTAACAGGTATGTGATGCTCAATTGCATTGGTGCAATGAGTGTTTCTCCTTCTAGGTGAAATATGTCATCGAATTCTTTGCAGATTTGAAATAGCGATTTTTTTTCTTATGAATTTAAATGTTCGTTTCTAACCATTTTTGTTATGTCATTTTTTCTCTCTGACTGAGAACCATTTAATTTAAAAGAATAATTTGAAACTGGCTCTAATTTAATAAAAGGTTTTGTAATTGTAACTTTGGAATCTGAAGTATTTAAAATTGTTGCATATGCTTTTGCATTTGCATTTACCTTTGTAATTGCTTTGCATAAATAAACTGAGTCGTTTATGGTTATATCTGGAATAATACCTTCTTTGATATCAGGATTAAGGATATGAATTTCGATCAAAGTTTCGCTACGAGGTAATAATATTTGATGAATATCTTTTGGTGGATTTATGTAGTACAATGGCATAGATGTCAATTTGTTATTAATTGATCTATCGTTATAATTAATGATTGAATTTGTTGAGTTTAAATAATCAAGTCCCAGAATTCCGCCATATGGAATGTTGGTTTGTTGAGATATGACGTAAAATTTATGAGGTGTTTCATTAATTAAAATGTTCGTTGTACCGAATGTGTCATTGGTAGTATCTTTTTTATACCTGTAATTTGTATTTTATCAGTTTTATTCAAAATATATTTAGGTTTTAAACGTTGTGCTTTGACGATTGATACGCTGGCTCCAGTATCTATTAATAATTTAAAAATACAGATTCTTGCAAGGTTCGATTCAATTTGGACGTATGATAAGAGCTTGCAGGAAAGCATGACAGTTTTATTCGATTTGTTCGAATTAGACTCGTTTGTCACCTGGAATGATTGTTGTTCCTGAATCTCTTGATAGTCAGCAGTTTCAGAAATTTTATTCACGTTTTTTGTCGACGAATGTTGGGCACTGTATTGTTTTTTCCGACATTCATCTATTGTATGATCTTTAAATTTGCAGTATTTGCAAAATTTTGGGTAGAAAGATTTCTTATTGAGTGAGACTGAATTTTGAGATGGAATCATCTGTAATTTGATTTATGGGGTTTTTTGGTTTTTTGAAACAATTATTTGTATCATGACCATTTCTTTTGCAGAATTTACAAAATTTATGATTATCGTTTATTTTTTTTATATGGTTGTTTGGAATACATATTTTGAATGTATTCTTCATTTAATGCATAATTGATTTGAAATTTCGGGAACGCAATAATATATGAGTCGGTTTAAAGCAATTAAATTTAGCATACTTATTTGACCACTAAGATCAACTGGAATAACGCAATTTTGTTGTACGGCGTTAATCGCTCGTTTTAACGTAGTTTCGATATGTATTGAATATTGCTGTATTGATTATTTTGGGAATTGTTGTAATCCCGTTAACTCGTTAATGATCTGAGCATAATGTTTTTTATCTTGATATATTGTCTTTAGAAAGTCCTTCAAATTTTCCCTTTCACTAAATGTGCGATTTATACATGCAGTCTTGGCTTTACCTCGAATTTGAGTTTGAACAAAACTTAACAAAAGCGGTTTTCCTGCGAATCAGTTGCTAATTTGAAAGCATGGTTGCAATCTGTTACGAATGAGTTTAATTCATCGCGATTACCGTCAAATGTGTGAATAAATTTAAACAGCGTCGATATCGGAATTATTTCCTGATTTTGACTTGAATTACTACTTTGAGGAGTTGGACTTTGACTTGGATTGCTACTTTGAGAAGATGGGTTGACGTTTGCCATTTCTGAATATTGTTTATTGCTCAATATAACAATCAAGGTACTCACAGCAAATATAGCAGTTGGATATTCATGTATGTGAATTTTCGATGACGGTTGTCTTCTAAAGGTTTGTCTTGATCCAGCGGCAGAACTTGTAGGATTCGGATATCAGCAAAGTATTGGAATACACCGGAACACCGTTAATTGACGACGTTATGTCTTTTACTATCCCTCTTCTGACACCATTTGTTATAAACTTTTATTTCACATATACACGATTTACAATTTATGCATAATATCTGTTGCGAGTACTGAGTGAATTTATTACATACGATGTGGGTTGCTCAAGATACATTTATTCACTGTCTAAAAACTGATCGTTAGAGAAAATAGATTACAGAAAACGATTAGTTACAGCCAATGGGATCTGAACACGTTTTGAAACTCTTACTTCCACGTCTTATCTAAAGGTCAAGTAAGGGACTTTTGCCTGTTTACAAAATGTAGTAAGAATTGTCAATAGGTCGTTGATACTGTACTGAAATCACGGCATCCGCAAACATGTGACCAAATAATTATACATAAAAATTATAGCCTTTAGCTAAATAAAGTTAAATCTAAACATGATTATTCACTAAAGTATTAATAAGAATAATAAAAATAAGAACTGATCAAGAGCCAATCACGGAAGTATTATTGCGACACACACTAGAACAGTTTTATAACAATATTAACAAGCACAAATTATGTTTATAGCACAACCTTCCTTGCTTTCTGTTCGGCAAAGGTGTTTATTGACTCTTCGTAATTCAACTCTTTTGCTTCCTCATTTTCAATTGCGAGAATTGCCAAATTTCGGAGTCTTTCTTGACTCATTGTAGATCTTAGGTACGTTTTGATAAGCTTGAGCTTACTAAAGCTTCTCTGACAGGTCGCATATATCATCGGGAGGATTACGTAGATCCTCAATTCTATGCACACATTTGGGAAAGCGTCGAACCTATCCCTCTTAATTAAATAATCAATTAATCATAATTAATTTAACAAATACATAATAAGCCTATCAAATCAAACATGATCAACTGTACTAACTACTTAACTACAATAGCTATAACGAATATTTAACATACTATGCTGAAATTAAATATGTAAGTTTTCGGTCAAATGATGATTGGGAATGTAGGTATATTTAAAGTGATTTTTTAATACATAGAGAATGATACTGATCTAATGAAATATTATTTTTACCTGCTGTTTATTATGTTGAGTAAATCCAGAGCATTCAGTTTTCTCAAATTAGCAGTTATGCTCTTGATATGATCTCGTAAGAGCTCTGTGCACATCTCTTCCTAGTCCAAATCTTCTGCGTATCTCGTAGTTAAATTTTCAGCCTATCGTTTTAGATCATTATCAGATATACTCTGATTTCTCTAAAGTGGCGTGCACATCATCAAAATACTAATCATAATAATGATGGCACAATTTTACAAGGTTGCTAGCTGTCCTGGGTATTCAAAAATGGCTGCAATCAGCTGTTGCGCCCGTGCAATCTTGTGCGACAGAGCGCGGTTCGTTTCAAATTCGTCGACTTCTCTGCCGTTTTTCGTACAGATATCAATCCTGTGGTTATGGATTAACATCTACAATGGAAAAATATGCATTGTATTAATTGAACAAATGTAACAAGTTAAACGTCAAATAAGTTTAGTTATACACACATGTAAGAGCATTGTTAGTGTAAAAGATGTGGCATCGTCACCGAAAAAATATAATGGCTGCCAATATAACATAATTTATTACATGATTGGCAGGCGAAAATTGTGTCCGCGGTTAATACACCGATTACCTATTTATAACCACCGGTGATCAGTGTTATGTAACAAATGATCCTTAGATTAATTTCGATTCTTAAACTATTGTTATGCATATTATCGAAAACAATCACGTTGGTACGAAAAAACCTCATCACACATCTGTTTGATGACGTGCATGCCATTTTAGAAAAATCAGAGTATATTATGCTCAGTTCTTGTCCACGAAGACATGAAAAACTCTGGTTTAGTTGTTGCGCACTTTCCATTCTGATTTTTATTTCAATCATTATACGATAGTATCTGTAACTTCTTTTATATTGTGAACAAATATATTTTCTGGTGAAAATTGTCGGGCTTCATCATTTGCTTCTTCTCCTGGCATTTTATTCTTTTTAGATATGCGGTGAAATTCAAAATGCGGTTCTACACCGATGTTTGCTGCCATTTCTGAATCGGTTTTCAACCACTCATTTGGTTCATGTCTTAACCTTTGTACAGTAGAAGTAAGGCCTTTCAAAATTTCCACTGATTTCGAGAGAATAATGTCACCTTTCTGCACTTCTTTGTTTACTCAGTTCCTTTCAACAGTTCCGCCCAAGCGACTTAGTACAGGATGAAATGAAAGTCAAGAACTGAATGCAGAAGACTGCCTGCTTCTGACTTCGTTTTAGGTTGAAAGTGTCCCCTCTTTAAGTTCTTTCAGAGCATCGATCAATACATTGATGTTTTTGGTAAGAGCACATATGGCTTCTGATTTAGCAGACCATCTGGTCTGACTAGTTCCCTTCAGATTTGTTTTGGTATGCTTTTTCATGACCTCCCATCGTTGCGTTGATGTTACAAAAAAGTGCAAAGTCTTTGGACTATTCTATAAACGTGAGACGGTTCAACTGAAACTGTTGACACATGCATCTTAGTTAGATTTAATGAGTGCGCTGTGCATGGAACATAGATTGCGAACGGATTATTTTCTAAAATTCTAGCTTCTACCCCCTTGTACACACCTGCCATGTTAGAGCCGTTGTCGTAACATTGCCCTCGATAGTTGTCCATCTCTTTTCAATTTATCTCACTCGCCTGCTTATTATTATGTCATAAGATTTTAAATTTTGAATCGAACAGCGGTATATTTACAAATGAGTGCAAGAAATTGTTTAACATTTTCGGATATATTTCTCGTTTATCTGCTTTAGGTCAGATGTGGAATGCGAATGCCACGTATAAGTCAAATTCAAAATGAAAACTGGTCTTCCAAGTTTTTCATTTACCTCAAATATTTTATTTTCCATTATTTTTTTAACTTATTTTTTTCTCATATTGCCGCCCCCACCGCCGTGCGCCCGGGGCGCTTGCCCTCTTTTGCCCCCAGCCCCCCCTAGATCCGGCACTGACCACAGATAATGTTGGGAACTGCAAATAATCCATGCTATGTCAGTTCAACACCGAGATCGTACCAAGCCAACAAATTGTAACGGTCCGGTATTGCCCCCGACGGAAACTGTCTTTTAATTATTAATTTCGCGCACAGACCTCCACCGTAGGCAACCGTACGCACACGTTTTTTAAACGTGACGTGTTTTCCGTTCTACGTGTGATTTTTAAAAATCGTCGCGAGACGCTACCATGGGAAAGAGAAGCTGGTTACCTTCCCTATAGTGCAGACGTGCCACGAGGTCACAGTTTTGTTTGGTATATCACCAACCGGTTTCCGGGATTCAAAACGTGAACTCATTTAACCACCCTGAGAGGGATTGACGGCACCAAGCACAAGGCAAGGGAGGGTACTATACGACTCAACTCCATACGCTCACAACATCAGAGCGATTTTGGGTAAGGGCTAAGTAACCCAGCCAGCCAGGTTCTTGGCTAGGGGCAACAAACATCCGGCCAGAGTGGTTCCGAGAATTGGAATTCAGCGACGGCGTTTCCGACGATCGTCGGCCGCCCGCGCGTCCTAAGAACCAGAACCGCCAGCGAAGTCGCAGACGAGGAACACAGGCCAGATCTGTATATATATTTTTTTGTTCTCATTTGCGCTTTAATTTCATTTGATATAACGTTTTTTTCTTTTGTGTAAAATTTGCGTTGCGTGTTTCGTGTCCTACGTGTTTTGCGTTTTTGTAAGAGGGAGGTGGCTCCGACGGCCCTTCGCATCGCGCTATTACGTGTTCGCGGTATTCGGCCGAATATAGTGAACCCTGCGTTATAGGGTTGCGGACGGAGGGATTTCTTTCAGGAAGCGTAGGCACGGTGTCCTGTCTTTTGTGTGAATAAACGCAGATATTTTACACCACAAAATTCACACCTGTTATTTTTTGTTCTCCCCACGTTTTCTCAATCGGGCATTCTTTTCAGTTTAACTTCCTATTCTCACTGCGAGATTTAAATCTGGTGGAGTGGGCGCCAGATGGTCAGCCGTTGCGACAGTTCGTAATTTCTGAACTTCGCTGACTGTCTGCCGTCAACCCACGCAGGTAGGGTGGAGCCCCCCTTTGCGACGAAGTAGTGGCGAGGTTAAAATAACGTGGAGCATTTTTTTAACCCCCCCCCCCCCCCCCCCCCCCACTCTCCGACACCGAGAGCCGGCCCTAGTCGCTGCTACGAAGGGACCCTCCACTCGCTCCGCGGCCTAATTCTGCTGCTGCTGATTTCCCTTCAGGTACGTCATAAAATTATCTCGTCACAAGCGCCGCATATCAAAACGCGAGCGATCTGACGGACAATTCTGTCAACGACCGACAATCTGAAAATTGGCAACAACCACGAAGGAAACGAATGTCTAATGTCATATATGGTACTTCTTGTGATTTGATTATAAAAGGCGCCATTAGATATGCGCACATCCATGTCTACAGACCGGAACCTAGTCTTACAGAAAATGATGTGGTTGAGTATTTAAAATTAAAAAAATTAAAAACGTAAAGTGTTTAAAGATGGAGTCTAAACACCCCAATGAATATTCACCTTTCAAAGTATCTTTACCCATAGATAATCTGAAAGAAATTCTAAATCCTGAAATATGGCCATGCCATACTTGCATAAATAGGTTTTTTACACATATTCAACACAAAAACTATCCACGTAATGTCACAAGGGCATGCAATGTCTAAACAAATATCGATAAGCAAATCTTCAAATATAATTGTCTATCACAATGTGCAGTGTTTATCATCAAGTTATCAACGAACTTGCTTTGGCTATACGAGAATTGGATAGTAAAATTGTTTGCATCACAGAACATTGGCTGACGGATGCCGAGTTAACGGCCTCAAACTTGGAAAATTATTCTCTTGTGGATAGTTTCTGTCGACCGCCACGGCAACATGGAGGATCAGCAATATATCTTCACGACTCACTAACCAATTATAGAATTATTGACTTTAAGTTGGCGGAACATCAAGTATTTGAAATGAGTGCAATATGGATAAAAATGTCCCTTGTTAAATATATCATTATCTGTATTTATAGATCACCAGCTAGTGATATTAACTCATTTCTCACCAAATTCGACACTATGTTAAATAATTTGAACACTTGCAAATCCATGTATATAATCACTGGCGCCTTTAATGTTAATATTCTATCTAAAAACCCTATTTCATCTCGATTTTGTGACATGATCAACTCTTATGGTTCGCATTTAATGGTAAATGAACCCACTAGAGTGACAATCAATGGTGGAACTTGTATTGGTAACATTATAATTAGCGACAGTTTATTTAACTCCTCTTATTATAAAACAATTGTAGTATATCAAGGTTTTTCAGACCACTGTTCGATTGTGTTTGATTTTATTACTGAAGAAATCTCAGTCAAGCAACATTATGTCACATCTCTGTCTTTTACAAACACCAATATGGCAGACTTTAAAACCTGCATATCACTGGAGTATTGGCACAGTGTTTACACATCGGATGACGTGAACGTGAATTGTGGTCGATTTTTAAATACATTTACCTATTATTTCAATTCACATTTTCCCAAAATGACTAAACGGGTTCTAAATAATAACCTGCGTAGGAATATACGAATTACTCCAGAGTCAATTCAATTAAAAAATATTGTTTCCACACTACATTTGCTATCATCTGTCGATGGTAGTTTTAAGGAAGAATTTAAAACGTATCAAAACATTTATAAAGAAACCCTAATTTTGAACAAACAAAATTACTATGCAAACCGAATTTGTCTGGCAAAAGATAAATCTGAAGAAATGTGGAGCATAATCAATTGTGAACGTGGTAAATGTGTGGGCTACAAATATCCCGCTGCTAACAATGTAAAGGACTTGGCAAATGATTTCAATAATTTCTTTATTAACATGGCAAAAACATTGAATTTACAACACACAAATTTTAATGATCTTAGTCAAGACCTTGTGTTTCCGGAAAATAGAACATCATTTTTTCTGTTCCCAGTTAGTGATTCGGAAATATTTAATGCTATCTGTGAAATAAAAAATAAACATAGTCGTGGAATTGTCGGCGTACCTATGCAAGTAATTTTGGATAACTCTGATTATTTGATTACTCTATTGGTGTTCATTATTAACAAATCTTTTAGTTCAGGGTTTTTCCCCGAGTTATTCAAAACTGCAATCGTCACTCCTTTGCATAAAAAGGGTGACATTAATCAACTGGACAACTATAGACCAATAAGCGTTTTGACGTCATTTTCTAAAATCGTTGAACAGCTGGTATCAAAGAGACACTCAATTTTTTTCAAATGGAATTCTAAATGTAAATCAGCACGGTTCTCTGCCGGGTAAATCAGTAGACACAGCCCTTTATGAATGCATAAACACAATTTTAGCGAGTCTTGAATCTAAGAAACTAGTGTGTGGAGTTTTCCTTGATTTGTCAAAAGCATTCGATAGTGTGGACCATAACATCTTTCTAACAAAACTCGAACGATATGGGGTGCGAGGGATATCCAAGGCATGGTTTAAAACGTACTTAGCAAACCGCTCTCAGGTTGTCAAAATAAATATAAATGGTGTCAAACATCTGTCAAATCGCTGTGTTTTGGAGAAAGGTGTTCCACAAGGGGGCATTTTGGGCCCTTTACTGTTTATAATTTACACAAATGACATAATTTACAGCATTGCCGTTTCAGATCATCAGATAATCACATATGCTGATGATACGTCTGTCATTATCAGTGGCTCAAATTATCAAGATATTACAACTGACTGTAATATATATCTCAGCAAAATAAATAATTGGTTCACATCCAACAAACATATGTTAAATATAAACAAAACTAAATGTATCATTTTTAAAAGTAACACTGCTATTCCGACGCCTGAATATATAGAAATCAATAGTGATAGGTTTTTCACTGATAAAGCCGTTAGACTTTTAGGAATCAAGCTTGATGAACTTCTCAGTTTCGACGAACATATTGAAACGTTATCTACCAAATTAAGCGGAATATGCTATGCAATGAATACAATTAAAGATTTGTTGGACTTTTCATCACTCAAAATGATGTATTTCAACATATTCATATCAAATGTTCGGTTTGGGATACGTTGTTGGTGACACAGTACAGAATGCAGACGATTATTTATACAGAAAAGAGTCATACGAAGAATGTATAATATGGATCATCCTGTAGAGGTACATTCAAACAAAATAATTTACTCACATTGTACGGAATATATGTGTATGAGTGTATTTTATTCTTATTTAAAAACAAACATGTATTCACTGGTAATGAAATAGATCATAAATATGATACAAGAAACAAATCGAATTACAATATTCCAAAACACCGTCTGACCCTGACTGAAAAAGGGCTGCATTACAGCAGCATATCATTCTATAATCGAATGCCAGGTGATATAAAAGGTATAAGAAACATAATTTTATTTAAGAAGCAGCTACATAGTTTCCTATGTGCCAAGGAACTATATAGCATTAGTGAATATTTAGTGTACTGCAATTTGTATGTACTTGTACATTTGTTTTGTGACGTATTTCTTTCTCGTTCGAACCCAATCTGTAACAAATTTGTATGTTCAAACTTTTTAGAAATAAATTCTATCTATCTATCTATCAACAATCTTTAAGTCAATATTGTCATCTATTCCAAATAAGAAAAGGAACATTCGCATTTTCAGCATTGTGCGCAAGCCATCGATTCACTAGCATTAGTTCGAGTGTTGTACAAAGAGGTCGCTTCATAGCTTGTCAAGCAGACAAGTCCTCTAGATAAGATTTAATAAATGTACTAAATCTACTTGAGGGCACGTCTTATTCCTTCATACTTCCAATACAACGAAAACCTACACATAGAAAGGGTTACACATTATTGACTACATTATAATTGTAGTTATAATAAAATAAAAGTTCTCAAATAAATTTTAATTTTTCTGCTAGTAATTCAAACTAATGTGACATGTTAAAACATGTCAATTTATGAACTAGAGATTAAAAATGAATCCATAATATCATCACAGTTTAATCTTATGGTAAGTTCCGATTCCATGGTCGAATTGCCACATCCTTCAGGCGTTCTTTGGTCATTGTAGACTAGAGCTTGTATAATTTTTTATTCGTTTCAACACGGAATACGACTTATCTGCTGAACAGTTAAACGTAGACCTCGTCAAAAAAGTCTCAATGCGATGTCAACATAACGGTAGTTTGTTATCATGTAGCACTTCGCAAATATTTAAGTATCTACTGTTTTTGGACATGTTTTGTTCCATTCCTTAAAAAAAAAATTTATATACCCCAGGGGCGAAACTAAGCTGTTTCAGGGCGCCCCCTCTAAAGGGGGCACTTGAGTCCCTCCCTGATCGAGTCGAGTCTGCTTACATCCTTATAAGTGTTGTTCTCCTCCGTTTTCTTAGTTTCTTGACCATCAAACACCTATTGTTACTGACAATAGAACCAGCAAGGAGGTGGTAAATTATTAATTTACCTAAACATTTATTATTATTATCCGTATTCAGCAAGATGTATAAAAGCAAAGAAGCTTCCAAAGTACATAAATGGTTTCGGGACTATTTTTGGCTAGGATACAGCGTCCGGCAAAATACAGAACTCCTGTACTGGCCATTATAAAAAAAAAATCTAGAGAACCAGTTTTTATCTCATTCGGCTTTAAAAATTGGAAGCAAGCTTGAGAAAATATCAAGTACATCAAGATTTTGAGTACCACAGAATCGCTATGCAAAAATGGTCCCTTTTTAATAGCTCTCTTAAATATGATCACTGTAGAAGTTGTTTTATTACAAAACAAATACCAAATTTGTTTTGTTCATAGGAAAAAATGAAAAGCTGAAAGTTCAAATCGTGGAAACTGTTTAGAAGAAGTTTTTGAAGCTTTGAAAAAATATTTAACCATTTTTACACAGTTATAATCTTCCCAAGAATTGTGTCAAGCTAATGTGTATCTAAATGGAATTGTAGACAGTAGCGCTAATTTCTCATTGAATATGTTTGAAAAATAAACTATTGATGCATAGTATTTTGCTGTTATGGGCGATGATAGTAGAGCAGAAGATAAATTAAGAATCATGGTAAATCATATTTACGCCTTTAAGGCAGTTAAATGAACGTATCCAACAATTTTAGAATATTTTGAAGAGTATCTGATGCAACGGCAAAATGGCTTGGCTCGTTGCTCAATAAAAAATGTACCATTTTGTGTTGGTTCTTATATTTAAACAAATTCTGTTGAGTGAAAAGTTTGATTCATATAAAGGTTCTCTTAGTATTAAAACTTTAATTGCATCCTTTGAAAAATGAACAACAGTTTGATAAATTATATGAAAATAAATAGATTTTATGGTTTAAACAATAATTGTACATTATTAACCTTATTACTTAAATTATTGAATTAATGAAACTTAATATGAGAAAAATCACAAAAATAAATTTTATTTCGAACTGCCGTTAAATGAAAGAGATAAAATAGCGCCAAGAAAGCGAAAACTTTCAAAAACATTGTAATCATTCTTATAGTATGATGATACTTGTTCAATTAACAAAGTTAATTTTCGAAGTAATATTTAGTGAAATTTTCTGAAAAAGTAAAATATTCTAAGGGTACCTACTGAAGCTTTGCACATAATGTCAAAGTACTTCTTGGACGTTGAACTTTTACAGAATTTTAGTACTCTTGATAAATTTTGCAATTTTCTCTACGAATCAATTCTACATCTCCTGCTGTGGTTTCGTCTGACTGGATTTTTCGCTTTTTTTTTCTGTTCGTTTCATCTTTATACTAAGTTACTTTTGCTAAGTTACTATCTTACAAAATTTGTTTTAAGCCTTTATCTGTATTGTGCAAGAGTTTAGTATTTGTGTTTATGTCGAAAGTATGATTGTGAAAATGTAGGTGTCGTCCAAAATTTGAAATGTTTATGTATCTTAAATGTTCCTTTATTCTTAAATTTAAAGGTCTGCCGGTTTCTCCAATGTATTTTACACTACAATCTTTGCATGTTATTGCGTAAATTCCATTTTTATCTATATCTTAAAAATAAAATTAAAACCATAGCGATATCTCTTAAGCAATTTGTTTTATTTAATTTCAAAGATCGAGCAGGGAAAATTAAAAGCCGTTTATTACGATCAATTATTTATTATTATAGCCGCTTGCTATTTTCATAATTATAGGAAAAACAACTTTGGTTGCCTAAGTTATATAGCATCACTACTTCACTGCTCTATTGAATTGCAATAAGTTACAATTTTCTTGCAGTTTGTTTGTTCTTTCCTCTTTTCTTCTTTTCCAAAACTTTTTCAAAAATCCTACACACACAGATAGTTGTCAAGAATAGTCTTAATATACCGATATAATACAATATACCTTAATATATTGTAATGTTTTTTTCCCACTCCCTACATGGTAAGTACACTGTTGTGACATTGATTTGATTAAAGTAAGCCCCACTTACCGTTAAAGGTTTGGTTACTATGAACAACGGGATGTAATTAAACCCTTAAATAAAAGTAAAAAGTTTTCTGTAGAGTTATTTCTCTGGCACCACTTTTTAAAACACTTATACGCAATTTGATAACGCCCATTCGACTTCTCCGGCAGTAGGAAGGAACAGGCAGCATCTGCAGCCTCTTCAATTGCCATTTCTTGTGTATTTTCATTGGAATTCATTTTACAACTGAAAGAATGCAATTTCTGACACTCACACTTTGTTTGAGAAATAGTCTTAACAACCAAAGCCGTACGGATATTTTGTTCAAGTTGCGAAAATAAATTATTCAAACACAAACAATGAAACCAACTTCAGAAGTGGAAAAACAGTTATAAGCAATTCGAGAGGTAAGTTTTGACCAGTTTCGGACTTTATTGCTAGCCCTCGCTGTCGCTCGGGCACAAACTCGACCTCGACTGGTAAACAATACTTACCTCAACAATACTTAAAGAACTATTAGTATTCCATTAGCGTGGGACACTCTGTATTGTAATGGTATAAATTATTTAAAAAAACTTATTTTTCTATAGGCAATACTGAAAAGTCTGCTGGCCTTCCTTGTCCCATAGAGGTTCTAAGATGTTTTTTTAATAGTTTAAATTTGGAAAAGCTTCTTTCAGCTGTCGCGGTTGTAACTGGAAGGGTCAAAAATAATAAGCATCCGGTTATAACCTCTGAAAAACTACTGGAGGCGAGGCTATTGAAATTTATTAATAACACTTCTGCGAGTTCCTAATGGTATTAATTTTCTGAATTTCTGATTTCAAGCAGTTTTTTAAAGTAATTAATCGATCATAGAGTCATCATTTTAAAAGTCAGTTTAATATTTTATAGCCAGTTTTGTTGCTCCAATTTTTATTACTCCATTTGAAAAGGAAAGTAGTTTATCCGGTTGTAAAATTTGAAATACGTTGTTTAGATCACCGAAACTCTGAAATCGTTTATTAGTTTGAGATATATCAATATATCTAAACTGCAATAATATACGTTGACTCTGATGTATGATTCCGGCTTAGAAATTCTCTCGTCTTCTGATAAGTCATCAAAAAAGCGCTTCTTTACCCTCCGTCTTATATTTTTGAAAATTGGTGTTATATTCCACACTTTTGCTAGATTTATGAAGTCATCTAGACCGTTGAATGAATTTTGTGTTCTTTTTCCTACCAGTCTGTCCAAGATTTTTTTATATAATACTGACTTTTTGTAAATCAAAACGTTCGTGCTGTAGTGCTTTAGAAATAGGGTTGATGGTTTCAAATAGTTGAGAAAAAAGATGACAAACAATATAAAATCGTAAGTCCCCTATATATTTATTATGTTTAGACATTCGTCACGTACGTCTTTCTTTGATGAAATTAAATTTAGTTGATATAAAGCTTTGATAACTACTAGATATTTTTTTTTAAACCGAATAAAGTATAATTTTTGACGAGCACCTAGTAAGGCATACTCGTTTAGGAGTAATTTTATATTTTTGAGATGAATCATTACTTAACATTGCCCAGCGTTTTATGCTATTGCTGAAAAAGTATATACTATAATTTCCAAATTGTCGACAAATTGTGACACTTCGGAAATATGTTTAACAGCATCATTTAAAATTTAATTTAATGAGTGAGCTGCACAAAGAACGTAATCAGCGTTTCGTGCACGTATTATTATAAGGGTCTGAACCTCTCCATATACACCTGACATTACATTGGCACCATTGTAACTTTTCCCCCTACATTTAGACAAATCAATGTTATATTTTTCAGTTGTATTTAAGGTTTCAGTCCTAGTGCAGTACAATCCGCTAGAGATCTAAACCATAAAAAGGAGTCGCAGATTTTTATTTATATAGGTTTTTTTTATAATTTTGTTCGATTATCAAAATATATCTAAAAACTACTGAAAGTTGGTCTATTTTTGAGAGGTCTTGTGTTGTATCCAAAATAATCGACAAAAAAGGAGCTTTGTTAATTTCCAAAACTTTTGACGCACATTTTTCGATAAATCTGCAAAAATAAGGTATTGAGAATGAGAGTTATTTCATAATTGTAGTGTGAATTTCGGGTGTTTTAAAAAGCACATTGAATGGCCTCTATGAGACATCCCCTAGACCGTCTAGGCCTCTAGAGGATGTTCCCTAGATGGAATAATTTAGAGCTGTTGCAGAGTCTTTTTATATTCATTCACTGAGATTTTATCAACATGACTTAAAATTGAAAAGTATGAACAACTGCTTACTTATTTCAGTTTCGACTTGATTTTATTCATTAATATATAATAATATATGGACAAAATGTGACGATGTTTTTGCTTACGCCTGCTGGGACCTCTATACAGTGGCCTTACTGCAGATTTCCCCGAAAGCAAACATTTACATTTGGGGCCTCTCTATATAATATGTAGATATACGAAAGCAAGGTGATAAAAAAGGTACATAACTATGAAGGAGTTGAAATTAAAAAATATATTTTATCATTTTTCAATGTAATCTCCTACTAATTCAACACATTTTTTACATCTTGAAATTAATGAAAATTAACAGTCAAAAAATGTTTTCTCTTGCTCTGCAAAAAAAAATCTTCAACTTCCCAAATTAACTCTTCGTTGTTGGCAAATCTTTGTCCCATTAACTTTTTTTTTTAATTTGTTGAGTAGAAAATAATCATAAGGCGCTAAGTCAGGGCTATAGGGAGCGTGATTTAATTCTTGAAACTTTAAATCCTCCAGAGAATCTTGGACACTGCCAGCTTTGTGTTCCGGAGCACTGTTATGCAAAAGCAAAATTCCATTTTTAAATTTTTCTTGGCGTTTTTCTTTTATTGCTTTTTCCAATTTGCTAAAATTTCGGCATAATAGATTCCATTCATGGTGGTTTTACGTGGCAAGTAATCAATCAACAAAATTCCTTCTAAGTCCCAAAAGACCGTGGCCATTACCTTGCCTGCAGAACGGCGGACTTTAAACTTCTATAGGGCCGGAGCCCCTTAAGTTTCCATTGCATAGATTCCGGTTTGCTTTCAGGATCACCCTGATGAATCCATGTTTCATCACCAGCAACAATTCTTTGTATAATCGCTTCTTCCTGCCCTTCACAAAGCTCCAAAAATTGATGAGAAGTTTCAACTGCTGCTTATCGCTGCTTATCGAACGGGGTCAGCATTTTTGGGACCTATCTTGCACTCACCTTTGACGTGCCTAAATAGTCATGCATGATGGTCCAAACACGTTCCCTGCTGATCTGCAGACTTTCAGCTAGTATATCAAGTTGATTCTTCGATCTTGTAGAATAACTTCTTCCACTTTTCGAATAGTTTCATGGGTGTTTGGACGGCCACTGCGAGGATCATCTTCAATGAACTCCCGACCCCTCTTCAATTGTATTTACTAGAATTTAACGGTTTTATAGGATGGAGAAGAATCACCATAAATAGCTAACAGACGAATATTAATTTCCATCGGACTATTTCCTTATCTTATTAGGAACTTGATAAAGGCGCGGTGCTCACTGTTTTCCATTATAAAAAAAAACTTTTAGAACTTGAGTATTGGAAAATTTCTGGATATAACCAGGTCTAAATAATGATAATTGCATGACAGTTTTCCAACAGTTTAAGGAATATGATAAAAAAACAATTTGTGTTTTTCATGGCCTCCTTCATAGTTAGGTACCTTTTTTATCAGCTTGCCCTCGTATATAATAATTGGGGCCCATGTCTTTCCGCAGTACACTTTCACCTTCCCTAGCCTTCTCTGCCTCATTGTAGTTTCGTCACTGCCCCTACAGCTCGAGGGCCCCTACAGCTCGCGGGCCCCTACAGCTCGGTGGCCCCTACAGCTCGGGGGGGCCTACAGGTCGGGGCCCCTACAGCTCGGGACCCCTACAGCTCTGGACCCCCACAGCTCGGTGGGGCTGTAGCTCGGTGAGGGGGGGGGGGGGGGGGGGGCTGTAGCTCGGGGGCCCCTGTGGCTCGGGGGCCCTGTATCATTGATACAGCTGATACAGGGGTAGCTACGCCCCTGTATCGAAATTAACCGTGAAACCTCTATCAGATACTGGGTGGTCTAGCAGCGTGGTATAGCAGAGTGGTCTAGCATTACGCTATAACACCTTTAAGGGATGAACTGGGATAAATATATGATGCTCTATATGAAATAGTTAGCGGGTGAAATAATTTATTCGATAATAATGCAAAAAACTTAGTCACTGCTTTAGGGAAGAAAATAAAATAATTTGGGTATATTTGCACATTGCTTATATGGTACAATGTTTTTATTTTATTTATCCTTCGTCCTTTTGCCCTTTCGGGTGTCGGACTGTTAAATTACATTTATAATACATTTTACAATCACATGTCTTCGCTAATTAATTCCTTCACTCTTATTTTTCAGTGGTCCCCGTCTTGTGCCAATTTTCTTATTTCATTCCATTCTATGCCTCTTCTTTCCGCTTCTTGGTGCGTTTGTTCATTCCATCCCTACCTCGGTCTTCCTACTTTATTTTTGCCTTGTATTTTTACTTCATGTATTCTTTTTGTTATTCTATTCTCTTCTAGCCTGTATATATGTCCTAGCCAACCTAGCTGTCTTTCCTCTATTATTGTTGTTATTTTCTCAATGTTGAGCCGTTTCCTTACTTCTCTGTTCCTCACTCTATCTTTTTTGTATTTCCCTCTATCTTCCTTAAGCATCTCATTTCCATTGCGTTGATCTTGTTTTTGTTTCTTTCCGTAATTGTCCACGATTCACTTCCATATATTAAAGAGGGCCTTACTATTTTTTTTTTAAGTAATTTCTTTTTTGTCTAGAAACGTGTTTTTTATAGTGTTGTAGATCCTTCCTGCTTTTCCTATTCTTTCTTCTACTTCTTGGTCAATCTTTCTCTTTTCTTCTATTATTGTTCCTAGGTGGTTGTGTTGATTTACCTATTCTAGTTGTTTCCCTTCTAGCTCTATTTTGTGTTTGTTTTCTTTTGACGCTATTACCATTGTTTTAGTTTTGCTGATGTTTATTTCCATATTTATCCTTTTCAGTTCTTCGTCGTATACATATATTAAGGTTAAGTTGGAGTTTTTCTTCTGATTCTGCTATTATTATCATGTCATCTACGAACATAAGTATTTGTATTTTTATCATTTCCAGTTTCCTATATCCTATAATCGTGTTTGCTGCTCTTTCTTTACTTGTCCTTATTGCTTCATCTATGAGTGATGCGAAGAGTAAAGGGCTTAAAATGCAACCTTGTTTTAGTCTAATTTCGGTCTTGAACTCCTTCGTTCAAGACTCGTTTGTTCCTATTCTCACCTTATTTCTGTTGTTATTGTACAGATCTTTTATTATGTTTATCATGTCTCTTTCTACCTCTCTTTTTTCTAACATATTCCATATGTCCTCTCTTATTACTCTGTCAAATGCTTTTTTAGGTCTATGAAGCATATGTGTAGTTATTTTCCTTTTCTGATCGTCTTGTCTGTTAGTTGTCTCATTATGTGTATCAGGTCCTGTGTACTTCTATTTCTCCTAAACCCATGTTGTTATTATCCCAATAGTGGGTCTAGTTTTTCTTTCAGTCTTGTCTCTAATATCCTTGTAAATATTTTCCCAGGTATGTTTGTGAGTATAATTCCTCTGTAGTTGTCGTATATTTTTGTTTCTCCCTTTTTGTGGATGAATAGTATGATTCCCTTGTTCCATTCGTCCGGTATTATTTTTTCTTTTATTATTTCATTAAGAATTTCCAGGAATTCCTCTTTCCCTTTATCTCCCATGTATTTCATCATTTCCGCTGTGATATCGTCTGTGCCTGAAGCCATTCCTAGTTTTGCTTTTTTGATTGCTATCTCCATTTCCTCCATTGATTTCCTGTTTTTTCTTCTTTCCCTTTGTGCTTTGTTCATGTCATTTCACTAAAGTATTCTTTCCACCTTTCCATAATTTTCGAAGTTTTCTGTTATTGTAATTCTATTTTTATCTTTTATGTTAATTTGTTTCGGGGTTTTTTTGTTCCTCATTTGTTTTATTGTGCTGTAGAACATCTTCTGGTTTTCTGTGAACGTTTCCTTTATTTTCTTTCCGAACTCTTTACATGTTTGTTGCTTTGCTATCCTGATTTTGCGTTTCGTGTCTTTGCTTGCTGTTTTATATCTCCTATAATCTTCCTCTTTTCTTGTTCTTATGAAGGTTTTCCATTTATCTGTTTTTATCTTTACTGTGTGTTTTATCTATTCCGACCACCATTTATTGTTCTTCGTCTGTTTATTTGAAATTGTGCTTGTTCCGCAGCATTCTTTGGCTGCGTCGCTTATGATTTTCTTGAACTTCTGTCATTTCCTCTCTAGTGCTTCTGCTTTGTTTGTTTGTCTGTAGCTATTCTCTATCTTTGTTTGGGATTTGCTTCTTGTTTCTTCCTCTTTTAGTTTGTTGCTCTTGATTTTTTTTTATCCTCCTCACTGTTTCCTTGCTCTTTGGGTCTTTTACTCCTATGTTGATTTCCATATTTACCAGGTAGTGGTCGCTCCTGATTTCCGCTTGTCTTGTTACTTTAACATCTTTAACTGTTTTCTATTCTTCGGCGTTTACCAGGAAGTAATCGATTATTGATTTCTCTTTTCTTGATCTAACCTCTCATATGAATTTGTGTATATCTTTGTGCTTAAATTTTGTGTTTGTTATAATGAGGTCATTTGCTATGCATAATTCTATTATTCTTTTCCCATTTTCGTTTCGGTTCTCCTCTCCATACAATATTTTATGTGAAGTAAATATTACAAGCAAAATGTTACAGTGCAAAATAATAAAAAAAAAGTATAGATCGAATAGAGGCTTCTCTTATTTACTATTCGATGCTAAGGAAGTCGCTTCTCTATTAGATGTTGAAACAAAGTTCGAAAATAGTGGTTCTTTAAGAGCAAGAAAAATTAAAAGGCAGTTCAGTTATGAACATGACGACGAAACAATTGCGAGCGAAGTACTAAAATTTAAATTTAACTGCTTCAATAGTGTATTAGATGTGATCATACAATCCGTAAAAGAAAGGTTTTAATTTAATTATTATCAAGTTATTCAAATAATTTTAATTTTTTGTACGACCTTTCAAAATTTTGTCAGTACTCAGAAGTGAGCCGTTGAAATTATGCACCGAATTAGAAAATATTTTAACAGACAAAGAAAAAAATGAACTCGATATAAATGGTCTATAATTATTGCAAGAATTACAGTTTTTACAAAATTTTGGCCCAGAGATTACGTCTTCTTCAAAGGAGGCATTAAATTATATTAGTAAAAACAATTAAAATCAAGCATTTTCAAACACTACGGCAGCACTGCGTATTTTGTTAACTATGCCTGTTTCTGTAGCTACTGCGGAACGATTTTTTCTCAAAACTGAAACATTTTGAAAACTACCTAAGATCATCAATGTCTCACGAACGTCTTCAATTTGGCTAAAATTTCTATTGAATTGGATTTATTAATTGACTTATACCTGCGATTTTTTTAATAAGTGCCTGTAAATCATTAAATTTTAGAAAAACATAAACAACTTCTGAACGGTTAAAGCGAATTGCAAAAACTAAACGGATTTATAAAGCCCAAAAAAGGGGAAATTCAAATATGTATACAGGGGTGCCATTTAAAAAAAAACTATGTCGAAGGCTGCCCTGCAAAAATGGAACACCCTGTATATCGCAAAATAATTTTACAAACTGCACTTTGGCCATCATTAACGGTGAAGGTGTAATCGAACCTGTCCGTCCTATTGACTCACCCTGTACATGCAAGAGTTGATAAGGCAATTTGCTAGAAATAATACGCGCAAAGTTACTCTTACTACATAATGTTTTTTTTTTTAATTTGATATCAATGTATCATAACATTTACTATATTATATTATATATGAATGTATTATTTCATTGTACCTACATTTTTTGTAATTACTATTGCACTTTAAAATATGTACTCAATAAAAAACATTTCTTAAAATGTCCAGTATTTATTTCTTGGTAATAAAATCCGCGTAAAAATTACTCAATATTTACAAATTGCAAACTTTTGAAAATTAACAATATATATACTTTTGAATTATAAATCACGGAGGGTTGGGGCAGGGGTGAACTGGAGCCGGTTGTTAACATTTTTGAAACTCGGCGAGCAGCATATTAAATTACCCCTAAAACAAAAAAAAATAGCCATTTTAATAGTATGTTTTTGCAAAATATGCATATCGCGCCGATGTGCCACACACTCGCAAACATATCATGTGCGCAACGCACTACACACATCATGTGCGTACGTAAAATACTAAGTGCTTGGCTCTTGCTTCTGAGTGCGTCACAAGGTGTGAAGCCGGCACACTGCACATGGTATCGCCCGCTTTATTATTTCCTTCGTTACTTGTTGCAACTTTTTTTTTTTATAATTTCTTTGCTTTCTACAGATTATATTTACTATAAAAACTTTACTATTTTAAATACATTACTAATTGAGCCGTTTATTTTGAAAGTGGCTTAAGTCCATTTTCATCTTTTATCAAGTTGGCACTTGTGACATTTATAATTTATGCTGAACTGTCAAAAAATGAAATCGGTATTGAAATATACTTAGTACATTTGAAAATTTTATATCACGTACATTTTCAAAATAATATAAATACTGAAAATCCTAATTTTTAACGTGACCTAAGTCCACTTTTTATTGACGATGTCAAAAAGTGCGGCCCAAAATGTTGAAATCAGTGATGAAGGTAATTTAAATTACGTTTTGATATTAAATTGAATTTAAAAAAATAATATTTAATTTAAAGAAATTATTAAACCCATGGGAAAGGATAAAATAACAATATTTCTTGATTCTGAAAGTGAAGAGGAAACAGTTGAAGATAGGTATAGGACATTGTACATGAAATATGTCTAGAATTTTCTGAAGAATCCAAAAATTGAATAATATACCAGGTGTTGCATTTAAAATAAGAAAGTTGGTATTGGCCACGGTCACATGACACACCCTGTATAAAAAGTTTTTGTTGAAAAAAATGCGCAACTAAAAATAACAATCGACGTGTCCGAGAATTTTTTCGAACACGCCCCCATTTATTTATTATCGAATTTATTCCATTGGGCAGATACACAGTGTATATATATATATATATATACCGTTTTTATTTGCTTCCAAATAATAGCGAGACGGTTGTTCAAAATTTGGTATCCCAACCCTGGGCAGGGGTCATAAGAGTGACTTGCCCCAGGGCGCCAGAAAGGCTCCTGTTTATATCATTCAATATAATATAGGTATAAATATAGGTATAAAGTATTTATATTTGATTTTATTAACGCATTATTATTTATATGTATCCTGTCACGTTCATCAAAAATCTGTAGACGAAAGGGAATTTTCAACGCATCCATCCCAGACAGCAGCACAAGACGCGAACGTTCAAATCGTTAATTGAAATTGCACGCGTTGGATGTCTAGTGTTAAAATAAAAAAGAAATACGGCTCACGAGACGTAGCCATGAAAGTTGTATAGCAAGTTAGTTGCCATGCCGGTCCTGGTTTGAACTCTTCTCGGCGCCGCGCAGAGTTGAATACCGCCGCCGATTTTATTACTGTACTGTCGTATTTACTTTTTTGCCTGTAGGTACCTCATACACACTTTTACATGCACTGCTAATCGCAGTTCTTAAGGCTCTGAACAATTAGATAAATTTGTTATTGATATGTATTTAAATAAACATTTGTACAAATGGTATGTTATACCATCGTACCAATATCCCAGAATTGACTTGACGATAGATATAATTACCTGATTTTTTAGTCTTTACTGAAAGTCTACCCGCTTCACACTGTATGCAATAACATATAATAAATAATTTTCTACACAAGAAATGTTATATTCATCTATCTAATTCTAATTCAAAGATGTCTAATTCAGCAGTAAGCATGATGTTTTCTAAAAGTATAGTCTCCAAATAATTTTGTTTTACATGTTCTTCATCTTCATCTGTTTGTTTAAATTCGGCTTGGTTTGGATTCGGTTCTAGGAGTAATCTGATAACTTCAGAAGGAAGGGGCAATTTCTTTTGACGACGTACACGATCATACGTAGAAGATATGAAGATATGAAAGATATCAAAGGATCTGATGTGTCCATTGCTCGGCAAAAATTGTCTTGCAAATTGTTTTTTCTACTTGTTTTCAAGATTTATTAATTTTGTTTCTTCCTTCCGACCCTTCCTCTCCAAAGTAACCCACCGGCAATACGGTATTTTCAATAATTTGTCTGCCATGAATTAAAATTTTGTGGACAGTTGGTGGCATGGCGTACCAAGAATATTTGTACATAAATAATCTTGCCGTTTCGTGGCAATATGTCTCAAATTTTATAGCGTCAATTTGTAAACTACAAGATAAACAAATTAAAATTATTTTAAACCTTTGAATTAATTCTTCACTGACATCTGCAATTTCGGAAAATTTTGAGTTGCTAAACCCAAGTTTCTTTCTCTCTTCTAAAATTTCCTTATTTTGATCCCCTCGAACTTCCCACATACACAAATCATATTTATACGATATATGAACTATGCACTCAAAGAATCTAATCCATGCATGTAAAGGGCTTGCTCCAAACTGCAAAGTATTTGCTTTTACCTCAAATATTTTTGTCGTTCCAAAATGTTGTATTTCCAGCATCAGTCTTGGAGTAGCACCACATATGGGACAAGCTCTACTTGACTTTGTTCCGGTCAATGTATTTAATATTTTACCGTCAATTAAAGTCATATATAATTTATATTTTATTTTTATGATTTTGTCTTCTATCAAACATATTGTTAATACTTCAAGCGTCTCAATTTCGTTATCAATATTTTGCTTCTCCTTTAAAATGTGCTCCAATGTTTCTTTTGTTTGATTGGTCTACAAAAACGTACCGATTGTAGAGTGCGATTGTTCTATAAAATTGTTTTATTCAAGATTTGCACGCGAAGAGGAATACATCTTGTTGCATACAAAGAGTTGTCAGTATGAGTACCAGGACTTTCAATTTTTTGTATATAATTTGATTGACCACTACTTCCATCGAAGCCATAACTGAAAATTATTACTGCGTATATTTCTGTAACATTGAGCATTTCCATATGACTCAAAATAACATCTATTTGCAATTTAACTATACGTCTACTTGTGTGCTCCAAAACAGAATCAAGTGGAACTTTTTGCCTTAATATCGATAACATGTATGCCAGATGGTCTACATTTTTGTTTACAAAGCCACACTTGTTTGTAATCAGGATATCTTTGAAAGAACACCCTGTCTGATGTCCAAATATTGCTGTTAACTTAAATTACTATTTATAACAAGCTCTAAGGTTTCTTCGGCGGTATATTTTGACATCTCTTTTTTGGGAGTAGAAATAATTTTCCGAGTTTTGGATGGTCGAGATGGACTTGTATTTACTTCCTTCCAAACGGCCGCTAAATCATGTTTGCCCTGATGTCGTGCTGCCGAGAAGCTAGTACCAATAAAGCGCATCCATGATTTTTTTCCTTGGATAATTGTGAAGCTTCTCTCATTTGTGATCGGCTTGTTTTTACAGAAAGTGGAAGAGTGGGTCGACCAAACGATGTCGAAAGCGTGGGTTTGTCTACTTCAACGATAAAGTTTTCATCCAGCCAAGCAAAATTTGTCCTCTTAAAATATTCTACTCGTCGACAAGCTCAATTGTACCTTTCTTCAAAATTTTGGGACAAACGGCGAATTTTTGCAAAAAGTTCTCCTAGAGCATCAAGGGTTCTCCAATAAGTGTTTTAATATAAACTACAATTTTTCGGAAATTCTTCTCTTTATTAGTGCCCTTCAGCCAAATTTCGAATAGGTTTATCTCTTTGAACACATGCATTGCTAGAAAATACAACAATTTGTCATGCTTATAGCAGAAAATAGCAACGTAAGTTTAATATTTTTAACTTCTTAAAATAAGGCTTAAAACGTGTATGCAAAAATAAATCCCGCCAAACGCCGCCATTTTTTTATAAGTCTAGTGAAACTTTAAAAATGATATATTAGGAAACCACAAACATCGATATTGATTAAAATTAATTTGAACCATTAAAAATCAACGAACGGGGTTAAGATTTTACATACTAAATAAACATACCTGAGAGAATAATATAAAAATTACTGCATACAGTTTTATTGAAACATACTGTCACAGCACTCACTCTGCTAAACGTGTCGTCGATAGACAAATGTGTGACAAATGACATCAAATTAAAATGCCAACTTGCAGTTATTTTCATTGGTAACTGGATCAGTTAAAGGGACTGTGCACGTGATTATATTGTAGTTGCAATGTTTAGCATCTGTTATTACGTCCAAAAATAGGCTTTCTTACAATCGAAAAAATGACTTTAGGCCAAGTAATCGGGCTCTAGAAACCACAGTAGATTGAAAACGGCAAAAAAGGTCTACCGAAATCAAATTAATAATATAGGTTGTCATTTAAAAGACTACTTATGATGTCATAACTTTAAAAACAAATGACGCAACAAGATGTAAATGGTGAAGTGTAGCGTTATTTAATTAAAATATCTGTATAACTTTGAGATTTTTTTAAGCAAATTAATTTGAACGAAGTTTCTGAATCTTTGCGTTACTTTATTTTCACGCTGTATATTATTTTTTCATCAAACATTCTGATACTCGCACACAATGTTTAGTTAAAGTTTCGAAAGGAAAAGTGCAAGAAGAGTCTCTATCGCGTTTACTTTCAAAGTGCACGTTGCAATCGCCACCTATAACCACATATCTATCGAAGTATTTTTTTTTTTTGCGAGCACCAGTTGAAGTTTGTTAAGAAATAAGTTAAAGTCACTGTCTGGAGTGCGATACAGCAGTAAGACTGTTAGGTTAAAATTTGGAAGATGTAAACCCGAAAATTCACATAAAATAGGAGTAGAAATTTAGTTTATATTTTCCATGACGATACAATCGAGATCAGCAGTAAGTTGAATTACAACCCCATTATTGAAGTTAGCTTAAAAAAAGTAAGAGGCAGGTTCTAGGTTATTCAACTTTAATAAGGCACATTCGGGGTTACTAAGCCAATGTTCGAATAGACACATGATATTATATTTATTATGGTTTGAATGAAACAGGGCCTCCAATTCATTTGTTTTGTATCTTACAGATCGTATGTTCAAAAAAAGCATATTTAGATATAGAATGCCGTTTTACTATTTATTGAACAAAATCTTCATGTGTAAAATTATTATTTTTTTTAAATTATACACGCGATAATTTAAAAACCAACTTTCCAATTATCTAATATGTAATTTATATAACTTTCAATTAAAATTGCATTGTTTAAATTATAAATATACTTCTTATGTTGTAAACCTGATATGTTGTAAATACTGTTCATATTATTTTTATTTGTTTCATTGGAACACGCAGTTTTCTATACACATGTTAAAATGTTTATTTTATATGAAACTCAATTAAAATGCAAGATATTCTTGTGGAAAAAATCTGCACTGCATTTATGGAAGCCCTCATTATTTTATACTTCAATTAAATTTGCACTTAGTTTTAATGCGAGATTTATAATTTCGAACATTCGATTGTTATTCAATTGAATTAAAATGAAACACTGTTTTCCACACTCGAATTTAAATTATATTTAATTTTTTTTTTCAAATAACGCATTATTTATAGAAGACACGATTTTAATAACGATTGTTTTTAAGACGTCTAAATTAATATTACGTTTCATTTTTAATACTCTTGCAATAAATGGCACTTCATTTAAATGAAACTTTAATTAAAATTGTACTCCGTTTTTACCACACTTAAAATGCAATTTTATATTCTTATTAAAACTGAATTTATTAGCGTTCAATTTCAACGATAGGTTCATTAAAATGAGAAATTATTTAAAATTATACATTAATTAATAAGTTAACATTTATTCACAACACACGCGCATTCAAATTCAATATGCATTTAAGTGCAACCTCAATTATTTATGCAACACATTAAAATTCGATATCGTTTGTTTTGTATACGAACATAATTTTAATAGGAAGCTTTGGTACACCACATATAGATGGCGCACCAGTCGCCATTCGCGGCTTTGTTTTGTTTCATCTAGACTTACGCAAAAGACCTCCTAGTTCTGTTTAAAACCCATTATGAATGTGTATTTTCGAAACACAATAGCAAAATATGCACGAAACGTATTCAAAATTATTTCTGGCATGAATAAACAATGAGGATGCGCATGGTAGCGCCCTCTGTGCGATGACTAACGAAGCTTTCTATTACCATTATGTACAAAAGTAAGGTGACCAGACGTCCCGATTTTGGCGGGACAGTCCCGATTTTTAGAAATTTGTCCCGCGTCCCGCCACGTTTCAAAAATGTCCCGACTTTTGAAAGATTGGGTTTTTTTTCGGGGTAGTTTTTTATTCGCTATTTTGAAGTTATCAGCTTATATATTTCGCCTATATCTGAATTGGTAGCAGCGCTGCAGCGGCCAAAATACAAAACGGTACTTTAAAAACATGCCTCGTATTTATTATATTTGTAAATATGACATTATATTTCATGTTGTTAAAAAAACTTGTAATATAATATTATACAAGGTGTCTGCTTAAAAAACGCCGCTAGCGATAACTCCTTTATTTATTGGCTGATTTTAATAAAACGAAAACAAGACTAAATGGCTCCACATGTCTACAGAGGGGCCCTATTTTTTTTTGCAAAGTCTAGCAGACTATTGCAGAAATGACAGTTGATTTTGAAAAAAAAAAACGAAAATTATGTCCCCTTTGTAGAACATGTGGAGAAATTTAATTTTGTTTTTTTTAAATTGAAATCGGGCAATAAATCAATAAATAGTTAGGGGGTTATGGAGTTATTGCCCAGGGGCGTTTTTTAGGATACACCCTGTATATTTTGCGTTTTGCGTTCTTTGTTAATTAATTTAAAATATCCCGCTTTTGTATGGTTAGGATCTGGTCACCTTATACAAAAGTCAATTTAACTGTATTAAATTTTAATGTCTTGTATTTTAATTAATGCAGCCGAAGCATTTTTGAGTCCGCAGAGGAGCACACAAAATTCGTATGGCTCGCCAGAGGCGGCGAAGAGAGTGTACCAAGCACCAAGGGGTGACAACTCATTCGCGCGGGGATGAAGTCGTCGCGGGCGGATATCACCGCCACGCTGCGGCATATGTCAAACAAACAATCACAGTCAGTCAGTGTTATTGTTTATAATCGTCGCGTCGACCATTTTTGCCAATTTAACATAAAACTTCCTTGCGAGAAAATCAAAGTCAAATGAAGAGAAGAATAGTTCACGGTAGGCGAAAGTAGGTACGAAAATATTGCGACGACCGACGCCCCGGAAGTCATATTGGATCTAGTTCAACCCCCTGCTCAAAAGTTCGCGCTGTGGGTGAGTCAACACTCCGGAAGTTTCTATCGCGATTAGCTGGAAAAATTCTGCCCCTGTCTTCTGGAAATAGAAAAGCCTAGAAACACTTCAGAGGTATATAATAGGGAATGAACGACGTGACCAGGCAGTCGGTACAAGAAGTCGGTCAGCGAAGAAAGCGAAGCCAGATAGTGACTAACCGGACGTTATTGCGAATAAGTAGCGGTGTAAAATGTTAGTAGTAGTGACCATTATTTTTAATAAAAATCAGTAATTAGTGGTAGTACGTGTTACTCTCAATTTACGAACCCGGCCGGCCCAGGCTCGTTAAAATATAAAATATAATAAAGGAGTGAGTAATACAGATAGTAGATATAACCTACAGACTATGTCAAGAGGTGAGTTTGATATGAACTACATACCTATATTACTACAAAAGTCAGTCAAAATATATTATCGGCTTGGGCCGATCTGAATTTAACTTCCCGTCGATATTATAAATTGTATAATGCAAAATTAAGCGTGAAAAAGAACTGTCAAAGTTAATGAGTATTTATCTATCGATCTTTACAGAGTAAAACTTCAATAATAAGCGAAATAGACCTAGTGGATTTCAGCAAAGAAAAATCAATAAAACAAAAGAACTTGAGCGCGAATCATTATGTGAATCCATTTTTAAGCATGTAGCACCTTCGGCTACATTGGTATCAAATACAACACAGCAACGTGTTGAGAGTGACCATCTAGATAAAACAGATGATGTAGAAAGACAATGCCAAAATGTATTGGATGGAGGGACGCTGGGAAGAGAGCCTGGCATACATAACGAAAGACAAGGTGGAGAAGATCAACATCAAGAAGGATATGACCAAAAAAAAGGACGGAATAGATACAATGAAGAAGAACCAGAGCAAATTGAAAACAATGGAGAAGAGCAACACGATAATGACAAAACAAATTCATCTTATTTAACTCGTTTCGATGTTGCTACTTGGCCACTACCAATGCCTGATGATTTGAAAGTTGAAATTGTTGAAACAAGAAGTGAACCCTATCAAAATAGAGATGGCCCAATTTTAGATACCGTCCAAAGATCTGGAGATAAAATAAAGGAAAGAGCAGACATTTCAATTCAGAATGGTTTTATAAAGCGTTACTAAATGGGGAAGAAGTACTCAGAAAATGGATAGTATACTCTCCAACAAAAAACAGTTTATACTGTTTTTGCTGCTATCTGCTTACGCACCAAGAAACGAAACATCAGTTTTACCAGCGGGTATGGTGGAAACTAAATCCTAAAGTGTCTGAACATGAGAACTCTGAGAAACATCTTTCCTATTTTGAAAAATGGAAAATCTTGAAAAATGGATTGAGGCTGCAAAAAACCATTGACCATAAACATCGAATGGTTTTTGACCGAGAAAAAAAATTGGCGTGGCATTTTGAGTCACCTTTTAGGTGTAATTCTTTTACTTGCACGCCAAAATCTTCCTCATAGGGGGCAGAGAGAGGGGGTTTCTTGAGACAATAAGGGGAATTTCTTATAATTAGTTAATCTATTGTCGAAATATGACCCAGTGCTAAAAGAGTATATGCTATGAATTGAACATGCTATCGCCTGTACAAAACGGAAACGGGTAGATTCTTATTTGTTCAAAGACATACAAAATAAGTTCATCAGCCTTTTAGGAAAGAGGTGAAAAATAACATTGTGGACGACATAAAAAAAGGTAAATATTTCGGAATTATTTTCGATAGCACTCCAGACATATCACATGTTGATTAGTTGAGTTATGTAATCAGATGTGTTCATATTAATGGCGATCAAGTTGAAGAGAAGCAATAATTTATAGGTTTCTTCCCTATAGCTGGAAAGATTGCAGTCGAACTTACTGAAAATATCCTTACGTAGCTGAAGAGTGATAACTTGGACATACATCTATATCGGGCTCAAGGATATAATAACGCTGCAACCATGGCAGGAGTTCATGGTGGTGTACAAGCAAAAAAGTGCTAATCATTCGCTAAATCTATGTGGAGTGCACTCTATCGGGAGTGTTAAATCAAGTGTAACTTTTTTCGGAACAGTAGAAAGAGTTTACACGTTCTTTTCGTCATCCACACATGGATAGGAAATTTTAATGAAAAGTGTAGGCGTATCGGACAATAGACTAGTAGAGATAAGATGGAGTGCTCATCACGACGCTGTTAAACCAGTGAAGAATAATTTTGAGAAACTTGCATCAACACTCGAAGACATGTGTGATAACAGCAGAGAAAACGTCGATACAAGAGAAGCAGCATCCATACTCTTATCAGCTTTGAGTGACTTCAGTTTTTTATGCTTCCTTTTTTTTTTGGTGTGAAGTCCTAGAAGAAGTTAACCAGACACAAAAGAATATACAAACATCAGGGCTACCGCTGGAAGATTGTGTCAAAAACCTAAGACCTAAATTTTTTTCTTCAAAGCCAAAGTATCCAAATAGTCGAAAGAGCTATTTTCTATGCAACTGAAAAATATGAGGACTTGAATATTTCGATTGAAAGAAGGGGAAGGAGGAGATTCCGAAAACGTGTGTAAGGAGAAATGACCCAAGACGCTGGACTAACATTGCCAGAAGAGCTGCAGAGAGCTATAAGAGAGAACTAGACCATGATTACAGGACAATAGATGACATTCTCATAACTTTTGGTGTGGCTCAGCCTAAAACTCTGCTAACGTCAACAGAACAACTTCGTGGTATAGTTCAAAATCTGACAAAAATCTATGATGAATTTTCTGCAGAGGACATTATTTTGGAGATTTTAAGGCTGATGCGTCACTTGGAAGTCGCCAGCATTTCTTTCCAAGAAGCGGTCCTATCTTGGAGCTTCTGTAATTAATTGTAAATTGGGACTATTCTGAGTCTGTTCAGAATCTAGCGCTGTGCCTCAGATTTTTTTAACTGTTTGTGTTTCGGTGGCTTTTTGTGAAAGAAGTTTCTCAAAATTAAAATTGATAAAATCTTATTTAAGATCAACAATGACCCAAGCGCGACTTACCAATCTTTCCATATTGTCAATTGAAAGGGAGAGGAAAGTAAATTTTGAAAATATGATCTAATATTTTAGCAAAATAAAGTCATGTAAGCACGTTTAAGACTAAATAAACATCAAAGCTAAGCCCGTCAACCTCAACATCATGCAGGCATATGCTTCAACAGCTAATGAATCAGACGAAGAAATCGAACGGTTTTACTGTACCTTAAAACAATTAATGCAGTCTACGAAAAAACAGGACATTAATATAATTATGGGTGATTTCAACTCGAATCTGGGAAGCGTGAGATTTGAAGACCTAGTCGGCCCCTATGGCCTGGGAGTCCGAAACGAAAGAGGAGACCGACTGTTACAGTTCTGCCAAGAAGAGGAGATGAAAGTCTGCAACACTTGGTTTCAACTACCAAAACGAAGACTTTATACCTGGAAATCACCTGCTGACAAACCAAACAATATAGTCCGAAACCTAGATTTTATAATGATTAATAAATGATATGGATCATCTATTACGAAGTCATGCACCTAACTGGGCGCAGACGTCCCGTCTGATCACTCACTCCTACTAGCAACTATCAGGACCAAGCTCGCAATACCAACTACGCCATCTCGAAAACAGATAATTGATCTTGAGAAACTCAAACAAGAAGAGATAAGAGAGGAAGTTAAGACTGACAACAACTTAAAAATGGAGACCAATATACCAAAAAACATACAAAAAGAAGACATAACCGGTATTTGGGATAAAATGGCTGATATTATGATAAACAGCTCAAAGAACAAAGTAGACCGAAAAGAAGGAGAGAAAACAAACATGGATGTCGGATGAAATTCTCCTTCTAATGGAAAAAAAAGCAGTGAAACCTGACGGTTTTTGAAATGGAACAATTCAGTGAATATTCAAAATATTTTGTTATATAAATTTTTTTAATAATATTAATAATATTAACTTTGCTAACAGAGTTGAGCAGTGCAGGGAAAATGGAGGTCATTATTTGAGTGATGTTATTTTTGCTTCATTATACTTTTTCGATTTTTTTTGTATACATCTTAAACTCTTTCTTTTATAAAATAAAAACCAATTAACAAAATATTTTGAATAATTATTGAATTATTTCATTTCACTGCCGGACCTTGTATTTTGTGTAAGAAAATTCATGTTTTTTTTTGTGTTAAACTCGAGTAGGTAACAGCTAGTGTAAAATTTAAAAAAGGAAATTGTTATTCTTTAAGTTTAACACGTCAACTTCAAATTTTATAATTGCATGTTTTGTACATAAAATAAAATTTCGTAGCAGTGACGTCATCATTATTTTATTAATGACAATCCTATATTTTAATTTTGCATTTTGCATTTAATTTTCATATTTTAGTATTATTATTGGGTATCAAAATCATCACAGTTTAACTTAAATTTCGTAACTTCAAGATAAAATATTTCTGTATAAAACATTAACTTTTCCTACCAATAATTAAGAGGCTATGTTCTTAGTTCAATTTCGCTTGAAAGTGTGCAACTAAAATAATGTCACCCTGTGTATACTATTACCATTGATATGAAGAAATTATTTTTCAATTAATAAATTGAAAGGTCATTTATTCCCATTTTCAATCCTATGTGCATTAAGAATAGCCATTGGTCATAAATTAGACATTTCCATCTTAATTATCTTCAAAATACCTGAATTTTGAGAAGACCACTCGGATAAAAGCCTTATGCTTTTGTCTGTTCAGGGGTCATGACGAAGACCTTCTTCTTCTTTAGGTGCCATCTCCGATACGAAGGTCGGCAATCATCAAGGCGATCTTCACTTTTGAGACCGCATTTCTAAATAATTGGTTGCTAGTACAGCCAAACCACTCTCTAAGGTTTTTCATCCATGAGTTTCGTCTCCTTCCTATGGACCTCTTTCCTCTAATTTTCCCCTGCATAATTACTTGTAGTATTTGATATTTTTCTCCTCTCATGATATGTCCTATATATTCCAGTTTTCTTTGCTTAGTTGTCAGAATTACTTCTTTTTCTTTATTCATACGTCTCATCACTTCTACATTCGTTATTTTCTCTACCCACGAGATCCTCAGTATTCTTCGATATATCCATAGCTCGAATGCCTCCAGTCTCTTTATGTCGATTGCTTTCAATGTCCAGGATTCCATTCCGTAGTATAGTATTGATAGTACGTAGCATCTCATCATTCGAATTTTTAGATCGAGGTTTAGATCTCGGCAACTGAAAAGGCGAAGACCACTCGGATAAAAACCTTATGCTTTTGTCTGTTAAGGGGTCATGTGTTTGAAAAATAATTAATTCTCGCACAAAAATAAGAATATTTCCCGTAAAGACACGTTTTATACAGTGTGTTCGATAAAACTGTCCCAAGAGTGTAGCGACTTCATTTGTTATTTCATCATCAAAAAACCATATATATTTATAAATGGGACAATATTAGCTACAAGTTGGTGAAAAAAAAAACTTTTTTAAACACCTTTATTTGTTTATAGTGACTTCACCGACATTTTTTTTTAATGGCTCGATATTTTGTGTGTATTCTTGTAGAACAGTTATGAAATTTTCACCGGTTTACATTTTTATTAGGGTTATACTCTGAAATATTTGCAAAAAATGTAAAAAACTGATTTGAGCTAGTAAGCTGTTAAATCCGAAATTCTCTGGAACAAACAATTGGCGATAATAATTAAGCAAGCTTAAAATAAGTATTTTCGTAAAATGAATTTATAAAAGTAAATTAATATTGTAAGTAATAAAGATGTAATGCATTACGTCCTTGTAAGGACGTAATTTATGTTTTCTTAAAATGTGGTGAACCGCGCTAACACATGTGTTAGTGTTACATCTAATTTCACGAACCGACGTTTGTGGTCTTTTTTGGATGTATCATTATGATCACCAATTGTTTATACCAGAGAATTAAGGATTTAATAGCCTACTAGCTCAAATCAGTTTTTGACACTTTTTGCAATATTTCATAGTATAACAATACTAAAACATTAGGCCGATGAAAAGTACTTAAAATGCTCAACAACACTAAAAAAATTATCCGAGCCATTTAAAAAAAATGTCAGTTACATCACAACATATAAATGAAGGTGTTTAACCTTGTATTTTTCACCAACTTGTAGCTAAGACTGTCCTATTTAATAATATACAGTGTGGAAATTAGGTAGCGGATAAATTCGGTAACTCCGTTAATATGTATGAGAGAGAAAAAGTCTAAAAGGGAGATAGCGATATAAATTACTGCGCATATGAATATATTTTTTTTCAGATTAAAAAAAACAAATTTTAAAAGTTATGACGTCATTAATGTTTTTTTAAATGACAACCTACATTTTTTATTTTTTATTTCGGTAGAGTTTTTTAATCTGTTTTCAACCATACAACATTCTGAATAGGTTATATGAGAAAAAAATCAAGAAAAACGGTCTTAAAGTTAAAAAGAGATTAATGAAATTAACAGACTAATCCTAGTTATCGGTGTTTAAAACAAACTAAAAAATATTAAGTCTTCGACAATTACTGTAAATGTTCAAACTGATGACCCTGCACTATTTGGCAATACCCAAACGGTAATAAAATGCATTCACCACGTTTTGAAGCATTCATTATTAACCTACACTCATGCCAAATTCTTCTTTAAGATCCTCTATACCTTGTTTTTCAAGTGCCCCCATAGAAAAAAGTCTAATAGCGTTAGATCAGGGGACCTAGCCGGCCATTCCACTGGACCCCTTCTTCCTATCCAACTAAATTATTTTAAGTAGGTAGTTTAATGCCCAACTATAATATAAAATAAATATTTTTTTTATTTCCGACATATTGTTTTATATAACCCATTTTTTGATGCAACAAATTATTAAAAAATCATATGTTTGTTTGGCAAACGTAGAGTGACCATTTTTGCTATGAAGATCAACTGTACACATGCCTTTTAAATAAGTAACACCTCGAAGCTCTACTTTTGCTTGTTATTGATTTTGACTCTACCATATATTTTTTTTGGGCCAGAAAAGGTAAAAACTTGATTGTTTGCCAAATTGTATTAAACTGAAAAAAACATTACATATTTTGTAGTATGCCAAAAGAAAAATGTTCTATTTTCAGTAAAACACAATCAATAATTGTTAAATTTTATGTGCAATAAAAAAATTTAAGTCTAAATAGTTTTTCTCTACAATCAAAAGAAAACGAAATAAATCGACTTTTATAATTTTTCAAAATGGCGGCACCTTCCGACGGTAGTGGGAATACGCCTTTTTGGTTTTAGACACTTCCCAAAATAAAATCTGAAGTACTATATTTTCCGAGGCAACAGGATTTTTACCGACAATTTTACTGTACTATTATATTGACGCAAAAATATGTTCACAAAAATCGTCGACTTTAATGTTGAATAACTTTTAATCGAAGAACTAAAATACAACAGAAAAACTTAGGGTGTCTATCTAGACTATAGAAAACACAATTATAGATTTACTTTTGTTGAAAACGTACGTTTTATTTTTAGCGTATTCATATAGTTTTGGCCAGTTTTGCGCTGCAGCGCGACATCGTGCGTCGCCTCGTCATAATGTCTGTACTCGGACAGTATATAGTACTGTACTCGTACAGTAATAGTACTCGTAAACTCTTACTGTTGGAAGTTACTTACCGGACTTGTAACGTAAAATACTAATAATGTTTATAAATGAGACTCACATGCCCCTCCTCTATTATTAATTTAGCAATTATTAGCCAAAGATACAATTTAGTGGGTAACAAGCTAATTATGTCTTGTCCAAGCCCCCATTATCCCATTACCCAATGGCATATTGCCGAAGAAGTTAAATTTTTGATTATTGTTGAGCAATTCATTTGCGTTTTTATGCCTTGGAACAGTAGGGCAATAACATTCTTCAAGGAGTAGTAGGTTCTTAGATAATTTTCGGTTGTAATATTACGTTAAAATTAGTGTCAAATACGTTAATACATTGAACTATTATACACTTGAATAGCCCTGCAGATTCTTACATAATGATTCAGTTGTAATATTGTACGAAAATTGAGAGACTTCAACGTTCAATCAAAAGCGAAACCTGCACAGCAATGGAAATGGATATTGAATATTATTCACAATCATGAGTCTTACAGTCTTATCCATGAGCATTTAAATCGTGGGTAAAGCCTTAGTAACCATATATTCTGTTCTCTGAGCTTGTAAAATTACTTATACAGAGAGTTTTTTTTATCGAGTACACTTAGGGTTAATCGTTTCAATAGTTACATACTTATGTCACACTAACAGTAATGTATCAAAGCGTCTATTTTAAAATGCAACATACATATATATCTCTATGGCGAAAATATATTACAGTTTACGAGGGGCCAATGTATATTGTATAGAACTAAAGAGAGAGCTCAGTTACTCAAAAGGATAATGCTGCAAACCTCAGATTAACTTTACTCATTTCATAAACTGTAATATTTCCCTTAAAGAGAATTAATTTTACTTGATCTATTGAATAGACCTATCGAAACTGATCTCAATAGACCAACCATCAATTTTTCTCTGATAAATCTTAACCTAACCTAACCTAAATGTGATCTATAGCTCACCCACTAGTGAATAGTAGCGATTTAGGAAAAATGTTAGGATTTTGTCTGTCTAACAAATATTTAATGATTTTTAGGCATTCGTTTGTAGGAATTTTCGAAAACATATTTGTAACGCAAAAAATACAAGTTTTGAATTTTTTGGGGGTTTCGAATTATCAGAAAATAATTTTACCATAGAACTAAACAAAATTATATCAATTAGAAACAATAATGGTTTTCCAACAAGTATTATTGAAAAGTTTATAAATAAAAATGGATATACGAACCCAGGCTCATAATCGTTCGGCCGGTTTACATTTTCAAGCAGAAGTCTAAACAAATCATAAAACTTACACAAATGATGAGACATTTCGACAAAATTGTTTCGACTATATTAAAATATATACTTTAGTCTTACAAAAGCTGAATATTTTATCCGAATAACATAATGAACAAAATTAATACAACAAAAAACTTTAGTGAACAGACAGCTCATAATAGATTCTTATTATTATGAGCCTGGGCTCGTAAAATACAAATAATCACATATATCCAAAATTTCTAAATTTAAATAAACAATCAATTTGGTGAAATTAGTAATAAAATTGGGAATTATTTCTACGAACGTTAAATTATTTCTACAGAGGTTTCAATTTTTCTTCAAAGGTTCGCTTATTCAGGTAACATTTCAATTATTCTTCCATATTTTGCATATTTTCTGAAATTTTTATCAAAATTTCAACTATTACTGACGATTACTGTTACAATCGATTTTCTGACATAAGTTTAATCATTACTGCAATGTTTTCAGTAGTTCCTTAGAATTGTTCAATTGCTCTGACATAATTTTAATTATTTCCACCAAAATCTCAAGTATTCTGTCAAAATTTCGACGGCGTATGTCAAAATATGCTGTCATATATATAATTATATATATATATATATATATATATATATATATATATATATATATATATATATATATATATATATATATATATATATATATATATATATATATATATATATATATTGGTATCAAAATCAATAAACACATTTCAATTTTCTGACATAATTGTAAAATTTTAATGGTTCGTGTGTAACTTGTGATTATCAACAAAAGTTAAATTATTTCTACAAACGTTTTATTTATTTATACATAAGTTCACTTATTCTAGTAAAATTTCAATTATTCTGTCAAAATTTCTACAATAACTAACACATTTAGGATGATTACTTCAAAATTTCAACGTAAGTGTCAAATATTTTTATTATTTGTGTAAAATTTTTAAATATTCTGATAAATTTGAATGATTAGTGTAAAAATGTCATGACTACTGTAACATTATCTATGAAACTTTGAACTATTTCTACCAAAGTTTCAATTATTTTGGGGTATATTCCAATAAATTAACTTAAACATAAATTATTCTGTTAAAATTTTATCTAAAAATTATATAACTTCAATTATTATGGTAAAATTTTCATGATAAGTGTCAAAATTTTAACTATCTCTACCTAAGTTTTAAATATTCTTTCAAACCTTTAATTATTCTGTTAATTTTTCAATAATTGTGTTAATATTTCTACGATACATTTTTAAAATGTCAAAAATATTCATTCAAAATTTCAATAAATACTGTATTATTTTTCTGTCAAATTTTTAACTAAGATAACCATTATTAACCATATATTCTATTAACCATAATTACATTTTCCGTATTTTGTGTGAAATTTTCAATAATTTCTACAGAAATTTTAATTATCTGTCATAATTTCAACGTTTCAACATAAATTATTCTGTTAAAATTGCTGCATGTAAAAATATATCCAACATTTCTAAATCTAAATAAACAATCATTTACTACGTTAACATATTTTGATGAAATTAGTAATAAAATTGCAAACATTTAAAAAAAAACAAAATTATCCAGTGGCGGTAAGAGCAAATTTTAAATTATCAAACATTTTATTTAATTGTAAAGATCAAATTAGCCAATTAAAGAAATCTGGACTATATAAAATGTGTTCTTCATAATGCAATAGCATATATGTACGACAAACAGGCAGAAGTTTCGAGAAGAGATATTTTACTTATTTATTTCTTTACAAAACCAATCGAGAGTAATATATTTTTATTGCGCCACTAGATTAAAACTTTTTTAAGCTTTAAAATGAGGCAAAGCAAAGATGGGGGGTGCCATTTGAAATTTCAAAGTGGGGGTAGCTAGGGAGGAGGGGATGATACTTAAAATTAATTTGACGCTGTTTTTAAACTTCGTACACCAAAAATCAATCGAGGTGTTTTTTTTTATCAAGTTAGCTTGCATTCAAAAGTTATTGAGACTGGCTAGTTTAGAAATGTACATCCGGTATATGAGGTAATTTATCGTAAAAACTGTGGTAGTCTTTTGGAAGTGATCGTTTCAGTTCCATAAGATCTTGGAACTTCTCGTCTTTAATAGGTGGTGGATCAGGATATAGTTGTAGAAGTTCATCATATATTTAAGTTGGTTCTTTTGTATTGTATCTGCATGGAAGAGGTCGTCACTATTCATTCGTATAGTGTAGTCTGTAATTAATTCGTGCTTCCCTACTGTAGTGTAAAGCGTGGATAACGGAGACTGTTGTTGGGTTGCTGTTCTTCCAAGTATTTTTGTTCAATGGTTAGATTCATCTGCTGTGAAAAATTTACAAGAGCATTTGAAAGTATTTCGTTTATGTTTTGATATGTGCATCCATCACTATACAAAACTATTTGCTCAAAAGGTTCTTTCCCATTTAGGACATGAGTGAGCAAGAATTGATCAACTCATCCCGGTTGAAACGTTGTGAAATTGATGACGATCCCTCATAATCACTGTCACTTTCATGAGTATCAGAAGCATGATCATAGGGACAATACTAATCCTGACAGAGCTCTGGTAGATGGTGAAATGTCCTTTTCGGAAGACTCTTTTCTAAACATAGGACTAGCATAGAACCACAGGACTACAAAAAAAATATTTGGTTTTGTGTATTCTCCGCATATGTAGCAAAACACATCATGATGATTTACACAACTTATCCTATTCAACAACACAAATTCAACAATCTACAAAACAGTGTGTTTTGAGGTGACTTTATAACAACTATTTCCAAAACACAAATATCACACGAGGCTCAACTTCAACACATTTCGTGTAGAACTCTGCACATTAAGAAAACATTATCTAAAAAAGTAGACCTGGTAGAGAAAAATTGATTTCATATTTAGTTTCAGTAACCCAAATATAGCTAACATCACTTCCAAAATCCTCGGCACCAAAACATTTTTTTTTTGTAGGACTGTGGTAATCTATTCTTAGAAAATAGTATATCGAAAAGGACATTCGTGCATCTGCTCTGGTTAACAAAAAAAAAAAAACGCTCTGTAACCGCTTTTGTAAATGAACTCTGGATACGTCCGGGTTTCTAATTAACGTAATATTGAAAGTCTTTTTATGTAACTAAAAAAAACTGAAGGACGCTCTTTATACTTTTTAAACGTTTTTACTTTATTAAACTTATAATAGTGAACACAAAAATTACAAAACATAAGTAGAGGCACAATAGATTTCTTGATTCACTAGGTAGCAGTGGTGGATTTGTACTTCAAGTCTTACCAATCTAGAAGTTTCAATCTATTTTTATCAAATAAATTTTAATTGTTGTGATAGTAATACTACAAACTAATGTGAAATTAGTTCACACCTTCTTTCATGAACTAGCTAATTTTATATATGCGCCTATAACAAGTTTGTATGTTGAAAGGAGTTTCTCTGTTTATAAATATATTTTGAGCGATAGAAGACACAATTTAAGCATGGAAAGTTTGGAGCAATATTTAATTTCAAAGAAACTAGTATTTTAGAATGTGATTTTGTATATTAGTATGTACCTACCTACATTTGGGATATTTTTGTATTTTTTCCAAAAACATATATTTTTAAATTAAAAATTTAATGTACTTTTATAAAATATAAATGCTTTAAATTGTATTCATTGTTCTATCTATAACTCGACGCTCTTTCAGTCAGTGCTTTCTTCAACTATCCTGAGTTTTAGACAAAATAATAAAAGGCCCATCTATAATCTAGGTAATTTTACCATACCACTCTGTAGCTATAGTGCTTTCACTTAAAATTGAAAATGTACCTGCAATGAGGGTTTATTACGGTCAAGGGTTCTCTATTGTATGGGGTGCTGCGAAGAGGCGGTCGTCCAGGAACGTAACCAAATAATTTACTTTCGACGAAGATGCTACTTAATTGTTTTCTCTTCGATATATACACAATTATATCACTATGATCATAATATAAAAATGATTAATTAATTAAATTAAATTCAATAATCTTACAACTATCTACATCGTTTTTTTTATTAGTCAGCGAACGTAATTCTTTTTATAATTTTACAATTTGATATAATAACAAGACAACAGACGCCAGTAGATATTTAAGAGCCGTCACCTAGGAAACGCTTTTAAAAGGATTATACATGTAATTAAGGTTCATTGTACCTTAATTGCTGGGCGAATATGCAGTCCAGGTAGACAATCAGTTAAGGGTGCCTCAAATAGTCTTTTTCTCAAATCTACATCTGTCTTTCAGTCGGTGTTAACCTTTACATTGCAATAGTACTCATTTTACATACGTGTGCATATTATCATTTATAAACTTGTGAAAAGGTAGAGATTATTAAGAAGGAAACGTCGTTAAGTGAAATTGCAATAATTATTTCATCAATTTATAATGACACTCAGTTCGACGATCTATTTCAATTATGTCAGGAAAGAAGCCATTCCGAAAGTTTTGCTGAAGACTCCATTCGACAGTCTACAGAGGGAAGCTGTTCTCAAATTGATTTTGATAAATTTCAAAACAACCTTCATCAAATGGACACATCAACTATCGAAAATGAAAATCAGGGATTTATAAAGCATGCTTTTCTTTCAACTGATACTAAAAGGATATTCGTAAATATTTATAACACCCTTATAAGCAAGAATCATGCATCTCCACTGCAAAGAATTTCCATTCTGACAGGAATATCATATTCAGCGGTTTGGAGAATAATTACGAAAGGACCGCTAGAAAGGAAAAGAAGAATAAGTTCAAAATTTACCGAAATAGACGATGCCATCGCCAAGAAGATCAAAAATATAAGTTACAATTCTTATAAATCAGGTAACGTTCCCATGGTCCAATTTATTTTGGAAACTCTTGGAAATGATGTTCCATATAAGGAAACTACTTTGTATAAATACCTACTTAGTCAGGGTTTTATGTATAAAACTTTAGACAAACAAATTGACATCATGGAATCGCAGAGATTGCAAAAAGATCGATTAGAATATTTATCTAAAATAAACGTATATAGAAATGGTGGGAGATCGATAATTTATTTGGATGTAACATGGTTCGATACTCACGACGTCGTTTCCAAGGGATGGGTGGATAATACAAATAAGTGTCACCTTAGAGCACCGTGCAATAGAAGAAAAATAATTGTTATTTTTTATGCAGGAGGAGACGCAGGTTTTGTGTCAAATAGTTTGCTCTTATCAGCCAAGAATTTTGCATCAAGCTTGTTAGACTATCATCAGGATATGATCGCCGATTTATTTGAAAATTGGTTTCGCAATCAATTATTGCACAACATACCCAATAACTCAATAATCGTAATGGATAATGCAACTTACCACTCAAAGCAAATTAATAAAATCCCAACCGCCGCTTCCAAGAAAGGCGGTATTGCGGATTTTTACATTCAAAATGGTATTGATATTCCCCTAAGTGCAAAGAAAAATACATTATTAGAACTCATAAAAAACCAAAATTAAAAAAAAAACGTATGTGGTTGATAAGATAGCAGAAAAATTTGGTCACCAAGTGTTCCGCCTTCCACGTTATTACTGTATCTTCAATCCAATTGAGCTGATATGGTCAACTTTAAAAATAAATTTGCGGAAAAATAATGAGTGAAGAAACAATTCAACTTGTTCAGCGAGAATACAACAATATTTCAAGTACCATTTGGAAAAACTGCACCGATCATGTGATTAAAATTGAAAACGATTGCAGGACGCTTTGTGTACCAAATCTAATTATTAATGTTCAAAGTGAAAGTGATAGCGATGAATCTAGTTGTGCGGAATAATATTTGCTTGTTACATTACGATTCATGAAAAAATTAACTGATGTTAACGTCGTTAAGTTTTTAACGCAATGAGCAAGTCAATAATGTTATGGGTAACTTAAGTTATTTGTTTCGCGAATCATACTGTATATAAATTTTCTATGAAATTATAACTACATTTGTAAAACACAATTAATTATATGTACACTTAAAAATACAATGAAAAGTACAATTTAATGATAAGGAATCACTAATGTTAATTTTCTACGGGGCACAGTATCTGTATTTTCTGATGACGGCTCTGGACTCTGTTCTCTTCCCATTACCCGTCACAAAATTCCGATCGCACAATGGAGCGCAATAAACACCCTTCGTAAATAGATTTTCAATTTCAAGTAAAAACACTATACTTTTATAATCTAAGATAAAAAATATATTTTAAAAATATACATTATTTTATTTTTTTAGGGTTTTTGCAAATTTTGCAAAAAATGTAAATTTATGTTTTTGTTGCTTATGTTAATGTCTTCTTCTGAAGTATTCTGTCACTATAGTTGGTTTCATCGATTACTTTTCCCTCTATCTTATATACAGAGAGCGCAAAAAATATTAATACCTGGTTTTATTTTTTCCCCTGTATAAATTTTTGAAAAATGCTTCAACATTTTGAAGTTATGACGTCAGAGCCATTTTTTAAATGATAACCTATATTTTCTATTATTGATTTTAATAGTACTTTTTATAATGTTTTCAACAACATGACATTTTCAATCAAAAATCAACATTTGAAAAAAATTAAGAAAAAGTCCGTTAAAATAAAACTATTAAATTATTATTTCAATGTGCAGAATTCATCTAGTTACCATTCAAAACAACGTCAGTTAAAACAAAATTAGGAAAACAGGCTTGAATTTTAAATATTAGAATAAAACAAAATTGATCAACCTGAAAAACATTCATATTACAATATCATCAATTACAAAAATAAGAACAGAGAAACCAAAAGAATTTTTTATCGAGGAAACAATACTAATGGCTTGTTTTAAAATAAGTTTTAAAATAATATGAAGACACAAAAATAATTAAAATAACGAAAAAATATTGGTTAGAGAAAAGAATAAATTAGAGGTTCAAATTGTTGACCATTTTGTTCTTGACAGTGTACCAATCGATGTAAAAAGGCCGCACAGATATTGAGGAGAACTTCTGGCTGTATTTATCTCATTACGCCTTAGATCCGTTCTTTCAATTGTTCAATTGAACAATTGGCCGATTAAGTATACTTTACTTTTGATGTAACCCCATAAGAAAAAATGTATAAAGGTCAGGTCAGGGGAACGCGCTGGCCATTCAACTAAACTCCTTCTGCTAATCCACTTGCCTTGGAAGACTTTGTTGAGATAGTTGCGTACCATTCGGCTATAATGAGGTGGAGCCCCATCTTGTAGGAACCATAAGTCTTCATTTAGAATGTCGGGATCGTGTTGATTTGGGAATAGAACCGCCCAAGCTGGAACGAGGTAATCTCTCAATAGCTCCAAATATGTTTGGCTTGTCAACGAGCCATCAATGAAGAAGGGCACAATAATAATATCACCTACTATTCCTGCCCAAACGTTTAATTCTTCCGGAAATTGGGTATGGGCTTCCAACATTCACTGAGGGTTGCCCTTGGACCAATAGCGACAAATTTGTTTATTCACCGTTCCATTCAAATAAAAAGTTGCTTCATCACTAAATAAAATTCTATGAGTAAACCCTTCATCGACGTTACAGAGATTCATCATTTGTTCGCAAAACTGAACCCTACGATCAAAAACATCTTCGTTCAGTTTGTGGACTAAATTTACTTTATAAGGATGCCATTTTTGCAGATGCAAAAATTTCAAAACAGATGTTTGTGAAAGCTTACAATTTGCCGCAACCGCTCTGGAGGGAATATGAGGGTTTTCTTGCAACTCTAACAGCACGTTTAGCTTAACATCTTCCGGAACTGACGGTCGTCCACTTTTCGGGCAATCTTTAATATGCCCCAACTGCTCATACTTTCTTATGGTTGCACTAACAGACGTCTTAAAAAGAAGTTTTTGAAGCGGATATTTATTATTAAAATAAATGCACACTTCTTCATAGATACGTATTCTATCACCACAACCTCTAATCATAAGAATATCAATTCTTTGTGCCTTTCGAAAAACGTCTAACCATTTTGAAATTAACTTGTGACACGATGAATCGAACGACACGTCAATCTTACTGTGAGTAGGTAATAATTTGTTTCACATAATTGTACTAGATTGCTTATCAGGTTAATCAATTTTGTTTTATTCCAATATTTAAAATCCAAGCCTGTTTTCCTAATTTTGTTTTCATTTAACTGACGTTGTTTTTAATGGTAACTAGATGAATTCTGCACATTGAAATATAATTTAATGGTTTTACTTTTAACGTTTTCAGAGTTCTACATTTGTGAGTCATGTGATGTCAATTTTGTATATTTCTTATAGATGGCTGCGCTAATCTTACGTAGACATACTGTTTTCTTAACGATAGTATTTTGACAAGTGTATTGTGTTTCTCGTATTAGTAGTATTACAGCAAATATTGTGAGTACTGAAAACATGGAGGATTCAAGCATTCGATTCGTGTAAGTACCATAAAATATTTATTTATATGTAGATAATAAATTTATAGCATAAAATATAACAAATATAGGTTAGATTTTAGGCCACCATGATCTGGTTCATAAAAAGTTAAAAATTCAACTCAGAAATAACGTTTTTTTCCAGCGTTACATATAAGTAACACTAGGTTTGTATGGTTCAAAAAATATGTTTGTATTTTATTCTTTTTAGGGGAGGCTTGACACTCCAAGAAGCATTGGAAATGGTGTACACTGATGATATCGACGAAATTTTTATTGAACCGCCAGAAAGTACCCCTCTCACTGACGAAGACTCCGCCGACGAAGACGATGGAGGCACATTAGATAACTTAGGTGCCACTGTGCTGCAAGCTGGAGTTGAGATAAAATTTGTTAATTCCGATAGTCTGCAGTGCAGCAGAAAGCCAACAGCCAACTCCAGAAGCTATAGATATGCCAAAAATTAACCTTGGAGATAAAATATCGTGGATAGAGGATGGAGATTTAGTAGATTCCGGTAAATCGTTTCCCAACCAAAATTATCTACAATATCAAGATCTTACATGTGTCGAAATTTTGGAGAAATTCATCGATGATAAAATTGTTGAACATCTTGTTGAAGAAACAAGGAAATACGCATTGAATTGTCCGGATCCTAAAATTACAGCTGACGAAATCCGTTGTTTTATGGGCATCCTGATTGTTAGTGGATATGACAAAAAACCGAGTAAAAGGCATTATTGGGATTCAGCTGAAGACATGAAAAATATTCTAATAAACGCAGCAATGAGACGCGACAGATTTATTCAAATTATGCGATTTATACACTGCGCAGATAATCATAAAATTGATAAAAATGATAAATTTTATATGTTGCGACCTCTAATAAATATAGTGAAAGAAAACTTCAAGAATAACTTTGTTCCTGTTCAACATATCAATTATGATGAATCGATGATAAAGTATTATGGAAGGGATGCCTGCAAACAGTTCATCCGTGGCAAACCCATACGTTTCGGATTCAAAATATGGTGCCTAAATAGCGTTGATGGTTATTTAGTTAACTTTGAGCCTTATCAAGGCAAACGGCCGAATGCCATAGAAAAGGACGAGAATTTATTTGGAAAATGTACGGCTCCTTTCGTTACCATGATAAATGAATTGCCCAACAAACAATTCCCGTACAAATTTTACTTTGACAATTTATTTACGGGTGTAAATTTACTAAATTATTTACGGGAAAATAGTTATGGACGCACAGGAACAATACGAGAAAACCGAATTCCAAAAAATTGACCCCTAACAAATAAAAAAGATATGAAAAAGTCTAGTCGAGGTACTTTTGTATCTTCAATCGATAGAGACCATGGCATAATATTTTTAAAATGGTGCGACAATAATATTGTTGCAGCAGCATCAACGTGTTATGGTGTACAACCAGTTCATCATGTAAAAGGTATAGCAGATCTGAAAAAAAGTACATCAACATTCAACAACCACATATAATCCAACAATACAATAAATACATGGGCGGGACAGATCTAATGGATGAAAATGTATCGACATATAGAATCGGAGTTAGGTCCAAAAAGTGGTGGTGGTGCATTTTTACATGGCTAATTGATGTTTCAATTAGCAATGCATGGATCCTCTATAGAAAAGGGCATAATAAGCAAATTTCCCAGTTAGATTTTAGAAGATCAATAGCACAAATATATTTAAAAAGATTCCAAAATGCTCCAAAAGGTACAGGAAGACCATCGACCGCCAAATGCAGCCTAACTCTGAACAGGATATCAGATGATTTGCGATATGATCGGATCAATCATTTGCTCATGGCAATTCCTGACAAGAAGAGACGACGTTGCGCCGGGGAAGGTTGTGGTTCAAGCACACGCACAATGTGCAAAAAGTGCAATGTGGGAATTTATATAGAGTGCAACGTAATTTTTCATACAAGAACCATATAAAAATAATAATTATAGGTACATGATTTTTTTTTAAACTGTGTTCATTTCAAAACTAGCCAGTCTCAATAACTTTTGAATGCAAGTTAACTTGATAAAAACAAAAAACACGTCGATTGATTTTTGGAGGGGGAAGTTTAAAAACAACGTCAAATAAATTTTAGGTGTTACCCCCTCCCCCCTAGCCACCGCCACTTTGAAATTTCAAATGGCACCCCCCACCTTGCGATATCTCATTTTAAAGCTTTAAAAAAACCTAATCCAGTGGCGTAATAAAAAAAGATTTTTGTCGATTCGTTTTGGAAAAAATAAATAAATAAGAAAAAATCCGAAACAATTTATATTGAACAAATTTAAGTTCCTTTCAATGAAACAAAAATAGAACAAATTGAACGAGTTTTCGGGGCAAATCTTAAAAACCATGGTAATTGAATATAAAATATTACCCCCTCCCCCTTGCGACTTTCACTTTTCTTACAAATTTTAAATTATACCTCTTTGTTGTGACACCTTGATTTAAGCTTTAAACAAATACAATCAAGAGGTGTAACAAACATATATTTACGTTAGCAAGTTTCCAAAAACAAAATATATCTTTCAAAAATAAATTATGCTGACTTTCGTTTTAGGAGTAACCAGTCTCAATAAGTTGTCAATTTTACTAAAAAAACACGTCGATGTAGTTTAACATATTATAGTTACACATTTATTTTTCAATCAGTACACAAATATACCTTAATTAATGCATTGATAATATATCAATATAAAAAAATCGGCAAAAGATATTGTTTTCTCAATTAATAAAATATTTTAGCATATGTTCAAAATGCGCTCCATTATTTGCTAGACAATAGTACATCCTATTTTACAAATATGATCTAGAGGTATAACAAAACAAACTGAGTACGTTTCCAAAAACAAAATATATTTTGTTTTAAATAATTGATATTAAGCCAATTTAAGACTCAAATTCATTTTAACAATAATACATTATTTGAACTTTAAATGCAAGGGTATGTGTCTTTGTACTCAGGTAACACCGTTTCGTAGTTATTGAGTCAAATTGTCAACACTGACATTTCTAAGGTTAGTACAAAATATTAATATGTAATAATACTGTTCAACAAATTTATACTTATTCATACATCAGTTAAATATGGCATATTTTGTGGATAAGTTTTCCAGAAAGCTGTTATTCGTATTTAATGTACAAACAATGCTGACATGTTCACATGCATTATAATATTTATCAGTATTTTATTATTATTTGGTTTTGGTACGTGATATGATTTTATTTTCATATTGTTTAGAAATTGGAAAAAAATATTTTTAATGATGGTGTATACGCTGCAAGAAAGGACAGAACTTATTTTCATATATGGGGCGGAAGATCGTTGTGCTCGTAGGACAAGTCGAGTTTTCAATGAAAGACATCCTGTTAAAAAAGTCGGCCACCAGTACGTGCTAAATCTTGTACGAAAATTTGAACAAACTGGGTCCATTTGCAATAAAATCAATAGGAAACCGAGAATTGCAGATGAAGCTGCGCAGATAGAAGTACTAGCTCACTTTAGTATGCGTCATACCAGTTCCGTATCGAAAGTAGTTACTTCAACACATATCTCTCGTGGTACCATACACAAAATTTTAAAACGCAATAAGTTTTTTCCTTACAAAATTGAAATAAATCAACAACTTAATGAGGATGATTACGACAAGAGAATTGAATTTTGTGAGTTAATGACTCAAAGGATCGAAGATGAGCCAAAGTTACTCAAAAATATCTGCTTTAGTGACGAGTCCACTTTTTTTTTGAACGGGCATGTGAATAGGCATAATTGCAGGTATTGGGACAATGTCAATCCACATTTATTTCGGCAGGATCATACTCAGTTTCCACAAAAAATAAATGTGTGGGCTGGTATTCTTGGGAATGCTATTATTGGGCCCATTTTTATAGAAGAAAACTTGAATTGAGCGTTATATCTCGATATATTAGAAAATCTAATTGATCCATTAATTACCGAATCATTGGAAAGTCAAGTAGATTCAGAAGGAGGTATGCTACTGGACGAACAACTTCTACATTTTCAACAAGATGGAGCTCCAGCGCATTATGCGGTGCCCGTACGAGAATGGCTGGATCAAAGATTTCCTAGAAAATGGATTGGTAGAAGGGGTGATGTGGAATGGCCAGCAAAATCTCCACATCTGACACCATTAGATTTTTTTCTCTGGGGTCATTTGAAGAGTGTAGTGTTCAAAACAATTCCCGAAAGTATTGAGGATCTTCGAATGAGAATAGTAGATGAATGTAGGCGAATTAAACCGCAAATTTTCGAAAATGTTCGCGACGAATTTAAAAATAGGCTATACTATTGTCTAGCAAATAATGGAGCGCATTTTGAACATTTAATAAAATAATTTTTTAATTGAGAAAACAATATGATTTATAGATTATTTATATTGAGATATTATCAATGTATTAATTAAGGTATATTTGTTTATTGACTGTACAATTTAATGTGTACATAAAATGTGAAAACCAAATCAACTCTTGAAATGAACATCAGCATAATTTATTTTTGAAAAATATATTTTGCTTTTGAAAACTTGCTAACGTAAATATATGTGTGTTACACCTCTTGATTGTATTTGTTTAAAGCTCTTTCACAACAAAGAGGTGTAATTTAAAATTTGTAAGAAAAGTGAAAGTCGCCAAGATTTGCCCCGAAAACTGATTCAATTTGTTCTATTTTGGTTTCATTGAAAGGAACTTAAATTTGTTCAATATAAATTGTTTCGGATTTTTTCTTATTTATTTATTTTTTCCAAAACGAATCGACAAAAATCTTTTTTTATTACGCCACTGAATTAGGTTTTTTTAAAGCTTTAAAATGAGGTATCGCAAGGTGGGGGGTGCCATTTGAAATTTCAAAGTGGGGGTGGCTAGGGGGGAGGGGGTAACACCTAAAATTTATTTGACGTTGTTTTTAAACTTCCCCCTCCAAAAATCAATCGACGTGTTTTTTGTTTTTATCAAGTTAACTTGCATTCAAAAGCTATTGAGACTGGCTAGTTTTGAAATGAACACCCGGTATATGTAACACTTTATTTTTCTGGTTTTAAAATAAAATGATATAATACAATAAATATTTTTCTTTCAAATACCTCGTACTTGACCTTAAAATCAAAAAATAAAATCTTTTCATGAAATATAAATAATTCAGGCTCTAATGGGTTAATGCACTTTTTCTCATTTTTTTTCAAATATTACATATTGAAAATGTCATGTTGTTAAAAACATAATAAAAAGTACAATCAAAATCAATAATAAAAAATATAGGTTGTCATTTTTAAAAATGGCTCTGTCGTCGTAACTTCAAAACGGAGAGAGATGGTCTCAAAATATTTGTTTGAAAAAAAAATATTTTGACCTGTTGAAGCGTTTTTCGAAAATTTATACCAGGAAAAAATAAAGCCAGGTCTTAATACTTTATGCGCTCTCTGTATGTCACGTGGTACATGGATTTAATTCGCATATAAATTATCGACTGGTTTGTTATATGATTGACTCGAATTTTTAGACACATTAAGTTTGGAACCATGTTTGCGCAAAAAATGTCGCGGTTTGGCTGCAAAGCCGTTGTGCTTGTGGCCTTAGTGTGCGTTTGTTCAATTTGCGACAGACGCAAACGCTTCAGGAAAGTACTAATTGCTAAGGAGTAAATGAAATTAGTATTCCTTGTATGTCAAGCCATGCCGGTGGCTTTCGGTTGGGGACGGTGGGATTGCGAGGTTTTTCAGACGACCGCCGCAACCACCGGGGATGATGATGACGCGGCGCAAGCAAGAACCACAGCAACCGGTCTCGGCCGCTTGACTTTTTACCGCGCGTTCTTTTATTTTCATTCTTCCACGGCGTCCGCGCCCCTCCTACTGCTCTCCGGCCAGCCGCAAACTCGTCGGACAGTCGACTTCTGGTGTCCGATCGTTTACAATCCACTCGTCTTTGGCAATCTACAAGTTATCCGGAATATTGATAAAAAAAAAATTATGTGCTATCAGTGAATGGGAAAAGGAACTGTGCCCCTATTTGCAGGTAAGAATGAACGCATTTCTACTTAGCAAGTACACCGAAACGCTCACCTCATTACCATAAGCGCACCTGTATTTCTATTTCCAACCGTATTTCCAGTTGGTTTTCACTTTTAAATTCTCGCTTTACCTGTCCGGAAGTCGAAAAGTCGACGCCCAAGCGTGCCCAGGTAGACGCCAAAAAACGACGCCCTCCTACCATTTCACTCCTCTTGCATCGTCAAAATAGAGCATCTTGCTCGCAGACGAAACTCGCCGATGAATTTAATGCATTGGAATATCTGCAATTAGCATGATAATGTGGGATTAATATGTACAGGTGGGGTTGGCCTCTCAAGGTCAGGTGCGCTGGCAATAACCTGCCGGAGGTCGAAGGGGGCCGCGCCGTCTTGTGCTCCCACTACCACTTTTGGCCTCTCGCACCTTTACTCAGCTCCCCCCACCACAGCACCCCTCGTCTTTACGGCTTGTAACCTGTCTCTCTTTTATGAACACCGGCCGGATGATGCCTAGCATATCTGTAAAAAAAACTACCAACGGACATTTAACCACAAATTATGAAAACCTACGACTGCCACAAGTTTATAACACAAAAGGCAACAATTCGTACTTGTATACACGAGTCAAAAAAAAATCATCCATTGCATGTTCCTCCATATTGTAAAAAAAATAATAGTTCAACTACACCTTTTCCAATTCCATTTCAGAAAAGATAGATGTTTTTCAAAATGCGCCAATTGTAATTTAGATCAGTCAATTGTAAATCGGAAGGCGCCAATTTTGTTTAGGTTAGTCAAATTTGTAAATCAGAAAACGCCAATTGTATGTACTTCAGATCAGCCAATTGTATATCAGAAAGCGTCAATTCTAATTTCTATTTACTAATTACTAAAGCGCGGACAAATATGCACGAAAAAAGACGAAAATATGGGCATATATATGCACGCAAAATTAAAGAAATATGCACCAACATTTCAAATATATGCAATTATATTTAATTAAAATCAAGTTTAAAAATTAATAATTTGTTATCATTCAAGTTTTAAATTAAAAATATTAATTATTAAATATTTTTCCACATTTTCCATACTGAAAGAGCGCGTCCTATCGCTTAATATGTTTTTGTATAAAGAAAAACTTCGTTCCACATCAACGGAAGTTATTGGAGCAAATTTAAAACATCCAACTATTGAAGGATCCATTTCAAGATTATAAATTATAAATTATAACATTAATGAATTGTCTTTATAATTGAAAATCAAACATTATAAATGGGGCCAAAGTTATACAATTTCATCATCTGTAATACCAACATGATTATATAAATTAATCTCCTCTGAAACATCAAAAAGTGAAAACGATTGAAAAATATACAAATAAAAAACCACTTCAAAACATGTACTTAAATACCAAAATTCTCATTAAATGAATTTAATGATGATCGTTTTAGTGAATATGACTTGAATTTGGAAAGTTAGGTGGTTTTGTTGATGAGTTTTGTCAAAAAATTTCAGCACCCAATAAAATTATATACAATTTTGCTTCATTATACCCTGAATTTTAATATATTTTAATGATAATTTTAATCATGAAAGTTTTTTAATGTACCTACATTCTGAAAGAATTTGAGTTTTCATTTCATGTAGATTTAAAAAAATATGAATTAAAATTTCTCCATCGTTTCACTACTCATATTCAAATATTCTTTTAAACAATTTTCAAATTGTATAATTGCACGTGGAAGTCATCTGACATATTATACAGCGAAAACAACTTTACCCAATAATTCTCAAACAGTTTTACGAACATTTCACAACAAAATTATCAAAGAAGGTCCTATACCGTAGAAAGAAATGATGAAAAGTCTACAGCATTAAAAATATTTTTGAAAATTCGACATAATTAAAAAAAAACTGGAAACTGGAGCAGTATTATTTTTTTTCTAATAATTGATAATGGCATATGAAATTAACGTCATGGAAATTCTGAAAGCTTACAAACTTAAATTATTAATATCATTAGTTAATAAATCTCAGTGTAGTTTGAAATTTCCCAGGCATATACATAATTTAAGAAAACTTTCAATTACATCGAAAGCAAAATATTTTGTTTTTATAATAATTATAAAAGCATCCAGGCTGAAAGACTCCGGCTGATGGCCAATTGAAGCACCCCCGTCACCATCATACACTTGTAATAAAACAATATTTTTGTAAAAAAAAAAAATGCTTCAATAAATTATATATACTACACTATAAAAGCATACAAACTTTTCATTAAAATTCTGAAATCGTTTAAAACAAGTCATGAAAAATAGAAAAGGATGCATTAAAATTTCTATATCACTTTTCTTTTCCCATTATTTACAATATTTTTTTACAGTTATCGCTTTTCAAATTATGTACTTTAAGGTAGCAGTACATGAAATGTGAATACAAAAATTAATTTTCACTCAAAAATTCTCAAACTATATAAAAGTTTCATAAATATTCCAGAAAAGTCATGGAAATTCGAATAGCATATAAAGAAATCATGGAAATTCTAGTGTTAAAAAAAATCCGAAGGTATATTAAAAAATTACAAAAAAATTCTGCACATTACCAGACATCTAATCAGAAAAATTATGGAAATCCCAATGTATAAAGACAGCAAGATTCTTATGTGTAAAGAAGCCATGTAAATTCTAGGGTTAAAAAAATTCCGAAGGTATATTAAAAAATCACAAAAAAATTCTGCACATTACCAGACATCTAATCAGAAAAATTATGGAAATCCCAATGTATAAAGATAGCAAGATTCTTATGTGTAAAGAAGCCATGTGAATTCTAGTGTTAAAAAAAATCCGAAGGTATATTAAAAAATCATAAAAATTGAATTGGCACATAAAGAAATAATGGAAATTCTGGCTTATTAAAGAAAAATGAAGAAGGCATAAAAACACAATCGTAGAAATTCTACTGTATTAAATAAATGTTATGGTGGCACATCTGAAAAATCAGGGTACAAGGTAATCAGGGTAATCAGGCTATAAAGAAGTAAATTCGACGGTATTCAAAAGAATCTTGATGGTATATCAGAAAAATCAAAGAAATTATGGAAATACAAAAAAAAAATCTTTAAGGTATAACGAAAAAAAAAAAAACGGAAAAAAAAATCCGAAGGTATATTAAAAAATCACATAAAAATTCTGCACATTACCAGACATCTAATCAGAAAAATTATGGAGATCCCAATGTATAAAGATAGCAAGATTCTTATGTGTAAAGAAGCCATGTGAATTCTAGTGTTAAAAAAAATCCGAAGGTATATTAAAAAATCATAAAAATTGAATTGGCACATAAAGAAATAATGGAAATTCTGGCTTATTAAAAAAAAATGAAGAAGGCATAAAAACACAATCGTAGAAATTCTACTGTATTAAATAAATGTTATGGTGGCACATCTGAAAAATCAGGGTACAAGGTAATCAGGGTAATCAGGCTATAAAGAAGTAAATTCGACGGTATTCAAAAGAATCTTGATGGTATATCAGAAAAATCAAAGAAATTATGGAAATACAAAAAAAAAATCTTTAAGGTATAACGAAAAAAAAAAAAACGGAAAAAAAAATCCGAAGGTATATTAAAAAATCACATAAAAATTCTGCACATTACCAGACATCTAATCAGAAAAATTATGGAGATCCCAATGTATAAAGATAGCAAGATTCTTATGTGTAAAGAAGCCATGTGAATTCTAGTGTTAAAAAAAATCCGAAGGTATATTAAAAAATCATAAAAATTGAATTGGCACATAAAGAAATAATGGAAATTCTGGCTTATTAAAGAAAAATGAAGAAGGCATAAAAACACAATCGTAGAAATTCTACTGTATTAAATAAATGTTATGGTGGCACATCTGAAAAATCAGGGTACAAGGTAATCAGGGTAATCAGGCTATAAAGATGTAAATTCGACGGTATTCAAAAGAATCTTGATGGTATATCAGAAAAATCAAAGAAATTATGGAAATACAAAAAAAAATCTTTAAAGTATAACGAAAAAAAAAAAAACGGGAAAAAAAATCCGAAGGTATATTAAAAAAAATCACAAAAAAATTCTGCACATTACCAGACATCTAATCAGAAAAATTATGGAAATCCCAATGTATAAAGATAGCAAGATTCTTATGTGTAAAGAAGCCATGTGAATTCTAGTGTTAAAAAAAATCCGAAGGTATATTAAAAAATCATAAAAATTGAATTGGCACATAAAGAAATAATGGAAATTCTGGCTTATTAAAGAAAAATGAAGAAGGCATAAAAACACAATCGTAGAAATTCTACTGTATTAAATAAATGTTATGGTGGCACATCTGAAAAATCAGGGTACAAGGTAATCAGGGTAATCAGGCTATAAAGATGTAAATTCGACGGTATTCAAAAGAATCTTGATGGTATATCAGAAAAATCAAAGAAATTATGGAAATACAAAAAAAAATCTTTAAAGTATAACGAAAAAAAAAAAAACGGGAAAAAAAATCCGAAGGTATATTAAAAAAAATCACAAAAAAATTCTGCACATTACCAGACATCTAATCAGAAAAATTATGGAAATCCCAATGTATAAAGATAGCAAGATTCTTATGTGTAAAGAAGCCATGTGAATTCTAGTGTTAAAAAAAATCCGAAGGTATATTAAAAAATCATAAAAATTGAATTGGCACATAAAGAAATAATGGAAATTCTGGCTTATTAAAGAAAAATGAAGAAGGCATAAAAACACAATCGTAGAAATTCTACTGTATTAAATAAATGTTATGGTGGCACATCTGAAAAATCAGGGTACAAGGTAATCAGGGTAATCAGGCTATAAAGAAGTAAATTCGACGGTATTCAAAAGAATCTTGATGGTATATCAGAAAAATCAAAGAAATTATGGAAATACAAAAAAAAAATCTTTAAGGTATAACGAAAAAAAAAAAAACGGAAAAAAAAATCCGAAGGTATATTAAAAAATCACATAAAAATTCTGCACATTACCAGACATCTAATCAGAAAAATTATGGAGATCCCAATGTATAAAGATAGCAAGATTCTTATGTGTAAAGAAGCCATGTGAATTCTAGTGTTAAAAAAAATCCGAAGGTATATTAAAAAATCATAAAAATTGAATTGGCACATAAAGAAATAATGGAAATTCTGGCTTATTAAAAAAAAATGAAGAAGGCATAAAAACACAATCGTAGAAATTCTACTGTATTAAATAAATGTTATGGTGGCACATCTGAAAAATCAGGGTACAAGGTAATCAGGGTAATCAGGCTATAAAGAAGTAAATTCGACGGTATTCAAAAGAATCTTGATGGTATATCAGAAAAATCAAAGAAATTATGGAAATACAAAAAAAAAATCTTTAAGGTATAACGAAAAAAAAAAAAACGGAAAAAAAAATCCGAAGGTATATTAAAAAATCACATAAAAATTCTGCACATTACCAGACATCTAATCAGAAAAATTATGGAGATCCCAATGTATAAAGATAGCAAGATTCTTATGTGTAAAGAAGCCATGTGAATTCTAGTGTTAAAAAAAATCCGAAGGTATATTAAAAAATCATAAAAATTGAATTGGCACATAAAGAAATAATGGAAATTCTGGCTTATTAAAGAAAAATGAAGAAGGCATAAAAACACAATCGTAGAAATTCTACTGTATTAAATAAATGTTATGGTGGCACATCTGAAAAATCAGGGTACAAGGTAATCAGGGTAATCAGGCTATAAAGATGTAAATTCGACGGTATTCAAAAGAATCTTGATGGTATATCAGAAAAATCAAAGAAATTATGGAAATACAAAAAAAAATCTTTAAAGTATAACGAAAAAAAAAAAAACGGGAAAAAAAATCCGAAGGTATATTAAAAAAAATCACAAAAAAATTCTGCACATTACCAGACATCTAATCAGAAAAATTATGGAAATCCCAATGTATAAAGATAGCAAGATTCTTATGTGTAAAGAAGCCATGTGAATTCTAGTGTTAAAAAAAATCCGAAGGTATATTAAAAAATCATAAAAATTGAATTGGCACATAAAGAAATAATGGAAATTCTGGCTTATTAAAGAAAAATGAAGAAGGCATAAAAACACAATCGTAGAAATTCTACTGTATTAAATAAATGTTATGGTGGCACATCTGAAAAATCAGGGTACAAGGTAATCAGGGTAATCAGGCTATAAAGAAGTAAATTCGACGGTATTCAAAAGAATCTTGATGGTATATCAGAAAAATCAAAGAAATTATGGAAATACAAAAAAAAAATCTTTAAGGTATAACGAAAAAAAAAAAAACGGAAAAAAAAATCCGAAGGTATATTAAAAAATCACATAAAAATTCTGCACATTACCAGACATCTAATCAGAAAAATTATGGAGATCCCAATGTATAAAGATAGCAAGATTCTTATGTGTAAAGAAGCCATGTGAATTCTAGTGTTAAAAAAAATCCGAAGGTATATTAAAAAATCATAAAAATTGAATTGGCACATAAAGAAATAATGGAAATTCTGGCTTATTAAAGAAAAATGAAGAAGGCATAAAAACACAATCGTAGAAATTCTACTGTATTAAATAAATGTTATGGTGGCACATCTGAAAAATCAGGGTACAAGGTAATCAGGGTAATCAGGCTATAAAGATGTAAATTCGACGGTATTCAAAAGAATCTTGATGGTATATCAGAAAAATCAAAGAAATTATGGAAATACAAAAAAAAAATCTTTAAGGTATAACGAAAAAAAAAAAAACGGAAAAAAAATCCGAAGGTATATTAAAAAATCACAAAAAAATTCTGCACATTACCAGACATCTAATCAGAAAAATTATGGAAATTCCAATGTATAAAGATAGCAAGATTCTTATGTGTAAAGAAGCCATGTGAATTCTAGTGTTAAAAAAAATCCGAAGGTATATTAAAAAATCATAAAAATTGAATTGGCACATAAAGAAATAATGGAAATTCTGGCTTATTAAAAAAAAATGAAGAAGGCATAAAAACACAATCGTAGAAATTCTACTGTATTAAATAAATGTTATGGTGGCACATCTGAAAAATCAGGGTACAAGGTAATCAGGGTAATCAGGCTATAAAGAAGTAAATTCGACGGTATTCAAAAGAATCTTGATGGTATATCAGAAAAATCAAAGAAATTATGGAAATACAAAAAAAAAATCTTTAAGGTATAACGAAAAAAAAAAAAACGGAAAAAAAAATCCGAAGGTATATTAAAAAATCACATAAAAATTCTGCACATTACCAGACATCTAATCAGAAAAATTATGGAGATCCCAATGTATAAAGATAGCAAGATTCTTATGTGTAAAGAAGCCATGTGAATTCTAGTGTTAAAAAAAATCCGAAGGTATATTAAAAAATCATAAAAATTGAATTGGCACATAAAGAAATAATGGAAATTCTGGCTTATTAAAGAAAAATGAAGAAGGCATAAAAACACAATCGTAGAAATTCTACTGTATTAAATAAATGTTATGGTGGCACATCTGAAAAATCAGGGTACAAGGTAATCAGGGTAATCAGGCTATAAAGATGTAAATTCGACGGTATTCAAAAGAATCTTGATGGTATATCAGAAAAATCAAAGAAATTATGGAAATACAAAAAAAAATCTTTAAAGTATAACGAAAAAAAAAAAAACGGGAAAAAAAATCCGAAGGTATATTAAAAAAAATCACAAAAAAATTCTGCACATTACCAGACATCTAATCAGAAAAATTATGGAAATCCCAATGTATAAAGATAGCAAGATTCTTATGTGTAAAGAAGCCATGTGAATTCTAGTGTTAAAAAAAATCCGAAGGTATATTAAAAAATCATAAAAATTGAATTGGCACATAAAGAAATAATGGAAATTCTGGCTTATTAAAGAAAAATGAAGAAGGCATAAAAACACAATCGTAGAAATTCTACTGTATTAAATAAATGTTATGGTGGCACATCTGAAAAATCAGGGTACAAGGTAATCAGGGTAATCAGGCTATAAAGAAGTAAATTCGACGGTATTCAAAAGAATCTTGATGGTATATCAGAAAAATCAAAGAAATTATGGAAATACAAAAAAAAAATCTTTAAGGTATAACGAAAAAAAAAAAAACGGAAAAAAAAATCCGAAGGTATATTAAAAAATCACATAAAAATTCTGCACATTACCAGACATCTAATCAGAAAAATTATGGAGATCCCAATGTATAAAGATAGCAAGATTCTTATGTGTAAAGAAGCCATGTGAATTCTAGTGTTAAAAAAAATCCGAAGGTATATTAAAAAATCATAAAAATTGAATTGGCACATAAAGAAATAATGGAAATTCTGGCTTATTAAAGAAAAATGAAGAAGGCATAAAAACACAATCGTAGAAATTCTACTGTATTAAATAAATGTTATGGTGGCACATCTGAAAAATCAGGGTACAAGGTAATCAGGGTAATCAGGCTATAAAGATGTAAATTCGACGGTATTCAAAAGAATCTTGATGGTATATCAGAAAAATCAAAGAAATTATGGAAATACAAAAAAAAATCTTTAAAGTATAACGAAAAAAAAAAAAACGGGAAAAAAAATCCGAAGGTATATTAAAAAAAATCACAAAAAAATTCTGCACATTACCAGACATCTAATCAGAAAAATTATGGAAATCCCAATGTATAAAGATAGCAAGATTCTTATGTGTAAAGAAGCCATGTGAATTCTAGTGTTAAAAAAAATCCGAAGGTATATTAAAAAATCATAAAAATTGAATTGGCACATAAAGAAATAATGGAAATTCTGGCTTATTAAAGAAAAATGAAGAAGGCATAAAAACACAATCGTAGAAATTCTACTGTATTAAATAAATGTTATGGTGGCACATCTGAAAAATCAGGGTACAAGGTAATCAGGGTAATCAGGCTATAAAGAAGTAAATTCGACGGTATTCAAAAGAATCTTGATGGTATATCAGAAAAATCAAAGAAATTATGGAAATACAAAAAAAAAATCTTTAAGGTATAACGAAAAAAAAAAAAACGGAAAAAAAAATCCGAAGGTATATTAAAAAATCACATAAAAATTCTGCACATTACCAGACATCTAATCAGAAAAATTATGGAAATCCCAATGTATAAAGATAGCAAGATTCTTATGTGTAAAGAAGCCATGTGAATTCTAGTGTTAAAAAAAATCCGAAGGTATATTAAAAAATCATAAAAATTGAATTGGCACATAAAGAAATAATGGAAATTCTGGCTTATTAAAGAAAAATGAAGAAGGCATAAAAACACAATCGTAGAAATTCTACTGTATTAAATAAATGTTATGGTGGCACATCTGAAAAATCAGGGTACAAGGTAATCAGGGTAATCAGGCTATAAAGAAGTAAATTCGACGGTATTCAAAAGAATCTTGATGGTATATCAGAAAAATCAAAGAAATTATGGAAATACAAAAAAAAAATCTTTAAGGTATAACGAAAAAAAAAAAAACGGAAAAAAAAATCCGAAGGTATATTAAAAAATCACATAAAAATTCTGCACATTACCAGACATCTAATCAGAAAAATTATGGAGATCCCAATGTATAAAGATAGCAAGATTCTTATGTGTAAAGAAGCCATGTGAATTCTAGTGTTAAAAAAAATCCGAAGGTATATTAAAAAATCATAAAAATTGAATTGGCACATAAAGAAATAATGGAAATTCTGGCTTATTAAAAAAAAATGAAGAAGGCATAAAAACACAATCGTAGAAATTCTACTGTATTAAATAAATGTTATGGTGGCACATCTGAAAAATCAGGGTACAAGGTAATCAGGGTAATCAGGCTATAAAGAAGTAAATTCGACGGTATTCAAAAGAATCTTGATGGTATATCAGAAAAATCAAAGAAATTATGGAAATACAAAAAAAAAATCTTTAAGGTATAACGAAAAAAAAAAAAACGGAAAAAAAAATCCGAAGGTATATTAAAAAATCACATAAAAATTCTGCACATTACCAGACATCTAATCAGAAAAATTATGGAGATCCCAATGTATAAAGATAGCAAGATTCTTATGTGTAAAGAAGCCATGTGAATTCTAGTGTTAAAAAAAATCCGAAGGTATATTAAAAAATCATAAAAATTGAATTGGCACATAAAGAAATAATGGAAATTCTGGCTTATTAAAGAAAAATGAAGAAGGCATAAAAACACAATCGTAGAAATTCTACTGTATTAAATAAATGTTATGGTGGCACATCTGAAAAATCAGGGTACAAGGTAATCAGGGTAATCAGGCTATAAAGATGTAAATTCGACGGTATTCAAAAGAATCTTGATGGTATATCAGAAAAATCAAAGAAATTATGGAAATACAAAAAAAAATCTTTAAAGTATAACGAAAAAAAAAAAAACGGGAAAAAAAATCCGAAGGTATATTAAAAAAAATCACAAAAAAATTCTGCACATTACCAGACATCTAATCAGAAAAATTATGGAAATCCCAATGTATAAAGATAGCAAGATTCTTATGTGTAAAGAAGCCATGTGAATTCTAGTGTTAAAAAAAATCCGAAGGTATATTAAAAAATCATAAAAATTGAATTGGCACATAAAGAAATAATGGAAATTCTGGCTTATTAAAGAAAAATGAAGAAGGCATAAAAACACAATCGTAGAAATTCTACTGTATTAAATAAATGTTATGGTGGCACATCTGAAAAATCAGGGTACAAGGTAATCAGGGTAATCAGGCTATAAAGAAGTAAATTCGACGGTATTCAAAAGAATCTTGATGGTATATCAGAAAAATCAAAGAAATTATGGAAATACAAAAAAAAAATCTTTAAGGTATAACGAAAAAAAAAAAAACGGAAAAAAAAATCCGAAGGTATATTAAAAAATCACATAAAAATTCTGCACATTACCAGACATCTAATCAGAAAAATTATGGAGATCCCAATGTATAAAGATAGCAAGATTCTTATGTGTAAAGAAGCCATGTGAATTCTAGTGTTAAAAAAAATCCGAAGGTATATTAAAAAATCATAAAAATTGAATTGGCACATAAAGAAATAATGGAAATTCTGGCTTATTAAAGAAAAATGAAGAAGGCATAAAAACACAATCGTAGAAATTCTACTGTATTAAATAAATGTTATGGTGGCACATCTGAAAAATCAGGGTACAAGGTAATCAGGGTAATCAGGCTATAAAGATGTAAATTCGACGGTATTCAAAAGAATCTTGATGGTATATCAGAAAAATCAAAGAAATTATGGAAATACAAAAAAAAAATCTTTAAGGTATAACGAAAAAAAAAAAAACGGAAAAAAAATCCGAAGGTATATTAAAAAATCACAAAAAAATTCTGCACATTACCAGACATCTAATCAGAAAAATTATGGAAATTCCAATGTATAAAGATAGCAAGATTCTTATGTGTAAAGAAGCCATGTGAATTCTAGTGTTAAAAAAAATCCGAAGGTATATTAAAAAATCATAAAAATTGAATTGGCACATAAAGAAATAATGGAAATTCTGGCTTATTAAAAAAAAATGAAGAAGGCATAAAAACACAATCGTAGAAATTCTACTGTATTAAATAAATGTTATGGTGGCACATCTGAAAAATCAGGGTACAAGGTAATCAGGGTAATCAGGCTATAAAGAAGTAAATTCGACGGTATTCAAAAGAATCTTGATGGTATATCAGAAAAATCAAAGAAATTATGGAAATACAAAAAAAAAATCTTTAAGGTATAACGAAAAAAAAAAAAACGGAAAAAAAAATCCGAAGGTATATTAAAAAATCACATAAAAATTCTGCACATTACCAGACATCTAATCAGAAAAATTATGGAGATCCCAATGTATAAAGATAGCAAGATTCTTATGTGTAAAGAAGCCATGTGAATTCTAGTGTTAAAAAAAATCCGAAGGTATATTAAAAAATCATAAAAATTGAATTGGCACATAAAGAAATAATGGAAATTCTGGCTTATTAAAGAAAAATGAAGAAGGCATAAAAACACAATCGTAGAAATTCTACTGTATTAAATAAATGTTATGGTGGCACATCTGAAAAATCAGGGTACAAGGTAATCAGGGTAATCAGGCTATAAAGATGTAAATTCGACGGTATTCAAAAGAATCTTGATGGTATATCAGAAAAATCAAAGAAATTATGGAAATACAAAAAAAAATCTTTAAAGTATAACGAAAAAAAAAAAAACGGGAAAAAAAATCCGAAGGTATATTAAAAAAAATCACAAAAAAATTCTGCACATTACCAGACATCTAATCAGAAAAATTATGGAAATCCCAATGTATAAAGATAGCAAGATTCTTATGTGTAAAGAAGCCATGTGAATTCTAGTGTTAAAAAAAATCCGAAGGTATATTAAAAAATCATAAAAATTGAATTGGCACATAAAGAAATAATGGAAATTCTGGCTTATTAAAGAAAAATGAAGAAGGCATAAAAACACAATCGTAGAAATTCTACTGTATTAAATAAATGTTATGGTGGCACATCTGAAAAATCAGGGTACAAGGTAATCAGGGTAATCAGGCTATAAAGAAGTAAATTCGACGGTATTCAAAAGAATCTTGATGGTATATCAGAAAAATCAAAGAAATTATGGAAATACAAAAAAAAAATCTTTAAGGTATAACGAAAAAAAAAAAAACGGAAAAAAAAATCCGAAGGTATATTAAAAAATCACATAAAAATTCTGCACATTACCAGACATCTAATCAGAAAAATTATGGAGATCCCAATGTATAAAGATAGCAAGATTCTTATGTGTAAAGAAGCCATGTGAATTCTAGTGTTAAAAAAAATCCGAAGGTATATTAAAAAATCATAAAAATTGAATTGGCACATAAAGAAATAATGGAAATTCTGGCTTATTAAAGAAAAATGAAGAAGGCATAAAAACACAATCGTAGAAATTCTACTGTATTAAATAAATGTTATGGTGGCACATCTGAAAAATCAGGGTACAAGGTAATCAGGGTAATCAGGCTATAAAGATGTAAATTCGACGGTATTCAAAAGAATCTTGATGGTATATCAGAAAAATCAAAGAAATTATGGAAATACAAAAAAAAATCTTTAAAGTATAACGAAAAAAAAAAAAACGGGAAAAAAAATCCGAAGGTATATTAAAAAAAATCACAAAAAAATTCTGCACATTACCAGACATCTAATCAGAAAAATTATGGAAATCCCAATGTATAAAGATAGCAAGATTCTTATGTGTAAAGAAGCCATGTGAATTCTAGTGTTAAAAAAAATCCGAAGGTATATTAAAAAATCATAAAAATTGAATTGGCACATAAAGAAATAATGGAAATTCTGGCTTATTAAAGAAAAATGAAGAAGGCATAAAAACACAATCGTAGAAATTCTACTGTATTAAATAAATGTTATGGTGGCACATCTGAAAAATCAGGGTACAAGGTAATCAGGGTAATCAGGCTATAAAGAAGTAAATTCGACGGTATTCAAAAGAATCTTGATGGTATATCAGAAAAATCAAAGAAATTATGGAAATACAAAAAAAAAATCTTTAAGGTATAACGAAAAAAAAAAAAACGGAAAAAAAAATCCGAAGGTATATTAAAAAATCACATAAAAATTCTGCACATTACCAGACATCTAATCAGAAAAATTATGGAGATCCCAATGTATAAAGATAGCAAGATTCTTATGTGTAAAGAAGCCATGTGAATTCTAGTGTTAAAAAAAATCCGAAGGTATATTAAAAAATCATAAAAATTGAATTGGCACATAAAGAAATAATGGAAATTCTGGCTTATTAAAAAAAAATGAAGAAGGCATAAAAACACAATCGTAGAAATTCTACTGTATTAAATAAATGTTATGGTGGCACATCTGAAAAATCAGGGTACAAGGTAATCAGGGTAATCAGGCTATAAAGAAGTAAATTCGACGGTATTCAAAAGAATCTTGATGGTATATCAGAAAAATCAAAGAAATTATGGAAATACAAAAAAAAAATCTTTAAGGTATAACGAAAAAAAAAAAACGGAAAAAAAATCCGAAGGTATATTAAAAAATCACAAAAAAATTCTGCACATTACCAGACATCTAATCAGAAAAATTATGGAAATCCCAATGTATAAAGATAGCAAGATTCTTATGTGTAAAGAAGCCATGTGAATTCTAGTGTTAAAAAAAATCCGAAGGTATATTAAAAAATCATAAAAATTGAATTGGCACATAAAGAAATAATGGAAATTCTGGCTTATTAAAGAAAAATGAAGAAGGCATAAAAACACAATCGTAGAAATTCTACTGTATTAAATAAATGTTATGGTGGCACATCTGAAAAATCAGGGTACAAGGTAATCAGGGTAATCAGGCTATAAAGATGTAAATTCGACGGTATTCAAAAGAATCTTGATGGTATATCAGAAAAATCAAAGAAATTATGGAAATACAAAAAAAAATCTTTAAAGTATAACGAAAAAAAAAAAAACGGGAAAAAAAATCCGAAGGTATATTAAAAAAAATCACAAAAAAATTCTGCACATTACCAGACATCTAATCAGAAAAATTATGGAAATCCCAATGTATAAAGATAGCAAGATTCTTATGTGTAAAGAAGCCATGTGAATTCTAGTGTTAAAAAAAATCCGAAGGTATATTAAAAAATCATAAAAATTGAATTGGCACATAAAGAAATAATGGAAATTCTGGCTTATTAAAGAAAAATGAAGAAGGCATAAAAACACAATCGTAGAAATTCTACTGTATTAAATAAATGTTATGGTGGCACATCTGAAAAATCAGGGTACAAGGTAATCAGGGTAATCAGGCTATAAAGAAGTAAATTCGACGGTATTCAAAAGAATCTTGATGGTATATCAGAAAAATCAAAGAAATTATGGAAATACAAAAAAAAAATCTTTAAGGTATAACGAAAAAAAAAAAAACGGAAAAAAAAATCCGAAGGTATATTAAAAAATCACATAAAAATTCTGCACATTACCAGACATCTAATCAGAAAAATTATGGAGATCCCAATGTATAAAGATAGCAAGATTCTTATGTGTAAAGAAGCCATGTGAATTCTAGTGTTAAAAAAAATCCGAAGGTATATTAAAAAATCATAAAAATTGAATTGGCACATAAAGAAATAATGGAAATTCTGGCTTATTAAAAAAAAATGAAGAAGGCATAAAAACACAATCGTAGAAATTCTACTGTATTAAATAAATGTTATGGTGGCACATCTGAAAAATCAGGGTACAAGGTAATCAGGGTAATCAGGCTATAAAGATGTAAATTCGACGGTATTCAAAAGAATCTTGATGGTATATCAGAAAAATCAAAGAAATTATGGAAATACAAAAAAAAATCTTTAAAGTATAACGAAAAAAAAAAAAACGGGAAAAAAAATCCGAAGGTATATTAAAAAAAATCACAAAAAAATTCTGCACATTACCAGACATCTAATCAGAAAAATTATGGAAATCCCAATGTATAAAGATAGCAAGATTCTTATGTGTAAAGAAGCCATGTGAATTCTAGTGTTAAAAAAAATCCGAAGGTATATTAAAAAATCATAAAAATTGAATTGGCACATAAAGAAATAATGGAAATTCTGGCTTATTAAAGAAAAATGAAGAAGGCATAAAAACACAATCGTAGAAATTCTACTGTATTAAATAAATGTTATGGTGGCACATCTGAAAAATCAGGGTACAAGGTAATCAGGGTAATCAGGCTATAAAGAAGTAAATTCGACGGTATTCAAAAGAATCTTGATGGTATATCAGAAAAATCAAAGAAATTATGGAAATACAAAAAAAAAATCTTTAAGGTATAACGAAAAAAAAAAAAACGGAAAAAAAAATCCGAAGGTATATTAAAAAATCACATAAAAATTCTGCACATTACCAGACATCTAATCAGAAAAATTATGGAGATCCCAATGTATAAAGATAGCAAGATTCTTATGTGTAAAGAAGCCATGTGAATTCTAGTGTTAAAAAAAATCCGAAGGTATATTAAAAAATCATAAAAATTGAATTGGCACATAAAGAAATAATGGAAATTCTGGCTTATTAAAAAAAAATGAAGAAGGCATAAAAACACAATCGTAGAAATTCTACTGTATTAAATAAATGTTATGGTGGCACATCTGAAAAATCAGGGTACAAGGTAATCAGGGTAATCAGGCTATAAAGAAGTAAATTCGACGGTATTCAAAAGAATCTTGATGGTATATCAGAAAAATCAAAGAAATTATGGAAATACAAAAAAAAAATCTTTAAGGTATAACGAAAAAAAAAAAAACGGAAAAAAAAATCCGAAGGTATATTAAAAAATCACATAAAAATTCTGCACATTACCAGACATCTAATCAGAAAAATTATGGAGATCCCAATGTATAAAGATAGCAAGATTCTTATGTGTAAAGAAGCCATGTGAATTCTAGTGTTAAAAAAAATCCGAAGGTATATTAAAAAATCATAAAAATTGAATTGGCACATAAAGAAATAATGGAAATTCTGGCTTATTAAAGAAAAATGAAGAAGGCATAAAAACACAATCGTAGAAATTCTACTGTATTAAATAAATGTTATGGTGGCACATCTGAAAAATCAGGGTACAAGGTAATCAGGGTAATCAGGCTATAAAGATGTAAATTCGACGGTATTCAAAAGAATCTTGATGGTATATCAGAAAAATCAAAGAAATTATGGAAATACAAAAAAAAATCTTTAAAGTATAACGAAAAAAAAAAAAACGGGAAAAAAAATCCGAAGGTATATTAAAAAAAATCACAAAAAAATTCTGCACATTACCAGACATCTAATCAGAAAAATTATGGAAATCCCAATGTATAAAGATAGCAAGATTCTTATGTGTAAAGAAGCCATGTGAATTCTAGTGTTAAAAAAAATCCGAAGGTATATTAAAAAATCATAAAAATTGAATTGGCACATAAAGAAATAATGGAAATTCTGGCTTATTAAAGAAAAATGAAGAAGGCATAAAAACACAATCGTAGAAATTCTACTGTATTAAATAAATGTTATGGTGGCACATCTGAAAAATCAGGGTACAAGGTAATCAGGGTAATCAGGCTATAAAGAAGTAAATTCGACGGTATTCAAAAGAATCTTGATGGTATATCAGAAAAATCAAAGAAATTATGGAAATACAAAAAAAAAATCTTTAAGGTATAACGAAAAAAAAAAAAACGGAAAAAAAAATCCGAAGGTATATTAAAAAATCACATAAAAATTCTGCACATTACCAGACATCTAATCAGAAAAATTATGGAGATCCCAATGTATAAAGATAGCAAGATTCTTATGTGTAAAGAAGCCATGTGAATTCTAGTGTTAAAAAAAATCCGAAGGTATATTAAAAAATCATAAAAATTGAATTGGCACATAAAGAAATAATGGAAATTCTGGCTTATTAAAAAAAAATGAAGAAGGCATAAAAACACAATCGTAGAAATTCTACTGTATTAAATAAATGTTATGGTGGCACATCTGAAAAATCAGGGTACAAGGTAATCAGGGTAATCAGGCTATAAAGAAGTAAATTCGACGGTATTCAAAAGAATCTTGATGGTATATCAGAAAAATCAAAGAAATTATGGAAATACAAAAAAAAAATCTTTAAGGTATAACGAAAAAAAAAAAAACGGAAAAAAAAATCCGAAGGTATATTAAAAAATCACATAAAAATTCTGCACATTACCAGACATCTAATCAGAAAAATTATGGAGATCCCAATGTATAAAGATAGCAAGATTCTTATGTGTAAAGAAGCCATGTGAATTCTAGTGTTAAAAAAAATCCGAAGGTATATTAAAAAATCATAAAAATTGAATTGGCACATAAAGAAATAATGGAAATTCTGGCTTATTAAAGAAAAATGAAGAAGGCATAAAAACACAATCGTAGAAATTCTACTGTATTAAATAAATGTTATGGTGGCACATCTGAAAAATCAGGGTACAAGGTAATCAGGGTAATCAGGCTATAAAGATGTAAATTCGACGGTATTCAAAAGAATCTTGATGGTATATCAGAAAAATCAAAGAAATTATGGAAATACAAAAAAAAATCTTTAAAGTATAACGAAAAAAAAAAAAACGGGAAAAAAAATCCGAAGGTATATTAAAAAAAATCACAAAAAAATTCTGCACATTACCAGACATCTAATCAGAAAAATTATGGAAATCCCAATGTATAAAGATAGCAAGATTCTTATGTGTAAAGAAGCCATGTGAATTCTAGTGTTAAAAAAAATCCGAAGGTATATTAAAAAATCATAAAAATTGAATTGGCACATAAAGAAATAATGGAAATTCTGGCTTATTAAAGAAAAATGAAGAAGGCATAAAAACACAATCGTAGAAATTCTACTGTATTAAATAAATGTTATGGTGGCACATCTGAAAAATCAGGGTACAAGGTAATCAGGGTAATCAGGCTATAAAGAAGTAAATTCGACGGTATTCAAAAGAATCTTGATGGTATATCAGAAAAATCAAAGAAATTATGGAAATACAAAAAAAAAATCTTTAAGGTATAACGAAAAAAAAAAAAACGGAAAAAAAAATCCGAAGGTATATTAAAAAATCACATAAAAATTCTGCACATTACCAGACATCTAATCAGAAAAATTATGGAGATCCCAATGTATAAAGATAGCAAGATTCTTATGTGTAAAGAAGCCATGTGAATTCTAGTGTTAAAAAAAATCCGAAGGTATATTAAAAAATCATAAAAATTGAATTGGCACATAAAGAAATAATGGAAATTCTGGCTTATTAAAAAAAAATGAAGAAGGCATAAAAACACAATCGTAGAAATTCTACTGTATTAAATAAATGTTATGGTGGCACATCTGAAAAATCAGGGTACAAGGTAATCAGGGTAATCAGGCTATAAAGAAGTAAATTCGACGGTATTCAAAAGAATCTTGATGGTATATCAGAAAAATCAAAGAAATTATGGAAATACAAAAAAAAAATCTTTAAGGTATAACGAAAAAAAAAAAAACGGAAAAAAAAATCCGAAGGTATATTAAAAAATCACATAAAAATTCTGCACATTACCAGACATCTAATCAGAAAAATTATGGAGATCCCAATGTATAAAGATAGCAAGATTCTTATGTGTAAAGAAGCCATGTGAATTCTAGTGTTAAAAAAAATCCGAAGGTATATTAAAAAATCATAAAAATTGAATTGGCACATAAAGAAATAATGGAAATTCTGGCTTATTAAAGAAAAATGAAGAAGGCATAAAAACACAATCGTAGAAATTCTACTGTATTAAATAAATGTTATGGTGGCACATCTGAAAAATCAGGGTACAAGGTAATCAGGGTAATCAGGCTATAAAGATGTAAATTCGACGGTATTCAAAAGAATCTTGATGGTATATCAGAAAAATCAAAGAAATTATGGAAATACAAAAAAAAATCTTTAAAGTATAACGAAAAAAAAAAAAACGGGAAAAAAAATCCGAAGGTATATTAAAAAAAATCACAAAAAAATTCTGCACATTACCAGACATCTAATCAGAAAAATTATGGAAATCCCAATGTATAAAGATAGCAAGATTCTTATGTGTAAAGAAGCCATGTGAATTCTAGTGTTAAAAAAAATCCGAAGGTATATTAAAAAATCATAAAAATTGAATTGGCACATAAAGAAATAATGGAAATTCTGGCTTATTAAAGAAAAATGAAGAAGGCATAAAAACACAATCGTAGAAATTCTACTGTATTAAATAAATGTTATGGTGGCACATCTGAAAAATCAGGGTACAAGGTAATCAGGGTAATCAGGCTATAAAGAAGTAAATTCGACGGTATTCAAAAGAATCTTGATGGTATATCAGAAAAATCAAAGAAATTATGGAAATACAAAAAAAAAATCTTTAAGGTATAACGAAAAAAAAAAAAACGGAAAAAAAAATCCGAAGGTATATTAAAAAATCACATAAAAATTCTGCACATTACCAGACATCTAATCAGAAAAATTATGGAGATCCCAATGTATAAAGATAGCAAGATTCTTATGTGTAAAGAAGCCATGTGAATTCTAGTGTTAAAAAAAATCCGAAGGTATATTAAAAAATCATAAAAATTGAATTGGCACATAAAGAAATAATGGAAATTCTGGCTTATTAAAAAAAAATGAAGAAGGCATAAAAACACAATCGTAGAAATTCTACTGTATTAAATAAATGTTATGGTGGCACATCTGAAAAATCAGGGTACAAGGTAATCAGGGTAATCAGGCTATAAAGATGTAAATTCGACGGTATTCAAAAGAATCTTGATGGTATATCAGAAAAATCAAAGAAATTATGGAAATACAAAAAAAAATCTTTAAAGTATAACGAAAAAAAAAAAACGGGAAAAAAAATCCGAAGGTATATTAAAAAAAATCACAAAAAAATTCTGCACATTACCAGACATCTAATCAGAAAAATTATGGAAATCCCAATGTATAAAGATAGCAAGATTCTTATGTGTAAAGAAGCCATGTGAATTCTAGTGTTAAAAAAAATCCGAAGGTATATTAAAAAATCATAAAAATTGAATTGGCACATAAAGAAATAATGGAAATTCTGGCTTATTAAAGAAAAATGAAGAAGGCATAAAAACACAATCGTAGAAATTCTACTGTATTAAATAAATGTTATGGTGGCACATCTGAAAAATCAGGGTACAAGGTAATCAGGGTAATCAGGCTATAAAGAAGTAAATTCGACGGTATTCAAAAGAATCTTGATGGTATATCAGAAAAATCAAAGAAATTATGGAAATACAAAAAAAAAATCTTTAAGGTATAACGAAAAAAAAAAAAACGGAAAAAAAAATCCGAAGGTATATTAAAAAATCACATAAAAATTCTGCACATTACCAGACATCTAATCAGAAAAATTATGGAGATCCCAATGTATAAAGATAGCAAGATTCTTATGTGTAAAGAAGCCATGTGAATTCTAGTGTTAAAAAAAATCCGAAGGTATATTAAAAAATCATAAAAATTGAATTGGCACATAAAGAAATAATGGAAATTCTGGCTTATTAAAAAAAAATGAAGAAGGCATAAAAACACAATCGTAGAAATTCTACTGTATTAAATAAATGTTATGGTGGCACATCTGAAAAATCAGGGTACAAGGTAATCAGGGTAATCAGGCTATAAAGAAGTAAATTCGACGGTATTCAAAAGAATCTTGATGGTATATCAGAAAAATCAAAGAAATTATGGAAATACAAAAAAAAAATCTTTAAGGTATAACGAAAAAAAAAAAAACGGAAAAAAAAATCCGAAGGTATATTAAAAAATCACATAAAAATTCTGCACATTACCAGACATCTAATCAGAAAAATTATGGAGATCCCAATGTATAAAGATAGCAAGATTCTTATGTGTAAAGAAGCCATGTGAATTCTAGTGTTAAAAAAAATCCGAAGGTATATTAAAAAATCATAAAAATTGAATTGGCACATAAAGAAATAATGGAAATTCTGGCTTATTAAAGAAAAATGAAGAAGGCATAAAAACACAATCGTAGAAATTCTACTGTATTAAATAAATGTTATGGTGGCACATCTGAAAAATCAGGGTACAAGGTAATCAGGGTAATCAGGCTATAAAGATGTAAATTCGACGGTATTCAAAAGAATCTTGATGGTATATCAGAAAAATCAAAGAAATTATGGAAATACAAAAAAAAATCTTTAAAGTATAACGAAAAAAAAAAAAACGGGAAAAAAAATCCGAAGGTATATTAAAAAAAATCACAAAAAAATTCTGCACATTACCAGACATCTAATCAGAAAAATTATGGAAATCCCAATGTATAAAGATAGCAAGATTCTTATGTGTAAAGAAGCCATGTGAATTCTAGTGTTAAAAAAAATCCGAAGGTATATTAAAAAATCATAAAAATTGAATTGGCACATAAAGAAATAATGGAAATTCTGGCTTATTAAAGAAAAATGAAGAAGGCATAAAAACACAATCGTAGAAATTCTACTGTATTAAATAAATGTTATGGTGGCACATCTGAAAAATCAGGGTACAAGGTAATCAGGGTAATCAGGCTATAAAGAAGTAAATTCGACGGTATTCAAAAGAATCTTGATGGTATATCAGAAAAATCAAAGAAATTATGGAAATACAAAAAAAAAATCTTTAAGGTATAACGAAAAAAAAAAAAAACGGAAAAAAAAATCCGAAGGTATATTAAAAAATCACATAAAAATTCTGCACATTACCAGACATCTAATCAGAAAAATTATGGAGATCCCAATGTATAAAGATAGCAAGATTCTTATGTGTAAAGAAGCCATGTGAATTCTAGTGTTAAAAAAAATCCGAAGGTATATTAAAAAATCATAAAAATTGAATTGGCACATAAAGAAATAATGGAAATTCTGGCTTATTAAAGAAAAATGAAGAAGGCATAAAAACACAATCGTAGAAATTCTACTGTATTAAATAAATGTTATGGTGGCACATCTGAAAAATCAGGGTACAAGGTAATCAGGGTAATCAGGCTATAAAGATGTAAATTCGACGGTATTCAAAAGAATCTTGATGGTATATCAGAAAAATCAAAGAAATTATGGAAATACAAAAAAAAATCTTTAAAGTATAACGAAAAAAAAAAAAACGGGAAAAAAAATCCGAAGGTATATTAAAAAAAATCACAAAAAAATTCTGCACATTACCAGACATCTAATCAGAAAAATTATGGAAATCCCAATGTATAAATATAGCAAGATTCTTATGTGTAAAGAAGCCATGTGAATTCTAGTGTTAAAAAAAATCCGAAGGTATATTAAAAAATCATAAAAATTGAATTGGCACATAAAGAAATAATGGAAATTCTGGCTTATTAAAGAAAAATGAAGAAGGCATAAAAACACAATCGTAGAAATTCTACTGTATTAAATAAATGTTATGGTGGCACATCTGAAAAATCAGGGTACAAGGTAATCAGGGTAATCAGGCTATAAAGAAGTAAATTCGACGGTATTCAAAAGAATCTTGATGGTATATCAGAAAAATCAAAGAAATTATGGAAATACAAAAAAAAAATCTTTAAGGTATAACGAAAAAAAAAAAAACGGAAAAAAAAATCCGAAGGTATATTAAAAAATCACATAAAAATTCTGCACATTACCAGACATCTAATCAGAAAAATTATGGAGATCCCAATGTATAAAGATAGCAAGATTCTTATGTGTAAAGAAGCCATGTGAATTCTAGTGTTAAAAAAAATCCGAAGGTATATTAAAAAATCATAAAAATTGAATTGGCACATAAAGAAATAATGGAAATTCTGGCTTATTAAAGAAAAATGAAGAAGGCATAAAAACACAATCGTAGAAATTCTACTGTATTAAATAAATGTTATGGTGGGCACATCTGAAAAATCAGGGTACAAGGTAATCAGGGTAATCAGGCTATAAAGATGTAAATTCGACGGTATTCAAAAGAATCTTGATGGTATATCAGAAAAATCAAAGAAATTATGGAAATACAAAAAAAAAATCTTTAAGGTATAACGAAAAAAAAAAAAACGGAAAAAAAATCCGAAGGTATATTAAAAAATCACAAAAAAATTCTGCACATTACCAGACATCTAATCAGAAAAATTATGGAAATTCCAATGTATAAAGATAGCAAGATTCTTATGTGTAAAGAAGCCATGTGAATTCTAGTGTTAAAAAAAATCCGAAGGTATATTAAAAAATCATAAAAATTGAATTGGCACATAAAGAAATAATGGAAATTCTGGCTTATTAAAAAAAAATGAAGAAGGCATAAAAACACAATCGTAGAAATTCTACTGTATTAAATAAATGTTATGGTGGCACATCTGAAAAATCAGGGTACAAGGTAATCAGGGTAATCAGGCTATAAAGAAGTAAATTCGACGGTATTCAAAAGAATCTTGATGGTATATCAGAAAAATCAAAGAAATTATGGAAATACAAAAAAAAAATCTTTAAGGTATAACGAAAAAAAAAAAAACGGAAAAAAAAATCCGAAGGTATATTAAAAAATCACATAAAAATTCTGCACATTACCAGACATCTAATCAGAAAAATTATGGAGATCCCAATGTATAAAGATAGCAAGATTCTTATGTGTAAAGAAGCCATGTGAATTCTAGTGTTAAAAAAAATCCGAAGGTATATTAAAAAATCATAAAAATTGAATTGGCACATAAAGAAATAATGGAAATTCTGGCTTATTAAAGAAAAATGAAGAAGGCATAAAAACACAATCGTAGAAATTCTACTGTATTAAATAAATGTTATGGTGGCACATCTGAAAAATCAGGGTACAAGGTAATCAGGGTAATCAGGCTATAAAGATGTAAATTCGACGGTATTCAAAAGAATCTTGATGGTATATCAGAAAAATCAAAGAAATTATGGAAATACAAAAAAAAATCTTTAAAGTATAACGAAAAAAAAAAAAACGGAAAAAAAAATCCGAAGGTATATTAAAAAAAATCACAAAAAAATTCTGCACATTACCAGACATCTAATCAGAAAAATTATGGAAATCCCAATGTATAAAGATAGCAAGATTCTTATGTGTAAAGAAGCCATGTGAATTCTAGTGTTAAAAAAAATCCGAAGGTATATTAAAAAATCATAAAAATTGAATTGGCACATAAAGAAATAATGGAAATTCTGGCTTATTAAAGAAAAATGAAGAAGGCATAAAAACACAATCGTAGAAATTCTACTGTATTAAATAAATGTTATGGTGGCACATCTGAAAAATCAGGGTACAAGGTAATCAGGGTAATCAGGCTATAAAGAAGTAAATTCGACGGTATTCAAAAGAATCTTGATGGTATATCAGAAAAATCAAAGAAATTATGGAAATACAAAAAAAAAAATCTTTAAGGTATAACGAAAAAAAAAAAAACGGAAAAAAAAATCCGAAGGTATATTAAAAAATCACATAAAAATTCTGCACATTACCAGACATCTAATCAGAAAAATTATGGAGATCCCAATGTATAAAGATAGCAAGATTCTTATGTGTAAAGAAGCCATGTGAATTCTAGTGTTAAAAAAAATCCGAAGGTATATTAAAAAATCATAAAAATTGAATTGGCACATAAAGAAATAATGGAAATTCTGGCTTATTAAAGAAAAATGAAGAAGGCATAAAAACACAATCGTAGAAATTCTACTGTATTAAATAAATGTTATGGTGGCACATCTGAAAAATCAGGGTACAAGGTAATCAGGGTAATCAGGCTATAAAGATGTAAATTCGACGGTATTCAAAAGAATCTTGATGGTATATCAGAAAAATCAAAGAAATTATGGAAATACAAAAAAAAATCTTTAAAGTATAACGAAAAAAAAAAAAACGGGAAAAAAAATCCGAAGGTATATTAAAAAAAATCACAAAAAAATTCTGCACATTACCAGACATCTAATCAGAAAAATTATGGAAATCCCAATGTATAAAGATAGCAAGATTCTTATGTGTAAAGAAGCCATGTGAATTCTAGTGTTAAAAAAAATCCGAAGGTATATTAAAAAATCATAAAAATTGAATTGGCACATAAAGAAATAATGGAAATTCTGGCTTATTAAAGAAAAATGAAGAAGGCATAAAAACACAATCGTAGAAATTCTACTGTATTAAATAAATGTTATGGTGGCACATCTGAAAAATCAGGGTACAAGGTAATCAGGGTAATCAGGCTATAAAGAAGTAAATTCGACGGTATTCAAAAGAATCTTGATGGTATATCAGAAAAATCAAAGAAATTATGGAAATACAAAAAAAAAATCTTTAAGGTATAACGAAAAAAAAAAAAACGGAAAAAAAAATCCGAAGGTATATTAAAAAATCACATAAAAATTCTGCACATTACCAGACATCTAATCAGAAAAATTATGGAGATCCCAATGTATAAAGATAGCAAGATTCTTATGTGTAAAGAAGCCATGTGAATTCTAGTGTTAAAAAAAATCCGAAGGTATATTAAAAAATCATAAAAATTGAATTGGCACATAAAGAAATAATGGAAATTCTGGCTTATTAAAGAAAAATGAAGAAGGCATAAAAACACAATCGTAGAAATTCTACTGTATTAAATAAATGTTATGGTGGCACATCTGAAAAATCAGGGTACAAGGTAATCAGGGTAATCAGGCTATAAAGATGTAAATTCGACGGTATTCAAAAGAATCTTGATGGTATATCAGAAAAATCAAAGAAATTATGGAAATACAAAAAAAAATCTTTAAAGTATAACGAAAAAAAAAAAAACGGGAAAAAAAATCCGAAGGTATATTAAAAAAAATCACAAAAAAATTCTGCACATTACCAGACATCTAATCAGAAAAATTATGGAAATCCCAATGTATAAAGATAGCAAGATTCTTATGTGTAAAGAAGCCATGTGAATTCTAGTGTTAAAAAAAATCCGAAGGTATATTAAAAAATCATAAAAATTGAATTGGCACATAAAGAAATAATGGAAATTCTGGCTTATTAAAGAAAAATGAAGAAGGCATAAAAACACAATCGTAGAAATTCTACTGTATTAAATAAATGTTATGGTGGCACATCTGAAAAATCAGGGTACAAGGTAATCAGGGTAATCAGGCTATAAAGAAGTAAATTCGACGGTATTCAAAAGAATCTTGATGGTATATCAGAAAAATCAAAGAAATTATGGAAATACAAAAAAAAAATCTTTAAGGTATAACGAAAAAAAAAAAAACGGAAAAAAAAATCCGAAGGTATATTAAAAAATCACATAAAAATTCTGCACATTACCAGACATCTAATCAGAAAAATTATGGAGATCCCAATGTATAAAGATAGCAAGATTCTTATGTGTAAAGAAGCCATGTGAATTCTAGTGTTAAAAAAAATCCGAAGGTATATTAAAAAATCATAAAAATTGAATTGGCACATAAAGAAATAATGGAAATTCTGGCTTATTAAAGAAAAATGAAGAAGGCATAAAAACACAATCGTAGAAATTCTACTGTATTAAATAAATGTTATGGTGGCACATCTGAAAAATCAGGGTACAAGGTAATCAGGGTAATCAGGCTATAAAGATGTAAATTCGACGGTATTCAAAAGAATCTTGATGGTATATCAGAAAAATCAAAGAAATTATGGAAATACAAAAAAAAATCTTTAAAGTATAACGAAAAAAAAAAAAACGGGAAAAAAAATCCGAAGGTATATTAAAAAAAATCACAAAAAAATTCTGCACATTACCAGACATCTAATCAGAAAAATTATGGAAATCCCAATGTATAAAGATAGCAAGATTCTTATGTGTAAAGAAGCCATGTGAATTCTAGTGTTAAAAAAAATCCGAAGGTATATTAAAAAATCATAAAAATTGAATTGGCACATAAAGAAATAATGGAAATTCTGGCTTATTAAAGAAAAATGAAGAAGGCATAAAAACACAATCGTAGAAATTCTACTGTATTAAATAAATGTTATGGTGGCACATCTGAAAAATCAGGGTACAAGGTAATCAGGGTAATCAGGCTATAAAGAAGTAAATTCGACGGTATTCAAAAGAATCTTGATGGTATATCAGAAAAATCAAAGAAATTATGGAAATACAAAAAAAAAATCTTTAAGGTATAACGAAAAAAAAAAAAACGGAAAAAAAAATCCGAAGGTATATTAAAAAATCACATAAAAATTCTGCACATTACCAGACATCTAATCAGAAAAATTATGGAGATCCCAATGTATAAAGATAGCAAGATTCTTATGTGTAAAGAAGCCATGTGAATTCTAGTGTTAAAAAAAATCCGAAGGTATATTAAAAAATCATAAAAATTGAATTGGCACATAAAGAAATAATGGAAATTCTGGCTTATTAAAGAAAAATGAAGAAGGCATAAAAACACAATCGTAGAAATTCTACTGTATTAAATAAATGTTATGGTGGCACATCTGAAAAATCAGGGTACAAGGTAATCAGGGTAATCAGGCTATAAAGATGTAAATTCGACGGTATTCAAAAGAATCTTGATGGTATATCAGAAAAATCAAAGAAATTATGGAAATACAAAAAAAAAATCTTTAAGGTATAACGAAAAAAAAAAAAACGGAAAAAAAATCCGAAGGTATATTAAAAAATCACAAAAAAATTCTGCACATTACCAGACATCTAATCAGAAAAATTATGGAAATTCCAATGTATAAAGATAGCAAGATTCTTATGTGTAAAGAAGCCATGTGAATTCTAGTGTTAAAAAAAATCCGAAGGTATATTAAAAAATCATAAAAATTGAATTGGCACATAAAGAAATAATGGAAATTCTGGCTTATTAAAAAAAAATGAAGAAGGCATAAAAACACAATCGTAGAAATTCTACTGTATTAAATAAATGTTATGGTGGCACATCTGAAAAATCAGGGTACAAGGTAATCAGGGTAATCAGGCTATAAAGAAGTAAATTCGACGGTATTCAAAAGAATCTTGATGGTATATCAGAAAAATCAAAGAAATTATGGAAATACAAAAAAAAAATCTTTAAGGTATAACGAAAAAAAAAAAAACGGAAAAAAAAATCCGAAGGTATATTAAAAAATCACATAAAAATTCTGCACATTACCAGACATCTAATCAGAAAAATTATGGAGATCCCAATGTATAAAGATAGCAAGATTCTTATGTGTAAAGAAGCCATGTGAATTCTAGTGTTAAAAAAAATCCGAAGGTATATTAAAAAATCATAAAAATTGAATTGGCACATAAAGAAATAATGGAAATTCTGGCTTATTAAAGAAAAATGAAGAAGGCATAAAAACACAATCGTAGAAATTCTACTGTATTAAATAAATGTTATGGTGGCACATCTGAAAAATCAGGGTACAAGGTAATCAGGGTAATCAGGCTATAAAGATGTAAATTCGACGGTATTCAAAAGAATCTTGATGGTATATCAGAAAAATCAAAGAAATTATGGAAATACAAAAAAAAATCTTTAAAGTATAACGAAAAAAAAAAAAACGGGAAAAAAAATCCGAAGGTATATTAAAAAAAATCACAAAAAAATTCTGCACATTACCAGACATCTAATCAGAAAAATTATGGAAATCCCAATGTATAAAGATAGCAAGATTCTTATGTGTAAAGAAGCCATGTGAATTCTAGTGTTAAAAAAAATCCGAAGGTATATTAAAAAATCATAAAAATTGAATTGGCACATAAAGAAATAATGGAAATTCTGGCTTATTAAAGAAAAATGAAGAAGGCATAAAAACACAATCGTAGAAATTCTACTGTATTAAATAAATGTTATGGTGGCACATCTGAAAAATCAGGGTACAAGGTAATCAGGGTAATCAGGCTATAAAGAAGTAAATTCGACGGTATTCAAAAGAATCTTGATGGTATATCAGAAAAATCAAAGAAATTATGGAAATACAAAAAAAAAATCTTTAAGGTATAACGAAAAAAAAAAAAACGGAAAAAAAAATCCGAAGGTATATTAAAAAATCACATAAAAATTCTGCACATTACCAGACATCTAATCAGAAAAATTATGGAGATCCCAATGTATAAAGATAGCAAGATTCTTATGTGTAAAGAAGCCATGTGAATTCTAGTGTTAAAAAAAATCCGAAGGTATATTAAAAAATCATAAAAATTGAATTGGCACATAAAGAAATAATGGAAATTCTGGCTTATTAAAAAAAAATGAAGAAGGCATAAAAACACAATCGTAGAAATTCTACTGTATTAAATAAATGTTATGGTGGCACATCTGAAAAATCAGGGTACAAGGTAATCAGGGTAATCAGGCTATAAAGATGTAAATTCGACGGTATTCAAAAGAATCTTGATGGTATATCAGAAAAATCAAAGAAATTATGGAAATACAAAAAAAAATCTTTAAAGTATAACGAAAAAAAAAAAAACGGGAAAAAAAATCCGAAGGTATATTAAAAAAAATCACAAAAAAATTCTGCACATTACCAGACATCTAATCAGAAAAATTATGGAAATCCCAATGTATAAAGATAGCAAGATTCTTATGTGTAAAGAAGCCATGTGAATTCTAGTGTTAAAAAAAATCCGAAGGTATATTAAAAAATCATAAAAATTGAATTGGCACATAAAGAAATAATGGAAATTCTGGCTTATTAAAGAAAAATGAAGAAGGCATAAAAACACAATCGTAGAAATTCTACTGTATTAAATAAATGTTATGGTGGCACATCTGAAAAATCAGGGTACAAGGTAATCAGGGTAATCAGGCTATAAAGAAGTAAATTCGACGGTATTCAAAAGAATCTTGATGGTATATCAGAAAAATCAAAGAAATTATGGAAATACAAAAAAAAAATCTTTAAGGTATAACGAAAAAAAAAAAAACGGAAAAAAAAATCCGAAGGTATATTAAAAAATCACATAAAAATTCTGCACATTACCAGACATCTAATCAGAAAAATTATGGAGATCCCAATGTATAAAGATAGCAAGATTCTTATGTGTAAAGAAGCCATGTGAATTCTAGTGTTAAAAAAAATCCGAAGGTATATTAAAAAATCATAAAAATTGAATTGGCACATAAAGAAATAATGGAAATTCTGGCTTATTAAAAAAAAATGAAGAAGGCATAAAAACACAATCGTAGAAATTCTACTGTATTAAATAAATGTTATGGTGGCACATCTGAAAAATCAGGGTACAAGGTAATCAGGGTAATCAGGCTATAAAGAAGTAAATTCGACGGTATTCAAAAGAATCTTGATGGTATATCAGAAAAATCAAAGAAATTATGGAAATACAAAAAAAAAATCTTTAAGGTATAACGAAAAAAAAAAAAACGGAAAAAAAAATCCGAAGGTATATTAAAAAATCACATAAAAATTCTGCACATTACCAGACATCTAATCAGAAAAATTATGGAGATCCCAATGTATAAAGATAGCAAGATTCTTATGTGTAAAGAAGCCATGTGAATTCTAGTGTTAAAAAAAATCCGAAGGTATATTAAAAAATCATAAAAATTGAATTGGCACATAAAGAAATAATGGAAATTCTGGCTTATTAAAGAAAAATGAAGAAGGCATAAAAACACAATCGTAGAAATTCTACTGTATTAAATAAATGTTATGGTGGCACATCTGAAAAATCAGGGTACAAGGTAATCAGGGTAATCAGGCTATAAAGATGTAAATTCGACGGTATTCAAAAGAATCTTGATGGTATATCAGAAAAATCAAAGAAATTATGGAAATACAAAAAAAAATCTTTAAAGTATAACGAAAAAAAAAAAAACGGGAAAAAAAATCCGAAGGTATATTAAAAAAAATCACAAAAAAATTCTGCACATTACCAGACATCTAATCAGAAAAATTATGGAAATCCCAATGTATAAAGATAGCAAGATTCTTATGTGTAAAGAAGCCATGTGAATTCTAGTGTTAAAAAAAATCCGAAGGTATATTAAAAAATCATAAAAATTGAATTGGCACATAAAGAAATAATGGAAATTCTGGCTTATTAAAGAAAAATGAAGAAGGCATAAAAACACAATCGTAGAAATTCTACTGTATTAAATAAATGTTATGGTGGCACATCTGAAAAATCAGGGTACAAGGTAATCAGGGTAATCAGGCTATAAAGAAGTAAATTCGACGGTATTCAAAAGAATCTTGATGGTATATCAGAAAAATCAAAGAAATTATGGAAATACAAAAAAAAAATCTTTAAGGTATAACGAAAAAAAAAAAAACGGAAAAAAAAATCCGAAGGTATATTAAAAAATCACATAAAAATTCTGCACATTACCAGACATCTAATCAGAAAAATTATGGAGATCCCAATGTATAAAGATAGCAAGATTCTTATGTGTAAAGAAGCCATGTGAATTCTAGTGTTAAAAAAAATCCGAAGGTATATTAAAAAATCATAAAAATTGAATTGGCACATAAAGAAATAATGGAAATTCTGGCTTATTAAAAAAAAATGAAGAAGGCATAAAAACACAATCGTAGAAATTCTACTGTATTAAATAAATGTTATGGTGGCACATCTGAAAAATCAGGGTACAAGGTAATCAGGGTAATCAGGCTATAAAGAAGTAAATTCGACGGTATTCAAAAGAATCTTGATGGTATATCAGAAAAATCAAAGAAATTATGGAAATACAAAAAAAAAATCTTTAAGGTATAACGAAAAAAAAAAAAACGGAAAAAAAAATCCGAAGGTATATTAAAAAATCACATAAAAATTCTGCACATTACCAGACATCTAATCAGAAAAATTATGGAGATCCCAATGTATAAAGATAGCAAGATTCTTATGTGTAAAGAAGCCATGTGAATTCTAGTGTTAAAAAAAATCCGAAGGTATATTAAAAAATCATAAAAATTGAATTGGCACATAAAGAAATAATGGAAATTCTGGCTTATTAAAGAAAAATGAAGAAGGCATAAAAAGACAATCGTAGAAATTCTACTGTATTAAATAAATGTTATGGTGGCACATCTGAAAAATCAGGGTACAAGGTAATCAGGGTAATCAGGCTATAAAGAAGTAAATTCGACGGTATTCAAAAGAATCTTGATGGTATATCAGAAAAATCAAAGAAATTATGGAAATACAAAAAAAAAATCTTTAAGGTATAACGAAAAAAAAAAACGGAAAAAAAAAATCCGAAGGTATATTAAAAAATCACAAAAAAATTCTGCACATTACCAGACATCTAATCAGAAAAATTATGGAAATCCCAATGTATAAAGATAGCAAGATTCTTATGTGTAAAGAAGCCATGTGAATTCTAGTGTTAAAAAAAATCCGAAGGTATATTAAAAAATCATAAAAATTGAATTGGCACATAAAGAAATAATGGAAATTCTGGCTTATTAAAGAAAAATGAAGAAGGCATAAAAACACAATCGTAGAAATTCTACTGTATTAAATAAATGTTATGGTGGCACATCTGAAAAATCAGGGTACAAGGTAATCAGGGTAATCAGGCTATAAAGAAGTAAATTCGACGGTATTCAAAAGAATCTTGATGGTATATCAAAAAAATCAAAGAAATCATGGAAATACAAAAAAAAATCTTTAAGGTATAACGAAAAAAATGTGGAAATTCAACAAAATTATATACATTTTCAGAAAGCAAATGTGAATGTGTGAATTATGGAAATTCGCATGATTGGCATGCGAACTACATCTCTGTGAACTGCAAATGTCTAGTTTTGCATCTCTATATTAATAATATAAATACCAATAAGTTTAGGCTCGGGAAATTTGGGGTTGATATAAAAAAAAAGATTCCAGAGAAAGTAATAAATATAAGAATCACTTCAGAATCAGCAAAATTGAACGAAACAAAATTCTTAATCCATCATCTTCATTATCCGATGTAACAACTATGTCATTCTCATTAGGCTAATTTTCTTCTGAATGAGCTAATTGTCTTTCAAAAGCGTTTCTGAATGATCATCTTTACTTCTTCAGAAACGCTTTTGAAAGAAAATCAGCTAATTCAGAAAAAAATCAACCTCATGAGAATGACATTAGACAATGACAGATACCAAACATCTTTACTTCTTCAGAAGCGTATTTGAAAGAAAATCAGCTAATTCAGAAGAAAATCAGCAGACGATGATAGGCGTCTTTACTTCTTCAGAAACACTTTTGAAAGAAAAACAGCTAATTCAGAAGAAAATCGGCCTAATGAGAATGACATGGTTGTTATGTCGGATTATGAATACGATGGATTAAGAATTTAGTTCCGTTCATTTTAGCTAATTCTTAAGTGATTCCTATATTTATTACTTACTCAGGAATTTTTTATTTCAACCCCAAATTTCCCGAGGCTGAACTTATGGAATTTGTATTGTTAATGAGATGCAAAATCAAAGAGATGCAAAACCAGATATTTGTAGTTCACACAGATGCATATACAGTCCTTTGTAAACTGTACAACCGACCATATGAAGTTTTTTAAACAACACATACTTTTAGTAATAAATCAGACTTTTCTGAATAAAGCACCTACTTTATTAAAAGAATTAACAGAAAATTTCTGAATATCAAAACTGCAAGTTGATTGGTTATCTTTTAATGGCTTGGTAGGTAGGATTTTTGCGTTTTACTCAAAACTAGCCTGCTTTTGCATCTATATGCTTCATTTGGTGTACGGATTACGATGCAATTTGTAAAATGGCCCAATTTGTATGCGGCCCATGTCGAATTTGCCACATTGTCCACATGACAAGATGCATTTCTATTTATTACCCAGATATAAACATGTAGTCATAAGTTGAGGTATTTAGTACAGAAAGTAATAATAAGAACTTATAAACCTATAAAAGGTAATAAGATACTTGGAATAAGTTTCACAGAAAAAAAAATTACGAAACAAACTTTCAATTTAATTCATAAACTTATAGTTGTACTCCATGTGTACTCCATGTAATCAATTTTTGCTTCGGCCAATAATGAAATTGTTCAATTTGCAATTTGCACTCTAGAAATGTTATTTGCACATCATATTCTAAGAATACGCGTAAGATTTATTTCAGTACACTGGAGACGAATTCTATTTAATTGATTGATGCAGATTTACTTCGTGTTAGATGGTTAAATTTAAAATAAAAACTTCGTTAAAAGCACACAATTTTCATAGAAATTGACGTGTGATACGTGTAATGTGCGATTAATAAAGTAGTAAAGTAAGTAAGTGTAATACACGTATCATACATCAATTTGTGTAAAATTGTGTGCTTTTAACGAAGTTTTTATTTTTAATTTAACCATGTAACACGAAGTAAATCTGCATCAATCAATTCGAATTCGTTCTTATTAATACTTTACTACTTACCATACTTTGCTGCCTTAACTCATAACGAAGTAATCTTATTTCAAATTTTGATGTTATTTATGTCAATACAAGATCTGTACGAAAAGATTTATATTTAAGGTAGTGTGAATAAGGTTCTTATAAAATATTTTCAAATGTTGTCCAGCTTTCACCATGTATGCATGATACTGCATCAGTATCTGTAACCGACTTTTTATAAAAAAATGTAATCTATGACATTTCAATAGAATTAAATAATTTCCAGTTTACCATTGCAATTTTGATTGTAATAATTGTAATTTTGACAGCAATAACTGCTATTTAGACAGTAACAATTGCTATTTTGACAGTAACAATTGTTATTTTGACAGTAATACGTGCAGCTTTGATGTTACAATTTAAATTTTGTTATAATGACAGAAGAGCATCAGTAACAGTAACACACATTTTATTATAAATGTAAATTTTAACATTTTAATAGAATTAAAGTATTGGCAGTTTGTCATTATAATATTGATAGTAATAATTATAATTTTGACAGCAATAATTGTTATATTTTTACAGTAACAATTGCTATTTTGGCAGTAATACGTGCAGCTTTGATATTATAATGGACATTATGTCATTAAAAATTGAAAATAATCGAAATTTTAAGAGAAAGTAATAACTGAAACTTTACCAAAAATTAAAATTTGCCAGTAATCTTCAAATTTGCAATGAAGAGTTTGACGAGTAATCAATGCAATTTTGAAAGAAATAATTCAATTGTTTACAGTAATTCTTGAATAGGGATTAGGACAAAAATTGCTATTTTGACAGATATACGTCCACATTTGATGGTAATAATTGAAATTTTATCATTAAACATTGAAAATTGCTTTTGAAATTTAAGAAGAAATATCTCAAATTTCATCAAAAATTTAAATTTTGCTGTAATATTTGAATTTGCAATTAAAACTTTGAAGAGTAAGCATTTTAATTTTAACAGAAATAATTTAATTATTACAATAATCCTTGAATAAGGATGACGCTAATAATTGCTATTTACAGCAACAGTACAGTAACAATTGCTATTGTGATAATAATACGTGCAGCTTCGAGGTTATAATTGTAATATTATCTTTAAAAATTGTTTTTTTTAATTTTAAAAGAATTAATTCAAATTGTATCAAAAATTTCAATTTACCAATAATATTTGTATTTGCAAATAATGCTTTGACGAGTTGACGAGTAAGCATCTACCCTGATAAAAACTGATCAAAAATATTTAAAAAATCAAAAAAACTAATGAATTTAATTGTTTACAATAGTCCTTGAATAAGGAAAACGCTAATAATTGCTATTTACAGTAACAGTACAGTAACAATTGCTATTGTGATAATAATACGTGTAGCTTTGAGGTTAAAATTGAAATTTTATCTTTAAAAATTGTTTTTTTTTAAATTTTAAAAGTATTGACTCAATTTTTATCAAATATTACAATTTACCAATAATCTTTAAATTTGCAATTCATGTTTTGACGAGTAAGCATCTACCCTGACGAAAACTGATCAAAAATATTTAAAAAATCAAAAAAATCTAATAAATCATGATTTATTTGATATTTTGATTTGATTTGATCATTGATTTTTGATTAAAAAACTAACATTTATTCCAACTCTGCTTTAAATGCTTTAATTCTATCAAAATGTTGACGATATTTTTTTAAATTTGAACAGGAATAACAGAAATAATAATAATTTAAATAGTAATCATTGCAATTTTGGCAGTAATCACTGCAATTTTGGCAATAATATTTACAATTTTGACAGTAATAAGTGCAGCTTTGACAGTAATAATTGTAATTTTGATCTTAAAACTTGAATATAGTTTTTGACTTTTAAAGTGTAATTACTCACATTTTATTAAAAATAAAATTTTACCATCTTTGATCTTACAATTAAATATTTGGCGATTAATCATTGCAATTTTTACGGAAATAATTTAATTGTCTACAGTAATCATTAAATCAACAAGAATAGAAAACAATACAGAAATAATCAAACATTTTACTGTGACACTTGAAAATTGTAAATAACAGGCTCAGCCTGGTATTACTAGTATTTTATGATTTGAATTTAAATTCGTTCGTAAATGTGTTACTAATTCTAGATTTTATTTTTCTGTTAATTATTTTAATTAAAATTTCTTAATAAAGAATATAGCCAAATTTCAATAATTATTATTTAAGGTTGTTGTGTTATTATATTTATAAAAGTACTTACTGGTAAATATTTATTTTTATTTTATTTTATTATTTATTTATTTTATTTCGCCTAACTAGTTTCGGTTTTATTTTAAAACAGACTATGATGAAGTTTATTTTTTAAACCGAACCTAGTCAGGCGAAATAAAATAAATACATAATAAAATAAAATAAAAATAATTATTCACCAGTAAGTACTATTATAAATATAATAATATAACAACCTTAAATACATAATTGGTATTTTATGGATAAAACCTTAAACTGAATAATTATGTATATTAATTACGAGGGTTCCTCGTAAGTTATTGTAGAACCTACCTTGATTTTTACCTCATTGTACGATAAATGAATACATTGTGTTTTTATTAAACATATGATAGTTTCTAGTACATATACCAGAAAAAATAAAAATTAAGTCAAAAAGTGGCATTTATATAGAATATTTTTTTAGCGGCTAAACAAAAAATGCAACAATTTTACCGATAGCCAAACATACACATTACACATGAATATATTGAAAACTGCATACGAATTAATATTAAACAAAAAAATAAATATCAAATATCCTCCTCTAGAAAATGAATTAGTTACTTTAAAAATACTTAAAAATTATTACCCAATCTACTTTAAATTAGTAGGATTTAGGCTCTAGCAGTAGGCAGTTAATAGGATAAATTGGTAGTATTTGATTATATAGTTCAAACATTATAATTGAATCCAATTTAATCTACAATCGGACAGACAATTGTGAGCCGAAAAAATAAAAACTGGCATGATGGTGTAAAAAAAATCGGACTTTATTTTGGTGATTTCTGGTTTTAGCCAGCTGTCATCGAAAGCTGTGTATTAAAAAAAAATGTACTTGTATAGGCTTTCATGAGAGCTGTAAAAAAATTAACTCGATCCGATATTTTTCTACACCAAGTTTCAATTTAAGCGCTATACTAATAACTGAGATATACTTATTTTTCCGATTTGATTGCTTTCAGTACATAACTGTTAAAAAAAATTACTTGACCAAATTAAAGCCAGATTTTTTCGACACCATATTTTTAATCTTCACGTAGTGAGATAAAAGCTGAGATAAAAACGATATCACTACTGTAAAATTGATAATTAACAATGCGGTTTTGAAGAAATAAGCTTTAATTTGATCGAACCAAAGTCGAGCTAACAACTGACGAGCTGCAAATTTTATTGAAAAAATATGGATATTAATGAAAATATGAATGGAATCTGCACCTTGTAAAATTTTTAATATAATTTCGAAAATCAATTATTGATGTAACCAAATCCAACCTAACCTAACTTGGCATATTCCTTACGTGCAGCAATTTTGTGAAAATGCACTCAGAAAGAAATAATTAAAAAAAATGCTAAGAATTGGTAAAATTAAAACTGGAAAACTATAGTAATATTTGACAATTTTTTTTACAAAAATATGGAAATTAATGAGAATATGAATATAATCTGTACCTTCTAAAAATTTTAATACAATCTCGAAAATCAATTCTTGACCTAACCAAACCCATTTAACCTAACTTGACATATTCCTAACGTACTGCAATTTTGTGTAAATGCAACCAGAAAAAAATAATTTAAAAAAATGCTAAGAATTGGTAAGATTAAAACTGGAAAACTATAGTAACATTTGACAAATTTTATTACAAGAATATGGAAATTAATAAGAATATTAGTAGAATGTTCACCTTGAAAAAATTTTAATATTATTTCGAATACCAATTATTGACCTAACCAAACCGAACTTAAACTAACTTGACATATTCCTCACGTACTGCAATTTTGTGAAAATGTTACCAGAAAAAAATTATTTCATAAAATGCCAAGAATTGCTAAGATTAGAACTGGAAAACTATAGTAATATTTGGCAAAATTTTATTACAAAAATACGTCAACTCAAATCCTTGACGGCTGTCATAGAAACTTTTTTTTTTCTGTAGTTCAAATCGGAAAAACGTGTATATTTTGGCTACTATATCTGCTGAAAAATTGAAAATTGGCAATGTGGTCTAAGTAGTAAATATATCTATTAAGGATAAATTTTATTTTCTGTGTATTTTTAATAATTCTACCTTTTGAGGCCAAATTTATATTTTTTTAAATTATTTTTGTGCTCTATCTCGTTTGATAATTTGAAATAACATTTTTACATTATTTAGGTACTTTTTTAATAGAATTCAAATCTCTTATTAAAACCGATGTATAATATTATACATAGATACTGAAGTATTTACACAAATATTCTAAATTCAACACAAGTCATAGTAATCTATGGCATTATCAGAATGGGCATTTTTTATGGTTTCATTTATATATAAATTATTGGATTTATGGCAGTTATTGCAAGAGCTATTAATACAGTAAAATAGTACTTGAATATGGCAAAAACGGCAGGGCCAGCCAATTCTTATGAGGATGATTAGAGAGTTATGGGAGGTGTCCAAATTTCATATTAATCACAAAATCAATCTTATAGTAGTAGTAACAATATTTTATTGGCTATCGACCTGCGGTCTTTCCGCCTATACATTCTAATTATTTGTAAAACAATGTAATTATAATATAAAGTAATGAAATTTTCGTTGGAAAAAAAAAAAGAAAAGCGTAATATTGTCAATCTTATATTATTTATTATATATTATTTTTTGCACCTCAACACCCAAAATGGTAAAAGAGGGAAAGATTAAGAAACAAAGCATGATATATTATTTTTATTTATTATTGTTAATTATCGTATCCATCCGCCATTGTTTCTTAGATGCAGAAAAATAAATTGATTGAAAAAAAGTCAAACGAAATTTCCTTGTGAAAGGGTGACCATATTGAAAACCCGTTACCATTGATATTTCGCCACCTATTGATCTAATTTTTTTTTTGTTTTATAGGGGAAAATATTCCCTACAACTTTTGTTTGAAATATTTTTCAATATCTGTGTAGGAAAAAAAATAGAACAAAATTATTTTTATGTGGTGTCCCCGTATGTTCAAGATGGTGGTTTTCGTTACTCCTGACCCTCTGATGACAAATTATCCGAATTTCTGCCATTTTTTTGTTGTTCTAATTTTGTTTTCGTTGACAGCTATTGCAAAATATTTCAACCAAAAGCTGTAGGGAATATTTTTCCCAACAATACAAAATATGAGTAATGAAATTCGACCAATAGGAGACGAGATATGGAGGGTAACGCGTTTTTCAAGATGGCCGCCGTTCCACAAGGAGATTTTGTTAGATTTATACAAATTTGAACACCTCCTATGAGGTGTTCAAGGTGTTCTTGTGAGATTTAATCAATCTCACAAGAATTGGCGGCCCTTCCGTTTTGTAGATATTTTGTGTTTTTATATACAATTTCACTGGCCTATTATAATAAGAATTTCGTTGCTCCTGACCCTCTGATGACAACTTATCCGAATTTCTGCCATTTTTTTTGTTCTAATTTTGTTAAGATGGCCGCCGTTCCACAAGGAAATTTTGCTAGATTTATACAAATTTGAACACCTCCTATGACCTACTAATCAATCTCACAAGAATTGGCTGGCCCTTTTATTTTGTAGATATTTTGGGTTTTTTATACAATTTTACAGGCGAATGATAATAAGAAATCACTTCTGAAACAATATAAATCGATAGATTTTATGATTAATAAAATTAACCGCAATTAAACGAACTATACGTAAACTAATCCAAGCGAATAAACATTTCGCCACCTAAAAGTATTATTTAAATTTGATATGAGATCAAAAGTACGTTTTTAAAATACTAAACAAATGTACAGGATAAACAATATTTTTAAGCAAGATACCTCAGTTTCTTTTAAAGTAAAGTAAGTTTGTCAAATAAGGTCCACCTAAACAAAAATATTATTTTTATTTTAAGACATTGTAAAAACATATGCGAGGAAGTACTAAATTCTACTAAACTACTAGTAAATTCTAAGAGTTATCTGGTATAAATCAAAAAGTTTCAAAAAAGAAGCAATTACTTCATTTGCTTATAAAACAAAATATTAAAAACTTTTCAATTGGGCTTTATTTCTGGCAGTGATCTTATGCATTCATAATAAGCCCTTGTCTAGTTTTCTATTCTGTCTTTGAAGTGATTACGAAGAGTACGTCTAGAATATGAAATCTAGCAGAGGATTTTCGTGTAGATATACCAATTTTCGAAAAAAAGCAAATACTTCATTTGTTTATAAAACCATATATTAAAAACTTTTTAATTGGGCGTTATTTCTGGCAGTAATGGAAATTAGCTTCATTAGTTTGAACAGTCTATACAAACATATTCAAAATCATGTTAGGGCGAAAATCTTATGCATTCATTATAAGCCCTTGTCTAGTTTTCTATTCTGTTTTTGAAGTTATTATGAAGAGTACGTCTAGAATATGAAATCTAGCAGAGGATTTTCGTGTAGATATACCAATTTTTGAAAAAAAAAGCAAATACTTCATTTGTTTATAAAACAAAATATTAAAAACTTTTCAATTGGGCGTTATTTCTGGCAGCGATAGAAATTAGTGATGGAAATTAGGTCCATTGTTTGCACAGTCTATACAGACATATTCATGATCATCTTAGGGTGAAAATCTTATGCATTCATTATAAGCTCTTGTCTAGTTTTCTATTAGGCTTTATGTTTTTGTGATTACGAAGAGTACGTCTAGAATATGAAATCTAGCAGAGTATTTTCATGTAGATATACGCTATAGCATCCGCAGAGCATTTTTTCACTCCATTGTACAAGAATAATTCGGCAAATCTTGCACATAATTAATTTAGAATGAAATGTGGCAATATAATAATCAGAAATAAGGCATATGTTACAATTTGAGCGGACTGTTAATATAAGTTTGTGATTCACTTCGTTTACGTCCAAAAAAATAATTTCGCCGTAATGACTGGAATTGCAATGAATTGTTAAAAACATGCTTAAATGCTACAGCTTCATTCACGACCTTTTTGCAACCGAGTTGGCTGGATTTTCTTTTTGCCATGTTTTACAAACTAATTCAGTGATGCAACGGAAGTTAATTTTTTTTATGTCGGTGTCTATTAGACATTGCTTCCTACCACATTGTCAGATTTATAATTTTTTTCGCTACTAGCTTTTAAAGACATATTTTTTTTACTTCACATTCGATTGAATTAATTGAATGTTTTTCAATGCATTATTTTTCATTTTTTTTCCTACCATTCCATTTTCATCTCTAATAATTGAAACTTTACATCTGGCAACAATGTTATTTAAACAATATAACCACAAATTGAAAACAACTTAATCTAAAAAAAAAATAGACAAGTTCCATTGGGGAATTCTGTTATTTCCGAAACACTACCAACAAAATTACTAGATATTCATAGACTCCCCTGACGAAAAAACATCGTGAATTGCACATTGCACATTTCTTAATTTTATTTCGTATTAATCAACGTTTGTTAACACAATTTTGCACACAACACGTAGTTATAGAACATGGTAATTTAGAGATTTGCTCTGCAATTTCTTAAATAGATGCATCTGCTTTACAAATTTTAACCCTTATGCCACTTACTATCAAAGTAAATAACCATAGTGAATTCACTAGCAATAAATTATGCATAATTATTATTCACATGGCGCAACATTCCAATGTGGGCTTTATTACTTGCCAAGCCATATTTGTCACACCTTCCTTGTCATAAAAAATGTTCAGGACAAATTCGGCGAAACACCAATCAAAGACAATAGAGTTTTTTACGCATACTGAGTGTTATATAGATTTGACTGATGAGTGGAAATATAATATAAGAAATATACTAGACCTTTAGAAATATCCACCTGAATATACCCATACAATATGAGTTGATATACAGGGTGGTCACTTTTACGACGCCCACCATTAGGATCTATTAAACGGAAATATATACAGAGTTGTTCAAATGGGATAAAAGTTTCTCATTTTTGTGCCTTTCAATATACTGAAACGAAATCCGGGATATCTTGCACAGTACCTGAAATATCGTTAAAAAACTGAAAAAGTGCACTTTCATTTTCCTCTTAAAACTTTTTTACTTTTGAAGGAAATTTTACGAAACTTGACACGCTTATATTTTTCGACGTCGGCTTTCTGATGACAGTGCTAAAAAATGTTTGCGCCAACTAGATGCCCAAATTTTTAACTTGATTTTTAGAGCAATACACTGCAGTTTGATTTTTGCAACAAATTTTTAAATTATCAATTTTTGGTGGTAAATAATATCAGAATACCTATGTGTAATACATGGTTGAAATTGGAGTTTTTCGCTCTTTTTAATGCTATTAAAATCCAATATTGCGGCCATAAGAAAATCGAAAGTTAACTATGAAAATTTGGGCATCTAGTTGGCGCAAAACATGTTTAGTACTGTCGTCAGAAAGCCGACGTCGAAAAATGTAAGCGTGCCAAATTTCGTATAATTACCTTCAAAGGTAAAAAAGTTATAAGAGGAAAATGAAAGTGCACTTTTTCAGTTTTTCAGCGATATTTCAGGAACTGCGCAAGATATCCTCGAATTCGTGTCAGTTTATTGAAAGACAGAAAAATTAGAAACTTTTATCCCATTTGGCCAACTCTGTATGTATTTCCGTTTAATATATTCTAATGGTGGGCGTCGTAAATGTGGCCACCCTGTATGTGTCCTCTTGATTATTATATTGAAGTTAACAAGTATCATGATTGGAAACGCACAATAGATTTAAATCCTCTGTGAGACTAAATTGATTCTTTAATCTGGATAGTTTACAAAACGCAAGCTTTCCGTCTCAAAATGTGTGATCCTTCATCAGGCTAAAATACGGATAAAAAAGGATATGAGACATACATGTAAAGGCACACAAAAAAATATATATACATGTTATAACCAGGAGGCAGAAAACAACTGCCGATCTGTTGATGCTGATATGTTGTGGAGATCGAAATGAAATATGTCAAGAATTGAAACTATCACTATTAAATTCTCTAGATAAGCTTATGTCATGCTATTTTTTTCTTTAATATCTATGACGTCATACTTTCGAGAAAATGGCGGGAGTGTTTGCCTGGACCATTAATTATTATTTCGTTAAGGAATTTGATTTACAAAAAAAAAATCTTACAAAAGTTGTTTCTATTTGAAATAATATCCAACATATGACCTAGGTTGACATTTAAAATTCTGAATCTGAGGCCCGTATCTATAGTCTGTATTTGAGCATGAGTTCGACTGAAGTCGTATATTTGGTTGCGTATTTTCTATAAACGTTTATGCAGCAAACGCAACCAAATATACGACTTGAGTCGAACTCGAGGTCTAGTACGGACTATAGATATGAGCGTGAGTGCATTACGGCTACTTCTGGTAACTTCCGTGAATCGAAACAACTTCTATAATATTCTTCAGGTAGGCTTATGTTAAATTAATTTTTCCCTGAACCTATAAGACGACAAATTACCAAAAAAAAAGCCTGAGATCCTGGGGTGGTCTGCAACACCCTGTATACTTAATAGTTAATAATATGTACAAATAATACTAAGTTGAAATACTTTGAGAACTTGTATCTACACCTTGACGAGGAATCGAAAAGAAACTGTATTGAGTTTTGTTTACCACCGAGAAAATGAATCATCCTGTATACCTATTTCATAATCTTAATTATTTTATTAAGATTTTAATTACTTCTGCAGCCATATCTGAATGATGTGTATTTATTTTATTCGAGTTGATGATATAAGGTGGTCTGATGAAACTAGAAGTCTAGAATAACCAAAACAGTTCAAAATTTCATTGTAATATTATAAATATTATACTACCAATTTGGAAATTACTATATTATTTTTTTCTGGGAAGGCATATTAATGGTTTGAGTTGAGGCTAGGGGCACTTATTATTTGATTTAGAATAATAATATAAACTTTGGAGAACCACATATGACATATTTTAGACAAGAAACTTTTGGTCATTTTTTTTAATAACATTTAAATAACAAAATATAAAAAAATAAGTATTTTTAAAACTGATTTTTTGAATTTTGTTTTCAAATTATGTTTCGTTACTGTTAATTTTAGTGATATGAATACCACATTTATATCTTATAGATTTTAAAACTCTAAAGAGTAGGATTTTTTTAAATTTCTTGCTTAGATAATCTACAACCTTACCAAATGCTCAAAATAAATAGTTGCTTTTCAATTTAGGTGAAACAAATTCACAGGTTTGCGTAGTAAGATACTCTAATTACAAATAATATATAAATAATAATATTAGTTCAGCTTTAGTAATTTTCATTTTTTTTTGTCCCTTAGCCATAGGTACGATCGTAATACTGTGTAATGCAAGAAAGGCAAATGTAAAATTATTGTATATTTTTATATGATATGTCATCCCCTGAGTTCTCTGTGGTTTTTGGAATTCATTATATTGGAAAAAAAAATCTGTAGTAATACCTCTTGAGGTGAATATATTCTTGAAAACACCTTGACGTTTCTATGGAAACTCATGCTCATGTATTTTTAAGGCGCAATTTAAAGGAATGGAATTTTGCAAGAAGTTTTCATAGAAAAGTCAGCTTTCCAGTTTTTACTTTAGTCGTTTTAATAAAAACTTTAAATTCACTCTGCTCATTTGTTTTATCCAACATTTTTTCAGCGCGATCAGTTTTTTCACCTACGTTATTTGAGGATTACAATGAGACTGTTTGTTGTTTGTTGCAGCTCCTTGATATTTTTACCTAAGGTCAAGGGATATATATATATATATATATATATATATATATATATATATATATATATATATATATATATATATAGATATAAACCACACCCGTTTCATTCTTCTTGTTACGCAGGTGTTCTTTAAAAAAAAATTGGTCTCGGAACTTAATTGCCACACCTCGTATTTACAAAAAAGTGAAAACGTAAATGAAATTAGTACAGAAAATGGAGAATATACAAATATTGTAGGTAAAAGAAACAAAAAATGTGTAATCTTTACATAGAGTACATTGCTCTTGATCAGAGTGGGGTCAAAGAACAAAAAAAACCAAACCAAGTCAAAATGTCGGAGCTGAAAAGGAAAGCTACTATAATATAGGAAGCAATGGTGAAGGAAGTCAAAATATGGAAACTCATTACTGATTCAATCATGACTATTGAGTTATAAGGAACAAAAGAAAGTATCATACTCTGTGCTGCCGTTTTTGTACGATTGTACTAAATTTAGTAGTTGTGCCAGTTTTGTACATAAGTAGGTAAATTTTATGTGAAATTTACCCAACTTTAGTACATTTTCTTATTTTGCACATTTTGACTGGGAGCCACATTAATTACCTTAAATTATATATTGTGAGTTCACTATACTTTTTAGCATAGATTATAGTTGAAATAAAATTTCGTTTCAATAATTTTAGTTTCATTTCAGCAATCGAAATCAATTTTAGCGTAGTCTTAAAAAAAAATAGGTCCGTATTTCCATCTACTGATAAAGTTGCGAATAGTTATCTGGTGGTTTAAGATAAACTTAATGAGACGGGCAGTGAAGTCTGCAGCTTGTTTCGAACCTCATTGTGTATATGTCTATACCGCAGATATCGTATCTCAACTTTAGACAGACAGGCTCTTACAATGCTTGCCACGGGTCTACAGACTGTTCATTTGAAGTTATTAGAAAGGCCGGCTCTTTCCATGACTGTCGTCCACAGAACAAGAGACTATTTATTTGAAGTTATAAGAAGTTTGCACCAGCATTTTCGATAGCTTTCGCTAATTATATTTTTTTGAATTTTTAATAAATATTATCAATTTTGTTAAAAGTTTGTACTGCTCAATCAATCAGTATGAAGAATCTATTTCTTGCATTCACTTTTACGTAACAAACCGTAAAAGCATACTTTTATCTTCTTCTTCTTGACAATGTATTACAATTTTTTTTCAAAATTTCTAATATTCTAACAATATTCGAAATGAATTTTGAACTCTTTCTAAAATGTATTGCATTAATGTGAAAAAAGCATTGGCAACTCGCACACGCATACCTTCTCCGGTAGTTGGTGGCTGAAGGCATCATTTATAAACTTCCACGGACAAAAAATCTAATTTAGTGAGGTCTGGTAACCTACCACCTGTTGTACCCAGAATAACACCCCAGACATTTATGCTCCATCGCTTTTCTATATTCACTGATTTTGTAAAATAAGGATTGCAATCACCGTAGTAATGGAAAATGTGACTCGATCATTACTGCGTAATGTAGCCTCATCCGTAAACATTACAAACATAAATCAACTCTGGCACGGAAATCTGCTCCTCCAAGGTGCTGCTAGGCATGAAATGATAGATGATAGATGGACTTGGTAGGCATGAAATTTATGGTCTAAATGTTTCTTGTTCTTATGTTTATGCAAAATTCTGCAACTTGATGATCGGCTAATTCCCAACTAGGTACTAATTTTATCTAAACTTAAAACTTATGTTTGGATTTTCCACAACGACGTTAAAAATAGTAAGTAATTGTTGGGTTACAAACAGCTTTGTTTTGCTCACTTTTGCGGTAGTTTGCATTTCATGTTGCCTTAAATCTTTCCTGTAACTTTTGAAGGCTTATTTTCAGGACAACATCTTTTAGGATAGTTCTCTCGAGTTTCATATACCCGCTGTGGCAAATTACAATTTGCATAACCTTCCCCAACGATACTAGTCATATCGACCATGCTTGTTGAGAAAAATTTATACTGTACTTAGTAAGAATTCACTTTTACGAAGAAAATTTACGAATCTTATAGATGGAAGCAATAATTACTTATTGACGTCAAGTTGATATGTGTAATTTTTGCTATTATTATGAATGAAGCCCACATTGAACAAAAATTGACAACAAGTAATTTACGAATAAATTCCGAAATATTAGTGTAACTGTTAGGTTTCAGTATCGGAAGTTATATATCAAATGAAAGTTTATTTAATGGACTTTTATACTATAAAATAATATGTGGGGTGTTTCATTTAAACAAATGAACAAATAGTGTAGCTTGCGAATATCAATGATATCGTGAAATATGTCTCAGATGACTACATCAATAAGAGTAGGGAAAATTAATGAAATTGGATTATTTTTTGTATAAACATCTGAATAACATGGAAACGATTAGGTTTCAACTCCAATTATATAATATAATTTTAATTGTGAATAACACAGGATCCAAAAAATTCAAACATACGAGGACTGTTCAGAAAATAACAGAACTTTTAAAATATTCTGCAACCTTCATAATCTCCCTAATAACATGCATTTATGAGATTGTTTATATCTCCTTTAGTTTTTAGTTATTACTTTACGAGTTCAATGTGTTTCAGTGTTTGTGGCGATTTTACATTGTTGCTCCCTTTTTTTTAATGTGAATGGAATCATTCATTTGAAAGTTTTCTCTCAAGGTCAAACAGTCAACCGTACTAAAGTACTACGAAGGCCTTAAATTCGCAAAAAAATACCACAGTTGTGGCGAGACAACCCATGGCTCTTTCACCATTCTCTAAGTTTTCTCCTAACATTCGAGAATAATTGACCAGAAGATGGCATATGCGATTTTGCCAAAACGTCGTGAAAAAGATCCTCTTCAGGACACACAAAACAATACACGGAATATATACAGGGTGTCTCTAAATTACGTGGACATGGCTTAACCACAGATTACTGGGATAAAAAAAAAGACCATTTAACTTATCTATATACAACGCGTTTGGTTTAGCCAGTATTCAGCTTCAAAGTTAATTAAAAAATATATATATACATATATATATATATATATATATATATATATATATATATATATATATATATATATATATATATATATATATATATCAAGAGAACGTTTACATTGATTTTGATGTTGTTTGGTATGACACTCTATACGGTTATAACTCATATTTTGACATATTATTGTTATTATTAGTAGACCGGCTGTGTACAAAACAAGGGTGGCCCAACATTAATATATTCATATTTTTTAATGACAAAGCAAATAACTTTAAATATAAATCAAATCAGACGCAGGCAATCATTATTAAGTTTTTTTGTATCTTTATAGTTTTTGATATCTGTTACAGTTTCGGCATAAAAAAATTAAATATAAGTGGCTGCCCTACACTCGTTTTGAAACAAATGTAATCTAGTTACCGGATTGATGATGGTTTATTTACAATAATGAATATAAAGTACATTTACGCCGCTAAAACAGATATGTTGCTGGTTTTAGGATTTTAGCAGCCCTAATAACGAGGAAGAAATTTTGGAAATTATAGCAATTGCTTCATCCATAAGATATCCAAATACTGCAAGAGCTTTTACCAGCTGATTATGACCTACGTTTTGCGTTTTGCCAATTTATTCAGGAAAAAAGATCTGAACATATGCTTTTTAACCAGAAAATTCTGTTCACCGATGATTTGCTTCCAAACGAGTGTAGCGCAGTCACTCATATTTTATTTTTTTCTGTCGAAACTGTAACAGATATCAAAAACTATAAAGATACAAAAAAACTTAATAATAAAAGCCTGCGTCTGACTTGTTTTATACACAACCGGTCTACTAATAATAACAATATTATGTCAAAATATGAGTTATACCCGTATAAAGTGTCATACCAAACAACATCCAAATCAATGTAAACGTTCTATTTTTATAAGCAAATTTTGTCTTTTTTAAATTAACTTTGAAGCTGAATACTGGCTAAACCAAACGCATTTGTATATAGATAAGTTTTGTTAAATCGTCTTTTTTTGATCCCAGTAATCTGTGGTTAAGCCATTTCCACACAATTTAGAGACCCCCTGTATAGTTACAAATGAGTAATTAGTTAATTGGTGACTCCTCCTTACTAATAACTACAACAAACAGGGTGGAACAATATAAAACAAGGTCTTATGTCTAAATAAGCTTGTAAAAAATACCTGCTAAAGAATCGGTAAAACTGTTCTTGCCGAATTCTCAGAAACTTGAAAAAATGGAGTTAGTTCTTGCATTAAGAAGACGATATGATGCTTTAAATTTATAATCATAATTCATAATGTTTTGCCATATCATTAAAGCAAATTGTTTTATATATTTGTCACCGAAAGTGTTGCATAATAATATTCACATTAAAATTTTGGGCGATTTATAACAGCATTGCTGTTGTGTCATCTGGTATTTCCACAGGTACTAGTCTAGGTATGTGACTGCCACAACGTCGATAAATCAAGGTTGTGAGGAGACGTTTTCGACGGATGCTTCCCATCGGTCGCAGGTAAACATTATGCGAGGATATCGGGGTTAGCAGACAGACCCCAAACAGCCCGATAAGATAATATAAAACCTTTATTAACGGTTTTACCTTTTCACAGCGAAGAAATATAATCCATAATTTCTCACAGCTGCGTGCAAATGTATTATAATTCCTATAAACTATGAACGTTTTGAAGGACAACTAACATTTATTATCCCATATTCTTAACATTTCACGCATTTAATGCAACAAACTATTATTAGCCAAGATTAAAACACGATTTTTTTTCATAGATTATTACTTTGAACGAATAACTGAGCTTCTAAAGCATCAATTTGATATTTGCTTTTACTCCAATTATCTGTACAGTGTGTTCGAAGTATGGACTGCACGATACATTATTAAATACACTTTAGCGAAAAACGTTTTCAGTGAAAGTTGTTTTATTTTCATAACTACACCATAATGCAAGATTTAGTCACTACTTTTTATTTCAAAAACCAAAAGCGTAACGATTAACATTTTAAGGTAATTTTAAGTTTAAGGTTTTATCCATAAAGAATAACATTTTATTTCTTTTGCATTACAATGAATAGCCGCATCATTTAACCCAACTTTTTATCTTTTCAGTTAAGCTAAACTTGAGTACCTTTAATTTTTATTACAAATAACGCATTATTTATAGAAGACACGATTTTAGTAATTGAATTTCAAGTGTGGTAAAAACGAAGTACAATTTAAATAAAGTTTCATTTAAATAAAGTGCCATTCATGGCAAGAGTATTAAAAATGAAACGTAATATTAATTCAGACATCTTAAAAACAATCGTTATTAAAATCCTTTTTGGGAAATGGAATAAATTCGATAATAAATAAATGGGGGCGTGTTCGAAAAAACGCTCGGACACATCGATTGTTATTTTTAGTTGCGCATTTTTTTCAACAAAAACTTTTTATACAGGGTGTGTCATGTGACCGTGGCCAATACCAACTTTCTTATTTTAAATGCAACACCTGGTATAGTATTCAATTTTTGGATTCTTCAGAAAATTCTAGACATATTTCATGTACAATGTTCTATACCTATCTTCAACTGTTTCGGAAATATTAAGTGTTTTCAGATTTATTGCAAAAATTAACATTAAAAAAAGAAAATTATTTGATTTCAGAAATTCGTTACAACACACTCAAAAACTAATAAGTAATACTGTTTATTTCTTGATAATGTAAAAAAACAAAAAAAAAACAATAAATTTCAATGGAGGAGATGTTCAAAATGCTCGCCGTGAACGTCTTGGCAACATCCTAATCTTAAATAGGAATTTCTTCTAACGTTACTCAACATCTCAGGCGTGACCGATCTAATCGCAAGCATTATTCGTCTTCTTAAGTCAGCTAAGTCGAGGGGTTCAGTTCCGAAACAGTTGAAGATAGGTATAGGACATTGTACATGAAATATGTCTAGAATTTTCTGAAGAATCCAAAAATTGAATAATATACCAGGTGTTGCATTTAAAATAAGAAAGTTGGTATTGGCCACGGTCACATGACACACCCTGTATAAAAAGTTTTTGTTGAAAAAGATGCGCAACTAAAAATAACAATCGACGTGTCCGAGCGTTTTTTCGAACACGCCCCCATTTATTTATTATCGAATTTATTCCATTTGGCTGATACACCCTGTATGTGTCATACTTGCATTTTTGGTAAGGCAAATATGTCAAATTTGACGAAGTACTCTTTGCCCTCTTTTGAAAATTCACATTATCATTCACAAAAATGTGAATTACATCTTAAACAATCAATCTACTTGTTCTTCTGCAAGCACCTATCCATGCCAGATATTTGCTATTATCTGGTCTATTTTCACTTTGTTCAACTGCATTTCAGAAAAGTTCTATTAGTGTCATCGAAAACCAAGTTTCGGGATTAATCTTCGCCTAATGCTTATTTTTCCTTCTATTGATCGCCCTTTAAATAAGTACAATTTGTTGCGTGAAGCCATTATTTAAGTCATTGGTTATCCTTCGTCCAACGCTTCATCTGCTTTCCATTTTTCTTTGCAGAATTCTCTGTATATATTGGAATCTATATCCAGTTATAGGTATAATCTTAAATTCAAAAACCAGGAACTATTTTCTGGAAATCAATTTATATAATATTGCTGTAATGTAAAATCCTTGTAGCCCTGTTTTATAATATCCAGTTAATGATATTTGACGGTTAGAACATATAGTCAACAATAATTCCTCCATCCATAATTAACTAAATATTGTACTACTCATTAATATAATCAAAAGCATGCTTTGATAAAACGAGCTCCCAAAATATGTAGGTATTCTGTTCTCAAGCAACATGCAACATGTTCTTAAAATATAGCATTTTATTGATATTTTGTAAACTGTTTTATTCCTATTCTCAACATATGTGAAAATATGTGAATATATGTGAACATATGTGACAACATATGATTTGATATTATTAATAATTTATATGTTACCATAAATAGAAGTGGTATTCTGTCCTCATGCAACATGCAACATATTCTGAAAATATAACATTTTATTGATATTTTGTAAACTGTTTTATTCCTATTCTCAACATATGTGAAAATATGTGAATATATGTGAACATATGTGCCAACATATGATTTGACATTATTAATAATTTATATGTTACCATAAATAGAAGTGGTATTCTGTGCTCATGCAACATGCAACATATTCTGAAAATATAACATTTTATTGATATTTTGTATACTGATTTATTCCTATTCTCAACATATGTGAACATATCTGACAACATATGATTTGATATTATTAATACTTTACATTTTACCATAATTAGACATTAGGTATACAAATAAGAAACAAAATTAATATATTAAAAAAATGTTATTAACTTTTTACATGCATTTTCAAGTTATTCAAGACGAACTAGATTAAATGGTATTAATAATATTAACGCAATAACTTACTTTTTTTTTATTTACATCTATCTATTTTTATGGCAGTACACATTACAAATAAAATTAATAAAAATATGCAATCTTACGACATAAAACCGAAAATCTTGCAATAATAAAAATAAAAAAATGGGACATTAATTAAAATATTTTTTAACATTAATCATTAAGATTATTTCTACATAACTATGTGGTAGTCTGTGATATACAGGGTGATATACAGGGTGGTGCGTCGGACAATAAACCATATGGATTTACATTTAAAAATTTTAATCATTAAATATTGTCTTCCTTGACTATTTTAGAGAAAAAAGAGAAAAAACTGTAATAAACTCTTTTGTAAAGCAAGAAATACTACGCTAATTTATGCTGTTACTTTTTATTTTCCATAAATTTATAGATCGACGAAATAAAAGTAGCACAAAAATTATAGGTACCTCTAATTTAAAAAGCAAATAAATTGCGTATTACATATATCAGTAATTTTACAACGCTAAATTTTCTAGTTACATTGTTACAAGTTTATTATGTGAGTAATACTTATTCTGTGTTTTTTAAAATCAATATTTAAATAAGCCATAATTTACTGACTATAAAATGTAAGGTTATAAAACGTCACTTACACATGTAAAAAGCATTTTCTTTTTTTAAGTGTTCTTCCATTTTCGTTCCATTTTCGTTTAAGCAAACTTCCATTTCGTCGATTGTTTAGGTTATGGACAATGGAAAATAAATAGCACAAAAACAGCATAAATAGACGCAGTATTTTTTGCTCTACAAAAGAGATATTCATAGTTTTTCTCTAAAATAACGAGGGCTGACCATATTTAAAGATTTTTTAAGATTCAATATAAAGAACTTTTACAGGTAAATCCTTATTATGCCTTGTCCGGCGCACTACCCGGTATACAGGGTGTACAAGATAACGATCAACAGCACAGGAATCTCGGAAACTGCAAAAGTTGCAGAGGCGGTTAAATTACAAAAAGGTGTGAAATTTAGTAGTCAGTAATATTCTGTTAAGAAAACCAAAAAAATCCGCTTACTTCCGGAGATATTCGACAAAATCCGAAATTTAGCAATATCGTTATTATGTTTTTCTGAAGTCTTTTAAAAAGGTATAGGAAAACAAGAAGGATTTTCTCATTGCCACATTTTTAGCTCAACAAGACAGCGTTTATAAATTTTCTGTACAACGTTTCGTTTTGAAGAAACCATCATCAACTTTATATTTTTATATTAGTAAATAAAGTACACCCTATATTAAATAGCATTTCCTATTACGAATTCGACGATTTATATCACTGTATGGTTTCTCATGTTTTTATTCAGAAAACAAGCTTGTTAACATTTAGAACATTTTGGTGTAGTAGGCGTTGAAATGATCAACGAAGACAACATTTAGCACCTAATTTTATGATTTTAAGACATTTAAATAATCAGTATTATCACAGTACCACAGTAAAAAAATAGTAAGGGTGGTTCTGAATAACTATAATGGTTCTATGTTTAACCACTATTCGTGCTAAATTGATTTTAGTTACTATTTTAGTACCTATTCTGGGTTAAAATTAATTAATAATTGTTGCCTTCGTCGTCATTAAATGACCAGAACAATTCTCATATTACAGTAGAGAAATAAAAAGTGTAGTCTAAATAACTATAATGTTTCAATGTTTAACAACTATTCTTGCTAAATTAGTTTTTGTTACTATTTCGGTACATAAATGGTACATAATATATTCGGTACATTGTTAATACATTTGGAACATTTTGGTGTAGTTGGCGTTAAAAATAACACCTATTTTACGATTATTATAAATTCACGATAATTAAATTAACCGAATAATTCTCATAATACACAGTAAAAAATTAATAAGTGTGGTTCTCGATAACTATAATATTTCAATGTTTAATAACTATTATTGCTAAATTGTTTTTAGTTACTATTTTGGTACCTATTCTGGGTTCAAATTAGGAAATAATTATAAATACCATTAAAAAAATAATAAGTGTGGTTGTAAATAACTATAATATTTCAATGTTTAATAACTATTATTGCTAAATTGTTTTTAGTTACTATTTTGGTACCTATTCTGGGTTAAAATTAGGTAATAATTGTTGTCTTCGTCGTCATTAAATGAACATAACAATACTCACACCACAGTAAAAAAATAATAAGTGTGATTGTAAATAACTATAATATTTCAATGTTTAATAACTATTCTTGCTAAATTGTTTTTAGTTACTATTTTGGTACCTATTCTGGGTTAAAATTAGGTAATAATTGTTGTCTTCGTCGTCATTAAATGAACATAACAATACTCACACCACAGTAAAAAAATAATAAGTGTGATTGTAAATAACTATAATATTTCAGTGTTTAATAACTAGTCTTGCTAAATTGTTTTTAGTTACTATTTTGGTACCTATTCTGGGTTAAAATTAGGAAATAATTGTTGTCTTCGTCGTCATTAAATAAACATAACAATACTCTACCACAGTAAAAAAATAATAAGTATGGTTCTAAATAACTATAATGTTTTAATGTTTAACAACTATTCTTGCTTAATTATTTTTTGTTACTATTTTGGTACATATTCTGGGTTAAAATTATGTAATAATTTTTATCTTCGTCGCCATTAATGAACAGAACAATTCTCATATCACAGTAAAAATAGAATAAGTGTGATTGTAAATAACTATAATATTTCAATGTTTAATAACTATTCTTGCTAAATTGTTTTTAGTTACTATTTTGGTACCTATTCTGGGTTAAAATTAGGTAATAATTGTTGACTTCGTCGTCATTAAATGAACATAACAATACTCATACCACAGTAAAAAAATAATAAGTGTGGTTCTAAATAGCTATAGTGTTTCAATGTTTAACAACTATTCTTGCTAAATTGTTTTTAGTTACTATTTTGGTACCTATTCTCGGTTAAAATTAGATAATAATTTTTTCTTCGTCGTCATAATTTCAACGTCTAGTACATAAAAATGTATTGATATGCCTTTTTCTGAATAAAACATAAGCGACCATACTATGATATAAATAGTTGAATTTGTAATAGAAATTGCTATCTTATGCAAGGTGTACATTTTTTACGGGCCATATAAAAAATAAAGTTGATGGTGGTTTCTTCGAAACGAAACGTTGTACTGAAAACTTGTAAATGCTGTCTTATAGAGCTAAAAAAGTAGCAATGAGAAAGTGCCTTGGGTTTTCTTATACCTTTTTTAAGTTACGTCAGAAATAAATAAAAACGAAATCGCAAGATTTCGAATTTTGTCGAATATCTCCGGAAGTAAGCGGAAATATCTTATTTTCTCAACAGAGCATTACTGACCACAAAATTGCACCAACTTCATTGAAATTTAACCGCCTTTGTAACTTTTACGGTTTCCGAGATCATCATGCTGTTGATCCTTATCTTGGACGCCCTGTATATTTATAATAAATTATTATATTACTATGCTTTTACCACTTTTATTTTTCTTTAAAATTTACTACTAGTTTCGACTTTTTGCGATCATTTTCAAGTGACAATTTATTAAAGTCGAAACTAGTAGTGAATTTTTAAGAAAATTAAAACTGGGAAAGACATAGTAATATAATAATTTATTATGAATTTAACATTAATATAAAATTTGAGTATTAATCAAATTAAAATTTGAGCATTCGTTAAATTTTAAAGTTATGCATTAGATTTTTAGATTTAAAATTTGGGCATTACGTATCTTCAGAAGTGAATATAAAAATTGATGTAAAATGATAGATATATGCAACTATCTCAGATAAACAATTTAGATTCACTAATGTGAAATCATAAACTGCAATGTTGTTTCAAATGTACATCTAATTAATATAAAATAATTATAAATAATATAAAATATAATTAATATAATAAATAATTAATATATTTTTATTAATCATAAAAATGTTATGAATTTCAATCTATTCGGTCAAAATCTAAAATTTGAACCAAAAACACGAAATTTAAAAATTTGCACAAAAACAAAGATGCACTCAACATTTTTTATAGGTGCATATTTTTTATGCAATGAAAATGAAATAAAACGAATTACCTGATGAATAAATTTACTACAGCCAATTTTTACAGATAATGTCACTAAGAAGTGCTATAACGTACCTACATAGTAAATTTGACTTGTTGGATTTTGCTTCATGTATTTTATCGATATTTGTTTCTTTATTATTGCATGACTGCTGAAACACTCTGGTGAAACAATTGATACTACTTTTTTTTTCTGAAAAAAGTATTAATATTTATAATTCCATTGTACAAATCATTAACATTTCAATTGCAAATACGACATTCAACTGACATTTTTCTGTTAAATTTGCATATACTTGCCATGCAACTCGTGCCAGATACGATTCACTTTAACGTCTGCGTATCTTGTATGAGCACGCCTCAAAAACATTGCAATAAACCAGGAGCGCCAACATAGAAACAACCTTTTCTGCATCTCATTCATAAAAATATTCTTACCTGCAGTGGGCTAAGCAGTAATTGGTATGCATAGCCAATACTTGACTTTTGGGAATAGACAGGACTGCGATTTGTGTATTCAATGTCTTCAAATTTTTCCAGATTTGATTATTTATTACATGAAATTTATAATTAATTTATGTGCAGTCGTGCTCACATAACTCTAGTACAAAAAATGACTTTAGTATATAAAATTGCTTTTGTAACCTAATTTCTTGCACTAGATTTATGTGAGCATGAGCCAAAGCGCAGATTTATAAGCATACAAAAATACAAAATAAGCGCTTAATAGCTTATAGCTATAATAATACCAAACATAAAATTCAAACACAAAGATATACATACATTCACGAGAAGTCCACCATCTAGGAATGAGAGATCCATAATCGACTATGTCCTAATAAACAAAAATAACTGGAGCAAAATAAAGGACATAATGGTATCAAGACGTGCAGAATTTGGAAGTGACCACCACTTGCTAAGAATGGACATGCAATGGAAACATAAACTAAGACCAGACAAAAGAAGAAAAAGTTCAAAGAAAAGAGAACGAAAAAGACTGGACATAGAAAGGGAATGGGAGGCATCTACAAATATTTTACTAGATGTTGCAAGGGAGTGGTGGAACAACAAAAATAGGAAATAGTGAAAGAGAAGATAAGATCTTACAAACTAAAAGAAACACATACACAAGAAAAATATCTGTATATATTTCAAAGAAAGTTCAAAGAAAAAGAGAAAGAAAAAAGACTGGACATATTAAGGGAATGGGAGGGGGGGGGGGGGCATTTAAAAATATTATACTGGATGCTGTAAGGGAGTGTGGTGAAACAACAAAAATAGGAAACAAAAAGGTAAAGAAAACAGAATGGCGGACAGAGGAACTAACGAACAAAATTAAAGACTAACAGGATAAATGGAGGAAATACTTGCAGACCAATAGAAGAGAGGACTATGAAGAATACAAAGAAAAAAGAAACGAAGTCAAACGACAAGTAAAACAAGCAATAGAACAATCATGGACTCAATTTGAAAAAACAATGAATGAGAAGTACAGAGAAAATCAAAAACTATTTTACAGAATATTAATACCACTAAAACAAAGAAAAAAGTACAACATGATGAATATAAAAGACAAATGAATATATATAAAATATAATATAAAATAAAAGACCTGTAAAAATGTCATAGATTTTAACAAGTTCAGTTAGAAATATGACGATTTTGACTATGGCAATAACGAATATGACCAAAATTTGTTTATTTATGTCTGTGTCAGTTAGCAATTTAACATATTTGGACATATAACTTTCGAAAACTTGCAACTGGAAATTTGGCAGACTTAAAATATTCAAATTTGTGGATTAGGGCATTGGCAATTAAAAATTCAAAATATTGATTCAGTGTAGGTCAGTTACAGTCGAAAATTTGAATGATTTTTTATATATAAAATAAAACATTTATATGTATTTAAACATTTATTGTATAAATTGTGGGAATTGAAAATTTGTCAGATCTTAACATTATAAAACTTTGGCATAAAAAATCGACAGATTCGAGTAATAAATTTGATAGATTTCAACAGCTACAGTTTAAAATCTCGCACATTTAAACAGAATCATTTAAAAAATTGTCACATTCGAGCTTTATAGACATTTTGAAAGTGCAGATTGAAAATATAGCAGATTTCGACAGTTGGAATTGAAAGTTTTGCTGATTTTCACAGCTGGTTCCAAAAATGTCATAGATTTTAACAAGTTCAGTTGGAAACATGACGATTTTAACAATGACGATAACGAATAATACAAAAATATGCTTGTGACATTATTGACATTATCTATTAAAAATTTGACATATTTGAGCACAATTAATTCGAAATATTGCAACTTAAAGTTTGGTAGATTTAATAATTCGCAAGCTTTATAATTTATACAATAATATATCTGCAAGCAGAAGTCTGCTTTATCAAACTACAAAGTATGAGTAGCCAAATTATTGCTTAAGGAACAAAATAATTTTCAATTTGATTACTATATTTGCAGAATTCGTATTCTTTCATGTTCGGAATATAAGCATGCCTGAATGAACAAATATAGAAAAGCCTCATTAGGAAGAGAAACTGCTAAAAGAGATAAATGCAATGATCAGAACTGTATTAGGAACTGCAAACTTTGATATAAAAAAATCTACAGATTTGAGTAATAAATTTTAAAGATTTCAACAACTAGAGTTTAAAATCTGGTACATTTATACAGAATCATTAAAAAAATTGTCTCATTCGAGCCGTTTCCATTAGCTTTATAGACATTTTGAGAGTGCGGTTTGAAAATATAGCAGATATCGACAGTTGAAATTGAAAGTTTTAGTGATTTTCGCAGCTGGTTTTAAAAATGTCATGGATTTTAACAAGGTCAGTTGGAAATATGACGATTTGGACAATGGCGATAACGAATATGACCAAAATTTGTTTATTTTTGTTTGTGTCAGTTAGAAATTTAACATATTTGGACATATAACTTTCGAAAATTGTGGAAATTCGACAGTGGAAATTCGACAGACTTAAAATATGCAAATTTGTGGATTTGGACATTGGCAATTAAAAATTCAAAATATTGAGTCTGTTCCAATTAAAAATGCAGGTTGTTGTATTTTAAAAATAGGCAGAATTTCACATTTTCTTGGAAACCTAAAACAATGACAGATTTTGATAGATCAGTTACAGTTGGAAAATTTAACTGATTCTGGTATTTTCAATAAAACATTTGAACAATTTGGACAGAGGAATGGAAAATTTTCAGGTACAACAGGTAGAAATCATAGAGGAAGACCAAGTAAAGAGTGGAATAACACAATAAGAGAAGACGCGAGGAGAAAAGGGAGTTCCTGGGAAGAGCTGAAGGAACGGACAAAAGATAGGAAGAAGTGGAGAGAGTACTATCGAACAGAATAAATATAAATGTAAATACTATGATGTAAAAGAAACCTTACACCGAAATGTAGAAAAGTGGCTGATTAAATAAATAAATAAAAATAAAACAAACTTTTTAAAATGTGTGTAGGAAACTGCGTGTACCAATGAAACAAATAAAAAAATAATATGAACATTATTTACAACATGTCCGGTTTAAAACATAAGAAACCTATTTATAATTATTAACAATGAAATTTAAATTGAAAGTTATATAAATTACATTTTAGATAATTGGAAAGTTGGTTTTTCAATTATCGCGTGTTTAATTTAAATGAAACTTCTTTAATTTTACCATGAAGATTTTGTTGAATAAATAGCAAAGCGGCGTTCCATACATGTTGCATTTTAAATTGCTGTCATTGTGACACAATGATTAACCCCATATAGCATGATAAAAAAACTCTTTGTATACATGTAAGTCATATGACTTATCGGTCGGTATCCAAGAATCATCGAGTTTCCGTTCCGTCTTAATTAGAACTGCATACAAAAACTGATCGACGACTCGTTGGCCTTCATCATAGTTCATAAAATTATATCATAGGGTATCGAACTTGAACTTTACAGCAGCATGGTGTGGATATCAAAGGCTAAAGACTAAACCGGCGAACGTTTCATCACGCTAGTGTACCACTCAATTTAAAATGTAGCAAATTATTACTGTTGTAATAATAAAGTGCGATACCAACAAAGTTCAACGTGTATTATGAATTTACATATTTTACAATGTATCCACCAAGGAAAATCCTCCAGTGTCAATAACTATGTTTTGCATTTTACCACCAAATTTGTACTTCGTTTCCAGTAATGGTTAAAAATTATTCACATCGGAAAAATCAGGTTTATCCCAAGTCTATTGTAAACGTTCATTGCTTCCACATTCAAGGTCGTGCCGTGAAGAACGCTACGCTTGGTTTAGTTGTAATTTTTATACTACTCTCAGATAAAATACAGTATAAAGTATTTCCATGTACTTAAAACTGAACTTAATAACAGTTCCTTGGCTAATACTCTAATTGCAGGACGTTTCAAATTCTAGCCAACACCAATCTTTGAACACACATATTACAGAATATACACTGCGGTATCTAACGGTTGTAATTAGTGCTCCTCGTTGCCGTAATAACGGATAATTTTCATAACTACAGACACCACACGAATTCATGCGGAATATGAGTGCACGTCAAGTGTATATCCCGGATATAATATCAACCAGAGCAGCAACCGCAGACGACAAAATTTATGCAATTATACGTTTTGTCGAGGAAAATGATTCCTTGCCCCGAACCAGTAAAAATCTTACCTTCTGTTGAAAGTTCAATTTATTTGGCATATTTTATTACTCCATATACAGGGTGTCCAAGATAAGGATCAACAGCATGGGGATCTCGGAAACCGTAAAATTTACAAAGGCGGTTAAATTAGAAAAAAAGTTGCGCAATTTAATGGTCAGTAATATTCTGTTGAGAAAACCACAAAATTCCGCTTACTTCCGGAGATATTCGACAAAATCCGAAATTTTGCGATACCGTTTTTACGTTTTGCAAAAGTTATTTGAAAAGGCATAAAAAAACAAATGGCGCTTTCTCATTGCCTCATTTTTAGCCCTACAAGATAGCGTTAATAAATTTTCAGTACGTCTCGTTTCGAAGAAATCATCATCAATTTTATATTTTATATGGCCCTGTAAATAAAGTACATCCTGTATTAAATAGCATTTCCTATTACGAAATCGACGATTTATATCACAGTATGATTTTAGAAAAAAGCTTGTTAACATTTCGAACATTTTGGTGTAGTAGGCGTTGAAATGAGCAACGAAGACAAAATGTATCGTCTAATTTTATGATTTTAAGACATTTAAATGAACAGAACAATTATTCTCATAATGCCACAGTACAAAAATAATAAGTGTGGTACTGAATAACTATAATGGTTCCATGTTTAACTACTATTCGTGCAAAATTGTTTTTAATTACTATTTTAGTATACTATTTATGATTTCAGAAAAAAAGCTTGTTAACATTTCGAACACTTTGGTGTAGTAGGCGTCGAAATGAGCAACGAAGACAAAATGTATTATCTAATTTTATGATTTTAAGACATTTAAATGAACAGAACAATTATTCTCATGATGCCACAGTACAAAAATAATAAGTGTGGTACTAAATAACTACTAATATGTTTAACCACTATTCGTGCTAAATTGTTTTTAATTACTATTTTAGTACCTATTCCGGGTTAAAATTTATTAATAATTATTGCCTTCATCGGAATTAAATGAACAGAACAATTCTCATATTACAGTAAACAAATAAAAAGTGTAGTTCTAAATAACTGTAATGTTTCACTGTTTAACAACTATTCTTGCTAAATTAGTTTTTGTTACTACCTCGGTACATATTCTGGGTTAAAATTATGTAATAATTTTTGTCCTTGTCGCCATTAAAAAAAAACAGAACAATTCTCATATCACAGTAAACAAATAATAAGTGTGGTCCTAAATAGCTATAATGTTTCAATGTTTAACAACCATCATTTTAACGCCTAATACAAGATAATGTTCAAATTGTAGAAACAAGCTTTTTTTGAATAAAACATTAGAAACCATTTTATTTTTTTTAATCAGCCAACTTTATATCTTTCGGTGTAAGGCTTTCTTTTACATCATAGTATTTACATTTACATTTATTCTGTCCGATAGTGTTCCCTTCACTTCTTCCTATTTTTTGTCCAGTCCTTTAGCTCTTCCCAGGAACTCCCTTTTCTCCTCGCCTCTTCTCTTATTGTGTTATTCCACCCCTTTCTTGGTCTTCCTCTATGATTTCTCCCTCTTGCCTCATATACTCTCTCGGTAATTCTTTCCTCGTTCATTCTGCAGATATGTCCAAACCATCTCATCTGTCCTTCTTTTATTTTATCATTGATTGGTGTTATCTTTAGGTTATTTCTGTATGTCTCGTTTCTTATTCTGTCCCTTCTGGTCTTATTTTCAATTTTTCTGAGAAATCTCATTTCCATCGCGTTAATCCTATTTATTTTTCTTTCCTGTCATAGTCCACGATTCGCTGCTATACGTTAGCGTTGGTCTTATTACTTTTTTGACGATTTCTATTTTTGTGTTGCTTGCTATTTCTTTCCTGTTGAAAAATGTATTTTTCAGCATATTAAACATCTTTCCTGTGTTGCTTACTTTGTCGTCTATTTCTTTTTCTATTATTCCGTGACTCTCTATTATAGTCCCTAGATATCTGTAGTGTTCAACTTGTTCTAACTTCTTTCCTTGTAACTTTATTTCGTGTTTTCCTTCTCCTAAGTATCATGGTCTTCGTTTTGTCTAGGTTTATCTTCATGTTAATTTCCGTTAGTTCTGTGTGCAATATTTCTATGTTGTGTTAGAGGTCTTCCTCTGTTTCTGCAATTATTGCCATATCGTCAGCGAATAATAACTCTGCTAGCCGTATTCTTTCAATTTTCCAGAATCCGATCTGTAGTGGCCTCATTTTTTTTTCTTTTTTCATTGCCTTGTCGAGTACTATTGTAGTCTTTTAGTCTTTTTTTGTGGCGAATGTTCTTCATTCTTCATTGTTTGTTCTTACTTTGTTTTTGTTTTCGCTATACATGTTTTTCATTACATTTTTTATTGCCTTTTCCGCTCCTCTCTCTTCTAGTTCTTTCCAAATGTCCTCTCTGTTAATCCTGTCGAATGCCTTTTCCTGGTTCACAAAGCAAATGAGGATTTTTCTGTTCATTTTAATTAGTTTCTCGCTTATTTGTCCTAATATGAAGTTCTGGTCTTAAGTGCCACCCCTTCTTCTGAACCCCCCCCCCCCCCGATTATCTACTATTGTTTCTTCTAGTTAGTTTCTTAGCCTTATTTGTAAGATTCTTGTCAGGATCTTGCTCAGTATGCTTGTTAATGTAATTCCTCGGTAATTTGTGCAGTTTATTTTGTCTCCTTGTTTATAAATAGGGAGTATTATTCCCGTGTTCCATTCTCTTGGTGTTTTTTCGTTCTAATTATTTCATTCAGTAGTTTTGTTCATTGTGTTATTCCTTCCTCTCCCATGTACTTCAGCATTTGTGCTGTTTCTTCGTCTACTCCTTGGGCCTTTCCGTTTTTTAGTTTTCTTATTGCTTCTTTTACTTCCGTTTCTTTTATCTTCTCCATCTTCACCTTATTCAACTTATCTTGTTTCTCTTCCTTACCTTCTTGTGGTTCGTTCTCTTCTGTTTCCTCTTTGGTAAGCTGTTCGAAATATTGTCTCCATCTTTCCTCGATTTTATCTTCGTTTGTAATTATTCTTCCGTCTTTGTCTTTTATATTCATCATGTGGTGCTCTTTTCTTTGTTTTAGTTGTTTTAATGTTCCGTAAAATAGTTTTTGATATTCTCTGTAGTTTTCATTCATTGTTTTTCCAAATTGTGTCCATGATTTTTGTTTTGCTTGTTTCACGTGTTGCTTGACTTCGTTTCTTTTTTCTTTGTATTATTCATATTCCTCTCTTCTATTGGTCTGCAAGTATTTCCTCCATTTATCCCTTTTGTCTTTAATTTTGTTCTTTAGTTCCTTTGTCCACCATTCTGTTTTCTTCACCTTTTTGTTTCCTATTTTTGTTGTTTCACCACACTCCCTTGCAGCATCCCGTATAATATTTTTAAATGCCCCCCCCCCCCCTCCCCCATTCCCTTAATATGTCCAGTCTTTTTTCTTTCTCTTTTTCTTTGAACTTTCTTTGTAATATATACCGATATTTTTCTTGTGTTTGTGTTTCTTTTAGTTTGTAAGATCTTATCTTCTTTCTCACTTTTTTTCTTCTCTTGTCTGGTCTTAGTTTATGTTTCCATTGCATGTCCATTCTTAGCAAGTGGTGGTCACTTCCGATTTTTGCTTGTCTTGATACCTGTATGTCCTTTATTTTGCTCCAGTTATTTTTGTTTATTAGGACGTAATCAATTATGGATCTCTCATTTCTAGATGGTTGAGTTCTCGTAAATTTATGTATATCTTTGTGTTTTAATTTTGTGTTTGCTATTATTATGTTGTTTTCTACGCATAATTGAATTATTCTTTCACCATTATTGTTTCTGGTATATTCTCATTCTTTTCCCTGGATTTCATTTAGTGCTACGTTCTGATTTCCAACTCTTCCATTTAGGTCTCCCATTATTATGTTTTCAGTTCCCTCATCTATTTCTATTTCTAGGTTATCGTAGTATTTATCTTTTTCCTCTTTCCTTGCGTCTTCGTTTACTCTATATGCTATAATTAATGTCCATGTCTCGTCTTCCGTCAAGTTTATTTCTATAGTCACCATCCTCTCGTTTATATGTATTTCCTTTATCATGTCTTTTATTCTTTCCGGTGCTATTATTATTCCTATTATTAGAAACCATACTGTGATATAAATAGTTGAATTCGTAATAGGAAATGCTATCTAATACAGTACATTTTTTACAGGCCATATAAAACAATAAAATTGATGAAAGATTTTCTAACCGAAACGTTGTACTGAAAATTTGTAAACGCTGTCGTCTTATAGAGTTAAAAATGTGGCAATGAGAAAGTTTGGTATTTTTATACCTTTTCAAATAACTACAGAAAAAAATAAAAACGAAATCGCAAGATATCGGAATTTCTCGATTATTTCCGGAAGTAAGCGAAAATTTCTGTGTTTCTAAAAAGAATATGGCTGACCACTAAATTGCGCACCTTTTTTTCTATATTAACACCCTTTTAACTTTTACGGTTTCCGAGATCCCCATGATGTTGATCCTTATCTTGGACACTCTGTATAGTGACCACCATAAAGTCGCCATCATATGGTAAACCTTTTTTATTATTGATTTTCCAAAAAACTGTTTTACGGCATTAATTTGTGCTTGTCAAAAACCTTATTAGACCCTATCAGATACACCAAGCGATTTTTAGTTATCTAGAAAATCTGGTTTTTCAAAAACCTGAATTTCGAAATACTGCTAATTTTTGAAATCACGCAAGATATCAATAAGCTTTTCTTATTGCGCATTTGTTTTAGGTTACTAAATCATTTCAAGTTTTTTTTTAAGTGACAGAAAATAAACATTTAAAAACAAGATTTTTAAGGTTTTTCTCATATTTTGAAGATTTACTTATCAAAACTAAATTTTATATTTCCATTTTAGGTTTGATAAAAACTTTAAAAATGTGTCATTCGAGAAAACACTGCGGAATATTATTTATTTCGTTAGAATTTTTATTAGTTACCTAAATGTTATATCACTGCACACTTTCTACGTTTTTGATGCTTTTCAAAAACGTGAATTTCGAAATATTCCTAATTTTTGGAAATCACGCAAGATATCAATGAGATTTTTTTATAGCGTATTTGTTTAATCTTACTGAATCATTTCAAGGTTTTTTTTAAGTGACACGAAACAAACATTTAAAAAAAAATAGATTTTTAAGGTTTTTCTCATATTTTGAAGATTCACTTACCAAAGCTAAATTTTATATTTCCATTTTAATTTTGATAAAAACTTTAAAAATGTGTCATTAGAAAAAATAATGCGGAATAATATTTATTTCTTTACAATTTTTATTATTTACCTAAATGTTATATCACTGCACACTTTCTGCGTTTTTGATGTTTTTCAAAATCAGGAATTTCGAAATATTGCTAATTTTTCATCAATGAGATTTTTTTATTGCGTATTTGTTTTATGTTACTGAATTTTTTACTTATGTTACTGGTTTTTTTTTTAAGTGACACGAAACAAACATTTATAAAAATAAGATTTTTAAGGTTTTTCTCATATTTTAAAGATTCACTTACCAAAACTAAATTTTATATTTCCATTTTACGTTCGATAATTTTTTTAAAAATGTGTCATTAGAAAAAACAATGCGGAATATTATTTATTTCTTTAGAGTTTTTATTATTTACATAAATGTTATATCACTGCACCCTTTCTACGTTTTTAATGTAAGGTGTTTTTTAAGAGAAATATTTTTAGATGATAATTAATAATTATTTAAATAGCTTCTAAATATATGAATTTACTCCTATTAATGTTTTTGTTCTAGAAAATTGCCGTATTGACCTTTTATAGAGGTCTAAATAAGGAGAATTAATATTTAATAAATATCGAGTTTTTATGATAAAAACAATTCCTGATGATCAGGAGTGGATATTTAAATTATTCAGTAATCTAAAATTAACACGTAAAAAAATATCATTGATGGGTTAGGTTAGGTTAGGTTAGGCGTCATTTTCGAAAATTAGCACTTTATCGATTTTCATCATTTTGAAAAACGAGATTTTCTAGGTAAGCAAAAATCACTCGGTACATCTGATAGAGGCTAATAAGGTTTTTAGACCAGCACAAATTAATGCCGTCAAAGAGTTTTTTGAACAACCAATAATAAAAAGTTATGTTATAGTGACCCCTACACCCATTTGGGTATTCAAAAGGATTTCCGATTATATACAGAGTGATTCACTGGAAAATGCGCATACAGTAATGGTAGATGCGGCACACCGAGCGTATTCTAAATAAACTATATTTTATGGGTCTATCGTCCTTTATAACCAATATACAGGGTGATGCATTAATATTGCCCATTTTGTCAATTAACCATTACTTACGAACCACCCTATTATTTTTTGTAATATTTGGTACGTATGTTTTTTGTCCGCTTCAGTGTCAATTAACATAATAAATGAAAATCTATTTCTAGGTCGGGCCTTTAAAAAATTAAAAAGTAGGTTTCAACTTGAAACAACACCCTGCATATCAATATTTTAAAATTTTGTTTGCATATTTGGAAAGAGCAGAAAACATTAAGTAACACTAATTAAGTAACACTAAGTAAAAATTAAGTAAAAATTAAGTAACATATATTTGGTACTTCCGCATACAACTTTGTTACTTATTAACTCGAGTCAAATCGAGATGTTTCGATAATAAGGTGGCACAAAATTAAAAATAACTAAATTTCCTTTCCTAAATGATCATTTTTCAGCTTTAATCAATAAAATCATCAACTATTTCACATTCTCTTAATTTCTGAATCCTAACCTTAATGTAAAACGAGAGGACAGGTCCGTATTTGGGTAAAAATATTATTTTCAATGAACTTTGAAACACTCTATATATGTAAATAAATGATTATAAAATTTGATCATTGCGCTACATTTAAAAAAATAAAAATAAAAATGCCTATTCCGGGAAAAGCACAACTTTATTTTAAATTACAATAACGTTGCAAAAAATCTACATTTTAAAGCTTAAACATAACAGAAATTTTAAAACAAATAGAATTTTCTTTATCCGCGTCTAATTATGTTTTTCAGCTAGACCATGATAATTTCTCGACTCTACATTCACAGTTTTGAATCCTCTAATTAATATTCCTTTGCGATTTTTCTCTAAAATTAATAAGGGAACTAATAATTACACATTTAATTTTACATGTTAAATTCCTATGTTCGCCCCTTATTCCAGACACTCGGTATACACAGTTTTATTTTGCTCAGTTTTCAAATTTTTCTCGAAAATTAAATCAATATTAGGAAAAACAGCTTGGTACTTTTCATGGTAATTTACCTCTGAACATGTATACGAAATTTAAAGCAAAGCCGTTCAGAAATAATGGCAATTTGTTGGAATTACGAAAACGCTACATTTTGGGCGACTGCGAAAACACCCTTAAAGGTGTTCCGTAAATTTTGATATCGAGTCAGCAAAGGAAACCGATGGAAACCAAACAAAACAAGTTTATTTAAACATGTGGGCCTAGATGGCGCTCGATATCCGAATTTTCGGAGCATATTTAGCAATATTAGGTCAGTTTTTTACCTAATATTTTAATGTTAATAATGTTCATGGCTCGGTGAGAAAATTAATACAAAAATAACTCGTAAATTGTATTGAATCTGGTACCCTGTATAAATATTATTACATTATAATTATTATTATAATATCCGAATTTTCGGAGCATCTTCAGCAATATTAGGTCAGTTTTTTACAAAATATTTTAGTGTTAATAATGTTCATGGCTCTGTGAGAAAATTAATACAAATAACTCGTGAATTGTATTGAATCTGGTACCCTGTAGAAATATTATTACATTCACCAGATTGAATACAATTCAGGAGTTATTTGTATTAATTTTTAATTAATGAGCCATTAATGAGCCATGAACATTATATACATTAAAATATTAGGTAAAAAGAAAACTGACGCCCATTTTTTGTCCCGTAGACGTAAAAAGTCGATTCCGATAGAAAATTTTGTGCTGATTTCAGAAACGCCAAAATATTGTTTCTAGCACTTCCGGTTTTTGTGATATTTCAATTTTTGAAAAATGTGTAACAATCTTTTTCGGGATGCAAGACCGATTCCGATTATTTTATATGGCAATAGTGGATTCAAATTTCAGTTTGAGTCCAATTTTTAACCTCTCATTAACTGAGAACGTGTTTTTGTAAGTAAGTAGTGAAAAAATATGTAATTTAAAAAAAAATGACCTACAACATCATATTTTTGTAAGTAAATAGTGAAAAAAAAACATGTAAAAAATCTTTAAAAAAATAAGGTACAACATAATTTGTTCGTATATTTTGTACATATGCATAGTAAATACTTTCCGAAAAATGCATTTGAATTAAAGGGACAACACATTCGTAAAAATTTGTCGACTAGTGTAATTTGTAAATTTGAGCTTCCAACATTATTTTTAATGGACGCGTTTGGTCTACTCAGGGACTAGAGCTCAATTTTAGACTCATAGGAGTTTATAGTAATAAACCATACAAATGATAGTTTATTTTCCTGTTAAGAGCATAATAAGGCGTTTATGACCCGCCGTGTCAAGACCATTCCAAAAGCTATGGCTACAACACTTTTAAGAGGGCCATAAACAAGGTGCATACAACATGTTATGTATTGACCAGAATACTATGAATCAAACGTAAATATTTTATTTTTATAAATTTTTGCAGTTCCCAGATTCATTGTTCGTCACACATCCACAAAGTTTTGAAAATCGGGTTGAAAAATCGACAAAGTTTCGAAAATCGGGTGGAAAAATGAGGGCTGTAATATATATTAGGGTCATAAAGTAATTTTAACATCTTTAAATGAAGTAAAGTTAATAGTGAATAATAACACAATAATTGTGTTATTTATTTCTTGAATAATATTTTTTTATTAGCAAGTTCATGATTTTAGTTGCGACGTTAAAAACATTCAAAAAAATTAATTATTTGCAGACATTTTCATCGATAATTAACTCTTAGCTGTAATATATGCAGCATACAATTAATCTTTTAATGATGTTAACTGCAATATTTGCATCTAAACTGATTCGCTGCCGACCAATAATGATAATTGTGTCTATTTACAATGGGAATATAACTCATACCTAAAACAGTGACGTCATAACAATGCGGTTTCTATAGTTACGCATGCATTAATAACTGATAATGCTGAAAATACAACTAGTTGTATTTTCACGATAATACCGCGAACAAATGTCGGCCGCTGTCACAATTTCGAGTCCCACACAGAGATTGCAGCGGCGACGACGACATACGAAAGATTAATTATATGCCACGACGATATCCGATCCGATCGTCTTATGTATCGGTTGAATACATAATGTAACTTTGACATCGATTTCATTTGTTTGTACTTTACAAAATCTGAAATAAAGAATATTATTATTATTATTATTAATAATTTGCAAATAATGGGCACGATTCGTCCACTCACAAACAATTTCTAGTCGGCCGCTAATAAAAACATAACCCGAAATGTCAGTGTGTCACTAGTACAAGTACGTATATAATTGTGGTTTGCTGTTTGAAAGATGAAGTGATCTAAATTAATATAGGTATTTAGCTTCTTGTTTATTCTGCTTTACTAGATAACTCAATCAATTCATTATATTCCCTTCCTAAATATAATTCGTAGTGTTCTCAAAACTCGATAATGATTTTAAAAATACAACTCATTTCAACCCCAATCTTTGGAAAATTTTCGTCGTTGGGGTTGAAATTCGTAGTAATTATAAAATCATTGTCGATAATGACAACACCACTTGTTATATTACCCCCTGGTAATTACATTATGATTGGTGTTTAAACGGTATTCATATGATCGGGCCTATGTGAAACGGACTTTAACATCAGACAATATTCACACCGCTTTTATCAGAGCAGAAAATGAGTCGTCTTTATTTTATAATTATTGTAAGTGGATGATAATAAGCGTCGGCGGATACAATTATATTCCCATATTTTAAAACAATGAGTGCGGGTGTGTGAATATATAATATCTAATGAATAGTAATTGTAATATAGAATAGTATGTAGTAATATAGACGACTTGCTACATATTTAAAATTGACGTTATGTGCGTTAATCAATAAGAGATGTTGTTTTGGTAATAATATATTTAAAAAAACTTGTGTAGTTACATTCGAGTGATATTCCAGACATTTTTTTTTGCCTATAACTGCAAAATTTCGATATAAAAAAATACAATTTGTTTGACATTTTTCAATATTCCCCAATTTTGTTGGTTGTGTTTTGGAAATAACTGAATTCCCCAATGGAACTTGCAACTTGCAATAATTATTGTTTTCAATTAGAAGTTATATTTTAAATAACATTGTTGCCAGATGTAAATTTTAATTATTAAAGATGAAAATGTAACCGCAGGAAAGAAAATGAAAAATAATGCATTGAAAAACATTTAATTAGTTCAATCGAATATGCAGTAAAAAATGATATCTTTAATAGCTAGCAGTGAAAAAAAAATGATAACTCTGACAATGTGGTAGGAAGTAAATGTCTAATAATAATGATAATAATAAAAATAATAATAATAATCCCTACTACTCCTCCACATCCAATAGACATCGACACAAAAAAAAGATTCAACTTCCATTGCATGACTGAATCAGTTTGTCCAACATGACAAAACGGAAACCCAGCCACTCGGTTCAAAACGGTCGTGAATGAAATATAGATATAAGCTTCCCTTTATAACTTTTACGATTTCTCATTATTTGTTGAGATTTCAACAGATTTCCCACTAATTATCATAATTTGTAGAGATTCTTCAATAATTTCGAGATAAAAAATACATTTTGTTTTACATTTTTCAATATTCCCCAATTTTGTTTCGGAAATAACTGAATTCCCCAATGGAACTTGCAATTTTTTTAGGTTAAGTTGTTTTCAATTTGAGGTTATATTTTTTAAATAGCATTGTTGCCAGATGTAAAGTTTTAATTATTAAAGATGAAAATATAACGGCAGGAAAGAAAATGAAAAATAATGCATTGAAAAACATTCAACTAGTGCAATCGAATATGCAGTAAAAAAAATGATATCTTTAAAAGCTAGTAGTGAAAAAAATGATAATTCTGACAATGTGGGAGGAAGTAAACGTCTAATAATAATAATAATAATAATAATAATAACAATCCCTACTATTCCTCCACATTCAATAGACATCGACACAAAAAATAAATTAACTTCCATTGCATGACTGAATCAGTTTGTCCAACATGACAAAAAGAAAATCCAGCCAACTCGGTTGAAAAACGGTCGTGAAAGAAATATAGATATAAGTTTCCCTTTATAATTTTCACGATTTCTCAATATTTTTTGAGATTTCTACAGATTTCCTAATAATTATCATAATTTGTGGAGATTCTTCAACAATTACGACATAAGAAAATACAATTTCTTTGACATTTTTCAATATTTCCCAAGATTTATTCAGATTTCCCTATAATATCAATAATTTCAGAGATTTTTGAATAATTCTCAAGATTTCCCAATAATTTTCGAGATTTCTAGAAATACCTCCATAATTCTAAAGATTTCAAGATCATAAAAATGAGAAATGATTAAAATGATTATTATTTCTTATTATTTTAAATTTGTCGATAATTTAAAAAAATATCAAAACAGCTCTAAATATTGTCTAATTTCGAGAGAATTTTCTGTCACATCCCTGATTTTTCAATTATTTTTTGATAAGATCTACAGATTTCACAATGAATATTATGATTTCTGAAGATAAAATAAATACAATAAATACAAAAATTTCACAAGAAAATACTGCTATTAAAAACTCCACTCTTTGAAGGTATTTTTGGAAACCCAGCCAACACGATTGAAAAACGGTCGTAAATGAAATGTAGATATAAGTTTCCCTTTATAATTTTCCCGATTTCTTATTATTTTTTGAGATTTCTACAGATTTCCCAATAATTATTATAATTTGTGGAGATTCATCAATAATTTCGAGATAAAAAAATACAATTTATTTAACAATTTTCAATATTTCCCAAGATTTACACAGATTTCCCAATAAATATCAATAATTTCAGAGATTTTTGAGTAATTCTCAAGATTTCCCAATAATTTCCCAGATTTCTAGAGATACCTCCATAATTCTTAAGATTTCAAGATTATAAAAACCAGAAATGATTAAAATGATTATTATTGCTCATTATTATTAATTTGTCGATAATTTAAAAAATATCAAAACAGCTCTAAATATTGTCAAATTTCGAGAGAAATTTCAGTAACTTCCCTGATTTTTCAGTTGTTTTTTGATAAGATCTACAGATTTCACAATAATTATTATGATTTCTGAAGATATTATATATAAATCCAAAGATTTCACAAGAAAAAACTGCTATTAAAAACTCCACTCTTTGAAGGTATTTTTGCAAAAAAAGGGACTGTAAAAATTCTTCAATAATTTCGAGATAAAAAAATACAATTTGTTTGACATTTTTCAAAATTTCCCAAGATTTACGCAGATTTCCCTATAAATATCAATAATTTCAGAAAGTTTTGAATAATTCTTAAGATTTCCCAATAATTTTCGAGATTTCTAGAGATATCACCATAATTCGTAAGATTTCAAGATCATAAAAATCAGAAATGATTAAAATGATTATTATTTCTTATTATTATTAAGTTCTTGAAAATTGAAAAAATATCAAAACAGCTCTAAATATTGTCTAATTTTGAGAGAATTTTCTGTCACATCCCTGATTTTTCAATTATTTTTTGATAAGATCTACAGATTTCACAATAATTATTATGATTTCTGAATATTAAATAAATACAATGAATACAAAAATTTCACAAGAAAATACTGCTATTAAAAACTCCACTCTTTGAAGGTATTTTTGGAAACCCAGCCAACTCGTTTGAAAAACGGCCGTGAATGAAATATAGATATGTTTGCCTTTATACTTATCACGATTTCTCGTATTTTTTTTGGATTTCTACAGATTTCCCAATGATTAGCATAATATGTGGAGATTCTTCAATAATTTCGAGATCAAAAAATTACAATTTGTTTGACATTTTTCTATATTTCCAAAGATTTACACAGATTTCCCAATAAATATTAATAATTTGAGAGATTTTTGAATAATTCCCAAGATTTCCCAATAATTTTCGAGATTTCTAGAGATACCTCCATAATTCTTAAGATTTCAAGATCATAAAAATCAGAAATAATTAAAATGATTATTATTTCTTATTATTATTAATGTGTCGATAATTTAAATAATATTAAAACAGCTCTAAATATTGTTTAATTTCGAGAGAATTTTCAGTCACTTCATAGATTTTTCAATAATTTTCTGATAAGATCCATAAATTTCGCAATAATTATTATGATTTTTGAAGATATTACAATAAATCCAAAGATTTCACAAGTAAAAACTGCTATGTAAAATGTCAATGACGTAGTAAGGTCCGTTTGTAAAATTCATCACGTGGCACTTATAATGTTGTGTCTTATTTTAATGGGTGGTTATTTGACCAATTCTATGTCGAAAGTTCATATGAACATATACCCCAAAATGCTTGATTTTCGATATACAAGGTGCCAAAGGTTTTATATTTATATGTTCTGTTTTTCGGTTTTTACAAAAGTCTCGAAATCAGTTATGTCAAAAATTGGTCGATGTACAGGGTGTTACTTAAAGTTATGTACTTATTTAAATGGGTGGTTATTTGACCAATTCTATGTCGAAAAGTTCATATGAACATATACCCCAAAATGCTTGGTTTTCGATATACAAGGTGCCAAAGGTTTTATATTTATATGTTCTGTTTTTCGGTTTTTACAAAACTCTCGAAATCAGTTTAACATTTACCTTTGGGTGCGTTATATCAAGTTAGCTATATTCTCCGTAGCTTAAGAAACGTTTGTTAGTTATTACGAATACGTATGTTTAACTACTGTTTTAAAACTTATATATTTTTAAAAGTACCTTCAAAAGTGGCAAAAATGGTAAATTATTAATGTCAAATTATTAAATTAAGTTAAGGCTTCAATGTAAGCCTTAACCTCATGCTGTATGTAATAGCTGCTAAGCCATTAGTTGAATACCTCAGGGTAGATGTCTAATTGATGTAGTGGAGATAATAAACTCAAAACTTATAGATTTAATAAAATAATCGGTTAGACTGTAGTATTAAGCACATAATTTCCTATAACTTGTACCTTTACATATTTTTTCTAAAGTCAATAATAACAGATCCATAGGCACCGAACCAAATAACAAAAAATATATTTTTTCGAGATATCTAGTAAGCCATGCAATATTTCCAAAGAACAAAAAGTTCATGAAATTGAACTCGTAAAACTGCAATTCTTTCCCCATTTAATCGTTCCTCTATCTCCGCTAGTTTCCAAGATCCCCATGCTAAACATCCGAAAAAACTCACCCTGTATATATATATTTTTTAAAGTACCTTCAAGAGTGGCAAAAATGGCAAATTATTCCAATTCCGAGATGGCTTGAAAATACAAAACATCCAATTTTTTTTCTGAAAACCCACAATAGAAATAGCTTTAAAATACGAATGGCTCACTGTTTGATATTTTGCTGTAAGACTCAGGGACGTTAACTTAATGCCAACAATGACTAGTTACCACTAGTTACAATGACGTTTTGCTAGAATTTATTAATCATACTGACAGTATTTGCCACGTGTGTTGACAATTGATGATAATGACAATTACAGATGCTTTTAGTTACTTTTATTCAATATGATTGGTACTGAGAGTTGGTACTACCTTCACTTACGATTGCTCTGATGATGATGACTGTTATTAGTCGATACATTGACAGTTGCTTTTGGTTAAATTGGTTTCAATTGTCTCATCGCCTCTGACTTAATGACAACAATTTATTGTTTCCTTAGTTACAATGACTCTTTGTACTTAACTGTTAATTATGGCATTCAGGAGTATTGCGCATAAAAAAATACACTAAGGTGTACGTTACTTGACAGCATCACATTCAAATGTCAGATGCATTTATGATATGAATGCATCTGATATTCGAATGTAATGCTGTCAAGTAACGTACACGTTAGTGTAACATTTTTTTTTATACGCATTACACCTAATTATCTACTACGTGCAGTGACAATTGATGATGATGGTAATAGTTACAGTCACGATAACGTTTTTCTATCATTTATTAAGTATACTGACATATCTGCTATGTGCGTTCATAATTGACGATAATGACAATAGTACTTGCTATAGAGTATAAATGAATTAACATTTGCTTTTAGTTATTTATGATATGAATGCATCTGACATTCGAATGTGATGCTGTCAAGTAACGTACACGTTACTGTAACTTTTTTTTATACGCAATACACCTGATTATGTGCAATGACAATTAATGATGATGGTGATCATCAGGTTAGTCACGATAACGTTTTGCTGTCATTTATTAACTATACTGACATTATCTGCTATGTGCGTTGACAATTGACGATGATGACAATAATAGTTTATATAGAGTATAAATGAATTCACATTGGCTATTAGTTACATTTATTTTACTATAATTGCCACTGACAATTGCTGCTACATTATTATCATCATTGCAATTGCTATTATGTTTATAATGTATATTGTGTTTTATTATATTACGCTATTGATAATTATTGCAGCTATTAGTAGGTACATCGACAGTTGTTATTAGTTGTATTGATTATTATTTCATTTTCTCTGATTTAATGACACGGTAAGAATTGCTGATTGCCATTAGTTAGAATGACTCTGTGGAATGGATTATTAACTATACTGACTTTATGTACCAAGTGTGACATCATTATCATCATCATAAGAATTGCTACTTGCCATTAGTTTGAATGACTCTGTGGAATAGTTTATAATTATACTGACTTTATGTACCAAGTGTGACATCATCATCATCATCATAAGAATTGCTGGTTGCCATTAGTTAGAATGACTCTGTGGAATGGATTATTAATTATACTGACTTTATGTAAAAAGTGTGACATCATCATCATCATCATGAGAATTGCTAGTTGCCATTAGTTAGAATGACTCTATGGAATGGATTATTAATTATACTGACTTTATGTACCAAGTGTGACATCATCATCATCGTCAAAAGAATTACTGGTTGTCATTAGTTAGAATGACTCTGTGGAATGTATTATTAATTATACTGACTTTATATACCAAGTGTGACATCATCATAATCATCGTAAGAATTGCTGGTTGCCACTAGTTAGAATGACTCTATGGAATGGATTATTAATAATACTGACTTTATGTACCAAGTGTGACATCATCATCATCGTCAAAAGAATTACTGGTTGTCATTAGTTATAATGACTCTGTGGAATGTATTATTAATTTTACTGACATTATGTACCAAGTGTGACATCATAATCATCGTAAGAATTGTAGGTTGCCACTAGTCAGAATGACTCTATGGAATGGATTATTAATGATACAGACTTTATGTACCAAGTGTGACATCATCATCATCATCATCATCATCATCATCATTATCATGATCGCTACCAAGACTCGTCACGACTCTTGTTAGTGATGATGATGAAGCCTAATGGTATTCAGAAAGTATTAAATTCAAGCATTATTATTCCTTTGTTATAATATCCAGAAGATGGCAAGACCTATATTATCAAGCCTTAAAATGAAAAATTATCACTTATTTGAGTCAAGGATGAAAATTTGTCAATGTCAATTGTCATTGTCGCAACTTCTTGTTAAACAATTGTAATTTTAGAAATTATAGGTATTAACAGTTTTGAGAATTCAGGTGAAATCGATATCAATATCTTCTTTATCTATATCTTTTCTTATTTTGAAATCTAGAGATCTGGTTAAATAGGCAATGTTATGCTGTTTTGTATGCGGGTTCAGATTATGTTGAAAAATTTTCAAAAGCCCGAGCAGTTTAGAAATGATTCTCAAAACTCCTATATTTCCATAATACTGGTATACAAGGTTTTGGACTGGAGCAACCAAATAGTGATTTTAAAGTAATTTGGTGAGCTGAATTCGAATCTGTAACTGATTTTTGTATCAGGTCAGGTTTGCGAGATATAAAATATCATTGTTTTCGTATGTTTTTAATAAAAAATCGTTAATTTATTGAAAAATAAACTTTCAAAAGTAAATGGCAGTGATTGAACATCGTTTGTATTTATCTGGGTCAGTTTCATGTACTAGAGTCTAGCAATAATCTCCCAGTATACATTTGTACCAAAATCCTTGATAATTTCTTTCAATTTTCATTAAATCTTGATGAACACGTTATCCTTGTTCATCACTCACCGCACCCTTTGTGGAAAAAAGTTCAAATGTGAAAGCAAAAATACACCTTCAGTGACATTTTTGCACCCAATTCACAATAATTTTTCAATAATTCAGTAACAAATTTATCTGCAGTCATCACTTTTCTTGTTTCCAAGGAAACCATCTACGATGCTTTTAAAAGATTGCCAGGCTGCAGATTCTTTCTCTGATAAACATTGTGAGAAATAATCATCATTCAATAACTTCCAGATCTGAGTACCAACAAATATGCCTTCTTTAATTTTAGCATATGAAATTGTAGGAATAACTGCTAACAAATGTTTAAAAGCAGCACCATTTTTATTCAGAGCCTTGACTAGTTTTTGGAAAGACCTAGTTTTATATGCAGTGGTGGATGTAGAACGTCATTTGGATCAATTAATGGTTTATTTGAAATGTTTTGTTTTCCAGGAGAATACTCTGTTCTTTGTGGCCAATCTGTTCTGGTGTTATGATGACTTGTTGCTCGACTATCCCATAAATAAAGGAAACAACATTTTTTTTAAACCTCCTTGCATGCCAGTTAATAATCCAACTTAGTTGGATTAGGTTTTAAAAAAAAAACATTTGGTTTAAATATAAATTTCCCACAATCGTGTTGTTATAGCGATTTACAGTCTCTGTTGATACATCTTGTAAGTTGAACATAACAATACTGTGGCTAGTCTCCAGTGAAACACAGTTCTGTCCGAGCTTATAACAGCTCTAATGCGGTAAGTAATAGTAATATTTTTCACCAACAGATGTGAGATGTTAAAATTACAGTTTGTACAATTATTAAACGTTTTCATACCTTTCATTTGATATTTTAGGAACCAAACATTCGCAACTCCTTTGATACGATTCTTCAATGTCTGTATTTATTTGAAAATCTTCTTCATTAGCCATTGTGAAAAATTAATACTGAAACTTCAAATTGTTTATTCGGTTTCTAACCACAGAACGTTTCTAACGAAATACATTCGAAACACTATGGATATACGATGTACACCATTTTGTCATAAAAGTAAAGATAATTAAATCAGAAACAAGTCAAATTTTTGCTGTCTTATTTGGTTTATGCGATTGTGCGAAAAAAGTTATACTCGACACGGTTGTAATTGCCTAACAGAATCTCGAAAATTGAAAAATCTCGACTTCGTCTCGATTTTTCTAACTTTTTCTCGATTCCGTTATAACGCACTTACCAACCTAATAGTATAATATACTATAAAACATAAAAATATAAATTGGAATAATGAATATTTCCCATATTTTTCATCTTGACATAGGTTGTTATACATCGTTAAAAAGAGGAAAAGAAAGTCTATTTAGACGTTTAAAAGTCAACTATTGTGGCCATTTAAAATAAGAAAGTTGCTATTAATATCTCCGAAACCACCATCTTGACATTTGTTTTGACTTGATTCTCAAGTTTGTGCGATCGAACGAAGTAACTTTCATTTTAAACTTTTTTCCGCATCTTTAATAGTTATGAATATATCGGAGTTGTTAGAAAATCGCGATTTTTAGTGCTTTCAGAATAACTTCTAAACTGCTCGGACTTTTAAAAATATTTCAACATAATCTGAACCAGCATATAAAACTGCAAAATATTGCATATTTAACCAGATCTCTAGCTTTAAAAATAAGAAATGCAATGCTACTCTATTTAGGATACAATGTATTAGCAACATTGGCAGTTTTGAAATAAGAGATTAGCGTTTTTGGTTCCGATATTTCTTGAATTCATGGAAATGCCCGTATCTGAAGAACATATATTATCAGTTGCGACGTTGCTTAAACCATGTATCATCTTCGTATATCTAATAATGTAGATACATTTAGCAAAATATTTGTTTCTTGTAAATCAAAATTATGCTTCTCTTGAATTAAAATAAAAAATGAATTAAAAAAGAGTTAATTTTCGCTGGATCATTAGGTTAGCGCACCAACCACTATAAGGTCAAAAACTTAATTAGGTCTTCAATTGTGAATTGATAGTTAATAGAAGCTGCAAAAAATAGTTAATATTTTCTTCTGAGAAAATACAAAACCGACTTTACACAGCATAGTTTTCAGAGGTTTCAATTAGAGGTAAGTACTCGTGCATCTATCCAATAGGTGGTCCTAAGAATGTTTTATGCTTTTGCTTTTAGTTTTCGTTTCTCTAGTTCCTTAACGTTTTATATTCAAAACTTATCATCAAAGCGCGGATTTATAAGCATTTCAAATTACAAAATAAGCGCTTAAAAATGCATAAAAATCTTGGAAAATAAACATATAAAATAGCATAAAGATTACATTAAGCACAAAAACGCAGAAAAGGCATGAAAAGGCATATTTTATTTTTTATGACAATACAGAAAAACAAAACAAAACATGATTATATTAACAAGAACGCACTCTATTTAGATAAAAGTAATATTTTAATAACATAGGTTTTGGTGATTAATATTAATAATAATAATAACTAATAACAAATAATGATTACTGCTCATTTTTAACTGAAGTAATAATTAAATGTTTTTCTAAATTTTCAACGGAAAATCCCATTCTCCTATCACGGAACACATTTTTTAAGTGTGAAAAGCTTCTATCCACATCCACACTTGTAATCGGTGCATATTTAAATTTGGGAACAATTGTAATATTTATCAGCAAATCTTCCACGAAATCTCCTTTTAAAATTGTTGATATTTTTTGTAACTCGCCAAACCCTTCATTTTTTGACAAAACTGCATCACATTTTTTTTAATAATCTCTCCTATAGATCCCCGTATATTTGAGACGTCGTTCCTAAAATCTTCAACTATTTGAACCGCATCTACCAAAGTTGTGTCCTTTGCTTGGAGTTTATCAATCGCTTTGCTTACGAAACTGTAGTTGGTTTTTAAGAATGCTAAATTTTGTACAACCATCCTATCTCTAAGAATTTTGTGGCATTCTTTAATTGCCTCTGACACATTTTCGGGAAACTCAAACACAAGCTCCTTAAATGAATCGAAATGGTCGGCATAATAGCAGGCAGCATCTAGCCACGTACCCCATCTAGTTATAACCGGTGCCGAAGGAAGAGGTACATTTGGCATTCTTTCCCTAAATATTTCAACCCTCAGTGGAGCTTTTAGGAAAATTTTCTTCCCGGTTTTTATCAAATCATTGACCAGGGGAAATTGCAGTCTAATCGTTTCAGCAACTCGAATAAAACCATGTGCCAAACAGGTGCAATGCATTAATTGCTCATAAAATACTTTTAAATTAGAATATGCCTTTAACATATATGCAGCGGTATCAGAAAGCATTAATAATATTTTATCATTTGGTACGGGATCTGGCAAAAAAAAAGTGTTAATCCATCGTGAACGAATTTGGCAACGGTATTGCCATTTGTTTTTTCTAACTGCTTGGAACTGAGTAAATATGCCTTGTTGGAGTCTTCGTTTAATATTCCAATCATTAAATGGGCGATGTACCTATCACATGAATTAGTAGTTTCATCTACACAGAACCGTATGTAATTGTTGCCAATTTTTTTCCTCGATACTGTGTTTATATACTTGCTCGACATAGTTTTTGCGAATGGTTGATTGGGCAGGAATATGTCTACCGTTGTATTTTTGTAAAAAAGATTTAAACATACTATTATCTAGTTTTTTTAACGGAATGTTAGAAGATACCATCGTATTGCATAAATCAAAGTAAAATTCCTTTTCATTCTGTGTAGAAGAACTCGCAAAATACTCGGAAATAGTTTGCTGGGTACTTAGGGTACTGCTTGCAGATTTGTGTTTTTTTTTAATTTTCCAGGTGAACTGTTGTTTTGATATGTTGTGTTATGTTAAATTTTTTTTCGCAGTTAATATACAACATAATACATGCTTGTGTCTATGCCAATAGCAATACAAAATAAAACTTACCGGTTTGATACAAGCCCTGCACATTAATTTGCCGTTCTCATATTTTAATTCAGAATATCCACGTATCCATTCATCGACGGAAGGTTTTACTTTCGGCATTTTATACAAGAAAACTTATAAACACGTAATACACACAAGGCACAAGCACAACGCATTGAAGATTGAGATAAATTGGACTGAATTGATAGCACACTTGCCCCAGATGCGTTCTGTGCACGTAAAATAGGGTAATCCCTGAAATAATCAAGCTTTGTTTACCAAATATCACGTACGCTCGCTCGCTTTGTTCATGATTTTGTGATAACCAAGCACTCTAGACGTAACGGAGTAATATTAATACTGAATTCTCATTACAATAATGTGCAACAAAATATATTCGTAGCTAATATAAATAATATGCTGTAAACTTGAGAAATTAGCAAATAAGCACAAAAAATAAGGAAAATGCACAAAAAATGCATTAGAGCAATTATAAGCTTAAAAACTGAAAATATTCATAAAAGCACAAACAAATATTTGTCACGTTACTTCATTTGCTGAAATTCGTATAGATGTGAGGTCATTTTGGTCTGCTATTAAAACTGATGTGCATAATTCCTAGATATCAGCGCCTTGCTCATATACCAGATGGATATATTCTTGAAAGGGATGTTCAGGAAGGTTGAGGGTTAGTGATTTAAGTCCTGTTTATGTTCTATTCTTCTTAAGGAAATCTTCTATAGTACCTGCATATATTTATTATTAATTATAATTACCCAGACCTATTAAATTTTGCAATATAAGCCCCCAAATAGGAATTCTTAAGTTGCAATTAAAGTCAATGTGGCGACAAGGTGTAAGTTATTATGAATTAAGTTATATAATTTATTTTCCGTCGAGTCTTTCTATGCCTTAAAAGGAAGTGCACATTTCTAAAGAACTTTACCTTAGAATCACAACGTGATATTTAAAACATGAACATACGGTGTGTTATGAGTTACGACGAGATATAATCACCATGGAAGATTGATGTGGTTTTTTCAGTTGCCGGCGACTTGCGAAAAAAATGAGCGAGGAGGCAATGACCAGTGGCGCTAGAACGGCGGTTATTTATCCCCACCGGCACGCCAATGGATTCTGTCTTGAACGTGAACTTGATGCCATTTACCTCCGCCGTTGCCACGGCCATGAGACTGAAAGGCCGAGCCCCTCCTCGCCTTTCTAATGAGAGACCACAACTTCGAGCACGCTTATATGTCAACGCAGATTGAATAATTTTTAAATTCAATCAGCTGATTCGTGTTTTGACATTTGTTCCCACCACTGTCGCTGACATTTGGCATTTCATTGTTTTACCAGCGGATTCACATGTAAATATTTACCTCCGTCTACACAGATGACGCAATGTATCTCATTGTATTCTTCTCGCCACATATTTAGAAGCGCGCAGATGTTCGATAATTGGTGATTAGTAAAAATTATATAAGCATGATTTCAAATTGTTAATATTTTATATGAATGTAACGTAATAAACAATATCCTTTCATTTTGTTGCGGACATGTGATAATTCTAGTTTTGTAAGTGTTTGCAGACAATGTTTTTTTTTGTTGCCATGCCAATAATGTAACGCCTCTTGGCGTATGTGAGTTGGGTTTGCTTTACATGAAAACCGTGGAATAATATTCGAACATAATTAGTTCCTACACAGCTCTACAAACATTTAGAATTCCAGCTGCTGTTAATGATTTTTGGTAGGTAGATAATTAAAATGAAGCGATAAATAAGTTTTTTTTCCTATTAGAAGATTGAATCCACAATCAGCAAGAAAGCAGTGAGAAGTGGTAACTCCACCACCGTTGGCGTACAATTTATGGCCAGCGGTTGAGGAGTTCCTCATTCTCGCAGTGTTTCTAAAAAAAATCATCAAGGGATCACAAGCTTCCTCAAGTTCAAACAACACTAATACCACGAATATACGGCTCAATGAGGGCGAACAAAATTGGACAGGTATCTACATAAATGGGCGAACAAAATCTGTTCAAAAATCTACAATCTACATAGTGGTTCTATTGGAATATAACAGTTTAACTACAATTTATTGCAAATGTGTTTTAAAGGTGTGCGGGACATGGGCGGATGGGCAACATCTTAACGGCCGGGAAATACTATTCGTCGGCTCTTTTTTAATTTCCGGATATGGCTAAAATATACACTTACAGGGTGTTACGCATTTTTCCTTCAAAATTAAATAGAGCATAGGTTTATTACAGATTTTTGAATCAGATTACATTTACTATCCAAAAAACATTATTTTAGTTAAAAATGCCGGACTCCCAGTCACGTACATACAGGGTGTATCAGCCAAATGGAATAAATTCAATAATAAATAAATGGGGGCGTGTTCGAAAAAACGCTCGGACACGTCGATTGTTATTTTTAGTTGCGCATTTTTTTCAACAAAAACTTTTTATACAGGGTGTGTCATGTGACCGTGGCCAATACCAACTTTCTTATTTTAAATGCAACACCTAGTATATTATTCAATTTTTGGATTCTTCAGAAAATTCTAGACATATTTCACGTACAATGTCCTATACCTATCTTCAACTGTTTCGGAAATAAAGATGGAGCACCGCCCCATTACCAAATCAATGTCCGGAACTACCTCAACCGAATATTTCCAAATCGGTGGATAGGGAGGCGAGGATCGATGGAATGGCCAGCACGATCCCCTGATCTGACGTCATTAGACTTCTTCTTATGGGGATATGTCAAAAGTATTGTATACAAAACTAAACCCCTCGACTTAGCTGACTTAAGAAGACGAATAATGCTTGCGATTAGATCGGTCACGCCTGAGATGTTGAGTAACGTTAGAAGAAATTTCTATTTAAGATTAGGATGTTGCCAAGACGTTCACGGCGAGCATTTTGAACATCTCCTCCATTGAAATTTATTGTTTTTTTTTTGTTTTTTTACATTATCAAGAAATAAACAGTATTACTTAGTAGTTTTTGAGTGTGTTGTAACGAATTTCTGTAATCAAATAATTTTCTTTTTTTAATGTTAATTTTTGCAATAAATCTGAAAACACTTAATATTTCCGAAACAGTTGAAGATAGGTATAGGACATTGTACATGAAATATGTCCAGAATTTTCTGAAGAATCCATAAATTGAATAATATACCAGGTGTTGCATTTAAAATAAGAATGTTGGTATTGGCCACGGTCACATGACACACCCTGTATAAAAAGTTTTTGTTGAAAAAAATGCGCAACTAAAAATAACAATCGACGTGTCCGAGCGTTTTTTCGAACACGCCTCCATTTATTTATTATCGAATTTATTCCATTTGGCTGATACACAGTGTATATAGAAACATACAACAACAAAAAAATCATAAAATAAAGGTGAATCAAAGTTTAGAGTATTTTTATTCGAAGTGTTATTATATAAAAACGTTACTCTTTTACCTATCTATTTAATAACTTGCTTTACTGCATAAGCATATCTATAATGTTATCAGAGTCAATATTATATAAGATATCATTTTCGCAAGCCATTAACATAAAAGCATCCAAATTATTATTCGACATTGAATTCTGAAATCTATTTTTAATGTATTTTAACTTGGAAAAACTCCTTTCACATTGCACTTGATTTATTGGTAATGTTAATAAATATTTGTAAGCATTTCCTAGTGCAGAATATGCCTCACTGTACATATTGTACTTTTACATGACAGAATGTGCAAATTGCACATTTAAGACGAGATTTACATTTTTTATTATTAACATCAAAACCACCATCTCTTTCAAACTCATCGTTGTCTTGTTCATCAGTTTCATTTGTATCTATAACTGTATCATTACTCTTAAATTGTTGATTACTGTCCGCATTTGTTGTTGCCGAAACTTTAAATATATACCATTTTTTCGCGAAACTAACCAATGCTTCTTGCAGATTTTCTTTTGTAATATATGGGTAATAGTTTTCTAGCAGTTTACACAATTTTTTAAAGCTATTTGATGGTACTCCTTGTTTAACTTCATCAAAATTTGTTGGAGACAATAAGACAATATCCTTATAAAGCTCACCATTATTCTTAAATCTACATTCTATAGAATTTGTACTTTTATCTATTACGGGTTTCAACTTCATAGTTTTTTCGGCTATCTTTTATGGGATCATCTTCCGCCAATTCTCCAGCCATTTTCTTTCGTTTTCTTATTCTCTTTTCGGGAAAGGGAATTGGTATGTCGATGTCGATTTGTTCACGGCTGTCAATTTCATCTTGTTCCCATGCAATGAACTTTCGCGTAGATGTTTCAATATCACTCATGTCGCGATTTACGGACTTTAATTGTGATGTACAATTCATAATCATTTCGTGGCATCTTAGTAAGTCTAATCCGCTGGTTTGCAAATATTTCGAGCCAGGACCAATAATTGAAAATAATATTGTAAAAATTTGAGCCGTTAGTAGCATTTCATATTCTATAAATTGTGTAAGCATGGTAGAGGCCTCACACGGACATCTGGTGGCATCTTTTCAGACAATTTTATGTCGTGTAATGCTAATAATACATCGATGTAAAGAGCATTTGCGTGATTTTTGTAATTTCCAAATATATTTTTCAAAGCTGCTTCTATTGCCCACCAACGAGTTTCTCCAATTACTTGTAATTTCTTTTTTTTGGCCTCTCAGGATGTGCTTTTCCAAATATTCGTTCTTTGGTAGGATTCTTTGAAGAAAATTGCAATGGAATTTAATAAGGTAAATAAAGACGCTGCATTTATTGAAGGTGTCGGACACAACTAGGTTCAGGATATTGCTGTAACACCACACATGTAATTGACTAGGTGTATTTTCAGACATCCATTTAGAGAAACTATTGTAAGCCCCTTGCATATTTGCTGCACCATCAGTGGCATTAGAAAAGCATTTTTTTAGTGAAATATTTAAAGATGAAAATTCTTTTTGAATGAGGTTACACATACCTTTCCCGGTAGAGACTGTACAACTTACAACGGAAACTAGTCTTTCATAGATTTCACAACCCAAAACATACCATATTACAATTGAACATTGATCTTGAACTGAAATATCCTGTGTAGTGTCCAATTGCACAGAATATATTTCTGCTATTTGGATTTCTTCCAGAATGGATGCTTTGATCAATTCTCTTATGATTTGCAATATTGAATTTCCAGTTGTTTTAGATAATAAACTTACGAGTGATCCAGATCTACGTTGTTGTCCTCTTTCATCGATATTTTTGCTTTTTTTGATGAGCTCGTTTAAATGTTCTTTTAAGTGTACATATATTTACTTACTAACAATATTAATTCCAAAAAGTTACCATGGTCCAATGTGGGATCAGCTAAAGTATATGCAGCTTCAAATTTATTTCCTCGATAACTTAATCCGCGTTTTCCAATAAGTTTTATAATGTCTATAATCACTTCTAATACTCGTCGTTTTTTCTTTATTTGGTGCTGTCTGATATTTAATGTAAATAAAAGAAGCAAATTGGAAATGTCCTTTTGATTCTTACACATAAAGTATTCTCTAACGGAATGTTCATGTTCACTGCTTACTTCATGCTCCTCAATTCGTTGATAAGTGTGCGAAAAGTCATTCATACAAGGAACAAATCGATTTTCGTGCTTTGCGTATACTAGACATACAGTACAAAACAACTTAAAAGTTTTTTCATTATATGTTAGCCAGTTCCTTACTGTGAAATTTTTCATTTTGAAGGCTTTTTCGCGATTAAAAAACTCAATTACAGCTGGTTGTCTCGGATGAAATAAAAAAAAATGGAATGTCGTACAAATTTGGCTTTTCAAAATAACTATCATAGTGACTATCAGTAATATTAATTGCGGATTGAAAGCAATGCTTTGAAAATTACAAGAAGTTGTTAAAGCAGTAGACGTTGGCGCCTTGTTTTCACCTCCGTTTTGTATCTTGTTTCAACTTGAGAACTTACGGCTTCAGGAAACGAAACCATTTTTTTCGATAATTCTTGAGGTGGTTGCGGTTGACTGATAATAGAAGAAGTATAACTTGTTCTCTGTTCCTCAGTCTTTGTCTTCGTTTGCATTACCAAAAATTCACAGCCCTGGAGCGTACGATATATTTTTCATCTATGCACCGAGACTCTGTAAGGTTGTAAAAAACATACGGTAAAATGTTTATTCGTGGGATAAAGGTAATAAATAAAACACCCTAAAACCATTTTTTGATGACAACACAATCATATATTTTACTTCCCGGTCGCATTTTGTGACGTACCTGAAGGGCAATCAGCGCGTTAGGCCGTGGAGCGAGTGGAGGGTCCCTTCGAAGTAGTGACGAGGGCCAGGCTCTCGGTGTCAGAGAGTGGGGGGTTAAAAAAAGGCACCACGTAATTTTAACCTCGTTGCTACTTCGTCGCAAAGGGTGGCTCCACCCTACCTGCGTGGGTGGACGGCAGACAGTCAGCGAAGTTCAGAAATCACGAACTGTCACAACGCTGACCATTTGGCGCCAACACCACCAGATTTAAATCTCGCCGTGAGAATAAAAAACTGAAACTGAAATAAATGCCCGATCGAGAAAACGTGGGGGGAACAAAAAATAACAGGTGTGAGTTTTGTAGTGTAAAATATCGGCGTTTATTCCCACAAACGACGGACACCGTGTCTGCGCTCCTGAAATAAATACCTCCGCACGCAACCCTTTCACGCAGGGTTCACTCTATTCGGCCGAATATAGCAAGCTCCTAATCGCGCGATTTAAAGGGCCGACGGAGCGACCTTTCTCTTACACAAGCGCAAAGCACGTACGGCACGCAACACGTAAACGCAACTCTTACACAAAAGAATAAACGATCTGTCAATAAGGAATTAAACGGAGGTCTGGCTCAATTGAGACCACAAAAAAATGTATCAATATCTATATATATATCTGGATATCTGGCCTGTGTTCCTGGTGGTCGTCGCTGGCGGCTGGCTACAGCTCCTGAATGGCGGCGGTTTACGTCGTGGACGCTGATCACCCGATTCTGGCCTCAGCGCAGGATGATCGCGGCCTCCAGCCAAGAATGGTTTGGCCGAGCACCTTAGCCCGTAACAAAACGCCTGCAAAGCACATGGCCTTAGTAACAATGGCCGGACACGTGGCTTCACGAAAAGGAAAAAAAATAATCTCGGGCTTAACTACTTACTCAGGTGTTATGAGCGTTTTAGTCCTTTGCCCTGTACTTGGTGCCTCAATCCCCTCAAGGGTGGTCAACTGAGTCCCCGTTGGTTATCCCGGAAACCGGATGGTGGTACACCTTATTTCAACGGTTCTTCTGGCACGGCCGTACGGGACACAAGTTAGCTGAAGTCTGCTCAATGGCGGCGTCTCGCCGGCGAATTTAAAAATCGCTCACAGGGGAAACGCGTCACCACAACAAAAAAGTGCGAGCACGGTGGTCTACAGTGCAGGTCCATGCGCCAATTAATTATTAAAATGCAGTTTCTGCCAAAGCCGTTTTCGGACCGTTACAATTTTTTTAAATTCGAAATTCATACAGCAGTAAGCAGTCCGAAACTTCCTGCTTCGGATCGGCTGCTGCTGTTCGCTTGCTTCCTATCTATTGGTATTGGGGTGAATGTTGGTCTTCATTACGGTTAGTAATTAGGTTGTGGTCAGTGTTTTGCTTTATGAGTGTATTTTTGATGAAAGCTTTTTTCATGTCGTATGTTTTTGTTTCTTGTGACAGTTCTTTGTAAAGTGTTTTGGCTCTTACAGTGATGTTCATTAACAATTTCTTTGTTTTATGTGTATCTGCTCTGATGTAATTATAGTTCCTTGTGTTATGTTCATGTATGCTCGTTTTAAATTCTATTTTGCATTTCATTTTATTTGTTTTTATTTTGTGTATTTGTAAAAGGTTTTGCAGTTTGATTATCTGTTGTAAGTTTATTTCTTTCGTTTCCTTGTAGAGGCTGTTGGTAAGTGTGGGGTGTGGTAGTCTGTATAATAGTTTAAGAACTTTGTTTTGTTGTCGCTGTAATTTGTTTATGTGTTTTGCAGATGTGTCGCTCCATATATTTATGAGATATGTTATATTTGGATAATGAAAGAGTAGGGAAGAGAGATGCAACTTGCGGAGAAGTGCTGGGGCACTTCTTATATGGACCATAGGGGCATATGGACCGAATGAAGATGACATCAAAGCAAATAAAGATGCATTCTGGAAACAACTATCAGAAGAGACAGAAAAAGCGAAAAGAGAGATAGATATCTTGGCGGACCTTAATGGAAGAGTAGAGAAGAGAGATGGAGCATGCGGAGAAATGCTGGTAAGATATGGAGAAGAACACGTTAATAGCAATGGAGAAATAATTATAGAATACTGCATCAAACAAGACCTAATAATAGCTAACACATTTTGCAAGCATAAAGATATACACAAAATCACGAGAGAACAACCGAGTAAGGGGGAGAAGTCAATAATCGATTACATCGTGACAGAACGAACAAATAGAAATAAAATAAAAGATACAAGAGTGAGAAGGAGTGGCGAGATAGGGAGCGACCACTACCTCCTGACTGCAGACCTAGAGGGCAACGGAGAGGGGAAAAACTACAATGAAGTAATACGTGCACACAAATTAAGAGAGGAAGAAATTGCAAAAAAGCACGAACATTAAATAAGCTAGGCAATTTGGAGAACAGCAGATATGGAAGCACAAACCATAAATGAAGAGTGGGAAATACCCAAAGATATAAATATAAGTGCACCTGAACGAATATGCGGAACAAACAAACAAAACAAGTATAAAAAGCAAACGGCATGGTTGACGAAGGAAATAAAAGACCAAGTCAAGATAAAGCAGGTTAGGTGGCGAAATTACCTAAGGACGAGAAGAATAACTAGCTACAAAGAATACAAAAAAGAAAGGGAGAAAACAAAAAAAGATGATACTGATGGAGAAACAGAAGACATGGGAAGAATTCGGAAATAATATGAAAGAAAATGCCAAAACCAACCTGAAGATATTCCATCGAACACTAAAAAGCCTAAAAAATAACAAGAAGGAGCAATATACAGGAATAAAAGACGAAACAGAGAGGCTAGTAACAACGGGAGAAGAAACTATGGAACGATGGAAAACGTATTTCCAAGCACAACATAACGAAATATGCGAACAAACACAAGGATATGAGCAAGACACAGAGGACACGAGTACAGAAGAAACTGCAGCATCACAAGACGTCACAGAAGAAGAAGTTGAAGAAGCAATTATGAGCCTCAAACATGGAAAAACACCAGGAGAAGATAGAATAACGGCATAAATGATAAAACATATGGGCAGGGAAGGGAAACTTAAGTTAAAGAGACTAATAAACAGGATATTGGAAGAGGAGGAGATACCTAAGGAATCGGGGATAGGATTAATAGTTTCAATATTTAAGAGAGGAAGCAAGACCGAATGCAATAACTACAGAGGTATCACACTCATTGGGTCAGCAACAAATATCTATGAGAAAATCATAGAAAAGAAAATGCGGCGAATAGTAGAAACGGGATTAACTGAAGCACAGAGCGGTTTCAGACCAAGGGAAAGCATACTTGACCATATATTTACACTTAAAACGCTCATTAATAGAACGATAGAAAAACAGAAATCCCTGTATATTGCATATCTAGACATGAAAAAGGTTTTGATAGAGCGCCTAGGAGGAAAATATGGGAAAGCTTGAAAAATATAGTATTGACAATAAACTAATTAGAGTGTGTAAAAGCATCTACACAGAGACAGGGAATGTAGTGCCAAGGGAATGTAGAGACTGGGAATGTAGAGACTGGGAATGTAGACAGGGAATGTAGATTGCCAGGAACTTAAAATCCAGTGAATGCACAACTAAACAGGGAGTAAGGCAGGGAGGAAGTCTCAGCCCTCTATTGTTTATCATCTATATGTCCCAAATCGTGGGGAACATAAATACGGAAACAAGGCCAATATGCGCTGGATACAAGAAAATGAAGAAGGTCAACATACAACAGTGCGCATTTGCCGATGATATTGCGATACTAGCCAACAGCCAAGAAGAATTGCAAGAACTACTATCAGTGTGGAACAGGATACTTACAAAGCATGGGATGAAGATAAATATCGAGAAAACAAAAGTAATGGCAGTGTCCGAGGAGGAGGTTAAGATGAGAATCAAAGTGGACACCAAAGAAATAGAACAGATCAAACAGTACAAATATCTGGGGATGATAATACAAAATAATGGGCTACAGGAAGCAAACATCAACAATAGTCTAATGAATGCGAACAAACTATACTACTCGCTGAGCAAATACATAGCGGGGAAATGGAAAATAAAACAGAGCACAAAAATAAAAGTATACAAAACTATATATAGACGGTACTCACATTTGGCAGTGAGACATAAACACTAAATAACAGGTAAAAGAGAAGGATACAAGCAGCGGAGATGATATACATACGGAGAATATATGAAGTAATGATCATGGACAGAATATAGAGTGACAAATCAGAGAAAGCCTACATATAAAAAGTGTTAGAGTACGTAGAGGAGAGACAACTAGGATGGTGGGGTCACGTACAGAGAATGGATAAGACTACACAAACCAAAAAGAATGGAAAGCGAAAGGGCAAGGGAAAAGGAAAAGAGGTCGACCAAGGAAGTCATGGGAGGACGTAATCAACGAAGTACTGAAGTAGAGGGTAATACAAATCGGAGAAATAGGAATACTAGCAAAGGAGCGAAGGAAATGAAGAGTAACGATCAGAAAATAAACAGCACAAAGCGAACTTACCCTACACCCACAAGGGTAGAAAGGGATAATATATATATATATATATACCGGGCTTTTTTTTCCTTATTACACATATGATGGTCAATGTATAACTGGTTGCCTGCATCTACCCGCAAGGAATTTCCTACGTGTAATTCTAAAAAAAAAAATAATCAACTCATTAGCGGGTCGGTACAAGCTACCTGTCAATTTTGGCATATGTTACACATAGAGGTTATGTTTTTATTCAAGGCAATACACGACAGGGTTTTTGAAGACACGCAGAGTATTCGTAATGTATTGTGGATTTATGCCATTACATGCAGTACGTATACGGCCTTTCAATTCATCTACGTTATGTATTTGTACGTCAGTAAAAATTTTACTTTTCAGGTAACCCCAAAGAAAATAATCATTTGTTGACATATCAGCTGATCTTGATACATTACGAATACTCTCGTGTATTGTCTTGAATAAAAACATAACCTCTCTCTGTAATATATGCCAAAATTGACAGGTTGCTTGCACCGACGCCGCTAATGAGTTTTTTTTTTTTTTTTTTTAGAATTACACATAGGAAATTCCTTGCGGGCAGATGCAGGCAACCAGTTATACATTGTCAATCATATGTGTAAAAACGAAAAAAAAACCCGGTATATATATATATATATATATATATATATATATATATATATATTTAATTCTTTATCTCAGCCGTATATATTATATGTTTTTGTAATTTGTTCTCTATTTTAGTAGAGAACCGGGTATTCGGCCAGGGTCAATAAAAACACAATATTTGTTTTACACTTCCAAGCTTTCGGACATATGTTTGTGTCCTTCGTCAGGGATGTTACTAAAAACATTTATTAATTATTTTAGCAACAAAAGAAAACAGTATATACATATATGGGTAATTATTAGATTAGTTAAAATGAAAACTTACAATTAATTTGTGTTGTATATGATGAGTGTCATTAATCTTTTCATCACAGAAATAATTATTTTATAATTAAATTTGTTTTTAAGAACATATATCTAGATTATATGTTTAGATAATAATTTTTCTTTATTTTTGTGTTATTTTGTCATTCCTAGATAATTCTATTAAAAATGAATAAATATTACTGAGACCGTCGGTATCAGATTTAAAATTCATGCTATTTTTGATGTCTTTTTTAATATGATACATCTCCAGAAAAAGTCTTCCTTTTTTAGAGTTGCAATAATCTATCACAGTAGTGTTTTTGAAATCAGGTCTATGGTCAAAATTATTGGAGTGTATTGCTAAAGCACACGATTTTTTGTTGAGCTTACAATCGCTTCTATGTTGTGTTAATCTAGATTTCAACCATTGGGTGGATTGTCGTAGATTCCATTACGTTCTCTATTATTTTTTAGAACAAACTTTACAGGGTTATTGGTCTATAATTTGCTGGATCGTCCGGGTTTCCACTTTTGAATATTGGTACAAGTATTCCTATCTTTAAGCATTTGGGAAATATTCCTGTATCTAATGTCTTATTTATAAAAAAAAGTTGAAGGTGTTACGACACTATTTATACCTTTTTTTAATAGTTCTGAACAGATTTCGTCATAGCCTGAGCTTTTTTTGTTTTTTAATGAAATAATGTTGTTATATATTTCAGTCGGTGTTACAGGACTTAGAAATAGTGAGTTTGCGTTTCTTAATATGTTCGTGACTGACTGAGCGTTGGGCAAACCTTTTGTTAAATTTGATGCTACGTTTGTAAAATAGTGGTTTAGTTCATCCAGTTTATCATCCAGCATATAATGTGCTGATCTATTTGTTTTAGTAGTTTTCCTAATACATGTGTATATTGCGGTACCAGGTAGCTTTATTTTTATTATCACTCTTTAAAATTATGTTTTTAATGTGATTCCTTTTTTCGCTTTCCAAAAGGAAACCCTAAGTACTAACAAATCATCAAGCACATTCTTGCATGAGACTATCTCAGGTGAGAACACTCTCCGCATACGACGTTTGGTTTTACGCGCGTGTTTAGTTACTACTGGACTTTGATCTAGTGCGGATCGCACTACTTGCATGAAAGCATCCCAGACTGTATCTACACAATTTAATGAAAATATTTCATCCCATATATTACAAGTATGTACTTATATCAACGAAGTTTAAAACAATTTTGGTACTTAAGACACGTCCAGAAGTTTTCACTGAATGTTGATATATGCAATTGTTAATCTTCCATTTTAACTTTTGTGCACAATGATCGGATACATGAGCATCAAAAACAAATGTCCCATAATCTTGCTCCATATTTTTGTCTTTAATTTTTTTTCTGTCTATCTTGTCAAGTGCTTTTTTCATATCAATGAAAGTTGTTATAGCGTATTTGTTCCGCTCTAGTTGTTTTGTTAGGTTAGACATGTATTCTGTTACTATGGTTACTATACCTTTTCCTTTCTGGTAAGCTTCTTACTTATCAAAAGGGATACAAAATGAATTCATTTCCAGCTTGGTGAACATGTTAAGGAAAAAATTATTGCAAATATAAAGAAGGCTAAGTATTACGGAATATGTTTTTGACAGCACACCCGATTAAAGCAAAACTGACCAAATGAGTCAAATAATTAGATACGTCCATGTAGAAGACGACACTGTGGAAGTTCGGGAATCATTCTTAGGTTTTATTGTTAGGTCGGGAAAGACTGCAGAGGATATGTCAACAGATGTTCTACAGAAGCTAGAAAAGGATGTGCTGGGTATTGCGTTGTGCAGGGCTCAAGGGTATGAGAATACCGCGTCAATGTCATGTGTACATGGAGGAGTACAGCGAAAAATTCGCGAAGTCAATCGAAAAGATCTGTTCAGTCCCTGTGCAAATCATTCGCTCAATATTTGTGGAGTCCATGCCTTCTCATGCGTTCCCTCTAGTATCACATGTTTTGGAACTGTAGAGAAGTTATATTCGTTCTTCTCGTCCTCTACACTTAGATGGGAATTATTTGTAGAAAAAACCGGACACACCTTGAAACGTTTGTCCGATACTCGCTGGAATGCTCATCACGACTCAGTAAAAGTGGTGAAAGAAAACTTGAACAAAATTATGAGCACTTAGAAGATATCAAAAACCATCTCAAGAAAACATTATACTAGATCAGCAGCAAGCTTACTTCTTCCAGCTATATGTGATTTTACATTTTTGAGTTACATACAATTTTGGCACACATACTGGAGGAAGTAAATTTTGTTCAAAAATATCTAGTCTTCAAAAATTACTTTGGATAGAGGACTCACCAAACTTAAAACCCTGAATGAGTTTTTAGTGACAGAACGAAGTACAATAATAGATAATGCTGTTACTTTTGGCCCTAAAACATGCAATGATATGGACATTAACATTGACAGACGAAGAAGAAGGAGGGAAACAAAAAGAATGCCGGGTGAACAAGCTCATGATGCTGGATTTTAATTTCCAGAAGAACTTCGTCAATCAATGTTTGAATGCATAGACCGATTTATACAAGAATTGTCGCAATGATACACGGCCATGGAGGAAATCAACAAACTTTTCCATAATGTTGAGGCAAAGTTTATACTACAAGCTTGCGATGACGCTCTGGCTGTGGCATTGGAAAATCTGACAAATATTTACGATGGGTCTGATAAGGAGCAGGTGTTGCAATAAATAAAAAATATCGCAGTATGTACGTGCAACCCATACGTGTGTGGACGTTGGTGCTAAATGGACAGCTCAACAAATTCTTATATTCAATATCAAATGGGACTTCAACAAATTACTACCTTGAATGTCCCTTATTATCCAATACTTCTTGATCATTTGCGTATCAGTCGCATCATGCGAGAGAAGTTTTTCCAAATTGAAACTGATAAAAAATTATCTTTGATCTACAATGTATCAAGAACGATTAGTCAATCTGTGAATTCTACCAATTGAAAGAAAAGTTTAAAAGAAAATAGACTTTTCTTAGAAATTGACGTCTAGACGACGTTATTGATTCAGTAAAATAAAGGCACGAAAAGATGTAAAATAGTTACAGAAAATAATAAGTCTATAATACATCCATTAAAATATTATTAATAGTAACTATCTCATAACTAAGGTTTTAAAGCGACCTAGTATTATAATTTTAAAAGTGTATTTTACATATTATATTATATAAAAATTATTCTCTTATTCTATTCTGTATTATTTCTTTTTTCGGTGGGTAACACTGTGACGAACAACAAGTATATAGCTCCGATATTAAACCTAATCACAAGAGGCGTATCGAGCTAATAATTGCAAAAGTGAAAGTGAGAGTGTTACAAAGGATAGTGGAGAGAGTGGAGATATCAAACGAGTCAAAGGTAATAATAGTAGAAATTGAGACGGTTGGTAGAGGTTATCTGTCCGAAGGGGTGACTTGAAAAAAAAAACTTCCTCTAAGAAAGTTCTGAGGTCGCCGGAACAGAGGAAAATTGGTAAAGAAAGGAAAGTTTCGACGCCAATTCAGCCAGTAAAATCTACATACATAGTGGGAAGCAAAGAAGGTGAAATGGAGGAAATTAAAAATATGATGAAAGAAATGATGAATGAGATGAAAGAGTTAAAGAAAGGAATGGCAACTAACAATGAAATATTAAAAGAGGAGATAAGGGAGATGAGAAATGAAATAAGGAGTAGGGAGGAAGAATTAAAGGAAGAGAAAACGAAATTGAAAGGGAAAATAGAAACCCTGGAACTTCGAATAGAAAGTATAGAGAGATATAAGAGAAAAGAAACGTAGTAATTAAGGGTCTGAGGGTGGAAGACAGCAATATTCCTTGGACGGTAGAACAATTTATAAAGAAAGAGCTGAACCTAGAAGTTAGAATTATAGAAGCATTTAAAATAAATAAAGGCAAGTATATGGAAATAATTATCGTTGAAGTGGGATCATGGGAAATGAAACAAAAGGTGCTGAAGGCAAAGAATAAATTCAGAGGCAGTAAAATTTATCTGGATAATGATCTTACAATTGACGAGAGGCAGATACAACAGCAGATAAGAAGCATAGCGAGAGAGGAACAAGGAAATAGCATTAAAATAGGGTACCAGAAGCTGTTTATCAATGGGCAAGAATACACTTGGAAGAGGAATGAGAAGGGACTAACAGCTATGAAAGAAAACTCAAAAAACTAGCAAAGCTGGAAAGTGGGGCAAGTAATATGAGTATGACACGAAAATGTGACATAACGGATCTGAGTAAAATGGAAAAGGGAAATTAATAGCAAAGAAGGAGAATACCTGGAACATAACAAAATTGAAGTTAAAAATAGGAACGTGGAATGTTAGAGGAACTAATGAACAAGGTGCAATAAAGAATCTGATTGAGGAAATAAAGCGAGCAAAATTTGACATAGTATACAGAAGACAAAACAGCTAGGTGATCAAATTTTTGAACTGGGCGATCATGTTTGCTTCAACAGTGGAGGAAGAAACAGAATGAGAGGAACAGGGTTCATAATACATACGAAGTTATAGATGCTAGTGATGGAGTACAAGCCGTTTAGTGACACGATGTGTTACTTAAGAATAAGATGAAAATTCCAAAATATATCACTATTGAATATACACGCACCAACTGAAGATACGGGAGGGGAAATAAAGGAGGACTTCTATAGCCTTCTGGATAGGGAGTATGAAAAAATTAAGAAGTATGATATGAAAATAGTACTAGGAGATTTTAATGCAAAGATAGGGCAAGAAAGCATGCATAGACCGACAATTGGAAGGTTTAGTAAATATCAGGCTACCAATGAAAATGGCCAATTACATCCTGAACATGGATATCACCTGATGGAAGAGCTACAAACCAAATAGACCATGTCCTGATTGAAGTAATGGAACAAAACTGTTTAATAGATGTAAGAAGTTACAGGGGACCAGACGCAGATTCAGACCACTTTTTGGCTGGCATAAAACTTAAACAGCAGATACCGACGACAAGGAACGAGAAACGAAGGAAGAAAGGGACCAGAAAAGAAAGAAGATTGCCAAATGAAGAGGAGAGGGCGGAATATAGCGTGAAGATAACTACGAATCTAAGTACAATGCGAGACAGTGGGAATATTGAAGAAAAGTGGAAATGTATATAAAACGAAATGGATAGAGCATTAAGAGATGAAACGAACATGAGTATGTAAAATGGGAAATGGTATGATAAGGAATGCGAAAGAAAGGTGAATCAAAGGAAAAACCTAAGAACGCAGGCAATTGAAACAGGATCAAAAGAAGTAAAGTACCAGGAACAAAGGAGAAAGTGTAAGAAACTGTTAAGAGAAAATAAACGGAAACACAACGAAAAGCTAATAAGAAATATAGAGGAATGCTATCAAAATCATGATGTGAGGATTAAAGAGGGAAAGGCTGGAGTATCAGCCGAAGACAGTATTCTATAGAAATAAAATGGGGCAACTAGTAGGAGGAGAAAAGGAACTGTGGAAGGATTACTTCAGTGAGTTTTTAAATGGAAACCAGGAAATAAACAGAAGTAGGGGCAGTGAACGAGTAAGGGTGGGCTGCTCAGTAGAAGAGAAGGAGACACCCCCAAGCTTGAGGGAAGTGGAGGAGGTAGTGCAGAAAATCAGAAACAACAAGAGCGCCAGGGAAGATCAGATAACACCGGAGATAGTAAAGTATGGCGGGGAAGGACTAATGGAAACAATCCATCTGCTAATAAAAGATCTATGGGAAAAATAAGAGATGCCGGAGAGCTGGGGAGAGGCCATCCTAGTGCCAATACATAAGAAAGGAAGCAAGAGTGAGTGCATGAATTATAGAGGAATTACACTATTTAATGTAATGTATAAAGTCCTTGCCGCTTGCATAAAAAATAAATTAGTAATGAATATAGAAGAACAGGTGGATGACTATCAGTGCGGATTCCGTGCCAATAGATCAGTGGTAGACCAATTGTTTGCATTAAGAGAGATCCAAGCAGAAACCTACGAGCACAGAAATTATACGTATGTGCTATTCGTTGATTTTGAACAGGCATACGATAGAATACAGAGAGACTATTTGTATAAAGCCGTGGAAGAGCTGGGAGCAAAGAAGAAATTAATAAACCTAATCAAAGTATCACTAAGGACAAGTAGCTGAGTAAGAATTGGAGGAAAGCTGTCTGAGAGTTTTATGGTGCAGGAAGGAGTAAGGCAAGGTGACCCCCTATCACCGGCACTATTCAACTGCACATTAGAATACGTAATTAGGAAAGGCAGGCTAAGTAGATCTGGACTGATATACCATAACCTCCACCCAGGCCCGGTTTACCCAATAGGCCAACCTAGGCGATCGCCTAGGGGCGCCAAGTAAATAGGGGCGCCAAAATTGGGCCCAATTCATTTTTATATTCGTGTTTCTTTCCAATTAAATTGCGCTCGAGCTCCTGAGGCCCGCTCACAATTTCGAGCATCAAAATAAATTACAAAAGTTGGAACAAAATGAGCAACCTGCCAAATTATTGGACAAAGTACCTAAAATGACTTCATTTTTTTATTCGAAAAGTGAGGAGTCCAAAGTGCAGGCCTCAGACACCTCATTACCAGGATCAGGCATAGTTTCCAATTTTACAGATTTGCATTCAACGTCTCATGAAAGCACCAATGAAAATTATAACTTACCAAGTTTGGTTAGTAAGACTACAATTGAAAATGAGAACTTTGCATTGTCGCTGACAGAAAATCAACCAATTTCAGTCAGAGATTTGTTGGACCCTTCTAAGTGGAGAAGCGATAATAATTTTGTGGATTATATCATTCAAAATCTACCACAACAAAATAATAACTAATTAGTTTTTAAAATCTCTAAAAGATCATAGTATGATCGGGTGAGATATGCTTCAAAGCGTATATTTTTGCACCAATCCATAAATGGAGAGACAAAGAGACGAGAATGGCTCGTTTTTTCTAAAACAGCAGGATGATTTATTGTATGCCATGCAAATTATTTAACAAAAATAAAACTTCATTTACTGATACCGGCTTCAAAGATTGGAAGAACGAACATCGCTTAAAAAACAATATTCTTTGGAATTAAAATATTATAACATAATTTAATTAACATTAAAATATGTTCTTGAATGAATAGTTGAAGCAGTTAAGTATTTGTCCACTTGTACTTTGGCTTTTCGTAGTGAAAGTGATGTATTTGGGAAACCGAACAATGGCAATTACATTGGTCTATTAGTTGGTTTGTATTTCAACATCTTTCATTCAACATCAAACGCACATACAAAAATATGCAAACATAGGCTTCATATTTATCCGAAGATATATGCAATGAATTTAGTTTTTTGATGAGTTCCTTAATTACTAATTAAATTATCGCAGAATTAAAGTCAAGTAAATATGTTTTCATAATAATTGACTCGACACCAGATATTGTCGAGTCGTCAAGGTAGACGAGTTAACTTTTGTAGTAAGATATATTTATTCAGATGGAACTCAAGTGGAAAGATTTAATTCATTTTTGACAAATGTAGGAAATGAAGCCAATGAAATGGAAGTTGCCATTATGAAAGAACTAGAAGATCTAAAAATCAAAATTATGGATTGCACAGGTTAATAATATGACAATACTAGTAATATGTCTGGCCAATACTCTCGCTTTCAAGCTAGAATAAAAGCTCATAATAAATTAAGACATTACGTACCTTGTGCAGTATACTCTTTAAATTCAGTTGGTGTATTTTCTGCTGAATGTTATCTGGAAGCTACTGCATTTTTCATGTTGGTACAGGAAATTTATAATTAATGGGCTTCTAGATGGAACATATGAAACCCATAGATGGAACATTTAAAAAAACTGTTTTGCAAATAATAATGAAAATAACTATCTGCTTCAAAAAACTATGTCGGCAACGAGGTGGTCTGCCAGAGCAGATGCGTGCAACGTCTATTTTTTTGGATATTCCTGTTTTAGAGATGCCTTTGAAGACAACAAACAACAAAACTGAAAAACCTCAAACACTCGCTGAAATGGAAATGGATTACTTTCTAATTTTCATATTTTAGAAACTGGCTTCCTTACTAAATTTTGGATAATATTTCCAATTTTGGACCCTACAATATTTCCTATGCTTGATATGAAACACTTGACTTAAACTAGAAATGACTTTTTTATCTTAAAGCTGTTTCTTTGAGTTGCTGTTTATTAAAATTATGTTTATCACAAACATTTTTGTTATTTAACTTACGTAAATTTATTTGTCAAAGTGACATCGTCAAAAAAAAACGGCCAATGCGATGGGATTTAAAAAGCAGAGAAAGTCCGAAATGAAAAGAAAAATGAACTTTTCTTTCCACTGAGTCAGAATAATTAAGTTTTAATTAGAGATTTGCTGGTTTCAGGACAAGCAAAAAATCTTAATCCTTTGCAGTTTTGGCGCAAAATAAAAGAAAAAAAAGTTTTTCCTCTTGTAAACTCAATCCGGGGACATACTGTAGATTAACAGTGGTTAAATTTAATAAATTTTTATATCTTAAATTGAATATTTAATTTATTTTAATTGAATAAGATCTAAATTTAATCTTTATGAGGAAGCAGAAAAAAATTAATCCAACTGCATCGAATAAAAAAAAAACAAAATCGTAAAAGGAAACGCCAATTTTTAGAACCTAATAATGATGTGAGTTTTAATGGGCTTGATAATATGAGAATAAATACATTTTCTGTCGTAATTGATAACTTTATTCAACAATTGAAGCGTCGTAAAACTGCATATATTGATATAGAAAGCATGTTTGAGTTTTTGACGGGGTTAGGAGAAGTAAGGATAATATCATTGAAGAAAAAACAAAGGCGCTTATAAAATTATACCCATCGAATCTTGTTCCCTAATTTACAGCAGAATGCAAATATTTTAAACAGTTTTAAGAAAATATGGTGATATTGACTGTATGATGGGCAATTAAATGTTCTACAAATGTTCAAACTTATACAAGAGAAAAGATTATAACTACTTTTCCTTACATCGTTTTCCGTCTTAAAATGAATTAAAAATTATTTGAGAAGTACCCTGGCCCATGAAAAATTATCAGGCTTGGCAACTCTTCAGACATGGTTAATTATTTGTGCTGTGATAACCTAATTGAAACATTTGCAAATTCCAAATGTAGAAAAAAATATATAGTAGGTATAGTATACATATAATAATATGCCTATACATATGTATTAGAGTCAAACTTATACATTTTTTTATGTACATACTCGTAAATACAGTGGGCGTGAAAACTGTACATTTAAAAAAAACAAGTTTTAGGATTTTTTCTATAAAATAAAATTATAAATCAAATAATTGAGAGTTTTCGTCTTGAATTTAGATATAAATCTTCTTATTCCTTCTGTATTTAAGCCAAAGTTTTTTATTTGAGTAATATTATTTATTCATTTTGTTTTGATTTTTATTTCAATGAAACATTGTTAAATATTATCTTACATTTATGTACTGTGAGAAGTTGTTTTTATTTTTTACAATGTTTTGTTTTGTTTTTAAAATTGTAATAAAATGTATCAATATAAAAATTTCCTATTATTACAATACCTGCATCACTTTAGACATTAGCAGCTAATGGTTCAAGAGGCATCACCTTAAAATCGCCTAGGGCGCCAACATTTGTTAAACCGGCCCTGCCTCCACCAGTGTGTGGCTTTTGCAGATGACCTAGCAATAGTGACCAGATCCAGAACAGAACTGCAGAGCACACTAATAAAGTTAGAAAGAGAAACACTCCTAGTGGGACTAGAGATAAACGAGAAAAAGACCAAGTATATGGAATGGACAGACATACAGTTCAAGCAACGGAATCTGACAGTAACAACGGAAAAAGGAAGGACGTATCATTTCGAACAGGTAGAGCAGATGACCTACTTAGGATCAGAATACCAAAGAACACCAGGAGTAACAAATGAAATACAGACCAGAATTATGGTCGGGAACAGGTGTGTATTTGCACTTAAGAGTGCAAAATTCGAGTGCAAAGAACTAAAATTTCGGGTATATAAAAGCGTAATTAGACCTGTAGTTCTCTATGGATGCGAAGTATGGACTATGGGCAAAGCGGAACAAAACAGGCTACGAATATGGGAAAAGTAGATTCTCCGGAAAATATATGGTGGAAAATGTGTCCAGGGGGAATGGGTAAGAAGAACCAACAGGGAACTTATGGAACTGTACGAAGAGCCGGATATCGTAGGAGTAGTGAAGGAGCAAAGGCTAAGATGGCTTGGACATGTGAAGAGGATGGGGGTAAGCCGAACGACAAGGAGAGTACTAGAGACTACGATAGGTGGAAGATAAAGAACTGGAAGACCAAAATGGAGATGGATAAAGGAAGTGGAAGAGGACATAACAGAGTGTAAAATAACAAATTACAAGGACAAAGTGAAGAATAGGATGGAATGGCGACAGCTTGTCAACTAAGCCATGGGCCTGTAGGCCTGGAGTGCTAATTTTTATATATTATTTCTTTTATATTACAATTACATAGAGCGCAGAGCACACATATCATACTTAGTTCTTTTTGTTAGCCATTACATCTACATGTATTCATTTTTTACGAAACGTACACTACAAATACATAAATTTGTGAGCAGACCGGGGGCCTCATTTAATGTTGCCGCCCCGGGCCTCCTACGGGCTTAGTCCGCCCCTGATTGTAGCGGCTACTACATTTCGTATTTTGATGATAGACAGAAACTACCAGGCCATGAGAAACGTTGCCAGGGAATATATAATAAAAATTAAATAACAGTGACACACGTATTTTGAAGAATTAATAAATACTGTATTGTGCTACAAAATATAACTAACAGATCTAAAACCACAACTACAACACGGGTGATCCCTGACTAGAATAATCCATTAGTTCCACGCAGCTCAGCGACCAAGTTTTTCAACGTGTCCTGTCCCTATTCCTGTTCGGATCGTTTCTATTCCCTTGCCGACTCCCGAGGTAGTACTGCCCTACCATACGTTCCAACCATTTTGTCGAGACTTGCTTTGGCTACCCGTGAATGTCCTCGCAGTTAGTTTCGTCTACTACCTCCTACCGACAGTTCTGCTGCACAGCGTGTATTGCACCATTGAAGCCAAATTTGGGGAAACGTCAAAATATCTTCCAGATAGTGGTCTATAGAGATTGGAGATAGAACAACGTTCCTCGTGTTGGTTAACAAGTTTCGAATCTGGTCTCACTTCACGCTACACTAAATCCCTGAACTCAATCCGCGGAAGAAGGAGACTTCTTCCGGAGCTGTTTTTGTCCATGAACACGGACGCACACGGTTTGGTAGTTTGTCACAATTTTTTCTCTTGCCATTGCTGCAACCGCCCGCTTATCACTACCTCCTGCTACCACTACTCGTTTCCTCCATATTTTCTCGGTGTTTGTTCAAGTTCTATCTTTTTCATTTTACGTGATGCAAGATTCTTCATCAGACTCCCATCACTCAGACCGTACCCGTAGATCTACTTCAATCTCGTTAGAACCCATACATCTGAGTTGAGACGTCATTAGCATGTCAAAGTTATCTTTGCCGCCTTTCTGGCGCATAGACTCAAATATACCCAAATTCGGCTTTTACAAATCGAAGCAGAATTTTTCATTGCCTTCTGACATTGCAATGAAGGTACGACATTTATTGGTAGATCCCCCAAATATCTCCCCTTATGAAACCTTAAAAGCTGAACTTATTAAGAGGGCGACGTAATCCGAAAAGAAACATTTACACCACCTTTTGTCTAACGAAGTATTAGGCGATCAAACAACTTTTACGTAACTTGTTGCAATTACTAGGTGCTACAAATATCGACCAGTCCTTGCTGAAGGAGATCTTCTTGCAACGACTACCATCAGAAGTTCAACACATCTTGGTATGCTCACAAAATACCTCGCTACAAGAACTAGCTAACATGGCGGACCAAATCCATAACATTTTAACTCCGGCGAGTATATCGTCGTGGTAATTGCAATAGGTCAAATGTCAGAAACACCAAAGATTTCAGGAAGGACAAAAGACGCCCGGTCTTTACCCTACCTTTCCGATTCATTCGATTTTTCTTAAATCTAAATCGGATTTGATCTCTATTAACAGTGTTATTGTTAATTCAGTGTAGTTTGCATAAGTTACGTCATCTAGATTCACATACGACCATTTGAGTAATAATAAAGTTGGCCACATTTTTAGAAATAAGCCAAATTTTCAAGTTAGCATAAAACTAAAAACGCTGAAATAATGCATACAAAATAAAACATTATTCAATAAAAGAAACGTTATATTCTCCAAGTAAAGATTTGCATAAGAAAAAGCTAAAAACTAATTTAAGTGTTTGATTTAATGTGAAGCTTAACAGAAAAAAGATTTTGCAGACAAAAAGCTAAACAGTTAAAATATTAAATTATTTGAAAGAAAGGTTAGTATAAAAGTCTCGGTATTCAACAGGGATCAGTTGGTTTAATTCTTGCAGCTGTTAGTGCTTGCTTTTTTCAATAGGGTAAGGCCCATTATATAATTTTGAGCGCTCAGTTATCATTACACGTTTAGATCGTTTAGGAAGTGTTGAAGTGAATGAAATTTATTACACCTTCTGGGGTATATTGATATTGATAAGCAACAACATCAATTACGCACGGATCTCCAGTTTTCGATCCTGGTCTGATGCTGCTGAAGTGCTTATTGTCAAATTAAAATAAGTCTTCGTGGTTGAGGTAGTCACTTTTATGTGGATAGTTGATTCGTGTACTTTTAGTAATTCCAATGTAGTCAGCGGGGATGGAAACCTCTCTACGATTCCTCAGTCTTGCTTCAATTGTTGAGTAACCAGTGTCAACCTCTATATGAGTATGGCCAACTTCTAAATATATTTTTTTATTAAGATATTATTTTTCATACTAATATCCAGTTGTGACAATTGGACAATTTCGCATTCTGTTCTGATAGCCGCAATCATCATTCTAAATAATTATTTTTCGGGTTTCCCCTGGATAATTTGATTCGTTATAAAAGTTGTTGCAACAGAGGCAAAAACATAACAATATACATTTTTGGTGGCTTGGTTAAAATAAAATTGATTGTGCACCTTTAACTTTGTTTTGTAGTAAATTGCGGCAGTATTCAGACAAGGCGAATAGAGAACAGCTTGCAAATCAACTGTATAGCATCTGACGTTCTCGTTTTCCAGAGCTATACATTTATCAAACTCCTATAGCGCATTGGCCTGTTTAATTTTTGAAATGTGTTTTTCAAAAGATTCGACATCAAGTGTACCATGTTTGTGCATCGTACACTCATTACACTGATCTTCTTTTGGCGAGAAAATATGAAAATTCAATGTCTTACAAGTTTTTGAATCGTAGCCCATGATACTTTTCTTTGCTGTTTTCCTGATACCTGCGATGCATGTTTCTAAAGCTATACCAAACTGGCTCTAGGTATAATTTGCTAGAAGAAGAAAGACAGCAATGGGATTCAACCTTTGACAGACAGTTCAGCCAGGTCTCCAAGTATTTTACAACGGATGATGGCTGGATCTCGTCATTTCTATCAGATCTTCCTGCTGACATCTGAAGGCTGGCCTCTGACTCTTCTGATGTACTTTGTGTTGATTTAGGGGGTTCATATAAATCTTCCGATTCACTACTTATGTCAGTAAGCGTATCTTCGGGGTCTTTGACTTCTGGAGCCTACGTCAAACTACAATTTGCTACTTGTTTATGACTAGGTATTGTTTGTTGTGACATATTATTATCCTCTATCTACATCCTTCCTCGGCGGTTTTTCCAACAATAGTCCTGCTTCTTGTTGTCGTGAAACTTCAAAAGTGATAATATTTTTCTCTGCAAAGTCGAGAGCTAATTCTGACCCAATGTTTTGAAAACCATCTTCAATGGGGGCTTCTAAGATTTCTGGTTCAGATGCACTCCCAAGTTCAACTGACAAAATAAAGGCATCTGTGATTCCTCCAGAACTTCTTGAGACTGCACAGGTTGCTTTAGACAGTGAAAAAATAATTAAAAATGACATTAACGCAGCTCAGCAAAACACCACGTCTACATCTTAGCGGCGACATAAATTATTAATCATTTGAATTCTAACCATCAGTGTGGGTGGCATCAGTCTCACGTGAAGTAATGTTAGTTGCTAAAGTTAACTAAATATCGGCCATGACGTCCAATCACCTTGATAGTTTTCTTTTTAGTAAATAAAAACAGATGCAATTGATCGTATCCCAAAATCTTGGAAAGCTAGGTCCTACTGCAAAATGTTGTATGTCAAAAGTTAATGCCACGAGCATGTACTAATTTAGAATCATTTTATCATTATTTTATTTATTGATTAACAATGTTATCAATTTCTTATTAAAACTGTCATAACTTGAGCAAATAATTTTGTTAAACGTAAGTAAACGAAATAAAAATTAGGGTTATATTAGTTGCAGAAAGAATCTTGAAATGTTCTTGAACACTAACAATGGTCTATAAAGTACTTTTTTAAAGAAATAGTGATATATACATTACTTAGCCCTTATTTTCTATAAATAAAATCAATACAAATATCAGAACACAAGTAAAACAATTAGATAAAATAGTACGATTTGACATACGAATGTTTACCTCGGCCAACTTTAATGTGGTACGATTTGACTTTTTGCAAGAGAAGGGCTAGACGACTTTCGATTGGTCTTCTGACATACGACCCATTCAAGTTTACGTAGTTTACCGAGTTGATCATGAATGTGCAATAAACCAAAAAGTGTTTTTTTTTTAACATTCAACCTATTGCAGTTACCACGACGATATGTAATTCGCAGTTAGTCCACAACAACGCGTATAGCCCTGTTTTAGAAACCCAATATGAGGCAGACATTTTAGACTTAAAAAAAACAAATCTTATTACTTACAGAACAAGTCAAATCTTTATGCCAGTCATCCCAGGGTTGCGATAGAACATCCAAGTCACACAAGCGTGTTCGTTTTGTTTCGCGTAAACGGTCGAGCTTTACAGATGATCCTTCGGGAAAATTGTGCTGGTATCATTACAATATCTCATCGAAAGCAGTTAAATGTACTAAGTCCTGTCAGTGGGAAAACGCATCTCGGCAGGATTGATTGTGGGACCTTCAATCCTGCAGCATAATTAGGTCAATTATTGTTTATCAGAGATTTTAAGACGAGATATTTAGTTGTCTCGGGCACACAACTTAGTATTTTAGCCGTGAATTAGTCTGTTATTAACGGGAATATATCTAATGACTTCAAACTTAAACTGGATCTAAAATACCCACCTATGGAATAACCAAACTGAAACTAAAATTACAGGATTAAGTATTATATTCACATAGAAATTCGTTTTAGCTAAAGTACAACACTCTATTATTGGTATTGATTTCCTGAGACACTATCGTATTACTATCGATGTGTATAATAACAAATTAATACGCAATACCACACCGACAATTTCGTCAACCTTGTCGCCAGGAGTACCAAAAGATTCATTTCAACAGCTTTTCGTGGATTTTCCTGAATTATCCTTACCCCTTGACCTTACATCGTCTATTAAACACAACGTGACTCATTCAATAGAGACAACAGGTCCTCCACTCAGTGTACGCCCACGCAAGTTGTCTCCTGCGAAATTGAAGTTTGCCAAGCACGAATTCAATTACTTACTAGAATTGGGTTTTATTAGACCCTCGTAAAGTGCTTGGGCCACTCCTCTACACATGCTCCCTAAGAGCGATAGTTCTTGGCGCCCATGTGGAGTCTACAGGGCGTTAAATAAAGTGACCATTCGGGATAGGTACTCTCTTCCACACATCCAAGATTTTAGTTACAATGGTCGAAATTGCATGATTTTTTTGTAAAATTGATTTAATAAAAGCGTACCACCAAATTCCGATTATGCCAGGAGACATACCAAAAACTGCGATTACAACCCCACTGGGCCTTTATGAATTCACGAGAATGAGTTTTGGACTATTAAACGCGACACAAAGTTTACAGCGATTCATTGATTCAGTTCTATAAAATTTACGTATTGTTTATCATATTTGGATGACATTTTTGGATTTAGCGAGAACATAATTGATCATTTAACCATGTGACGTACCTGAAGGGCAGTCAGCGCGTTAGGCCGTGGAGCGAGTGGAGGGTCCCTTCGAAGTAGTGACGAGGGCCAGGCTCTCGGTGTCAGAGAGTGGGGGGGTTAAAAAAAGGCTCCACGTAATTTTAACCTCGTTGCTACTTCGTCGCAAAGGGTGGCTCCACCCTACCTGCGTGGGTGGACGGCAGACAGTCAGCGAAGTTCAGAAATCACGAACTGTCACAACGCTGACCATTTGGCGCCAACACCACCAGATTTAAATCTCGCAGTGAGAATAGAAAACTGAAACTGAAATAAATGCCCGATCGAGAAAACGTGGGGGGAACAAAAAATAACAGGTGTGAGTTTTGTAGTGTAAAATATCGGCGTTTATTCACACAAACGACGGACACCGTGTCTGCGCTCCTGAAATAAATACCTCCGCACGCAACCCTTTCACGCAGGGTTCACTCTATTCGGCCGAATATAGCAAGCTCCTAATCGCGCGATTCAAAGGGCCGACGGAGCGACCTTTCTCTTACACAAGCGCAAAGCACGTACGGCACGCAACACGTAAACGCAACTCTTACACAAAAGAATAAACAATATGTCAATAAGGAATTAAACGGAGGTCTGGCTCAATTGAGACCACAAAAAAAAAATGTATCAATATCTATATGTATATCTCTGGGTATCTGGCCTGTGTTCCTGGTGGTCGTCGCTGGCGGCTGGCTACAGCTCCGGAAGGGCGACGGTTAGCGTCGTAGACGCCTAGTGCTCGATTCCGGCCTCCAGCCAAGATGATCGCGGCCTCCAGCCAAGAATGGTTTGGCCGAGCTACTTAGCCCGTAACAAAACGCCTGCAAAGCACATGGCCTTAGTAACAATGGCCGGACACGTGGCTTCACGAAAAGGAAAAGAAATATCGGGCTTAACTACTTACTCAGGTGTTATGAGCGTTTGGAAGTCCCTTGCCCTGTACCTGGTGCCTCAATCCCCTCAAGGGTGGTAAACTGAGTCCCCGTTGATTATCCCGGAAACCGGATGGTGTTACACCTTATCTCAACGGTTCTTCTGGCACACCGTACTGGGCACGAGTTAGCTGAAGTCTGCTCGATGGCGGCGTCTCGCCGGCGAATTTAAAAATCGCCCACAGGGGAAACGCGCCAACCACAACAAAAAAGTGCGAGCCCGGCTGTCTACAGTGCAGGTCCATGCGCCAATTAATTATTAAAATGCAGTTTCTGCCAAAGCCGTTTTCGGACCGTTACAACCATTTGAAGTAAATTTTTCAACGTTTATCATCCAATGGATTCCGAATGAAACTGGAGAAATGTGTATTTTGATGTAGGGAGTTGAGTTTATAGGGTCACATAATTTCACCAAATGGTAATCGTCCACTACCATCGAAAGTTTAAGCAATCGCTTCTTTTCCCAAACCAGCTACGGTGAAAGAACTAGAACATTTCTTGGGTATGGTCAATTTTTATAATAGATGTATCATATCCTGTTCAGGCATTTTGGCACCCTTGATTGGCTTAGTTTCCAATTCACACAAACTAAAGAAATTAGTTTGGACAAAAGTATCTGATAACGCCTTCGAGGCGATTGAAACCTTGTTAGCAACATGTGTGATATTAGCTGTTCCCTATAAAAATGCACCGACCAGTGTAATGGTAGACGCATCTAATTTCGCAGCAGGTGCAGGTTTGCAACAAGAAATTGCTCCGGTCAAATTCCAACCTATATTTCTTATTCAAAAACCTTTTCTCAGACTGAACGCAATTACAGTACTTGTGGTCGTGAATTGTTAGCAGTCTATTTAGCTATTAATAAATTCCACTATTATATAGAAGGGCTTGAATTTGTAATTTATACCGACCACAAGCCGTTACTAACTGCTATCTCTTCGCACTCGGATAGGTTCATAGGCCGAGAGGCTGGGCACATAGGTTACATAAGCCTGTTTTCAATAAATGTTTGTTACATACCAGGCTCAAGAAACGTTGTAGCTGACGCGCTCTCCCGAGTCGAGCTAAATAGTGTACACTGCAGTAGCCTTGATCAACTAAGACAATGGCAGTGAACAGTTCTTAATTACAATAGTTGTTATTAAAACCTGACCATTCCCTAAAATTACAACTTGTAGTGGTACCTACTATTACTACAAACAAGTGATGAAGCGACTACATGACTTGTCGCATCTTGGCATAAAGACTACTAAATTGTTAGTAACCAAACGAGGCGAGGCCCTGCGATTAGATGTATTCGACGACGCCTCGCTTTCGTAACCCGCCATGGACCACAAGCCATCGGAGATGATAAGTTGTAACGGTCCGAAAACGTCTTTGGCAGAAACTGCATTTTAATAATTAATTGGCGTATAGACCTGCATTGTAGACAACCGTACTCGCACTTTTTTGTTGTGGTCACGCGTTTCCCATGTGTGCGATTTTTAAATTCGCCGGCGAGGCGCCGCCATCGAGGCAGACTTCAGCTACCTTGTGTACAGTACGGAGGTGCTAGAAGAACCGTTGAAATAGGTGTACCATCATCCGGTTTCCGGGATAATCAACGGGGACTCAGTTAACCACCCTTGAGGGGATTGAGGCACCAGGTACAGGGCAAGGAACTATTCAAACGCTCATAACATCTGAGTAAGTAATTAAGCCCGATATTTTTTTCCTTTTCGTGAAGCCACGTGTCCGGCCATTGTTACTAAGGCCATGTGCTTTGCAGGCGTTTTGTTACGGGGTAAGGGCTAAGTAGCTCAGCCAACCCGTTCTTGGCTGGAGGCCGCGATCATCCTGCGCTGGGGCCAGAATCGAGTGATCGGCGTCCACGACGCAAACCGCCGCCATTCAGGAGCTGAAGCCAGCCGCCAGCGAAGACATACCAGGAACACAGGCCAGACATAGATATAGATATTGATACATATTTTTTTGTGTTCTCAATTGAGCCAGACCTTTATTTAATTCTATATTGACATATCGTTTATTCTTTTGTGCAAAAGTTGCGTTACGTGTTTCGTGCCGTACGTGTTTTGCGCTTGTGTAAGAGAAAGGTCGCTCCGTCGGCCCTTTGAATCGCGCGATCAGGAGCTCGCTATATTCGGCCGAATAGGGTGAACCCTGCGCGAAAGGGTTGCGTGCGGAGGTATTTATTTCAGGAGCGCAGACACGGTGTCCGTCGTTTGTGTGAATAAACGCCGATATTTTACACTACAAAATTCACACCTGTTATTTTTTGTTCCCCCCACGTTTTCTCGATCGGGCATTTATTTCAGTTTCAGTTTTTTATTCTCACTGCGAGATTTAAATCTGGTGGTGTTGGCGCCAAATGGTCAGCGTTGTGACAGTTCGTGATTTCTGAACTTCGCTGACTGTCTGGACTCTCCACTCGCTCCACGGCCTAACGCGCTGATTGCCCTTCAGGTACGTCACAAAGTTACGAGACGGATATACCGACCTCATTGGCCTACTATCATCGAAATGGTGAAGAGGTGAGGCTAATAGTGCCTGCAGAATTGCACACTTGAATTGTGCATTACCATCACGACAACGCAGACGCCGGTCATCCAGGATCCGATAAAACGTTGCGAGCCATCCAGTCAACGTTTTTTTTGGAAAGGGATGACGAAGGCTGTTCGCGAATACGAGAAAGCTTGTATAATATGCGCATGTTGTAAAGCGGCACCACCACAACAAGCCGCCTCCCTTCGACCAACACAAACGACATCTCCTTGGGACGTGTTAGCCATCGATGTTATGGGCTCGTATCCCAGAACTCTGCACCAAAACCTATATATTTTAGTGGTGTCCGATTTGTTTACCAAATGGACGGAAGCTTTCGCGTTACCGAAAGTAAGTGCGATAATTATGACGACAGTATTGGAGAACGAAATTTTCCTGCTTTTCGGATATACGCGTGTAATACTGAGTGATAAAAAAAAATCAGTTTTGTAGTGTTAGCGGTCGACGACGTCTGAAATGCGCACCGGCTCTACGGAGTTGCCTTCAGGTAGCAGGTTGATGGAATTAATAATAATTTATACTTTTGCAAGGCAGAACGGGAGATATTGTGAGCAACTGTCAAACTATGTTTATTCTACTGTCCCTTGTAACCAAGGCCAACTCTCTATAGCATTGGTGAACTGGGACCTTGACCTTGGTCCGGTAACAATCCCTCCACTCTTCTTTGACCGCAATGTCACTTATTTGTTTATTTAACAATCTTATGACTACAACAACGAGAACACATATTTAATATTATAAAAGTCCAGAAAATGTCCAAAAATGTATATGTATCTGCACATACGCACAGGGGTCGCAGGACTCCGAGAGTTCACTGGGGTTCGCGCACGGAAGCACAATAACTCCGCGAGTTCATTGGTCGATCAAAGGGCGGACGCGCGTACGCACATACAGTCACTGGAGAATCATTGTTCTCAATGTTCTCAATGGAAGTTATTCATTCCAATGAGGTGGAAATATCTAATTTTGTTCACTGATGATTAAAGCAGAAAGGTATTTGTATATTTACTGAAATCATGAGATGAAGTTTTGGACAAATTTGATATGTCAAAGCATTGATGGAAAATCAGTGTGAATGAAAAATATATTAAGGACAGATAATATGCACCAGATAATTTGATGAATTCTCGATAGAAATGGAATTGTGCACCAGAAAACCTAGCTATAAACTCCACATAAAAATAACCACAAACCTGAATAGAATCGCTGTTATAAAGACAAAATTGTACTTATCTGATGTTAAGCTGGATATAAAATGACGTGCAGAAGCAGTGAACACTGCTGTTTATTTAATAAACCGTTGGAATACATTAAATCTGGTGGGTGTGATTAAAACCACTGAAAATTTTTTGACTGGTGTAGAACCAATTTTGAAACATTTGAGAGTTTTTAAAAAAAGGCTCCACGTAATTTTAACCTCGTGGCTACTTCGTCGCAAAGGGTGGCTCCACCCTACCTGCGTGGGTGGACGGCAGACAGTCAGCGAAGTTCAGAAATCACGAACTGTCACAACGCTGACCATTTGGCGCCAACACCACCAGATTTAAATCTCGCAGTGAAAATAGAAACCTGTAACTGAATTAATTGCCCGATCGAGAAAATGTGGGGGGGGGGAACAAAAAATAACAGGTGTGAATTTGTAGTGTAATATCGGCGTTTATTCACACACAAACGATGGACACCGTGTCCGCGCTCCTGAAATAAATACCTCCGAACGCCACCCTTTCGCGCAGGGTTCACTCTATTCGGCCGAATATAGTAAGCTCCTAATCGCGCGATTGAAAGGGCCGACGGAGCAACCTTTCTCTTACACAAGCGCAAAACACGTACGGCACGAAACACGTAACGCAACTTATACACAAAAGAATAAACAGAAAAATTAAACAACGGTCTGGCTCAATTGAGCACACAAAAAAAATATATATATTGGAATCTGTTTATCTGGCCTGTGTTCCTGGTGGTCTCGCTGGTGACTGGCCACAGCTCCGGGAGGGCGACGGCTTGCGTCGTAGACACCTGGTGCTCGATTCGCGGCCTCCAGCCAAGAATGTTCTGGCCGAGCTGCTTAGCCCGTAGCTAAACGCTCAGGTGTTATGAGCGTTTTAGTCCTCTGCCCCGTACTTGGTGCCTCAATCCCCTCAAGGGTGGTTATTGAGTCCCCGTTGATTATCCCGTAAACCGGATGGTGATACCCTTATCTCAACGGTTCTTCTGGCACGGTCTGTACTGGACACGAGTCAGCTGAGTTCTGCTCATGGCGGCGTCTCGCCGGCGAATTTAAAAATCGCTCACAGGGGAAACGCGTCACCACAACAAAAAAATGCGAGCACGGTTGTCTACCGTGCAGGTCTATACGCCAATTAATTATTAAAATGCAGTTTCTGCCAACGCTATTTCTGGACCGTTACAGGGTTAGCTTACAGTTGTCAAATCTGACAGATTTGTCAGAGATCTTATTGATTTAAATGTTATGGCCTGCACCGACCACCAAAAACGCTGCATGTTGGAAATGTATTTTAGAAAGGGTGTCAAATTGATGGGCAGTGTGTTTAGTCGACACGTAATGCATTTGAAGATTTCCAAGAAACTTTTCCAGAAGTAATCGTTCACTTTGATAAATTCAGCAGGAAAGTAATTCAGACATACGTATTTTTTTTTCGTGGCATGTTTTGATGAAGAACTTTTTGTTAGTAACCACATGTTAGTATTTATAGAATAGTAATTAAATTCATTTGAAATGGTTGAAGACAAGAGAATACAATTTCAGTGGGGTTAACGTAAGACGAGAATATAGATGATTATGAATCGGGCAAAGGAGAAGAATTGAATGAAGCATTTTCTAAAGATGGAAGAAGTGATCCTCCATATAGTTATAATCAAAATTAGGAGACTTTATTAATTCGACATAAGCAAACAAATCGGGTTCTGAGGCCAAAACAGTGGGAATAGATTTTATTAATTAGTTTTTTTTATTAATGTCATTACATTCTAGATGTTTACATAGGTCCAATACAACACAATACATACAATTTTAAGTATAACATAAAATATAATTTCAAAACAGCATACGCTGTTATTAGTCATCAATAATCAGTTAGTGGAAAGTTTAGATTTACATATTCGTTAATACTATAGCAGGCCGTCGACAACAACAGCTTTCTCATCTTTACCTTGAAATGTTCGCGGTTTCTTGCGTGCTCCCTAAATTGTTTTGGGACTTTATTGTACAATTTTGCCTCGGTCGTTTTTAATCTCCTGTATGGAATCCTGAGCTGGTTTTCAGTGCTGTGTCGTGTGTTATGGCTGTGTACCTCTCTCCATGTTTCAGTGGTTGATTTATTGTCCCATGTAGACATTGATTTATTTAAGATGTACACACTTGGTACGTTGAGTATTTTGTATTGTACGAATAGAGGTTTGCATGATGTTTGGTTGCTCACATTTTCTAATGCTCTGACTGCTTTCTTTTCAGCTATGAGGATTTTATTTAGATGCAAAGTATGTTCTCATGCATCTATAGCATATATCATGTGTGAGTAGAACTTTGCATAATACCCATTTTTTGCTGCTTCTTTACCTACACAGTTTCTTATTCTCCGTATTGCGTACACAACCTGGGCGAGCTTTGCAACATCTGCTCTACGTGTTTCTTCTATGACAATCTCGAGTCCAGGGTAACACCCAGCAGATTTGTCCAGATGTTATCTGTTTGTTTCAGTTTTGATGTGGAGAACCCAATTGATGTGGTCTTGTTCTTATTTAAAGCTAGTACATTTGATGCCATCCATTTCTCTATTTTGCTAGTTATCTGCTCCATTTTATTCTAAAGCAGGTTTTTGTCTTTGTCGCGGATCGCTACTGTTGTATCGTCCGCATATATTACTGTGCAGCATTCTTGTAAGTATGATGGTATATCGTTTAGGTGTGTTATAAAAAATAGCGGCCCCAGCATGGATCCCTGGGGGATACCTCAATTTGTTGTTCTTGTTTTGAGTGTTGCTCCCTTGTGCGTTACATATTGTTCTCGATCCTGCAGGTATGATTGTATCAATTTGATCGTTTGGCCTCTCATGCCGTAATGGGAGAGCTTGTCTAGAAGCACCGCTTCGCGTCACGTTTTTCGAAAGATTCGTAGATGTAGTTGGATAGAGCAAGTGTGGCGTCTGTTGTACTTCTTCTTTTTCTGAATCCATACTGGTCCGTGGTGAAATAATTATTTTGTTTCATGTAGTTGTCTTTCCGCCATTATGGATTCCGAGATTTTTCAGAACACTGGTAGCACTGTAATTGGTCTGTAATTTGGTGGATCTGTTTTTTCTTTATATATATAGGGTCGATTTTCTCTACTTTCGTCCCTCTAGGAAAAATCCCTGCGGAGAAGGAATTATTGATAATTTCAGCTAGCGGTTTAGATATGATGTCCGCCACAGTTTTTATAATCTTTATGTTCAGTCCGTACATGTCTTGGACTTTTTTTTTGTATACGAATATGTATTTCTACTTCTATGTAATCGGTAGGGAACATATAGCAGGAAGTATGATTCGTTCTTAATGCCTTCAAAGAGTCATTTCTAAGTCGTCTGTCGTGTTTGCATTGGGTAGGTTTTTGATTATCTCCTCTGTCATGTTCGAAAATGCTTTTACAAATTCTGCACAAGTTGGGGTTTGTTTGTTTTCATTGAATTTGTTGATTGTTCTGCCGGTTTCCCAATTTATTACTTTTCACGTCTCTGTATTTTTGTTTTCTGCATTGTTTATTTTATCGTTGAGTGATCTCCGTTTTTCCTCTTCTGTTGCCTTGATATAAGATTGTTTGTAATTAGAATATATCCTCTGCCATTCTTTGTCTCTATATTGTTTAAAGAAGGCGTATATGAAGTCCAGGGTCTATTTCATTTGTCTTAGTTTATCAGATGCTGGTTGAGTGGATCTTCGTGGTATAGCATGAATTTTTCCAGGAAAATTGAGAAATTTATGTCTATGTCTTCCTCGTTGTATACATCGTACCAGTTCTCTTCTATTAGTTCCTGTCGAAAACCTTTAATGGCATTTATATTGTAACTAATATTATGTAACTACTCGTATTTGAAATGAATGCAAGATACAATCGATGAAGCAATGAGAAGTGTATATAGTAAAAAGTAGAAAACTGCAATAGGTGAAGCATATGAATCTCTGATTGAAAATTTGTTTATCGTTGACTAGTATTAGAATGGCATGTCATTATAAATGTCAAAATCGTTCACATTATGGCACGGTGACAATATTGGGCCGTAAGGTGACAATTCTGTGACATAAAGTGACAATGCGCACCATTGTCACTTTATGTCACAGAATCACAGAATGGGCCGTCTTTAGGGGGAGGGGGCACAGCGGCTCTAGGCCCGGGGCCCAGCCGTGGGCTAACGTAACGACTCTAAATACTAAATACCTCCCTTGAAGAGCAGATGCTAAAACATCTAAAAGTTATAAAAATAAAGAAAATTCTACTCACTCAATGTTCGTGGGTTCTCTAGGGGTAGGAATGCCGAATGGGTGTCGTCGATGTGGACGTTGATGACGGTGCCGTTTCGGTCCACGACGCACGTGGAGTTATCAAAGAGGTCCCGGATTATTAGGAGCCCAGCCATTTGGGGGCGAAGCCAGCGGTTTGCCCAGCCTGTTTGCTGGACAGGGGATGGTTCCGGATGAGGACCCAGGGCCGCGCCGCCCATGTGTGCGATGTGTGCGCCGCACACAGGCGCCAGGGCGGCAGGGGCGCCGCGGGACCCCTTTGGCGCCTCACGCGCGGAGCGGAGTCATTAAGAAATTAAAAACTTTTTTTTTTTCAACCAAATTTCATTTCTAACTTCTTTATATCTCTGCAACCAAGTTCACGTCTATGGTTTAAGTTTGCATTATTTGAACTTTGCGCTGTCAACATTTAAAGTTGTCTGCTTTATCGTTGTTGCCTATGGACCCGGCGCGCGTGCGTCGATGGCCGAGTCGGCGGGGAATTACAGAATTTTGCCGATAAAGAAAATAAACAAACCGCATTATACAAACACTCTCATTATTATTTGGATTGTATTCAGTCTGCATTCAAAATGAAAAGGACCCAGAGTTGTCTCTACGATAGCAGCAATCGACCGGCGCGGCGCCGGCGCGAGACTGGGGCGGGGAATTACCGAATTTTATTAATAAATAAAACAAACAAAACGCACTATTGAAAGAAGGTGCACTTCCAGTTATTAGTTTGATTTTGTTCAGTTAAGTCATTCATCTATACCTGCCTTACAAAAATACTTTGTTGTATACTAAAATGATTTTATTTATTACATTGTCGATTTTATTTAACGGGTTTTCACGATGCGTGATCAAGATTAAAAAAAGAAATTATCGGGTTATCAAAATCTAATGAGAAAGAGAAAACGAGAAGAAGAACGAGATAAAAATACAACGAAAATAAGTAATTATTTTGCGCCCATGCCATCCACTTCCAAACAATCATCTGAGAGTTTTGAGACAGATAAACCTATAGATGAAGGTGCTGAAAGAATTGAAAACTTCGATTCGTGCAGTGGTAAGAGTTTTTTATAATCTTATAAGTCTTATAATATTAAATTACCCCTTAATAATAAAACAACACAATAAAATACCGACTCTGTTTATTCAAGTATGATAGTAAAATTGGGAAATTTTGAATATCATAATATTACTATGGCGCTTTTATTTAAGTTTATTTAAGAGGTATTTGCTTTGGTGGTGGTAATGATTCCACGTTGTGGATAATTTTCAGACGTCATGATCGCTGACGGGGGACAAATATGAGATGACGCCGATGAAGTAAGTTCGTCACCCCCAATTCAAACACCGCCATCGCCGCTAAAACCATCGTTGCCGCTGACACCAACAATTTGCAATGATGATCCTGGACTCTGGCCAGAAGTTTTAAATACTACATTGATGCAAAATTTGGTTGAGAATCCACCTTAACAAATAAAGCATCATGATTTTCCGCGTGACTCTTCGGGTCGAAGGTTTTCTACATATTATTATAACAGGCAATTATTAAATGGCGAAAAGTATCATAGAGAGTGGCTGCTCTATTCAGTGGCCAAAAATGAAGTTTTTTGTTTCTGTTGCAAGCTATTTGAATTGAAAAATAATAAATTTTGCCAGGGATTAAGTAATTGGCAACATTTAGCTCTGTATTTGAACAGACATGAGAAAAGTTCTGTACATTTTACTAGCTATAAAAAATGGACAGAGCTGTGTCAGTCTTTTAAAAATAAAACGACTATCGATAATATTCAACAAAAGCTTATAGAAGTCGAAAAGCAGCGATGGTATGAAGTCATTAACAATATAATATATGTGGTACAATTTTTGAGTACCCAAAATATGGCGTTTCGCGGCCAGAGCAGCAAATTATTCGACCGTAATAATGGCAATTTTTAAAATGCATTGAAATGTTGGGAAAATTCGATCCTACGATGATGGAACATATACGCCGCACAACCAATGATTCGGAATTTAAAAATATGCCTACTTATCTTGGAGATAAAATTCAAAACGAAATTATAACTATACTCGCTACCCAAATTAAAAATTACATTTTGAATTTATGTAGGGACAATAAATATTTTTCGATCATACTAGATTGTACTCCCGACGTTGCACATGTAGAGCAAATTAGTATAATAATTAGATTTGTTTATTTTAATATAAATTCGAGAGAGTTAGAAATAAGAGAGCACTTTTTAGCTTTTTGCCCAATTATAGACACAACTGGCGCTGGCTTAACGTCATTCGTAACGGGAGAATTAGAAAATAATAATTTAGATATAAACAATTTAAGGGGACAAGGTTATGATAATGGCTCTAATATGCGCGGCAAAAACAATGGTCTCCAAAAAAGATTGCTAGATATAAACCCCATTTTGCATTTTATGTACCCTGCGCTACTCACAGATTAAATTTAATAGTAAACGACGCAGCTAATTTAAATTATCACACAACCGGTTTTTTCAGTACAGTGCAGGAATTATACAAATATTTTTCAGCCTCCACGAAGAGATGGGATTTATTAAAAAAATACATTGGGAACCTAACTTTAAAACCGCTGTCCGAAACAAGATGGTCCAGTAGAATAGATGCCATAAAACCTTTATTTATTAATTTGCCGGAAATTTATGATGCTTTATGCGAAATGGAAAATGAATCCATAGAACAAAAATCAAAGTATGACGATAAATGTCTGGCAGAAAAAATATCTTCATTTACGTTTATTTGCTCAATATATGTTTGGCATGACGTACAGAAAAAAATTAATTTTGTAAGTAAAATCCTTCAATCAACAAATATGAATATGCAAGTTGCTTTAGATGCTTTATCTAATTTAAAGACATTTTTAAAAGAATTTCGCAATGATGATAACTTTGATAATATTGTAAATAATGCCAAAAAAACTGAGGAAAAATTAGGTATAGACATTGAATTCGAAATATCAAGACCGCTAAGACGGCGTAAAACTCCAAAACAATTTGATTATGAACACGAAGATCAGCCTGTAATGGATCCGAAAATAGCGCTCAAAGTCAATGTATTTTTTTATATTTTAGATCAGGCTTTATCCTCGGTGGATGAAAGATTTGAATTATTGAATACTCATAATGACGTGTTTTATTTTTTATTTAAACTAAGCGATATACAAGATAAAAACCAGTTAATCACAAACTGCACTCGTTTGCAGGAAAAACTGTCTGCCAATAATTCATCCGATATAGATGCCGACGATTTGTGTGAGGAAGTTCTATCATGTCAGTCCCTTTTTAAAAAATTGGACAATGATGTGGTTAAAATACTAGAATTTATATCTTTAAATAATTTGACAGCAGTATGCCCTAATATCACAATAACTCTACGAATTTTATTAACGATGCCAGTTACGGTAGCGAGCGCAGAAAGATCATTTTCGAAATTGAAGTTAATAAAAAATTACCTGCGCTCAACAATGAGTCAGGAAAGATTGTCACATTTGGCTACAATATCTATAGAAGATAGCATATTAGAGCGCATAGATATACATAATATTATTATGGATTTCGCAACTAGAAAAACGAGAAGAGTAGAAATAATTTAATTTGTTTTTTAATTTGTGTTTTATTATTATGATGACCATTTTGTAAACATGTTTAATAAGAAATTTATGTTATGTTATGTTATACGACTTTTATTTTTGTAATTGCCTCTACCTGGATTTTCTCTATTTTCAAAAATTATAGAGGCGCTTTATAGGTCGTGCACACAGGCGCCGCCGAAGGGCGGCGCGGCCCTGTGAGGACCTGATCTTCAACTGCGACTTTTGGGAATGCGTTGCCTCCATCGTGCCGCCGGGTGTATCTAAGCTGCCTAGCCTGGATATCGGCAATCCATTGCTCACCGTTAAGATGCTGAGGGGCCACAGGTGGTGGTCAGGGGAGGTCCCAATTGCCTGGCAGAGGGATGGGGTAGCCTAGCAGGGCTTCGCTGGGGGATAATCCGGTGGCAGCGTTGACCCTTGATCGGATCTCCTGGGTCACCACGGGAAGGTAGATGGCCCAGTGTTTGTGGGGTTGGTCCTGTAGCTTTATCCGCAGCCCCTTCTTGATCTCCTGGTTCCTCCGTTCGGTTGGGTTGGCCCTGGGGTGGTAGGTGATGGTGTAGATTGAAGCAGCGCCCCACAGACGACAAGCCCTCTTCCAGCGGCAAGAAATGAACTGGAGGCCGTTGTCTGACATCACGTTCTCCAGATAGCCAAACCGGTGGAATACCTGTAGCTCCAGGAGACTATGGTGTTTGTGTCCGTGTGGTTTATAGCGGAAGCGATATGCGTTTTACCTTGCAGAGTCCTGGGTTAGGGACCCATGATGTCTACTGCGATTGTCTTCCAGGGGTGTGTTAGGTAACGTGACAGCAGTGGTGCCGAATTTTTGGGAGAATAAAGCCCTACATTCGGGCCGCCACTTGTTACAGGTCGACGGCGCAAAGTGGGACAGCTTTGGCCACTAGCCGGACAAAGTCCACAGAAAAGCAGAAACATCATCAATGTCGTTAAAACTAGTGCCAGGATTTTAATTATAGTCTAATGCACCCATGGTACAAAGGGTTTCTCTTTAAGAAGAGTTTGAATGCCAGTGTTACACCGAAAGGAGGGGCGTGTCGTGAATAATTCTGGCGCCTTAATATCCATGCGTTTTTTTGCCAACTTGTAATTACTTTTTAACATAAGAGTCTTGATTATTATACTTGCTTAGTATTTTTTTCTAGTAATCAGTTATTTAGTACGACATATACATTCTAAATTACAACCAAATTATTTTATCTTGTTTATTTTTGAATTCCCATAAGATAGGCGAATAAATGGGCGATATTTTTTATTTCATTAAAAATGTGAAATATTTATGCACTTTTTGCAAAATAATTTTGTTAGTCAATAGATGAAAACTACCCCTAAAATTTTAAGTGGAAATTAGTTCGAGTAGCACATCACTATGATTAAGTTATTAATTATAAACGATAGCGATGATTGCAATGATAATTATGACTCAATAAATGTTTGATTATTCCATTATACATTATACCTTACCCACTTCAACATTAAAAGATTACAATATTAATACTTGGCCAACATTATGAAGACAATCGGAAACTCTTAAAACGTACAGGATCATCCATAAAGAACATGTATTTTGTATATATTTCTTAATAACATCACTGTCGATTTTCGTTCAAAAAAACTGACCTACATTCTTTCTTTACGCGATTTTTACGCTTGATAATAAAAAGGCGCCCCTTCCTACATTTTAAATAATTTAATCTAAACTTTGATGTTTTTTTGTGGACTTTAAGTGGCAAAAAGCCAAATACAAGATTTCAGATTTTTGTCGGCCAAAATTGCTCCTGTCCCACTATGCGGCGACTGAAATGCCCACCGGCTCTACGGAGTTGCCTTCAAGTGGCAGGTTGATGGAATTAATAATAATTTAGTCTTTTGCAATGGAGAACTGGATACATTGTGGGCAACTGTCAAACTAAATTATTCCACTGTACCTTGTCACCAATTCCAACTCTCTATAGCCTTGGTGAACTGGGACCTGGATATGGTAAAGTTTAATATTTTGGTAAGCACCAATTCGATGGTCAGAATTGCCACATCCTTCAGGCGTTCTTCGGTCATTGTAGACTAGAGCTTGTATAATGTTTTATTCTTTTCAACACGGAAAACGACCTTTCTGCTGAACAGTTGGACGCAGTTATCATCAAAAAAAGTCTCAATGCGATGTCAACATAACGATAGTTTGGTATCATGTAGCACTTTGCAAATATTTAAGTACCTATTGTTTTTGGACATGTTTTGTTCCATTCATTTCAAAAATTTAAAAAAAATGTATACACTCCAGGGGCGAAACTAGGCTGTTTCAGATCGCCACCTCTGAAGGGGGCGCTTGAGTCCCTCCCCGCTCGAGTCGAGTCACCTACATCCTTACAAATGTTTTACTCCTCCGTTTTCTTAGTTTCTTCTTGTTTGATGGCCAACACCTATCGTTACTGACAATTGAACCAGCAAGAAGGTGGTAAATTTTTAATTTACCTAAACATTTATTATTATCATTCATATTTTGCAGGATGTATAAAGCAAAAGAAGCTTCCAAAGTACGTAAATGGTTTCGGCACTATTTTTGGCTAGAATATAGCGTCCGGCAAAATTCAGCATTCTGCTTCCTGTACAGGCTATTTTCCAAAAAAAATCTAGCGCACCAGTTTTGATCTCATTCGGTTTTAAAAATTATAAGAAAGCTTGAGAAAATATCAAGTACATCGATATTTTGAGTATCATAGAGACGCTATGCAAAAATGGTCTCCTTTTAATAGCTCTTTCAAATATGATCACTGAAGAAGTTGTTTTATTACGAAACTAATAACAAATTTGCTTTGTTTAGAGCCCATAATGGAAAGCCAAAAGTTCAAAAGTACAAATAGTGGAAACTGTCTAAAAGAAGTTTTTGACGCTTTGAAAAAAAAAATTTAACCATTTTTACAATGTTAAAATCCTCCCAATAATTGTATCTAGATTTTGTGTATCTAAGTGGAATTGTAGACAGTACCTTTAATTGCTTTTTGAATATGTTTGTAAAATAAACTACTGATGCATATTATTTTGCTGCTATGGTCGATTATAGTAGAATAGAAGATAAGTTAAGAATGATGGAAAATCATATTTATGCCTTTAAGGCAGTTAAATTAACATATCCGACAATTTTAGAATATTTAAAAAACATCTGTTGCAACAGCAAAATGGCTAGATGCGCGTTGCTCATTAAAAAATGTACCATTTTGTGTTTGTTCTTATACATATTTGAACAAATTCTTGAAATCGTTTGAGGAGTTCAAAGTTTGTGAGTGAAAAGTTTGATTCATCTAAAGCTTCTCTTAGTATTAAAACTTTAATTGTAACCTTTGAAACTCTGGGGAAAATGAACAACACTTTGATAAATTATATAAAAATAAATAAATTTTATAGTTTATGTAATAATTGTTCGTCTTTAATCTTATTACATAAATTATAGAATCAATGAACATTAATATGAGAAATACCACAGAAATATATTTTAGTTCGAACTGCAGTTAAATAAAAGAGATAAAACAACGCCAAGGAAGCTAAAACGTCCAAAACCATTAAAATCATTCTTGTAGTATGATGATACTTGTTCAATTGACAAAGTTAATTTTCGAAGTAATATTTACGACTAAATACTAGATAAAATATTCATAGATTTTAATGTGAAATTTTCCGAAAATGTAGAATATTCTAAGGGTACCTACTGAAACTTTGCACAGAATGTCAAAGTGCTTCTTGGACGTTAAACTTTTAAAGAATTTTAGTACTCTTGATTGATTCTGAAATTTTCTCTGCCAATCAATCAACATCTCCTGCTCTGGTTTTAGCTGAATGGATTTTTCGTTTTTTCTTTCTGTTCGTTTCATCTTCATACTAAGTTATTTTCGCTTTCATTAGTGCTCAATTTTTATAAATGTTAAATTTTGTTTTTATACATTGATTGTATACTGATACGGTTGATAGATCGATCTAAGAATTGTAGCTTATTACTTTATACGTTAAATCGATATAACATATCTCAGCATAAATTGGCAGAAAAGTCGTTCCTAATCTTTGAAGTTAAAGAAGGTGGGTGCTTCACTTCTTGTATTAGCTTTTTTTCGTTCGCCATTTAATTATTTATTTGTATATTTAGTTTGCTTTATACGACAGAAAATGATGTAAATATTTAACTCAGTTGACTGTGGAAAATGTCACATTTCAGCCAGCGGAAGTTTTACTTTTCCTTCCAGTCCGCGGAAGGAAAAATGTCATGGCAACATTAAATAAACAACGCGGAGCAATACTACAAATTTCCTCATATAACATTTAAATATATCAATGTTTTGCAATTTTTTTCCGGTTTTCTGGTAGATATACTGCGTTCACTATTAATAGATTAAATCTATAAATGGTTTCTTCAACAAAAATTATCACTGTCACTGTCAAATGCAGAAATAGTTTCTGTCAAGAAAACAAAAAGCCATACAATGCATTCTTTGATATTAAATTTATTTGTATAAATTATATATAAAAATTACTAGTTTTCGTATTTTGCAGTACGTTAAAAGAAAAAATAGTATATTTCACATGGAGGTTAAGTAACTTTTCATGGCTTGCCTTCTATTAGTACTTGTATTAGCACAAGTCGTGAAGTGAACATGGTTGACGGAAACGTGAACACTGACACTGAAACTGATTTAATCTGTCCCTGTGGCAAAAAAGTAGTAAATTATGTGTTGTGCAAAGGGTGCGCCAGGAAATGCCATCCAGGATGTCTGGAGAGGCATAAATGCAGCCTATCTGAACCCTAAATATCAACCGACCTGAATGAGGTTATATTTTATATTATATTATATTACACTGGGGATCATCCAACTATATTGATGAAGTCTTCAAAATACAGAAAAGGGCGGTCAGAATAATACTCAATCTTAAGCTGGGAGTATGCTGCAGAACTAAATTTAAACAAGTGAAAATTCTGACAGCACCAGCCTTGTACAGTCTTGGACTCTAAGAATGTCACCGTCGGTAAGAGCCAGAGGTTCGCCATCTCTGTCTTGTCTAGAGACGAAGCCGCACTCGGAGCAATTCGGCGTTCAGTGACGTCCTACACATGTAGAATTTTGACAAATCGCTTAACTATAGTATAGGGTTTTGCGGTATGCAAATTACCTTCGTTTGGTCATTCAACAGGTTAACGAGCGGATTAGTATTGCGTTTGTAAATTTCTACGGCTTCCAAAAGATTAAGCTGCGTGCCTTTGATAGAGTTATGTAATTTTTTTTTAATTTTAAAATTTTAATAAAAATCAATTTGTGGAAATACATGTTTACAATTTAAACTATGGTTTGCGAATGCACTACAATTTTGATTAAATCTGAAGGCGCCAAAATGTTCGGCATATCGTTTTTTGAAACTACGGAAACATGCTATTTCAGAAACTCCAGAATAATTTAAGCGATGAATTTTGTCTATTACATTGCAACGGTAGTATAATAAGTTGTAATTTAAAGAAATTATATTTAGTATTATATTACACTTTATAATGGTCGCGGGGCTGAAACAATTGTGGAGGAATCTATTAAATTTAGTGAAACTCATCCAAGTGTTTAATTTAATTTAATTTAATTTTTTTACGTCATCCACGTGATGAGTAGTGATTGTGTGTATTTTTGGAAGGGATTACCCCCAACTGGCACATAGATAGGAAGAAGTAAAGCATTCAAACAAAGTTGATATAAAACATGTAGGTTTTAAGTCAAACTGAAATTTATTTTCTTCCGGTTTACGTTAAATCTCAAGTTTTCCGGGTACATTCTTTTCACTCCGGGTTCGTTTTCGGTTCTTCTAAAATTTGGATTTAATTCCGGTCCGTTTCCGGTTCACATTCGGTTCGGGTCCGCTTTCGTCTCGAATAATAACGCTAAAATGTAGTCTAACTAGAAATGACAATATTTTCAATGATAACTACAAAATTCAATTAGTTTATCTTAAAGAAATAAAAAATCACTCGCAGGTATAGAGGTAATATTTAATTGTAAATTGCAAACGTTTCAGTGAAAATAGTGAATGTTTCATTGAATGAAAACGAATATTTGTTAGTGCAGAAAGTGAATAATTCGATTTTCTCGCTCGTTTCATTACAGAATCCTGTCAAATTTACACAAAATATAGTTTTTAAGTATATTACATACAAATCAGGTACTAACTTTGCAATTAATAAGTCTTAAGAAATTTCATAAAATAATAATCAGGGCTTCGAACCGATGCTTTATTCGTTTTGGTTTTTGTTCCCGTTCAATAAAAAAAAAACACATATTGGTTCGGTTCCGGTTTTCGTTCCGACATACTTTTTCAGTTTATTTATAGAATTTAATGTTAAAATTTAATACATTTTGTAAAATTGTTGTAAATCTGATATTTACACTAGAAAATTCAAAGTCAGAAAATTTTAATGTTTGACAAATCGTTTAAGGTGCAAATTTATAAAATTGTTGCGTATAAAGATAATTTTTAGTTAAAATTTGGAGAATTCATGGTTTTAATGACTATACTGAAGAAAGCGGTAAGATTTAAGAAAACAACAATAACCTTTTCAAGAAAAGTTCCAATTACTTACCCTAAACTTTTTAAGTGTTTCTACAGCTTTGTATATTATATCAAGTATCTGTCGATTAAACTATCAAACATAATAAAATTATAATGGAATTAAAAAAAAAAAAATATATATTTTTGTTAGTATTGCATGCATATAACCAGTTATGTTTGATTATAATTTGTTATTTTTATTTTTACGTACTTACTGGTATTAATAATTATCCATTAATTTATATTATTTATTTATTTCTTTCACCCAACCAGTGTCGGTTTATTTTCATTCGGCCATCATACTGTTTTTTTATGTTTTTTTTTGTTTTTACATTATACTTTTAAATTATTATTTGCCTTTGGAGTCAAATAGTAAACTAAAAAGAAATCATTTGGTACATAACTCATGATATCATACAGGGTGATCGATATTTACAAACAGCGCCATTTGTTCATTTTTTAAATGGAACACCCTATACAGGTTGTCCCGGGAGAAATGTAACACCCTAAATATTTCCGAAAATAATGTTTTCTTCGCGAAATCGTTCAAACACGTCAACTTTGTTTGGAGTAGCGTCGATTGGTAGCTGATTTGAAAGCTTATCTAATTTGCTATTACAACGGTATATTAACTTTTAAAATCAAGAAATTAATTTTATAAATTGAGCAAAGTATAAAATAAACATTTCATTTCAGCAAAAATAATTTTTTAATATTTTGTTTAATAACCCCGTGGTTGACCGTTCCCAGAGCGAGAATAAATTTTGTAATATAATTCAGAAACTAAACGAAAACATGAAACCCACAAAAGTGAATAAACATTAGAATATTAAATTAGAATGTTACCTTTTTAGAAAACATAATAATACGAGAGGAGTTCCCTTTTCTCATCCACCCAGCCATGAAAACAATATGCTATCGCCACAATTTTCTTATGTCACAATTTTATGACATTTTATGGTGCCATCTCCAAGTTTTGTTCAATCACGTAAGATTTATCATTTTTATATCAGTTTAAAGAGACGAAAATGAGTGATTTGCAACACACATAAGCGTGTTGTTTAAATGAACAAACTTGCGAGGCGAATTTGACCACTTTATCTCAAGATAAAATGATAACATTTTGTATATCCACTAACTCCTTGCTTTCATATCTAGGTAGATAACATAAAAAAACTCTCCCTGTACAAGATTTTAATTATTTTTCAAATCCGTCGTGATTTAAATTTCTGCCAAATATTTAATTATATCAGTCAAAATTGTCAGGTGATTCAAAAAAACTTTCATCAAAGTTGGCATTGAAAAAAGGATAGATATAAAAGGTATGTCTTCGCATGCAGTGTCAAATGTGACAGATTTGGCAGAGTTTGAATTTGTGCATGTGAAATCTTGTTGATTTAAACGCTATAGTTTTCAGCGATCACCTAAAACGCTGCGTAAAAGTTGGAAATGTACTTCAGAAATGGTAGAAAAATTGATGGGCAGTGGGTCTATTCGATACGTAATGCATTTGAAGATAGTTCAAACTAACTAATTCCTGTCAAATTTTCATTTATTTTGGTCAATATCTAATTATTTCTGTCAAGTTTGTAATTGTGGACATGGGTACAAGATTAGCCTAAGTCGAAAAAATGAGTTTCGAGAAAAACGCGTCCAAGGTTCAAAACTTAATAAAAGTAGTAATATAGCAATTAGAGACATCTTTTTTTGCAATTTGTATGAATAGTAGCTATATATTTTTTAACAGACTTATAAATACGGGTACAAATATTCTAATAAACAAATTTGCTTAAAAATCGCATAAATCGACTTACGCTGTTCTTGCACCCAGCTCCTCAATTATGTCGGTCCAAATATCAATTAATTGTACTAAAACTGTAATTAATAATTTATATTAAGATGTCAATTGATATGGTGAGATTTTTATTATTTTTGTTATATTTCAATGATTCCTGTCAAAATTTCAATTAATTTTAACATCTAAATACTTTGTGTCAAATTATCAATTATGTTTGACAAAATTTCTATTATATTATATCTTTCAAGATCTGAATTATTTTAGTATGTAACGGTCCGAAAACGTCTTTGGCAGAAACTACATTTTAATAATTAATTGGCGCATGGACCTGCACTGTAGACAACCGTGCTCGCATTTTTTTGTTGTGGTGACGCGTTTCCCCTGTGAGCGATTTTTAAATTCGCCGGCGAGACGCCGCCATGAGCAGACTTCAGCTGACTCGTGTCCAGTACTGACCGTGCCAGAAGAACCGTTGAGATAAGGTGTACCACCATCCGGTTTACGGGATAATCAACGGGGACTCAGTTAACCACCCTTGAGGGGATTGAGGCACCAAGTACAGGGCAGAGGACTAAAACGCTCATAACACCTGAGTAAGTAGTTAAGCCCGATATTTCTTTTCCTTTTCGTGAAGCCACGTGTCCGGCCATTGTTACTAAGGCCATGTGCTTTGCAGGCGTTTTGTTACGGGCTAAGCAGCTCGGCCAAACCATTCTTGGCTGGAGGCCGCGAATCGAGCACCAGGCGTCTACGACGCAAACCGTCGCCCTTCCGGAGCTGTAGCCAGCCGCCAGCGACGATACCAGGAACACAGGCCAGACATGGATATAGATATTGATACATTTTTTTTTGTGGTCTCAATTGAGCCAGACCTCCGCTTAATTCCTTATTGACATATTGTTTATCCTTTTGTGTAAGAGTTGCGTTTACGTGTTTCGTGCCGTACGTGCTTTGCGCTTGTGTAAGAGAAAGGTCGCTCCGTCGGCCCTTTGAATCGCGCGATTAGGAGCTTACTATATTCGGCCGAATAGAGTGAACCCTGCGTGAAAGGGTTGCGTGCGGAGGTATTTATTTCAGGAGCGCAGACACGGTGTCCGTCGTTTGTGTGAATAAACGCCGATATTTTACACTACAAAACTCACACCTGTTATTTTTTGTTCCCCCCACGTTTTCTCGATCGGGCATTTATTTCAGTTACAGTTTTCTATTCTCACTGCGAGATTTAAATCTGGTGGTGTTGGCGCCAAATGGTCAGCGTTGTGACAGTTCGTGATTTCTGAACTTCGCTGACTGTCTGCCGTCCACCCACGCAGGTAGGGTGGAGCCACCCTTTGCGACGAAGTAGCAACGAGGTAAAATTACGTGGAGCCTTTTTTTAACCCCCCCCCACTCTCTGACACCGAGAGCCTGGCCCTCGTCACTACTTCGAAGGGACCCTCCACTCGCTCCACGGCCTAACGCGCTGATTGCCCTTCAGGTACGTCACAAGTAGTAGAAATGTTGTCCCTTGTATATTTCTGGACTGTTCTCAATTAAAACAAAAATAGACTGGGGTACCTACTTTGATTTTCAACGGCTCATGTATATTTTTCAATTCGTTTGTCATTTACTCCGTCGTAAATAGACCGTTGCAATGTACGGAAGTTACCATATTGTTGTCGAATTTCAACAAATTTTCATCATTGCTGTCAATTTTATGAACTGTTGTCATAAGGTCATCACGAGCAATTACTTTTTCGTCAGCTTAAATTTCATCATCTTCATCTTCTTCAATGTTTTCGTTAAGATGATCCGATTTATCGCATAATAACTGAACTATCCTAATTACGTCAACTAACATCAACTACGTAAAAACGTCAACTTATCGTTGTCAGTGTCGAGCAAAAAATGTTACTTTATTTAGTGATTGTAGAAAAAATATATTAAGGTTTTCAAAACATGCAAACAGATAATTTACTTGAACCATTGCCTATTGAGTTTGAAATAATGCAGAAATTGTTTGGAAGAATAACATTTTCTGAAAAGTTAATAATAAAATATATTTCCATGTGTCCAACTTTCTGGCGGACACTGTATATAAATCAATGATGTAGACCAAAACTATTTTTCTTTTATGGGATGCATACATAATAGCAGACCCAAGCCCCTCCAGGTAAATTTTAGGGAGCCGGTCACTTAGCCGGCTCAATAACAACACTGAACGCCGAACCGCTCCGAATGCCCCCCACCCCCCGCGCATTCGACGAAACAAGGACGGCGAACCGCCGGGTCCCACAGACAGTGACATTCTTAGAGTCCATGACTGTACATATTAGAGTGTTTGAAATTCTGCTACACACATCGACATCTATTTGTGGCCTTGTCTTCAAGAAGTGCCTCAAGACAGTGCGGCTTACTGCTGTTTCCCAAACACAGCCTGACGTCTACGGAGGGTTGTGCGTTCTATGCCTGTGTGCGTTTTTATAATAGTCTACCACCTCGGATACGCGGGTCTCACAACCTTGCAAGTTTCAAGAATGACATTTTCAATATTTTGTACACGCTCGAACCATACAACATCAATGACTTTTTGGGCTCTAAGCTGAATTAGCAGACCATAGTTTCAAGCCGGGTGACTATGTCGGTTTACCATTTCATGTACTCCATTTCTTGGTACTATCGAATAAAGATTATTATTATTATTATTATTATTATAATTATTATTACGCGCCTTACTTCGTTAGACGCGCAAACTTAGGCGCGCCGTGAAAAGTCTCACTTCTCCTCCACGTAAAATAATATACTATTTTTATTCTGACTTCTGGCGTTGGTATTTTTCCAAAAATTTGTCGCCATGTTTATACGATCTTCTTATCTTGTAATTGATAAAGGAATCGCCCCTTTAAGTTTGTCTACGTAGTTAATTAACACCCTGTACAGTAGGCGATTTCCTTTCACAAGTTATCTGAGTATGAGGTGAGTGACAACTGTCAAATTAAAATTGATATTGCTTCTTATGTGAAAATTAGAAACTTTTCAACTATCAAAATACCTTACAGTAGTTGCAAATTTCCCACATAACTTTTTGGGCATATGTTTTTAAACCATTATTTCGCAACATAAAAAAGGGAGGGGACTTATCTCAAAATGAGCTGGGATTCTGTGTGAAAGGAAAGCACCTTTTAACTGCAGGGGATAGTAATGGCGTTGACTAATATGCAATCATTTGAAATAGTAAGAGAGTCAAACTTTTGGATTTTTATCTTTTCTTGTTATAATTGTTCGTATTTTATCCGGATAGAGTATAATCCAAATTTCCTGATTATACTGCGGTTGCGCAACCAATCAAGCCTCTCATAAAAATCGTGTGATTTATTGTATTTAGTTAATTTGGTTGCAAGAAGCATACATATAATTAAAATTTCAGACGAGTTTAGAAAATTGCTAAGATACAACATAGGCAACACATAATACAGATATTATTGATAAATTAATAAATTGGTTTTAGGTAACTCAACATACCGCATGCGCTAGTATTGTACAATTGTTAAACGTTAAAATTCATATTTTGTAAATTGAGGTAATAACCCTGCATCGATTATCAAAAATATTTGCGAAACTACGTGCTTTATTAAAATGAAAGGAAAGGAAACATTATGGGATACAATTATTTATAATCTGTCATTATACAATGTATGCACAATATATAATATAAAAATATACATTTGCCAAAATTTTATTAATTGTACGAGTTGAATTTTATTCTTTTTCTTCGCAAAAAGATTCAAAATTTCTATTGGATAATTTTTTTTTTTTTGTTAGGTTCTTTTCAATATGCAAAACAGACTAGGTCTTTATTCTCCTCAAGGCTCAAAAACTACGTACACAACCTACAGAACTTATAGGAAGTGTTATAGCAACTTCTAATAATTTAAACAAATTAGATTGAATGCTATTATTAACATGATTTTTTAATATTGTTGGCCCGATATTTGGATCGTTTTTAATCATTTGTTTGGTTATTTTCGTTTCGGCTTGGAGAAGTTAAAAATCTATTTTAAACAATTCTGAATAATGTTCTATGAAGGCTTTACCGCCTTCATATGACAGATTCATAAAACTGTCAACACTTTTGGCAAACTTGAGATCGCCAAATCTTACATTAAAATGCCTTATGATAGAATCCATAACGGGCAGATAAACAGAAGTTTCTAACTATAGAACTATAGAAGTTTCAATAATATAGTACGATAACCTTTGTGGCTCGGGAGATATGCCAAATTGTTCAGCGAATTTTATAATCTTTGACCACAAAACTGTGAAATTCTCTGGATTTTCTTTTAATGCTGAAATGGTGGATTTAATTTCTTCACTTGCCCTGCCCAATGTAGAATTTGGATTCTGAAATGCTAAGCTGAGAGGGTTTACCATGCTCAGAATAAGATGATATACAAAAAGGGAAACCACAAATTCGGTCTTAATTATACATGTAAGTATTCCTATGGCTAACACTGAATCACTGTCCTTTGCGTCTGATATTTCCTGCTCTAGAGACTGCTTTACAGTATTATAGTTTTTAATTAAATTGTCACTATTTTTGAACCGGCAACTCCATCTAGTTGTGCTAAGATTTTGAATTTCTTTTAGTTTTAATCCTAGCTTATTATGTACCTCTTCGAATTGTTCATGACTCCTGGGTTTCGAAAAATGGGTATATTAAGCCTCAATAACATTAAAAAAACCTGATGATCCTGGTACTGTTTTGCACGTATCAACTACAATTAAATTCACTATGTGCGCCAAAGAATGTGTGTAGCTCTTTTTTTCGCTTGAAGTCCTTATTTTTTTTCAGCCATGACACTAGCACCATCGTACGATTGAGCTATAATTGGAACACTTAGTTGTAAAGTGTTCAGACGTTTAATTATTAAAGAATAAAGACCAGATGCATCTCATGACTGCTTTGAGAGCAGAGCAGTCTAAAAACTTGTATAAAGATAATATGGACAAACGCATTTATAATGTTTGTTCCAACACTTGTCTTATGCTATATTTTACGTATAATGGTGGTGTTCCCCTAACAAAACACGCACGAAAAGACTAGCAAAGTACTTTCGAAAATTAATATTGAAATATTAAACAGCATTATTGGTGTTTAAATCGGAAACAGAAACCACGACACCCAGTGTGTTAATAGGGGTCATCTAAATGGACTTTGTTTCAAAGCCGTATTCGATGTTGGTTCAAGGTATAATTTTGTACTTCGTACATTTGTATCCCCGTAATACCTTTTCAAAGGTTTAAATGGTTCGTATGCCGATATATGTGGAATTATATGTGCATGTGAGCTTTGGAATATGGAAATAAACTGCATCGTTAGTCCTGAAAATTACAAAACCACGTACAGAAAATTAACAAAATATCGAGGCCGTTTGCTGGTGGGTGATATGCTGCTGTCTTTGATGTAATGTATTCAAAATTCTGAACGAAATTGTTTTCCTCTATCTGTAATAATAGTCGATGGTATACCAAATCCAAGTGTTCCAATGGTTCTGGCTACTGTGAACGAACACGCGAACGAAAGGATGTACAGTAGGATGGAGCGAAAATTGTCAAAATATATTTTTTTTATATATTGGCTTTGTAATAGTGTGCCCATGCCATGCCCATGTATTTCTTTATCAAGTCAACCTCTATGTAATCAACAAAGCGCGGATTTATAAGCATAAAAAATTACAAAATAAGCGCTTAAAAATGCATAAAAAATCTTAGAAAATAAGCATATAAAATAGCATAAAGATTAGAATAAGCACAAAAATGCAGAAAAAGCATGAAAAGGCATATTTTATTTTTTATGAAAATGCAGAAAAACAAAACAAAACATAATTTTATTAACGAGAACGCACTATAGGTAGATAAAAGTAATATTGTAATAACATAGGTTTTGGTGATTAATATTAATAACAATAATAATTAATAACAAATAATGATTACTGCCCATTTTTAAATGAACTAATAATTAAATGTTTTTCTAAATTTTCAACGGAAAATCCCATTCTCTTATCACTGAGCACATTTTTTAAGTGTGAAAAGCTTCTCTCCACATCCACACTTGTAATCGGTACATATTTAAATTTGGGAACAATTGTAATATATGTCAGCAAATCTTCCACGAAATCTCCTTTTAAAACTGTTGATATTTTTTGTAACTCGCCAAACCCTTCATATTTTGACAAATCTGCATCACATTTTTTTTTTAATAATCTCTTCTATAGATCCCCCTACGTTTGAGACGTCGTTCGTAAAACCTTCAACTATTTGAACCGCATCTACCAAAGTTGTATCCTTTGCTTGGAGTTTATCAATCACTTTGCTTGCGAAACTGTAGTTGGTTTTTAGGAATGCTAAATTTTGTACAACCCTCCTATCTTAAAGTACTTTGAGGCATTATTTAATTGGTCTGACACATTTTGGGGAAACTCTAACACAAGCTCCTTAAATGAATCGAAATGGTCGGCATAATAGCAGGCAGCATCTAGCCACGTACCCCATCTAGTTATAACCGGTGCCGGAGGAAGAGGTACATTTGGCATTCTTTCCCTAAACATTTCAACCCTCAGTGGAGCTTTAAGGAAAATTTTCTTCCCGGTTTTTATCAAATCATTGACCAGGGGAAATTGCAGTCTAATCGTTTCAGCAACTCGGTTAAAACCATGTGCCAAACACGTGCAATTCATTAATTACCCATAAAATACTTTTAAATTGGAATATGCCTTCAACATATATGCAGCGGCATCAGAAAGCTTCAATAATAATTTATCATTTAGTACGGGGTTTGGCAAAAAAAAGTGTTCATCCATCGTGAACGAATTTGGCAACGGTATTGCCATTTGTTTTTTCCAACAATTTTTCTAAAAATGCATTGGTGGAGTCTTCGTTTAATTTTCCAATCATTAAATGGGCGATGTACCGATCATACGAATCAGTAGTTTCATCTACACAGAACCATATGTAATTGTTGCCAATTATCTTTTTTATTTCCTCAATAGTGTGTTTATATACTTGTAACGGGCCTGTTCTGACTCCGGTCGTTTAAAACGAACGCTGTTTTAATTTAAAATGGTGTTCATGGACCGTCAACGTAGGCAACTACTACGCACACGTTTTTTTTTAAACATCGACGCTATCTGGTATGCGTATAATTGTAATTCAGCCGCGAGGGATGAAGGCAGAAGGTAGTCGACTCTCTTAGAGTGCAAAAGTGTCAAGAGGTACACAGTTTTTCTTTGGGCTTATCGCCAACCGGTTTGCGGGATTTAAAATGTGTCCTCCATTAACCGCCCTATGAGGGATTGGCGACACCGGCACAAGGCGAGGGAGAGTACAGCAGTAATCGACTATGCACGCTCGAACACCAGAGTAAGTGATTAAAACCTACACCATTTTTGTAAAGACACGTGTCCGGCCATTATTAATAAGGCCATGTGCTTTACAGGCGTTTTTTTTGTGGGGGCTGAAACAACCCAGCCAGTCAGGTTCTCGGCTAGGGGCGACGACCACCCTGCCGGAGTTTTTCTGAAGACCGCAAATTAGCGACGGCATCACCACGATTGCCGGCCGCAAGAGGTCCGAGAGCCGAGCCCCGAACCGGCAGCGAAGGCGCGCGAGGAACCGTAGGCCAGATCTATAACTTTTTTTTGTTCTCCTTTACTATTTTTAATTTTCTTTGATATGTCGTTTTCTGTTGTGTAAATTTGCGGTGCGTGTTTTGTACCGTACGTGTTTTGAGTTTTTGTAAGTAAGTGGCTCCGATAGCCGTTCGCATCGCGCGAAAGCGTTGCGCGAACTTCGGCCGAATTTCGGCAATGCGCCGTGATAGTTCTGCGAGCGGAGGCATTTTCTTTCAGGGAGCGTGGACACGGTGCCCCGTGTGTTTGTGTTGTTGAATAAACGCAGATAGTTAAAACCACAAAATTCACATCTGTTATTTCTTTGTTCCCCCAGTTTTCTCAATTGGGATTCTTTACAATTTAACTTCATTTTCTCCTTGCGAGATTTAAATCTGGTGGTGTGGGCGCCAGATGGTCAGCCGTTGCGACAGTTCGTAATTTCTGAACTTCGCTGACTGTCTGCCGTCAGCCCACGCAGATAGGGTGGGGCCCCCTTTGTGACGAAGTAGTGACGAGGTTAAAATTACGTGGAGCCTTTTTTTAACCCCTCCACTCTCCAACACCGAGAGCCTGGCCCTCGTCGCTGCTTCTAAGGGACCCTCCACTCGCTCCGCGGCCTAACGCGTTGATAGCCCTTCAGGCACGTCACATACTTGCTCGACATAGTTTTTGCGAATGGTTGATTCGGCAGGAATATGTCTACCGGTGTATTTTTGTAAAAACGATTTAAACATACTATTATCTAGTTTTTTTAACGGAATGTTAGAAGATACCATCGTATTTCATAAATCAAAGTAAAATTCCTTTGCATTCTGAGTAGAAGAACTCGCAAATGACTCGGAAATAGTTTGCTGAGTACTCAGGGTACTGCTTGCAGATTTGTGTTTTTTTTTTAATTTTCCAGGTTTACTGTTGTTTTGATATGGTGTGATATGTTAAATAGCTATAGGCCAATAGCAACACAAAATATAACGTACCGGTTTGATACAAGCTCTGCAAATTAATTTGCCGTTTTCATATTTTAATTCGGAATGTCCACGTATCCATTCATCGACGGCTTTTTTATTATTTATTTTACTTTCGGCATTTTATACAAGAAAATTTATAAACACGTAATACACACAAGGCACAAGCACAACGCACTGAAGATTGAGATAAATTGGACTCAATTGATACCACTCTTGCCCCAGATGCGTTCTGTGCACGTAGAAATAGGGTAATCCCCGAAATAATCAAGCTTTGTTTACCAAATATCACGTACGCACTCTCGCTTTGTTGATGATATTATGATAACCAAGCACTCAGACGTAACGGAGTAATATTAATACTGACTTCTCATTACAATAATGTGCAACAAAATATATTCGTAGCTAATATAAATAATATGCTATAAAATTGAGAAACAAGCAAATAAGCACAAAAAATAAGGAAATATGCACAAAAAATGCATTAAAGCAATTATAAGCTTAAAAACTGAAAATATGCATAAAAGCACAAACAAAAATTGTCGCGTTACTTCATTTGCTGAAATTTGTATAGATACGAATTCATTTTGGTCTGCTATTAAAACTGATGTATAGCATAATACCTAGAAATCCGCGCCTTGGTAATCAATAACTTTTTTTTAAACTCCATGATTTATCGCAATCTGTCTTACATGACAATAAACAATAGTTTTATATTACATAGACATGGAAGGAAGTTGCCCAGTGGCAACTCCAGAAAATTTGTTTACATGAGTAGATATTTTGGATCAAATTATCACTACACTGTACGCTGAGGAAGGTCCAACGGGTCGAGCCGCTTTAGTTTTTTAACACTGGGTATTATGAGGAGGTCCTTGACTAGGGTGTTAGGGTGATGACTGAGGCGATGGAGATACCTTTGACTTGAGGAGGCTATTTCTTCATTGATGGTGGAGATGTGTAGGTCCCGATGAAGTGCTTGATTTTGTACGTACCATGGTGCATTACATACAATCCGTAGGGTTTTTGACTGGAAGCGCTGAATTTTCATGATGTTGCTGTGGCTGGCAGATCCCCATATCTGAATACCATAAGTCCAAATTGGCTTTAATATTGCTTTGTAAAGCAGCAGTTTATTTTCCTTGGACAAGTTGGAGTTGCGACCTATAAGAAAATACATTTTCCTGAGAGTGAGGCCTAATTGGAGGCGTTTGTACCAGATATGTTTTCCCCATTTAAGGCGTCGGTCTAAATGTATGCCGAGATATTTGACTTCCTCTTTCTGAGGCAGTGAAATGCTATTTAGACAAACGGTTGGACATGTTTGTTTATTGAGCGTGAATGTAATATGGGTCGATTTGCAGCTGTTTATTTTGATCCGCCATTTTACAAACCATTTTCCGATTATGTCGAGGTGCCTCTATAGGTGGCGAGATGCTATGAGCGGGTTATCGTGTGAAGCCATTATGACAGTATCGTCCGCGAAGGTAGATATTTCAGTCAAGTTGTATGTTGGTAAGTCTGCTGTATATAAATAGTAGGTATAGGGTGGGCCCGAGGACGCTACCTTGTGGCACTCCTGATTCTATGGGATGCAAGTTGGTTTGTGCTTCTCCATATTTAACAAAGAAATATCTATCCCTCAGACAGGGCCGCGCCGCCCTTCGGCGGCGCCTGTGTGCACGACCTATAAAGCGCCTCTATATTTTTTGAAAATAGAGAAAATCCAGGTAGAGGCAATTACAAAAATAAAAGTCGTATAACATAACATAACATAAATTTCTTATTAAATATGTTTACAAAATGGTCATCATAATAATAAAACACAAATTAAAAAACAAATTAAATTATTTCTACTCTTCTCGTTTTTCTAGTTGCGAAATCCATAATAATATTATGTATATCTATGCGCTCTAATATGCTATCTTCTATAGATATTGTAGCCAAATGTGACAATCTTTCCTGGCTCATTGTTGAGCGCAGGTAATTTTTTATTAACCTCAATTTCGAAAATGATCTTTCTGCGCTCGCTACCGTAACTGGCATTGTTAATAAAATTCGTAGAGTTATTGTGATATTAGGGCATACTGCTGTCAAATTATTTAAAAATATAAATTCTAGTATTTTAACCACATCATTGTCCAATTTTTTAAAAAGGGACTGACATGATAGAACTTCCTCACACAAATCGTCGGCATCTATATCGGATGAATTATTGGCAGACAGTTTTTCCTGCAAACGAGTGCAGTTTGTGATTAACTGGTTTTTATCTTGTATATCGCTTAGTTTAAATAAAAAATAAAACACGTCATTATGAGTATTCAATAATTCAAATCTTTCATGCACCGAGGATAAAGCCTGATCTAAAATATAAAAAAATACATTGACTTTGAACGCTATTTTCGGATCCATTACAGGCTGATCTTCGTGTTCATAATCAAATTGTTTTGGAGTTTTACGCAGTCTTAGCGGTCTTGATATTTCGAATTCAATGTCTATACCTAATTTTTCCTCAGTTTTTTGGCATTATTTACAATATTATCAAAGTTATCATCATTGCGAAATTCTTTTAAAAATGTCTTTAAATTAGATAAAGCATCTAAAGCAACTTGCATATTCATATTTGTTGATTGAAGGATTTTACTTACAATATTATTTTTTTTCAGTACGTCATGGCAAACATATATTGAGCAAATAAACGAAAATGAAGATATTTTTTCTGCCAGACATTTAGCGTCATACTTTGATTTTTGTTCTATGGATTCATTTGCCATTTCGCATAAAGCATCATAAGTTTCCGGCAAATTAATAAATAAAGGTTTTATGGCATCTATTCTACTGGACCATCTTGTTTCGGACAGCGGTTTTAAAGTTAGGTTCCCAATGTATTTTTTTAATAAATCCCATCTCTTCGTGGAGGCTGAAAAATATTTGTATAATTCCTGCACTGTACTGAAAAAACCGGTTGTGTGATAATTTAAATTAGCTGCGTCGTTTACTATTAAATTTAAACTGTGAGTAGCGCAGGGTACATAAAATGCACGGGGGTTTATATCTAGCAATCTTTTTTGGAGACCATTGTTTTTGCCGCGCATATTAGAGCCATTATCATAACCTTGTCCCCTTAAATTGTTTATATCTAAATTATTATTTTCTAATTCTCCCGTTACGAATGACGTTAAGCCAGCGCCAGTTGTGTCTATAATTGGGCAAAAAGCTAAAAAGTGCTCTCTTATTTCTAACTCTCTCGAATTTATATTAAAATAAACAAATCTAATTATTATACTAATTTGCTCTACATGTGCAACGTCGGGAGTACAATCTAGTATGATCGAAAAATATTTATTGTCCCTACATAAATTCAAAATGTAATTTTTAATTTGGGTAGCGAGTATAGTTATAATTTCGTTTTGAATTTTATCTCCAAGATAAGTAGGCATATTCTTAAATTCCGAATCATTGGTTGTGCGGCGTATATGTTCCATCATCGTAGGATCGAATTTTCCCAACATTTCAATGCATTTTAAAAAATTGCCATTATTACGGTCGAATAATTTGCTGCTCTGGCCGCGAAACGCCATATTTTGGGTACTCAAAAATTGTACCACATATATTATTTTTTTAATGACTTCATACCATCGCTGCTTTTCGACTTCTATAAGCTTTTGTTGAATATTATCGATAGTCGTTTTATTTTTAAAAGACTGACACAGCTCTGTCCATTTTTTATAGCTAGTAAAATGTACAGAACTTTTCTCATGTCTGTTCAAATACAGAGCTAAATGTTGCCAATTACTTAATCCCTGGCAAAATTTATTATTTTTCAATTCAAATAGCTTGCAACAGAAACAAAAAACTTCATTTTTGGCCACTGAATAGAGCAGCCACTCTCTATGATACTTTTCGCCATTTAATAATTGCCTGTTATAATAATATGTAGAAAACCTTCGACCCGAAGAGTCACGCGGAAAATCATGATGCCTTATTTGTTTAGGTGGATTATCAACCAAATATTGCATCAATGTAGTATTTAAAACTTCTGGCCAGAGTCCAGGATCATCTTTGCAAATTGTTGGTGTCAGCGGCAACGATGGTTTTAGCGGCGATGGCGGTGTTTGAATTGGGGGTGACGAAGTTACTTCATCGGCGCAATCTAATATTTGTCCCCCGTCAGCGATCATGACGTCTGAAAATTATCCACAACGTGGAATCATTACCACCACCAAAGCAAATACCTCTTAAATAAACTTAAATAAACGCGCCATAGTAATATTATGATATTCAAAATTTCCCAATTTTACTATCATACTTGAATAAACAGAGTCGGTATTTTATTGTGTTGTTTTATTATTAAGGGGTAATTTAATATTATAAGACTTATAAGATTATAAAAAACTCTTACCACTGCACGAATCGAAGTTTTCAATTCTTTCAGCACCTTCATCTATAGGTTTATCTGTCTCAAAACTCTCAGATGATTGTTTGGAAGTGGATGGCATGGGCGCAAAATAATTACTTATTTTCGTTGTATTTTTATCTCGTTCTTCTTCTCGTTTTCTCTTTCTCATTAGATTTTGATAACCCGATAATTTCTTTTTTTTATCTTGATCACGCATCGTGAAAACCCGTTAAATAAAATCGACAATGTAATAAATAAAATCATTTTAGTATACAACAAAGTATTTTTGTAAGGCAGGTATAGATGAATGACTTAACTGAACAAAATCAAACTAATAACTGGAAGTGCACCTTCTTTCAATAATGCGTTTTGTTTGTTTTATTTATTAATAAAATTCGGTAATTCCCCGCCCCAGTCTCGCGCCGGCGCCGCGCCGGTCGATTGCTGCTATCGTAGAGACAACTCTGGGTCCTTTTCATTTTTAATGCAGACTGAATACAATCCAAATAATAATGAGAGTGTTTGTATAATGCAGTTTGTTTATTTTCTTTATCGGCAAAATTCTGTAATTCCCCGCCGACTCGGCCATCGACGCACGCGCGCCGGGTCCATAGGCAACAACGATAAAGCAGACAACTTTAAATGTTTACAGCGCAAAGTTCAAATAATGCAAACTTAAACCATAGACGTGAACTTGGTTGCAGAGATATAAAGAAGTTAGAAATGAAATTTGGTTGAAAAAAATAAGTTTTTAATATCTTAATGACTCCGCTCCGCGCGTGAGGCGCCAAAGGGGTCCCGCGGCGCCCCTGCCGCCCTGGCGCCTGTGTGCGGCGCACACATCGCACACATGGGCGGCGCGGCCCTGGTGACTCGTTATTCAAATATAGCCCATTGACTTCGTTGAGTCAAGATATACAAAAAAAAAAAAAAAATACTCACCAATTTTTCGAGGGCGAAGAAATTGTCCTGCAATTTTCTCAGGTGTTGCCACGACAAAGTAAGTGTTCTGCCCACATCTACGAGGTAAACATTCACCAAACCCTTCCCGCTCTTGGTGCCCAAAACGACGGCCCTGTACCAGCTAACATTGCTGCCTACTTTGATCCTGACTGCAACGCCTGAACCAACATAGTAGGAGATCATTTCGTTTGACAGTTTTTCGAAATTAGTTAGATACGAATTCTAAAAGTTTCACGTTAAGCCTGACAAGACAATTTTTTGGGAGACTTACCAATTGCACGTAGAAGCTGTGTGGGTCGAGAACATAGGACACTTTTACTTCCAAATGTTGATGCTTTTTAAGGTTGGTCGTGCCATCGAAAAATGATGCAATTTTTTCCTTCTGTAATAAATTTTGCACATGATTAGAAAATATTGCATTGAGCATGCCATCGCAATTTTACCGGACGTCTAATGGACGGTACGATATCCTCATTCTCGAAGGTTTTTGCGTATCCAATGAAAATAAGTGAATCTCGCAGTGAATACTCGTCATCGCCATATGTAATGAAGTCAACTTCTAGGATGCTTGGCTTGTCTCGAATTACAATTATTAACACGTCACATCTACAATTAAAAAAAAAAACACCTGAGTTAGAATTATGTTCGTCATATTGCAATTTTCTTTTGATTTGAATCATGAATTGTGATTAGTATGTACACTAGTACTTGTGTAGTTTTATGAATAGGTGAAATAATTGGAACAAAGAGATAGGAGTAGGTCATATAAAGAGTACATGGCTTAAAAAATATAAAGTTTTAAAGAATTAAAAAAATGAGTTGAAATATGTTTAAAACCTAACAATGTGAAAGGTCGAAACGTGCGCGGTTGGATGGGGGGGAGTTTAGTGCACAATATTGTATATATATCTTTTTATGCTCAGATTATTGGTTTCAGAGGTATAAATTATTGTCTCCAAGGTAGTTTGTTGTTTTGGGTCTATTTATTTTTAATTGAAAAATTAATTCCGTAAAAATATTAATATCTTTAAAACATGAAGACATAGAGTGACGAAACTTCTTTGGTTGTACGTGTCGAATAGAGTTTTACAAATTTGCATACTTCTACATTTTTGCTCAGATCAATCGTTCAAGACCTATTAATTATTTTATGAAAATCAAGTTCATAGTTCCAGGGGAATACATTTGCATAGAAGAAACGCTTGTTCCCTCCAAAGGTGGACTAAAATTTAAACAATATATCAGTAACAACCGACATAAAAGACATAACAGTTTGGGATCAAACTTTTTAAGTTATGTTTAGAAGGTGGGTTCCTCTATGATCTAAAAGTATATTTTGGCCAAGAGAGAAAAATTGACAGTGAATACACCGTACCTTCAAAAGTGGTTCTGGATTTAACAACGGATATTTAAGAGAATGTCAGAACAGTCTGTGTAGACAATTATTATACCTCTGTAGAACTCGTACATAAATTATTACAGATAAAGACCTATATTATTGGAACTCTAAGAACAAACCGCAAACAAAAGCCAAAAAAATGTTATTGGAATAACATTAAAACGTGCCGACAATATTGCAGAAGAAAGCAATACAGGAATATTTGTAAGCAAGTGGAAGGAGAAGAGAGACGTTTTGTTTTTGAGTACAAAACATGTTCCAGAAAAGATAACGTTAAAAAAACGATCAGAGGATGTACAAAAGCCAAAGAACATAATGGAATACAACAAATACCAAAGTTATATTGATATATCTTGTTTGTCGTTTATTTTATTACGAAGTTATAACATAAAACGATTACTTTTAAGATCAAATGAAGTCGTATAATTCGTCAATTCGGAGAGGTGTAAAATGGTACAGAAAACTTGCCATTGAATTGGTTATTGATGCAGCATTAGTCAATGCATACATATACAAAAAAAAAAACGCATAATAAGATTACAATTACGAAATTTCGGAACGAAGTAATAAAAGGTTAGCAAATGTATCATTAGAATGTGTGTATTTTAATTCATATTATTTCAGGTCTTATGCATAAAAATTAAAGCAATGGTATTCCTTGGGACGAAAATCTGAACCATATTCTGGAAAATGCTAACAAACGGCAAATTTGTGTTGCTTGATATCAGAAAAATATTTCTGTGCATGATAGAATACAAGCAAGAGCATAACAATCAGAACAAAATTTAGATGTGAGTTGTGCTCGAATCATATGTGCGCATACCCTGTTTCTTTGATTTACATAAATGTTCAAAAAACTTATTTAATTTTGATATTTAGGAAGTTATATTTTGAGTATATGAACAAATAAAATTAACAGCGGATATAATATTTTTCATTTGATATTATTAGTTAGTTATATTTTATTAGGTATAATGTACAAAAAAATTAATAAACAAGCTCCTGAACACTTTATCCAAAAAAACGTCCCTGGTGCTCAACATTTGTGCACCACACAAAAACCAAACCTACTAGGAGACGAACCATCCAAATGTTTGTGTTGCAAAACAAAGATGTTGAATATTTCAAAAGTAAACATGATCAATTGAAGAACGAATGATCAATTGAGGAAATGAAAAAAGGCGCTTTCTAAATGTATGCTCTCTGATGACGAGAAATCACTCGAAGCTTCATTCCGCATTAGCTATCGCATTTCAAAAGCAAGAGAGGCTTACACCGAATAATTGCTGAAAAATTAATAAAACCCTGCATTGAGGATGTAATATCTTGCAAATTTGGAGAGAATTATCTGAAAGAAATGAAAAGCATTCCATTATCGGACACCACAGTTCGAAGACTAATTGAAGAAATTGCATTATTTTGTGAAAATGATTTAATATATCGTCTGAAAACTTCGAACCATCCTTTTGCATTGCAGTTGGATGAAACCACAGATGTTGAAGATATTTGCACACATTTATGCACACATATTTGTACTGATGGAGCAAAATCGTTATTAGGTCGCGAAAAAAGGAGCAATATCACGAATGATTCAACTAGCTCCCCATATTAAACATTCTCATTGTTATCTGCATAAGCTTCAATTAGCAGTAAGATGCATCCCAAAGCAAAAACAACAGCAAAAAGCAAAAACTGAAAGATACATTGGAAAAAACAGTGCAAATTATAAATTTTATAAAGAACGAACTAAATTCCAGATTATTTGCTTTGCTAGTATCCCTACATGCTATGAGAATTATTAAAATTTGTGTGACACTTTGTGACATAAATTTTTTTTTATGTGAGACTTAAATGTGCCATTATGCTTAAATTTCAATAAGAGTTTTGTACTGCTTAGGCCAATAGCAGACGGCTTTTAATAGCGCGCGGGGTTATTGTGTGTTTTAACCTCAAGCACCTTGAAAAACTAAATCTGACGACGTTTATGTTTTATTTTTCATGATTTGCCGTTTTTCACTTTCATTTGTCATTTACTCGAAAAATTTCTTATAATACATGGCAACATTTTTATACTGTCACTTCGACAATGAAAAAATCTCTCAAAATCAAGAACAAAAGTAGGGGGTTGTCATTTAAAAAACAATGGATGACGTCACTACTCAAAAACATATGATGGTTGAAGATCGACTGTCATGCAAAACTGTGTGTTTTTATCAAAGAAAATCGACGTGTTCGAGGATTTTTTTCCAAATTTTTTTATTTCGGTTTTAATGAATTTATTCCATACTTTAGGCGCTCACTGTATTTGTATTTAAACAAATTCTTGAAGTCGCTTCAGGAGTTCATCAATTGCTTCAGAGTGAAAAGTTTTATTCATCTAAAGCTTCTCTTTGTATTAAAAGTTTCATTGAAATCTTTGAAACTCTGGGAGAAAATGAACAAAACTTTGATAAATTGTATAAAAATAAATAAATTTTATAGTTTAAGTAATAATTGTACGTCCTCCTGAATCTTATTACTTAAATTATAGAATTAATGAACCTTAATATGAGAAATATCACAGAAATAAAGTTTTAATTCGAATTTTAGTTCCAACGGCAGTTAAATGAAAGGGATAAAACAGCATCATGAAAGCGAAAACGTCCAAAAACATTACAATCATTTTTGTGGTATGATGATACTTGTTCAATTGACAGACTTAATTTTCGAAGTAATATTTACGACTAAATACTAGATAAAATGTTCATAGAATTTAAAGTATTATTTCCAAACAAGGAAAATATTCTAAGGGTACCTACTGAAGCTTTGTGCACAATGTCAAAGTGCTTCTTGGACGTTGAACTTTTTAAGAATTTTAGTACTCTTGATTGATTCTGAAATTTTCTCTAACAATCAATTTTACATCTCCTGCTTTGGTTTCATCTGACTGGATATTTCAGTTTTTTTTTCTGGTCATTTTATCTTTATACTAAGTGTTAGGTATCAAATTGTATCATTGGATAATAATTGATTATTAATATTAGAGGCGGCATCTGTGGCTTTGTTTGTTTATATAAGCCGGGGCGCGACGCGCTCAGCTTAAGAACGAGAACGAAGGGACATTGAGTTACGTGCTTTTATGGAGTGTGGATGCAAGTTGGGTGCTGATTGTGGGGAAAGCATGTGTGATCTGGTGTTTTGGTGTGTGTTGCGATGTGGACGGTTATGGATTAGCTGTTGGAATGGATTAAAGGTCAGTACATAAACTACAATATGTATATTAGATAGAGGTGCGTCCTAGAGGTGCGTTCTAGTAATTGCAATAGAGAGGTTTGTCCTAGTAATTGCAATAGAGAGATTCGTCCTAGTAATTGCAATAGAGAGATTCGTCCTAGTAATTACAATAGAGAGATTCGTCCTAGTAATTGCAATAGAGAGATTCGTCCTAGTAATTGCAATAGAGAGATTCGTCCTAGTAATTGCAATAAGAGAGGTTCGTCCTAGAGGTTCGTCCTAGTAAGAGGTGTATGTCACTGCTTTGCACATGAAGGTGAAATACAATAGTCGTAGAGAATAATGGTTGAAGCCGTGAGTGCTAGCGATCCAGTTGGCGAGAGAACTGGCGGGGGAAGGGGAGTTGCTCCCCCGGTAAGTCCTTCCAATTATAGTTAATATACAATACTAAAAGAATACTCTTTATATGTGGGGAAATCATTTGGAGCCAATGCCATCTTCGGATCGAGTTCAATATAAAGCCTGCGCATCCTGACCAATGAAAATACAGTATATTATGTAAGTGATTATTATTATTAATAGGTAAAATGGCGAAAATTTATGTATTAAATATGACGTCAAGTTAAGGCTACGATAGGAAAAAGAACTAGCCTAACATAAGTTACTTTCGCTTTCATTAGTGCTCAATTTTCATATACAGGGTGTACATTTGAAAAGTTGCCATCAACTTTTTACATAGAACACATGATTATTTTTAAAATTACTCAAAACCGTTTGGGTGGTTCGAAAGGGGTGCCCAAATGGCTTACGTAGTGTCGACCCCCTACCCACCCTTTAAGCCACCTCCATCTAAAAACTTTAAATGGCACCCCTCTACTTGTGATACATCGTTGGAAAGCTCTTGAAAAATGCTTTCTAGTCATTATTAATAGAATATGTTAGGTCAACTGGTTTTGAAATTGAGTGCAAATAAAGTGCAAAAGTGTTCCATTGATTAAATTCAAATCAAATGTTAAAGTAAATGTTGGAAATATTTTTCTTGTTTTCTCAACAAAATATGGTCTACCTTTAAATGAGAACTTTCTAAAAGGTTTGTCTAGTAATAGGTTGACATTATTGTGCTATTCTTTCTCGTAATTGTTTAATAGTATCTGGTTGAGTTTTATAAACTACAGACTTTATGTGACTCCACAAAAAAATACCTAGAGGTGTCAGATCTGATGATCTTGAAGGCCATTTGAAGGGCCCTCGTTTTCCAATCCACTGATTTGGATAGTGATGCTCTAACCATGCTCTAACTGGAAGTACATAGTGAAGAGGTGCACTACTTTGTTGAAAATGTAATGTATTTTCGGTAAGTCCATAATTTCCATGTTTATCTGTTTGGTTTTCAACCTCCTGTAGTACGACAAGCTCAATAAATTTATGTAGCAAAGATTTAGCATAAATTTAGCCGTTCAAATTTTCATTAATTTCAAGAGCGATTTTTTTTATGGGGTCACTTGTAATCTGTAGTTCATAAAACATAAATTCAAAATGAACCGGATACTATTGAACAATTACGATTAAGAATAACACAAGAATGTTGAGCTATTACTAGACAAACCTTCAAAAAGTTCGCGAAGAGTTTTAAAGCAGGCTATATTTTTGTTTAGAAAACAATAGAAGCCAGTTTCAACATTTACTTTAACATGTTATTTGAATTTAATACATTCAACACTTTTGCACTTTTGCACTTTATTTGCACTTAATTTCAAAACTAGTTCATCAAATCATATTGTATTGATAATGACGGGAAAACATTTTTATTAGCTTTTCAACGATGTATCACAAATACGGTTGTGCCATTTAAATTTTTTAGACGAAGGTGGCTGTGGCTTAAAGGGTGGGTAGGGGAACGACACTACCTAGGCCATTTTGGTGCCCCCTTCGAACCATCCAAACGGTTTTGAGTAAATTTAAAAATAATCATGTGTTCTATGAAAAAAGTCGATGGCAACTTTTCAAATTGATCCCTGTATGTTGAATTTCGTTCTTACACAATGTATACTGATGCGGTGGTTGACACATCGATCTCAGACTATTGTAGCTTATTACTTTATACGTTAAATCGAGATAACATATTTCAGCATGAAATTGTCAAAAAAATCGTTTCTAATCTTTGAAATTGAAGTAGGTAGCTAGATGCTTCACTTCTTGTATTTGCCTTTTTTCGTTCGTTATTAATTTATTTATTTGTATATTGTTGGTATCAAATTGTATTATTGGCTAATAATTGATTATTAATATTAGAGGCGGGATATGTGCCTTTATTTGTTTATATAAGCCGGAGCGACGCGCTCAGCGTACGAACGAAGGGCACACTGAGTTACTGGCCATTATGGAGTGTGTATGCAAGTTCGGGTGCTGATTGTGGGGAAAGGATGTGTGATCTAATGTTTTGGTGTGCGTTGAAATGTGGACGGTTATGGATTAGGTGTTGGAATGGATTCAAGGTTAGTATCTAAACTACACTATGTATATCAGATGGAGGTGTTCCGACATATGCAATTAGATTGTAATATTCACATTATGTAAAGGTATGATTCTTTGTAACTGAAGGGGCTCACATAAAGGTGAGGTTCGTCCTATTATCTGCAATAAGAGAGGTTCGTCCTAGTAATTGCAAAAAGAGAGGTTCGTCTTAGTAATTGCAATAAGAGAGGTTATTCCTAGTAATTGCAATGAGAGAGGTTTGTCCTAGTAATTGCAATAAGAGAGGTTCGTCCTAGTAATTGCAATAAGGGAGGTTCGTCCTAATAATTGCAATAAGAGAGGTTTGTCCTAGTAATTGCAATAAGAGAGGTTCGTCCTAGTAATTGAAATAAGAGAGCTTTGTCCTAGTAATTGCAATAATAGAGGTTCGTCTTAGTAATTGAAATAAGAGAGGTTTGTCCTAGTAATTTCATTAAGAGAGGTGTGCCCCGGTAAGTCCTTCGAATTATAGTTAATGTACAATACTAAAAGAATACGCTTTATATGTGAGGAAATCATTTGGAGCCTGCGGGTCCTGACCAATGAAAATACAGTATATTATGTAAGTGATTATTATTATTAATAGGTAAAATGGCGAAAATTTATATATTAAATATGGCGTCAAGTTAAGGCTACGATTGGAAAAAGAACTAGCTTAACAACATTTAATTTTTTTGCGACTTAGCCTTTGGAATTTTTGCCAAAAATTTGCCTCCCCTGGATTTTTGCCGCCCTGGGCTAGAGGCCTCGTAGCTCCCCACCCCCCTAAATCCGCCACTGGGAATATCAAAATCTTCCGTGATTTTCTTCAGAAACACACTTTTTATTTTTGTTGACAGTAATGATTGTTTATCTTGGTTTATCTGTTTTGCCATGCCATGGTCTGACAATCGGCATACTATCGAATCGGAAATTCACGATTTCTACCGACTCGGACGATGCGCGGGTGACTCGGCTATCGCATCGTCACTTAGCAACGTCGTCGTCAATTATAAATCGCAAAATATTCTCGTTATATTAATAGCTATAAAATTAGAAACCCAAATGCGCAGGTTGCGTCTTTAGAAAAAAAATGTTCGCATTATATTTTTTCAAGTAGCCCACGGTGTATATAATGGTATAGGAGAAATAGAAACACATAAAAAGAGTTAGTTCTCCCGGACTACCCTCAGAGTGCGCTGAGAACTTGTAAATGTAGTAAACTATAATAAAATAGTAATCTGTAGTGATGGCATTCAATCGCATATTGTTTGTCTGTGATCGCATGATCGCGCATTAATGGCTGCCGCTTTTGCATGTGCTTTGAATAAGTTTATTGAAATGGTTTTTAAGGGCTATAAAGTAGTAATTCATAGTAGTAAAACATTCAGAACTAAAGTGCACGTACTGATGAGAACCATATAGGTTGAAACATGATATTGCCAAAACTAGATGTATTTCATCTACTTCCTTTGTTTGTACCAATATATATTGTTTGTCATTGTGGTATGTAACAATGAATGTATATGCCATGAATTTTATACAATACTTGTATGTATTCTATGTATCAATATTTTTATGTTCCCACTTTGGTTGTCTATGTCCCATGAATTTTGTGTAATAAATATTTGCTTCCATATTAGGTGTTGGTTTAATAATATTTGTATGTCGTTTAATTGTAAAAACTTTAATATTGATTGATGTTATATATGTGTTGTATTATTTACATTACTCTGATGTTAATATGATTTTTATAACCCTATGTAACAGTTGGGAATGTAAATAATATCTATATTATATCTATATCTAGATATATCTATACTCAGATGCAAAAAAAACCGGGTCATTGGGTCGTTGTTAGCAAAAAACCCATTTTTTTAAATTTTGATATTGGTATAGTCCTCAGAATGAAAGTTTTAGTGTTTTACAATCAAAGAGACCATTAGGATGTAGAAAAAGACAACATATCATACTTATCAGTTTATTTAATAACCGATAATAACATTTAAAGCTATGTGTTCTTCACTACCTATTGCTCATTCGGCATTGTGCATAGAGGATCAAGGTGGCTATTGGGTTTTGACTTGTTTGTTTTCGATTAACTGTCATTTTCATTATTAATTCTGTTAAGTTTATTTTGCAGAAATGCGTTTTATTTCGTGTATACGAACTGTTATATATCTAGGAGTGGATCTAGGAATCGACTGAACCACACAACTGCCATGTGTATTCTCACGCACACATGTCTCGATTGCTTTTTCCAGGGTGTACTGTTGATGTTGTAGAAGTTGCTCTCGAACCTTCTCATCTTTTATCCCAATGATTAGCATCGTTTTTATTAATTCCGTTTTAAAATTTTCAGGGAATTCGCACTGTTTTGCTTGGTTTTTTAATGACGTGACATACTGTTCTGTGCTTTCCTCATTTTGGCGGGACGTGAAAAATTTATATCTCTCGTAGGTTAGGTTCTTTTTTGGAATGAAATAGTCATTAAATTTCTTCTTTAGTACAGTAATTTTGTCCTTCTCGTCGTCACTAAATGTGAAGCTATTGTAGATTGCAATAGCTTCTTCGCCCATTAAATGCAGTAAATGTGCACATTGCGTTTTTTTCTGGTTTTGAGTCTAATTCTACAGCGGCGGAGTATATTTCATACCTCTGCTTCCATTGTCTCCAATTCTCACTGAGATTGCCGTTTAATTTAATTGGTTGGATTCCTCTGCTTTCCATTTTCACGCCTTCTTTTTATTTCTCCTTTTAATGTCCGTTAAGCTGCGCCATGTTATATATCTAGAAGTGGATCTAGGAATCGACTGAACCACACAACTGCCATGTGTATTCTAACTTTATTAAACTTCTCTGCGTGGTCACTGCGGTAGGTTAGACAACCTTCTTTACCTCTAAGGCACATACATTACATACATTACATCATTACATCTATATTACATACATCTATTACACGTACATTATCGTTTTCGTTTATTAATGTTCATTAAATAAATAATAAGTACCATATGTTGCTTCTTTCTACATCCTGACGGTCTCTTTGATTGTAAAACACTAAAAAAATTATTCGAAAAACTATACCAACATCAAAATTTAAAAAAAATATGGTTCTTTTGCAAACAATAACCCAATGACCCGGTTTTTTTGCGTCTGAGTGTATATACTATATTTATTTGAAAAGTAAAAATTACAGATTTTAAAAAGCGCGCCAGTCACTGCGGTCGAAGTAGTTCTCCCGGTCTACCCTCAGATGCCGCTGAGAACTTGCCGCCAACTTTTAACAAGGTATATTACTGTGAAGTAGCACAATCTGGCAACCATGCGCACAACCCAAGTCAATATAACCTAAAAGTTTTCAGCTTAAAATCAATCATATTTCATTAGTTTATGATGATCATGGAGTTCGGAAACCCCGAAGAAAACAAAGCAATTCAAGATAAACTGCTCAATGTGCAGAAAAGTGTAGACAAAATAGATAGAATCCTCGAAATTGCATATAACGGAATTAAACCTGAAGAATTGCATGTTACAGACAAATTAAATTATGATTTGTTCCTGGCTTACACCCTAAATACTCTTTATTGGATGTATCTGAGGACCAAGGGAGTTGACCCAAATCATTCCGATGTGAAAAAGGAACTGACCCGAGTTAGGGAATATATGCTTAAAGCAAAAGTTGTAAGTTGAATTAATTGATAAAACAATTCTGACTAGCATACTGCAACTAACAGCACTATAGTAGTTTGTATAATAAGTGTGGATGTGTGTGTGTGTGGAAGTACAATGATGTACAATGTATAATGATGCCCATATCGCACAAAAGCAATTTTGGGGCAGAACACCTAATGCGAGTATTCCAAATGCCAAGTGCAATATGGGCTTATATCCACATGCGTTGTACACTTGACTTTTTCTATAACAGACATGTGAAAGTTAATAGATTTTATTCTTATTAAGAAAACACTACGTTGCACAAAAATTACTGTATTGACTGCTTATATCTACATTAGTTTTATATGGTTGTTATTGTTTGTAACCTGACAACGTTCATTTCTACACATTAGATCGGAAAGTGGCTTATATATACGTACAGTATAGTGTTGCGAAATCAACAAATATACCGTAGGAAGTAGAAAATGTTTATTGTGCCACATATCATTGCCTCAATGACAAAATGATTAAATAATTTTCCTGTTGCGTATATTTTGCAGTCTTCTACTTCGGTCTGAATTCGTACTCCCTTGAATGTAACCTCGACTCGTGCTCATCATGAGGGGCGAGTCTAAGCAGACGCTGGAAAGTTGAGGAATTGGTGAGGATCAGATGGGTACACCTCAAGCACCACTCAACTTTTCGGCATCTATGCAGGCTCAGCACTCACAATGAGTAAAGCAATTTCACACTCTGAGAATGTCAGTCCCAACTTTTCCACCCGTGCGTAATATGCTATGTACAATCTCGTTACGTGATATACCATTTTCTACTCCCACATTAGTAATTTTTCAATTACACATGAACTTCACTTCTAGTAAATCAGTTATAACGTAACAGCGTTCTGTATTGAAAGTCTCTACTCATGCATAATATACAGGGTGAGTCAATACGACGGGCAAGCTCTATTACACCAATGAACCAATATAGACTGCCCAAATACCCAAAAAAGGGCAAATTCAAATATGTAGATTTATACAGGGGGTGCGATTTAAAAAAACTAGGTGCAACGCTGCCCTGCAAAAATGGAACACCCTGTATATGGCAAAATAATTTTACATACTGCACTTTGGCCTCTAGTTTGCACTGTCGTTTGGTTCATTTCGATATCATTAACGGTATAGGTTTAATCGAGCCTGCCCGTCCTATTGACTCACCCTGTATATACATATGTCACCCTGTATATATATATATATATTACGTAACAGTGTTACAGTTAGAGGGGAATTTTTTGTATGAGCATTGGGAACATTGTGACATTAGTTTTGAATTTGTCAAAATAGTCGTCAAAATATGATGGTCAATATCAAATATTACCATGAGCACTGACAGAACAAAAATGTATCAATTTGTGCAAAATTTTTCATAATTACGACTGGGAATAGAAAAAACTGCGTACATTACTTGGGTTGTAAGGCAATTACGCACACGAGAAATTATGCACCACGCCGCTGCGCGCCTCAGTGTGTAAATTTTCTCTTCGTTCCGTAATATGCTTCTTACAACTCTCGCTATGTAATATATTATTACATAACACTGCGTTGCTATAATTTAAAATATGTGCTCAAATAAACTGACCTGGGTCCAAATTCTCGAAATCGCTCGCAAACTTGCGTATACTCAAGTTACGAATGGTTGGAATACGCATACGTATATTTTGTTGGATACTTTTGCATTCTCCAGTACCCTTCGTAAATCGAAACGTGTGCTTAGATTTATATTAATCGCAAATGCAATGGATGTCTGACAACGCTGTATTATCCGTCAAATCACCAAATAACTATTGCTCGGTTCAGAATTCCCCTGAAATAGTCGTTACGCCACTTATATAAAATGGATAAGAACAACCGCTGTGCAAATACTACAGTAGAACAAAATAAATTGTTAATCGATTTTGTGAAAAATCACGAAAATTTGATCAACACAAAATTTAGTGAACGTTTTAAATATTCAGATGCCAAAGCGCTTTGGAGTGAGTCGGCTGATATATTGAACAGCTGCAATGGGGCCTATAAGTCGTGGAAGGAATGGCGAAAAGTAAGTCAGTTTATTTTAAATTATAAATGTTCTAAAATTTTGTTATGACGAAAGTAATCTCAAGCTTGCGATCTTGTATGCCCTGTTTCTAACGTTTGCTAATTCAGTTTCCTCTAAAGGCCCAATTGCAGCCAAATTCACTATATCATTTAGGTACCCATCTGTCAAAATTCGACGCGACGTATTTATGCACAACCACTCGTAAAGTTGCGCATGAAATTAGGCACTCGTAAAGTTGCGAATGAAATTTTAAGTATACGTTTATGTTGCGACGGTCGAGAATATACTTTTTAGAAAAGCATACGCAACTATTGAAATAAGTATACGCAAAGTTTTGCGAACGATTCGAGAATCTGCTCCCTGACATCTACTGAACTCAATCACACTGCCATTCAACTCAATGTCACAGTTTTTCTCATGACATAATTATGATAATTCCTTGTGTTATTTAATAATTTTCCCTGTTTCAGGCAATAGAAAGACACACAGTCAGATCTAGAATAGATCAACCCGCCGCAGAACGTTTCATAAAACACGGAATTGGATTTGAAAAGGACAAAACAGCAAAACGTGTCGCACCCAATACGGATACTCCACAGACACCTGAAAATAAGAAGAAAAAATTTAAATAGCTTTAAAATGTCCATATGATGATGATACATTGCTGGTTTTTAAAACTGAATGAGTTGTATTTGAGGAATGACAATATATAAATGAGGATTTATTGCTTAATCATGCCATAATTTTCGTAATAATAATTAAAACTTTTATCTGTACATTTGTTTTATTAGCACATATTAAGTAGTCTAACGCTACTAGCCACTAATGGTCGTGGATAAATCCTAGACATCAAAATAAGTATGTTTGCATAATCAGCTAATTAAACTAATATTTAAATACAGGGTGTCCAGGGACAAAGGTAACACCGCAAATATTTACGAAAATATATTTGTTTCAAAAAATCACTGAAACACGTCAACTTTTAAATCAAGGGGAACAACTTTTGGCAGGCAAGTGATTTTCAATTATTTAACCCCCTGACTGCAGGGGAGGTAAACCCATTTATTTTAAATTGGAGTAGGGGGTAGAGGCACCCTGAGTAGTGTCGTGTTACTATGTATCCTAAGAATGTTATACATTTGTTTTTTAATACCCTGTATGTAGCACCCAAGACAATTTCTATTTCCAAGGCATGTTTCCCCGTTAGACAAACAAACATTTAATGTGAGGGCGTCTCCTTGTTCAAGTGTGTGTATGGGTACTTGGGTTTGACTGCTTTTACCTTCTTTGGTTTAAAAATTCGTTGCAATTAAGATTACGATTTTCTAATTCCAAGGTTGTCGTTTTCTGAAGGATATTTTCAGATTTTCCTCCTCCGAATATCCATGGGTACCGATGGTTTCCGCATAATTTTCATCACACGCCTCTTTTTGTTTATAACACCATTTGAACAAAGGACTATTTTTAAATTACTAGCAAGAAGTCATCTGGGAAGGTTCATAATTGAGAAAGTTCATTCAATAAACCCAACACTTCCCTAATTGCATTTTCTCCAATTCCATAATACTGAACAATATAATTTATTTGCTCTTGTCATTTTCTGAAGGATATTTTCAGATTTTCCTCCTCCGAATATCCATGGGTACCGATGGTTTCCGCATAATTTTCATCACACTCCTTTTTTTATAACACTGCTTGAACAGAGGACTATTTTTAAATTACTAGCAAGACAGTCATCTGGGAAGGTTCATAATTGAAAAAGTAGATTCAATAAACACAACACTTCCCTAATTGCATTTTCTCCAACATAATACTGAACAATATAATTTATTTGCTCTTGAATCATTCAATCATTCTTGAAAATTATTATTGGAATTAACATTTTATATTTTGATATTCTTTTTCAGTTGATTTGTCATATCGAAATTTGACTTTTCTACATCAATATTTCTCGATAAAAACATTGTTCGAAAAATAGCTACTGCAGGAAAGTTACGCGATCTTCAAATAATGCATGGTGGTGTGGCGTAACATCCCCACGTTATGGTATTATGTTTATATTAATCTGTAAAGTTTAAAAAAATAATGGAAGGACAAAAAGCTATTAGCTGCTATAAACCGTCTAGGTGAAATTTTTTAATTAATTTCAGTACGAGTTGTTTCAATATATTTTTTATTATTTTTTTATTGGTTACTTCATATTGCTTATTTCAAGCATGGCACAGCATTTTCAGAATCAATATTAAAAGCACTTGTTTTTTTTAACACTTTGACTGCCGTATGAATCATATATACGATACACACTTAGACAACACCTGAGGCCGCGTGAATCGCTTAAATGAGAGCTGCCTGGTGAAGAAATATATGATCTCAGCGTGGCGAAAAATTTTACGAATTTTTTTTTTTCGTTTTTGAAGTAGAACATTGAAAATTAACATTTTTATGAGCCTCATTACATTGCAGTGCTAAATAATATAATAAAATACCCGTTATATTTGTGAAACAAACGAGTGTATTTCTTCTTAAGTAAACACAATCTGAACTTAAATATTATCTAAGTATGAGATTCACTATCGCATCAATTGCCAATTTCGATGCTGATCAAGCGTGTGAATCAAGTGCGATTCAGGAAGATTGTAGACATATGTATACAGCTTGCTCGGGCTGCGCTAACCAAGATGTTGGAGACGCATTTGTTGTACTTACCATGCCAATCAGACGTGTGAATCAAATATGATTCATGCGGCTACAGACAAAAATTGCTTGCTCAGGCCGCGTGAAGCACACGTGATTCACATTTTCAAATGCTCTTTTCAGGAAAATATGTGAGCGCATTTAAAAAAAAACTACTTTGCGCAGTTATTTTAGATTGATTTTAGTTGGTTTAGTAAATAAATGACCTCTGGCCCCAGGCTCAGAAAAAAATTTAACATTGCAGCAGTCAATGTGTTGCTAAGCACAACACCATTAAAATGATTGTCTTACATAAATGTCTATATACTTTGCAATTTCACCTGTTCTTCCATCAATTTGTAGTAATAAATGAGGGTACGACTCAAATGTCGTATATATATATATATATATATATATATATTTCAATTCCATATCTCAGCCGTATATAATATTTGTTCTCTCTTGAGAACCGGACATTCAGCTAGGGTTTATAGAACACAATTTTTGTATTAAACCTCCAAGCTTTCAGACATTTCAATTGTGTCAGGGATAGGGTTGCCAACTTTTCGGTATTTCACCGAACTGTTTGGTAAAGTGACAAGTGACAAGTGCCAAGTGATAAATTAACCTATTGTCTAAGTCACCGCAATGATTTTGTTTGTACCTTTAACAAGCGTTCTTGCACATCAGCAATGACTTCCTGCGTACATGCTGTGGGCCAGTAGCTTCCCTTTTTTCGATTTACACTGCCTATTTTCTGGAATAAATCGATAGTTTTGTCACATTTTTGACATTGACAGACAGCTCATTGACATTTGATTTGATTTTTATAAATGTGAATCAACTCACAGACACACGTTAAAAATTTCACAGCCACCCCTGATGGGATTTTTTTATGAACATATGGTGCAACACATAATAGGTAATTATGAGATTGTGTTAAAATTAAAACTTACAAATAGTTTGCATTGTATATAAATCACGTACATTACAATTTTCGCGACAAAAAAAAAATTATAATTACATTTGTTGTGTAGATCATATATATTGATAATAGTTTATCTTTATGGGTCTGTTATTTTTGTCATTCATATATAAATCTATTAAAAAAGAATAAATATTACTGAGACCGTCTATATCTGATGTAAAATTCGTGCTATTTTTTATATCTTTTTTAATGTGATACTGTAGAGCAGAGGTCTCCAAACTTTTTAGCCCGAGGGCCACACTGACTCCTCCACTAAGTCCCAAGGGCCAAGCCTTAGGTAGCTCATCATATCAACTTACTGTAGTTTTGAATTACCAGCAAATTTTCGTTCAGGAAGCCTACGGTTAGCTTTCGTGTTGCTCTTGAAATTGCAAAACGTGGAAAACCATTCACCGATGGAGAAATTATCAAAGAATGCATAATTGCAGCAGCCGAAGAAATGTGCCCTGAAAAGGTAAATTTATTAAAAACTGTCAGTATGTCAGCAAACACTGTGGCTCGAAGTGTAGAAAACATCGCTGAAAATATATCCTCTCAACTGTTCGACAAAAATGGACATGTTGAGTGGTTTTCTTTGGCCTTGGATGAGTCAACGGATGTGTCAGATACTGCTCAGGTGTTGATTTATATTCGAGGAGTAGATAAAAGCTATGAAGTGCATGAAGAACTTCTTGATATGTATAGTATTCGTAGTACAACTACTGGTACAGATATTTTTAAAGGAGTTGAAATGGCCATTAATCAAAAGAACCTTTGATGGAAAAACTTGAAATGTATTACAACTGATGGAGGCAAAAACATGAGTGGGAAAGATAAAGGAGTGGTCGCTCTTGTGTCAAAGGCTGTAGAAAATGACGGTGGTTCAAAACTATAAGTCTTACATTGTATCATTCATCAACAGTCTTTGTGCGGAAAATGTTTGGATATGTCTGAAGTTCTGAAACCAGTCATATTAACTGTTAATTTTATCAGATCTTTTGGGCTGAATCACCGACAATTCCGACAATTTATTGAAGAGATTGGAGAAAATGACGTACCTTATCATACTGCCGTACGTTGGCTTAGTTGTGGGAAAGTCCTTCAGCACTTTTTTGAACTTCGAGCAGTGAACGAAATTTTTTTGAATGAAAAGCATCGCCCTCTTACTGAATTACAAAACAACGCATGGCTGTGGAAGTTAGCATTCTATGTTGATTTGACAAAACATGTGAACGAACTGAATTTGAGATTGCAAGGAGAAAACCAGCATCTTCCTGATTTATACACTAATATCAAATCATTCCGGAAGAAATTTATACTGTTTCAATCACAACTACCAAGTAAATGTTTTTCACATTTTAAAACATGTGAAATATTCAGCCACACCACTGAGACTGAGTTTCCTATCGATTTTGCAATCGAGACTTTGAGTGCTTTGAAAATAAATTTTGATACTCGTTTCTCGGACTTTGATGCCATTGCGAATCAAATTAAGATTTTTCAGAATCCTTTTGATACTGACATTGAAACCCTAGCCCCGGAACTTCAAATGGAAATGATTGATCTACAGTGCAGTGATATAATTAAGAACAAGTATCAAAACTCATCTTTGTTGGAATTTTATAAGAGTCTTCCACTGACACAATTTGATAATTTGCATAAATTTGCTCGTGGGCTGTTTTCTGTTTTTGGTACTACTTATTTGTGTGAGAAGACCTTCTCCAAAATGAAGTACACAAAAAATGTTTACAGATCTAAATTAACTGATGAGCATCTTAAATCTCTTTTAATAATTGGTACAAGTAAAATTAGTCCACAACTACAAACTATTGTCAGTGGAAAATCTCAATTACATAAATCTCATTAGTATTTCATATGTCATTATGCTTGTTATAAGTTATGTTTTTATTTAAAATGTATAAAATGTTAGTTGGATTCATTTACATAATTTGTTAGTTATTATATACTGAAGTTAAATTTTCTGCATATTATACATGTCTTTACTCATTACAATTCTGTGTTTCTTTATCCAACTTATCACAAAAACAATAACAATAAGCCTACAACAATGTTATGAGTAGTTAGCCCATAACCATATCAATGTAGATGGCATATTAATAATTATTCAACATAAAATTAGAATACTTCAGTAAACTAAATTTAATTTGCTATAAAAAATATGTTCTCTAAAAGGAGTTTTCAAGTATGCTAGGTCTCCGCGGGCCGGACAAAATCTGTACGCGGGCCGGATGTGGCCCTCGGGCCGTAGTTTGGAGACCCCTGCTGTAGAGAATGATAATAATCTAGTCACCTCGTAACCAAGCAACGAAGAATAATATAAATAAACATTCATTAATATATAAGTATTCTGGTTCTGTCTGTTCCCTGTTCGTATAAGTTACAAATAAATATATTCTGCTGTTACAATCTCTAGGATTTAATATCATTCCGTTTCCCTGCTGCCGGGATAGCTCACCAGGTTGCACCAGGTTCTACTCTACTCTGCTACAGATACATCTCAAGAAAAAGTTTCCCTTTTTGAGAAGTGCAATAATATACCACAGTAGTATTTTTAAAATTAGGTCTATGGTCAAAATTATTGGAGTGTGTACCTAGCACATGATTTTTAGTTAAGGTCACAATCACTTCAATATTGGGTCAATCTTGATTTCAACCATTGGGTGGATTGGCCGTAATATGTAAGGTTATAATCACTGCAAGGAATTTTGTATACTCTATTAGATTTTAGTACTTGTTTAAATTTATCTTTTAATTTTTAAATCCTAAACTGGATTTATAAATCAAAAATATAAACTATAGTGCCATGAAAACAATTGAAAATCGGAACATTGTTACAAACAGTAATATTGGATCTTATCTTATAAACTAAGTTTTCAACAAGAAAATGAACTGGTACAATTAATACTAATATTAATACTAAATAGAATTTAACGATTGAAAATGAATTATGGGTGTTACAATTTCTCTTTAATGCTAAAGGGGCTGTTATTTACTTCAATTAATTTTTTGTTTTGTTTTCATATAAGAAACGTTACTAAAACCCCAAGTGTTGCACATCATTATAAAAATATTGTCGAGTAGAACTCAAAAATATTTTTTTTTAAATAATGATATATTTAAAAATTTAAAGACTTGATGACGATTGCACTCACATGAAACGTCTAATCTAAAATCTAAAATTCCCTTGTAGAGGAGAAAACGTGACAATGAAACTACTTTTTTTATATATCTCTTCAAGTAATGACAGGAAAAAATTAATAAAATATTCGAAAATTTCAATGTAAAAAAATATCTCAGTAACCATTGAAATTTTTTAAATTATTTTTATTGTTGTTCCCCATATGATTAGGCAACTTTGCCCTAATTTAACCGACTTCGTATCTGGCCGTTTCCGATATCCCCATAGTGATAATCGAATTTGAATAACCCTGTATACAGTGTGCGCCTAAAATATGGAATAAATTCATTAAAACCGAAATAAAAAAAATTGGAAAAAATCCTCGAACACGTCGATTTTCTTTGATAAAGATACACATTTTTGCATGACAGTCGATCTTCAACCATCATTTGTTTTTGAGTAATAACGTCATCCATTGTTTTTTTTAAATGACAACCCCCTATTTTTGTTCTTGATTTTGAGAGATCTTTTCATTGTCAACGTCTCAGTATAAAAATGTTGCCATGTTACATAAGAAATTTTTAGAGTAAATGACAATTGAATGTGAAAAACGGTAAATCATGAAAAATGAAGCAATAACGTCATCAGATTTAGTTTTTCATAGTGATTGAGGTTGAAAGAAACCATAACCCCGCGCGCTATTATAAGTCTGCTATTAGCCTAAACGGCACAAAACTCTTATTGCAATTTAAGCATAATGGCACATTTAAGTGACACACATTTTTTTTTTAAACCTGGAAACATCCAGGATTTGGAATATCTTTAACATCACCAGTTTCTCGAAATTTAGATTCAATCTTACTAACTATAGATTGGCTGATGGGGTGATCTGGATATTGTGCATTAAACAAATCGCATACTTCCTGCCGAGTTCTTATCCCTATATCCGATGAGAATTATTAAAATTTCATTTTTTGTGTGAGAGTTAAATGTGAGAGTTTGTTACCGTTCAAAGACAATTGTTTAATTATTATCTGAGAACGGTAACCCTAACCGTTCGACATACTTATAACGCATGTTGCACGATTGGAGTATTTGGAATAATACTCAGTAATAATATAACAAGAGAGTGAGAATAAATTGAAAATAATTTGACAGATTGTCGAAAACTTGTTGCCAGGCAATAGTCACGAGAGCCCGAAGGGCTCGAGTGACTATTGCCAAATGGCAACAAGTTTGAGACATAATCTCACATGTAACTGATTCCTGATGGAATTGTCTGCGACCCAAATTTTATTTGTATAATGCAAGTTTTGACACGAATGCCGAAATTATTGCCTTAACTTTAATTAAATTCAAATCATCTCCTTGTAGGTGCAGATTGGTTTCGTTAAATTTATTAAATAAATCTGTTAAATACGCTTATATCATTTTTAAATTTCAATAAATTTTCTTTTAAGGAATCATCTTTATTTTCGAGAAACGTTATAACTGGGTCAAATAGTTCATAAAAATTTTGCAGATAAGTACCCTTTGACAACCATCGAACTTCTGTGTGCAACAGTAAACGATTAAAAACCTGGTCGTTTTCATCACAAATCTTTCTAAACAATCTATCGTTAAGAGAATTGCTTCTGATTCTATTAACCCCTGTAATTACGTACTGCAGCGAGCAATGAAGGCGATCACTAAGGTTTTTTGCAACTAAATGTTGTCTGTGAATCACAGAATGCATGGCGAATACATTTGGTACAGCTTTTTTTTAAATATGCAATGAACCCGCGGTTTCGTCCAACCATTGCCGGAGCACCATCAGTAGCAACGGACACTATATTATTCAGAGGGATATCTTTTTCTTTAAAATATTGTTCCAAAACGTCAAATACAGATTTTCCTTTAGTATCAGTTTCTAATTTTTTTGCGAATAATAGTTCGTGACAAATGTTCTTATCTCTTATGAAGCGAACGTACGATAGAAATAATGCCTCATTGTTAGGCAATGTAGACTCATCGTGCTGTATAGAAAATTCGGTCGTCTTCAAAAATTCTATTAGAGATCTCTCCACATCCTCGGACATTTCGTCGATTCGTCTCTGTACAGTATTATTGCTCAAGGGGATTTTTGTAATAATATCTGAAGGTGACTTGTAAAGTACAGTACGGAGAACTTCACTCACAGCTGGCAGTATTAATTCTTCTCCAATAGTCTGCGGTTTTCCCGATTTAGCAATAAGCAACGAAATATTGTAAGATGCACGTAACCCATCATTGTCTTGTTTTGATGCTGCTGAAAACATATGGGCTAAAGTTGGACGTCTCGAATGTTGATTTTTGAGCATTTGAAAGTAAGATAATTTTTTATCTTTTATGGCAGGATGTATTTTGCTCAAATGTTCTTGTAATCGTGAAGGTTTCATGGCTTTATTTGAGAAAACTTTCTGGCAAATCAAGCACATTGGCAATATCTTGTTTATGGGTGACTAATTAAGACCATACTTTAAATATTCGACATTGTATTGTCAATTTTTTTTCTTGGATTCCGACAAACACTATTTGGGTCTACATAGCCCAATATGCAATGTCCCAGGATAGAAGTAATTACACGTGTATTTATTTTACACGTGTAATCACACGTGTATTTATTTTACATGTGTAATTATAATTACACGTGTATTTATTCTACACGTGTAAATATAATTAAACCTGTATTTATTTTACACGTGTAATTATGTAATTACATGTGTAATTATAATACTCTCGGTTTTTTCATTCAGTAATTTAACTTATTCTTTGGAAAATAATATGAACTGAGGATATCATAAGATTATGATGTATCTAAATAAGTTACTAAGGAATTAAAAAAGTAACTAAATTACCTGCAGTAGAAAAACAACACTAAATTCGCGCGGCGATCAAAATAACGATTTATTCTTACAATAAAGAACGATTCTGGTTCAAAAATATTAACATATCGACGTTTTCTGGAAGCAGTGAACAACGCTTCGCTGTTACACGTGTAATTATACGTGTAAATAATTACACGTGTAATTATACGTGTAACTAATTACACGTGTAATTATGCCGTCCGTACACGTGTACATGTGACCCGTGTACCCGTGTATTTGAATACAAATATAAAATCTGCGGATCTACAAAAAATGTACGTTAGAGAATTGTAAAAGCAATTTTCAAATTTTGTATATATATTTTGCATTTATAATTTAATAATTATATTTTGCCGTATGTATGTCATAATTAATATATTTTACCGCTTAGAAAAAAAAATCTTTCCTGAACTATCAATTTCCTATTGACTTAAAATCCAAAATGTGGGTTCAATTTTTTTTTAAACCAAGGATCTGGGCTTATTTTCAAAACATGAACTAATCATTCCTATAGTTTTGGTTAATGTATCTATAAAAAAATCTTATAACATCTATCCAAAGACACATTGTATATTACAGGCGATTAAAAATTAAAACAAATTATATGAAATCAAAAATATGAAATATTTGGAACTAAATGTATATAAATTGCAGCCCATCAAATATAACAATAGATAATACGTAAGTACTTACCTCTATTCCAACAGTTATTTCACCAACGATATATTTTTAATTACCGGGTCCACTTAATATGAATATTACGTTATTTGCAATAATGATCACAATATGACAATTAATTACAATCCAAAAACAATAGGTCAAGTATACTTTACTCGTTGCGTGTCAGTCAGGAAGTCAGAATGCAGGCCGGAGCGTCCCCGCTCCGGCACCTTGCACACCAAACCGGGCAAGAGGGGTAATCCCCAGGCTCTCGAAGTGGGCCGATGTACAGATATCGGTCAGTACGGCGAATCCCATGTTGATTCGGTGGAGCCAACATTCAATTATTCTTTTGAATGTGATCTGTAAATTTTAGGTTTACACTCTTGCCATGACAGAACTCCGTTTTTTCCCGGGGGGCGGCGGCTGGTTCTCCTAAACCTAATGAATCTTCGGTATGCAACATCATAAATACTCGCCGATTTTGTAGGCAGCAATCCTTTTATAGCAGCTTGCGCAATTTGAGTAATTTCAGCTGGTTCGTAGGGTGTGCACTCCACAATAACACAGTTTTGAACAACTAAAAACTGTAAATGACAATTTCTAATTGTTCAGTTTATTACAAATTCATCCATAGCAACCACAGCGGGCATGGTGCCCGTTTTGTATTTTTCACCTTTTTTCTTTAATATATTTTTAAAGAAAAATATTCTTGCATTTGAAGAAAGAGTGACATGTTTTATTCGAAGAAAAAGCAACTTCGTGTGCTTCGTCTGTATTTGCCGGCCTCACAAGTTTGGCCGTCAAACTTACAGACTCACCACACAAAGTGTAACTTTTTCTCATAATAAAATAATATACTATTAATAAGACGAAAAACATTGTACGCACCTCGTTCTATTAAAGCTGCAATGACCGCGTCAACATTAGCACGAACGTAATAGCACAGATGACTTAATAATAACACAGATGATATATGATAACTGATAAGTCATCTGTGGTAATAGTCTCAGATCGTTACAGCCTTCTCAACAGTTCTTAGTACGTAAATAGCATATCTTGTAAGACAATAATGATAAATACTTCATTGTTTATTTAAATTGGAATCATAGTACCGTACAACAATATTTTTTAAAGATGTATAATCAAATAGTTTTTATTCAAATTTAATTCCTTGTGCAAGTGGTAGGTCCTTTGAGTGATTTATAGTTATTGTTGATCTTCTCATATACTGCTTCCAAGCATCTGAACCGGATTCCCTACCACCTCCTGTATGCTTCTCTCCTCCAAAAGCACCGCCAATTTCCGCTCCATTTGTTGGGATATTTACATTGACAATTCCACAGTCTGATCCTTTAGGTCCAATCCACTAAACAAATAATATTTGATTAAGTACTTGTTATGTTATTGAGGAAAGCTTAAGCTACTAATGCCCAGATGTACGATCGTGGATCAACCTTTACCATGATTCAGATTCCTAGGATACAATTGTTACAACTGAATACAATTGAATACAATGGTATCCATAGAAACTGAACCAGGAACAAAGTTGATCAACAATTGTATAACTGAGCCTAAAGGGGCTACGTCGATTGGGCGAGCTCAGCGACCCAACAGTCTCATGATGTTTTAATCATGCATTCCTATAGAATACTACTTATAATTATTTTCTCCTGGGTCATGGATGCCTTTCTATTAATACGTTTAAAATAATATTTTCATTGAGTTTAAGGTTTTATCCAGAAGGTTATCCAGAAATTACCAGTTATGTATTTAAGGTATTATTATTATGTACTTACTGGTACAATTATTATTATTTAATTTTATTATTTACTTATTTTATTTTGTCTGACTAGTTTCGGTTAGTAAAAAAAACATCATCAGAGGCATGATATATGTATTTTAATATGTATATATCTTGATCTTATGTTTACCATAAATATTTGTAATCAATTTGAATTTTGAAATTTGAAAGATGCCTGTTTGAAGTGTAAGTTAACGTAAAGTTTACTTACTGGTAGAATTATTATAATTTTATTAGGAACAAATTGCAATATATGATCTAAACCCTCACTTAAATAAATATTCTTAGTAATTTTGGTTAAATTGTTAAAACATCATCTGACAAACATCTTATGATTTTAAATGGTCACTTAAAATTTAGCCTAAATATGTATGTGCTATTTACTCGTCCTCTATTATTTTGTTAAGCGAATTAGAGTCATAATTTTCATCATCTGATTCTGAATCAGATTCGCCCAGCGAAATAATAAAAGGAGGTGTGCTTTCAAACGACAAATTTCCCATGTATTTTTTCCAATCGACCATAATAAGTTCTTTGCAATAGTCTACAATAATTTTGCCACATTTTTGGAGTACATTTGGAAATGAACTCGAGCCATAACTTCTCAACCTTATCCTTGGATGTGGGTTTATCATTTATGTCCTTGTTATAAGATGGTTTACAAAACACCCACACATTTTAATAGGAATGACCATGGTAATCTAAGAACCATATGTCTCTGTTCCCGAAATGTCTCGTCTACTAAATATAGTTTTTGACTATTATTCCGAAAAGGTTTAGTTTAATCCCACAATTGTTTCTTCGTAAATTTTGTATTAAATTCAATACTGTGGTTACGCAACAAGAACCCAATGTAACTTTCTTGGTACAACGAGAAATCACACCTATAGTAATACTACACTTACATTATTCCAGGCATAGCATACATACATATTATATTCAGTTGATCTCTCGATATAAGTGGCCATGGGATTATATTATTATTTTCTAGCATTATTAATCGGATCTTACCTCAAATATTTTTCCAAGATTTTGGGTGAATACACTCGACGATAAACCTTGATTTACTTCATTATTCCACCTAATTGCTTCTCGGAGATTCTCGGTTTCTAAAACATAGACAATTGGAGCGAAACATTCTGTGTGCACGATTGGACTGTCGTGGGGAAGTCCAGTTACAATTGTTGGCTCTACGAAATATCCTTCACGATTTATTCCCTAAAATAATTAAAATATAATATGAACGTCATTTATTGATGCACTTGATATACTTTTCCACCAAATTCAATTTTTCCTCCGGCTTTCTTGACCTTTTCAATGGTTTCACGATATTTTTGCATCGATTGTTCGCTGTGCAATGGACCAACTAGGACACCATCATCAAGTGCATTGCCCATTCTACCTAGGATTTGTTCATAAGCTTTCTTAAGACGTGGCAGGAATTCATTAATAATCTAAAACAATATATATTTTTGTAATTCATGCTTTAAATATCTTAATTTTTATTCGATTTTACATTAGATAAACTTTTTCGGTTAGAAAATCTGGACAAAAACAACACATTGTCGATAAGAATGTAAACAATGTATACATTGTAGTTGTTAAAAAATAGTTATTTTTGTTACAAGTAACCAAAACGAAGTTTTTTCGGACGAATCGTTGCTGTTCGGCTACGCCTCCTCAGGAAGAGCATCTGCGGATATGCCTCATCCGAGTCCAAAGAAATTTAATTTACATATGTCTTACAAACAACATTTTCTTATACATGTTCCCAAAAACACATTCAAACCTTTTATTATGTATGATTAATGTGATTAGAGCACACATTTCTCGAATATATTGAGCTTCGGATTTTAATTACCATGCCACCTGAGTAACCAGATTGTAATAGTAATAGTAATAGTAATTTATTGGTGTTAATACAATTGTTTACACAGGTCATAATATTAAAACAATAATACATTAATAAAATTATAATGCACTCACAAAATAAAACATATTAAACAAACTCGGACAGTAAAAAAAAACTCTATTGAATAGAACGCACGAACAGTTATGGTAGAATTTAATCATCACCAATCGTAAATAAGTATTTAATGGCTGCACTGAACTCATTACAATGCCGCCTCTTTACACTCGATGCGCAAAAACTATTTTTTCCACTCCCTGCATGCTAAGTACACTGTTGCAACATTGATTTGATGGAAGTAAGCCCCCACTTTCCGATAGAGCATTGGTTACTATGAACAACGGGAAGTAAGTAAACACTTACCTCCCTCAGGGAAGAAAGTAAAATAATTTCAATAGCGTTCTTTCTCTGGCACCACTCTTTAAAACACTTATACGCATTTTGATAACGCCCCTTCGACTTCTCCGGCAGTAGGTAGGAACAGGCAGCATCTGCAGCCTCTTCAATTACCATTTATTGTTTATTTTCATTGGAATTCATTTTACAACTGTACGAATGCAATTTCTGACATTCACACTTTGTTTGAAAAATAGTCTTAGCAACCAAAGCCGTACTGACATTTTGTTCAAGTTGCGAAAATAAATTAATCAAACACAAACAATTAAACCAACTTCAGGAGTGGAAAAACAGTTATAAGCAATTCGAGACGTAAGTTTTGACCACTCTCGGACTTTATTGCTAGCCCTCGCTATTGCTCGGGCGCAAACTCGACCTCGATTGGTAAACAATACTTCCTCCCTTAATGCTTAAATAACTATTATTGCCAACTTGAACTTATATTCCCAATGCTTATAATTTCTCTTTAACTAAAGCAGGAATGCAAACATACTAATTTTATTCGTCTTTAACACTCCCTCTCAATAAAATTAATCAATGACTTTTTACATATACAAATGTAAATACATTTTCAGTTTGACCTAAACCCAAATGACAATTTTCAAATAAGATCATATTTAAAGGTTTTATTAATATATCCGCCACTTGATCTTGTGCGGAAACATATTTTACATCAATTAGTCCATCGCTTACTTTCTCACGGATGAAGTAGTGCTTGATGTCAACATGCTTCAATCTCTTGTGATTCTCTGGATTCTTGGCTACTCTGATAGCTGCCTGATTGTCGTCGTAGTCGGTAGTCGCTTCTGTCAATTGAAAGTCTATATATATATATATATATATATTGTAACGTTTTTGCATTGCCCTACTTTCGGGACTACAAAATGTTACGTTTTTATTTATTTACTCTTATCTCAGGTTCAATAGTAGGTTCAATCATAACTAAATAGAGTTTTGTTCAAATACTTTAATGAATTGAAAATAACCAAATATTAAAACGTCTAATATAAACTGAACTAAACAAACAAATCAAAAACAATAGAAAACAAAATTACTAAATACATAATAAACTATGGCCAACATTAACAAAATAAATCCTATGTACACAAGCCAACTTATGTGATAATATGACTCTTGCACTTTACGCAAACTTTCTACTTGCAGTTATCTTCTTGTGGTTCCTTGATTACGTCGTCCTCTTGTCCCTGCTTTCCCGTCTGATCCGTTGTTGATTCCCACAAAAGTAACCAGATACTTTTGTGTGCGAAGTTGAGCGGCTTGAAGTCCTGACTTTGAATATCTCCGTCACGGCTCCTATCTCGTTGAATTCCTCTCCTGGTTGACTGTCTTCTCCCAGCAATATGTCCAATCGTTGAAACCCCGTTAATATTTTGTAATGTATTCGTATTAGAATCGCAACATCTCCACCCGCGATCCACACGCGTCTCTCCCCTCGTCAAACTCGTTGTTGATTATTTTTGACTTTCCATTATTTAATTCCACAAGCGTCTATGCACTAAGTCACCTGTCACCCGTGGTAACCATTCAACAACCTTCATCCGCGGTATATGTATATTTGTGCATACTTGTTCATATTCACATTTACAATATTTACAATAAATTTTTGTTGGCTTGTGCCCTGAATATTATAATTCTATCTAAAACTTATATAATAATAACAATAAATCTATTCTAATTAATCTAAATAAATACTACAAATACCATCACAATATATATGTTGAATCCAGCACACTTAACTTGCTGCTTGACTCAAAGCCTTATATTCTGCCTCGGTCGAAGACAACGCCACTGTTGGTTGTTTCCTTGAAGCCCATGCAATTGTATATTTTGAAAATGTAGCCCGCTGTTGATTATCTGTCATTAATATTCGCTCCCTAATCAGAGTCGACGTATACATGTAACAAGTTCGTACCACTTTCGCGTTTAAACACTATGTTTAGTTCTACTGATCCTTTAATGTAACGCAACACTCTTTTTAAAGGTTTCCATAAGTCAATACTCGCACAACTTTGGTAACGACTTAAGATTGATACTGATGCACTCAAGTCCGGTATCGAACCCAATACAGCATACATTAAACGTCCTATCAGTTGTCTACATTTACTTTCCCATTCATTGTTTTCCCTGGGTTCTTCCTTTTCAAGCTTAAAATTAGGTTCTATTGGAGTAGATACTGGATGGCATTCTTCAATCTTGAATTTCCTTAACACTGAATTTAGATATGATGTTTGATTTATCTTAATAATGCCCATTTTTAAATCTTTAGTAATGTTGATTCCTAGATAGTTCGATGGCAAACCCAAATCTTTCATTTTATAGTTTTTCGACAGTACTTCCTTTAAACTTGCTATTTGGTGTTCATTTGATCTTAATATTAGTAAATCGTCAACATATAGTAATACATACAATTTGTTTATTTCTGCCGTTTCGTGAATAAACAGTAGTCAATGTTTGACCTTAAGAATCCGTTCTCCTTCATAAGGAGGTTAAATCTCTCATTCCAACATCTAGGTGACTTCTTCAGACCATAGATTGATTTAACGTGTATGCAAATTTAACTTGCACACATTATTTGAATCCAATTTCATTCCTTCTGGTAAATCCTTGTATACCTGTTCTTGGATGTCTCCATACAAAAATGCACTTCTCACATCCATCTGGTAGATAGGCACTTGCATCTGGTTGCTGATAGCTGGTAACATCCTAAATGTGGGTAGTTTTGCTACAGGTGAATATATTTCTGCAAAATCTATATCGCCCTTTTGTTGAAAGCCTTTAGCTACTACATGAGCTTTATAGGGCTGGTCGGTTCTCTTTATCTTCCTTGATTCTAAAGACCCACTTGTTTTTTATCACATTTTTGTCTCCTGTTCGTTTCACCTCTATCCATGTTTTAGTTTCTTCAAGAACTTGTAATTCTGCTGCTATGGCTTCTTTCCATTGTTTCTTGTTTTTGCCCGTCACAGCTTCGTAGTATGTCTTCGGTTTATCTTCATCTAAAACTGCGATAAAACTTATTTCATATTCATCTAGTTTACTTGGTTTCTTCAGGGTATCCCGGTCTCTCAGAAACATTCCTTCCTTTGCTTCATCTATTTGTTTCTCATGCGCTCCCTCTTCTTTAATTTCTTCTTCAGTCACTTTATTATTACTTGATGTTTCTGACTCATTATTTTTCTTGATAGATACATGTTGTTCTAATCTTTATGGAATGTTTTCCTTTGTGTTGTCTAGACGAAATACAACGTTTCGTGAGAACTCAATTCTATCTTCTATTGGGTAGTATATCCTATAAGCTTTTGAGTTTTCAGCATATCCCACAAACAATCCCCTTTATGTTTTTACATCCCACTTCCTTCGTTTTTCCTTTGGAACATGGACAAACACATTGGATCCAAATACTTTAAGGTTTATTATTTCGACCTCTTTATTGTACCACAGGTCAAATGGTGTTTTTCCTTTGACAGAACTTGTACCTGTTTTATTTATTGTGTGTACCGCAGTATTAACTGCTTCCGCCCAAAAACGTGTTTCTAATGATTTTGCATTTAACATTGTTCTAGCTGCTTCTACCACCGTTCTCATCTCTCTCTCTACTCTACCGTTTTGCTCTGGCGTGCATGGAACTGTTGTTTGGTGCCTGATACCAAGTTCCTCTAACATCATTTTGATTTTCACATTTTTTACTTTTAAACCATTGTCAATTCTTATGGTTTTGACTTTATTTCCTGTTTAATTTTTAACTGGATTTAGATAAACCTTTAATTTGTTTTTTACTTCATACTTGTTTTTTAAAAAATATACAGTTCTGTAGCGCGAATAATCGTCCTTCAACAACAAAAAATATCTGGACCCTCCGATGGATTCTACTTCCATTGGTCCACAAACGTCGGCATGCACCAACGTTTTTGTAGCATTAGAATTACTTTTACTGAATGGTAGTCTATGCTGCTTGCCATGCAGGCAGGCTTCACAAGAAAAGTTGTCCTTTTCTGTAAATTCAACGCTATGTCTTCTGAGAATATCCTTTACATGTTTTACATTTTGGTGAGCAAGTCTTTCATGCCATGATTTTAGATCATTCTTGCGACAAATGGCTGTGTTTGCTATACCACTCTCCTTTGTTTAAATTTCATCTTGAACAGCTTGCCAGCTCGGTTTCCAATGGCACAAACTTTTCCATTTCTTCGAAATTCACATATTGTATTATCTGAAGTTAATTTGTATCCTCTGTCTAGAGCTGTACCCACAGAAAATAGGTTAAACTTTATATTTGATACATATAAAACATTGTTCATTTCTGTTGGAATCCAGTTCAAGTGGTCAAATGCTAGTACTCTTACTAATAAGTTTCGGTTTTTTCAGTTAGTCGTAAGCCTCGAATGTTTCCTTTTCTCCGCTCATGTGTTCGGTTGCACCGCTATCTATATACCATCGTTTATTTTCACCTTCTTCGTTACACATTGCAGAACCGACAAATGCATTGCTTTCTCCTGTATGCTTGTGCTCCTTTTCCTTTTTATGCCAACAATGTTTCATTTTATGACCGAGCTTCTTACAATAGTTGCACACAATCTTGCCTTTCTCGTTCTTTGTTTTGAAGCAATTTTTCTTCAAGTGTCCCTTTTTTTCGCATCCAAAACATTTTATTGTTTCTGAATTCAATACCAATGCTGATACAGGTGTTACATTGGTTTTCATTCGTTCTTCTTCAATTAACAATCTCGATGTCAGCTTATACATCCTTTGCTCTGCTACAGGAACTGATTCTCAGGCTGATACAAAATACTTACACTGTTTAGGAAGAGACATCAACACTTTTGTGATCAGCATCTGTTCAGAAATATTTTCTCCCATATTCTTCAACTGTTTTTTCACATGTTCTAATTGTAACACAAAACATGCCATTCTTTGACCTTCATATTTGCAACTGATAAATCTCTGTTGTGTTTAATGTAAGCTAACCTCGGACTTCATTTCATAGACTGCCAACAATTTGCTCCACATTTCACATGCAGTTTCGCAGGTTAAAATATGACTCATCGGTCCTTCCTCTAATCTTGTGACTATTACCTCTTTGGCCTTATTGTCAATTTTCATCCATTCGCTTAAGTCTACATTATATTTAGCAATAGAATCTGCGTTGGCGCCATTTTCCAATACACTCCAGTTTTTGCCATTCAACTTGATTACTTGAAGTGTCTCTTTTTTCCGCATCAAAAACATTTTATTGTTTCTGAATTTAATACCAATGCTGATACAGGTGTTACAACGGTTTTCGTTCGTTCTTCTTCAACTAACAATATCGATGTCAGCCCATTCATCCTCTGGTCTGCTACAGGAACTGATTCCCAGGCTAATACAAAATACTTAAACTGCTCAGGAAGTGACATCAGCACTTTTGTGATCAGCATCTATTCAGAAATATTTTCTCCCATATTCTTTAACTGTTTTTTCACATCTTCTAATTGTGACACGAAACATGCCATTCCTTGACCTTCATATTTGCAACTAAAAAATCTGTGTTGTGTTAAATGTAAGATAACGTCGGACTTCCTTTCATAAACTGCCAACAATTTGCTCCACATTTCACATGCAGTTTCGCAGGTTAAAATATGACTGATCGGTCCTTTCTCTAATCTTGTGACTATTACCTCTTGGGCCTTATTGTTCATGTTTATCCATTCGCTCAAGTCTACATTATATGTAGCAATAGAATCTACGTTGGCGCCATTTTCCAATACAGGCTTTAACATCGACCCCGTTACAATCCCATGCAGGCTCCTGGATTTTAACATTATAGTTACTTGAACTTCCAGACATTCCAGTTTTTTTTAATTCTAACCCTATACTTTCCACGTGGGCTTCCGTATCGGTTTTTCTATCACAACTAACTCTCACATTTTAATTTAACTGACTGCCTTATTTATTCGTGATCTGGGCATAATTTATTAGAGTTCAATCATTCCACAGATCGGAAATAAGTATTTATTGGCTGTATAGAATTCATTACAATGCCGCCTACGTACACTCGATACGTAAAAACTATTTTATTACAAACTTAAACGTATATTCCCAATGCTTATAATTTCTCTTTAACTAACGCAGGATTGCAAACATACTAATTTTATTGCTCTTTAACAAGATGTTTTTATACTTCATTGCACACGACGGATGATATATTGTCCCGCAGTATTTGCATTTCACACCACTAACAGGAATAATACCACATCTACACTTCTTGATAGCACTAGGTTCAGGAAGTTCATCCTCAGTCGCGGCCATCTTGGCTCGACCTGATTGCTTTAACCATGACAACTTTTTGGGATTTAGTCCAGAAAAGATTCAATTTCTGTACTTAAATGAGGTACGTAAAATAGCTATTTTTGTGAGCATCTACAAAAACATATTATATGGTAATAAATGTCATAATTTGTATTTCAAATTAGAGTAGGTACTTTGGTTTCAACGCCATAGCAACCAGCTATTTCGTCTATCATCATTTTTTAGTTTTTGTAATTTCCCTTTTTGTGGAGCACTTTTTTGGAGAAGAGTTGAGTATAATTAACTATTATCTTAATAAGTTCATTTTCGTGCACCGTGATTTCATGCATGATAGATAGGTAGATAGATAGATAGAATTTATTTCTAAAAAGTTTGAACATACAAATTTGTTACAAATTGGGTTCGAACGAGAAAGAAACACGACACAAAACAAATGTACAAGTACATACAAATTGCACTACACTAAATATGCACTAATGCTATATAGTTCCTCGGTACATGGGAAACTATGTAGATGCTTCTTAAATAAATTGATGTTTCTTATACCTTTTATATCACCTGGCAATTGATTATAGAATGATATGCTGCTGTAATGCAGCCCTTTTTCAGTCAGGGTTAGACGGTGTTTTGGAATATTGTAATTCGATTTGTTTCTTGTATCATATTTATGATCTATTTCATTACCAGTGAATAAATGTTTGTTTTTAAATAAGAATAAAATCCACTCATACACATATATTCCGTACAATGTGAGTAAATAATTTTGTTTGAATGTACCTCTACAGGATGATCCAAATTTTAGGTTATACATTCTTCGTATGACTCTTTTCTGTATTATAAATAATCGTCTGCATTCTGTATTGTGTCCACAACAACGTATCCCAAACAGAACATTTGATATGAATATGTTGAAATACATAATTTTGAGTGATGAAAAGTCCAACAAATCCTTAATTGTATTCATAGTATAGCATATTCCGCCTAATTTGGTAGATAACCTTTCAATATGTTCATTGAAACTGAGAAGTTCATCAAGCCGGATTCCTAAAAGTCTGACGGCTTTATCAGTGAAATACCTATCACTATTGATTTCTATATATTCAGGCGTCGGAATAGCAGTGTTACTTTTAAAAATGATACGTTTAGTTTTGTTTTTATTTAACATAAGTTTGTTTGATGTGAACCAATTATTTATTTTGCTGAGATATATATTACCGTCAGTTGTAATATCTTGATAATTTGAGCCACTGATAATTACAGACGTATCATCAGCATATGTGATTATCTAATGATCTGAACCGGTAATGCTGTAAATTATGTCATTTGTGTAAATTATAAACAGTAAAGGGCCAAAATGCTCCCCTGTGGAACACATTTCTCCAAAACACAGGGATTTGACAGATGTTCGACGCCATTTATATTTATTTTGACAACCTGAGAGCGGTTTGCTAAGTACGATTTAAACCATGCCTTGGATATCCCTCGCACCCCATATCGTTCGAGTTTTGTGAGAAGGGTGTTATGGTCTACACTATCGAATGCTTTTGATAGATCAAGGAAACCTCCACACACTAGTTTCTTAGATTCAAGACTAGCTAAAATTGTGTTAATGCATTTATAAAGGGCTGTGTCTACTGATTTACCTGGCAGAAAACCGTGCTGATTTACATTAAAAAGTCTATTTGAAATGATAAAAATTGAGAGTCTCTTTGATACCAGCTGTTCAACGATTTTAGAAAAAGACGTCAAAACGCTTATTGGTCTATAGTTGTCCAGTTGATTAATATCACCCTTTTTATGCAAAGGAATGACAAGTGCAGTTTTGAATAACTTGGGGAAAACCCCTGAACTAAAAGATTTGTTAATAATGAACACCAATGGAGGGATCAAATAATCAGAGTTATCAAAAATTACTTGCATAGGTACGCCGTCAATTCCACGACTATGTTTATTTTTTATTTCACAGCATTCAATATTTCCGAATCACTAACTGGGAACAGAAAAAATTATGTTCTATTTTCCGGAAACACAAGGTTTTGACCAAGATCATTAAAATGTGTGTGTTGTAAATTCAATGTTTTTGCCATGTTAATAAAGAAATTATTGAAATCATTTGCCAAGTCCTTTACATTGTTAGCAGCGGGATATTTGTTGCCCCCAAATTTACCACGTTCACAATTAATTATGCTCTACATTTCTTTAGATTTATCTTTTGCCAGACGAATTCGGTTTGCATAGTAATTTTGTTTGTTCAAAATTAGGGTTTCTTTATAAATGTTTTGATACGTTTTAAATTCGTCCTTAAAACTGCCATCGACAGATGATAGCAAATGTAGTGTGGAAACAATATTTTTTAATTGAATTGACTCGGGAGTAATTTGTATATTCCTACGCAGGTTATTATTTAGAACCCGTTTAGTCATTTTGGGAAAATGTAAATTAAAATGATAGGTAAATGTATTTAAAAATCGACCACAATTCACGTTCAAGTCATCCGATGTGTAAACACTGTGACAAGACTCCAGTGATATGCAGGTTCTAAATTCTGCCATATTGGTGTTTGTAAGAGACCGAGATGTGACATAATGTTGCTTGACTGAGATTTCTTCAGTAATAAAATCAAACACAATCGAACAGTGGTCTGAAAAACCTTGATATACTACAATTGTTTTACAATAAGAGGAGTTAAATAAACTGTCTCTAATTATGATGTTATCAATACAAGTTCCACCATTGATTGTCACTCTAGTGGGTTCATTTACCATTAAATGCGAACCATAAGGGTTGATCATGTCACAAAATCGAGATGAAATAGGGTTTTTAGATAGAATATTAACATTAAAGTCACCAGTGATTATATACATGGATATGCAAGTGTTCAAATTATTTAAGAGAGTGTCGAATTTGGCGAGGAATAAGTTAATATTACTAGCTGGTGAACTATAAATACAGATAATTATATATTTAACATGGGACATTTTTATCCATATTGTACTCATTTCAAATACTTAATGTTCCGCTAGTCAATAATTCCATAAATGGTTAGTGAGTCATGAAGATATATTGCTGACCCTCCATGTTGCCATCTCCATGTTGCCGTGGCGGATAAAGTCCCGGCAAAAAAATATATACGGAAAGTAAAGACAAAATATCATACCTTTTTGTGCAGTATGAGTCTTCTTGTCGTGGTGCATCTTTGCCCAGCCGTTCCAACGCAAGCGAATACTGCTGCTTGAACAGCCATGTTTAAATCTGCATCCTCGTCCACAATCAGAGCATTGTTTCCACCCAATTCGAGGAGCGACTTTCCAAAGCGTTTTTGGACTTCAACGCCAACAATGTTTCCAATTTCGCAGCTTCCAGTGAACGAAAGCAGTTTAATTCGCGGATCTGCAGCCATGGCTTTTCCAACGTCGGCACGTCCACTGCACAATGTGGCAATTGCACCGGGCAAGTTATTTTTCTCCAGAACATCGACAACAATTTTGATTGTGGCCACGGAAACCAATGGTGTCGTTTCGGATCCTTTCCACAAAACCGTATCACCACATATCTTAAAAAAATATTACCTTTATATCATACAGTTCAGTGCGATCAACAAAGTTTGAGTACGATTAAAGTTTCCCACTAAAAAAAGTTGTGTGTGTGCACTTATGTTCAGTAAATATTAGCTAACAACAAGTTTGATGAACAACATGTATGGACAACAACACCGTCGTTCGACTGGTCCATTGGTATATAGAAGTGCAATTCTGGTAAGACACGACGTCGGCTAATGGATCCCCCTAGTTTTAAAAGAGAAATTTGAATCGATCCCTCGAACAATGTTCATACATTTTATCTGCTACAAACGTACCATGGCTATGGCACTATTCCATCCGTAAACTGCAACTGGAAAATTGAAGGCTGATATTACACCAATTACTCCCAACGGATTCCACTTTTCTAGAAGAACATGGCCCGGTCTTTCAGACGGGAATATAGATCCCGCCATAGATCTAGATAAGCCGACGGCGTAGTCACAAATATCGATATACTCCTGAACTTCGCCTATTCCTTCGGGAACTATTTTGCCCATCTCAACGGAAACCAGTTTTCCCAGTGGAACCAGCTTCTCCCTCAGTGCATCTCCTATTTGCCTCACTATCTCTCCTCTAGCAGGGGCCGGCATATCAGCCCATATTTGCCATGCTTCTTCAGATGCTTTGACACAAGAGTCGTAATCTTCAGGAGAGCCATATTTTACTTCGGCTATAACTTTGCCATTGCTGGGACAAATTGACTTCACCAACTAAAATACATATTTAGAATCAAGTTATATGAAATACCTTAGAGCATATTGGGGGTCAGAACATTATACGGTACTTAACCCATTTACAAAATGGGTTATGAGTTGTAATGGGTAAAACACCTAATACCTCTAATAATTGATTTTGTACAATTCTTTACTTAGGTGGTGACAAAACAGTATGGATAGCGAAAGTTGGAAGAATGGTGGGTTTAGTGTTTTTTAATTGTTTTCGGCGCCAGAGCTACAGTTTTAGGAAAACAAATTATTTATGATAAAGGGTTCGTTACTGATGTCAGTTAATGCGATACTCGGTGGCCTTGCTAACACTTGAGCGTTGCGATGTTTAGTCACTGTAGTCTTTCGCAGTGGCGGATTTATACTTCTGCCGCTTAGGGGCTACCGACAACTTGGCCCTAGTAATACAAACTAATGTAAAATGTTTAAAACAACTTCTTTCATGAACTAGAGATTGAAAATGAATCTATAATATCATCAAAGTTCATCCTTCACATCCTTCAGGCGTTTTTCGGTCATTCTAGACTAGAGCTAGTATATTTTTATATACATCATATAGACCAATATCACTGTCATCATGCGTACTAAAAACATTCGAAAGAATTTTGAAACGTCGATTAATATATGAATATAAGAATAAATTTAAAAAAAAAAATGGATTTTGAAAAGGGTATTCAACACAATTAGCTCAATTAGTATCACATATCCAGCTGTCTTTCGCCTCTACTCTTTCTCTTTCCGCGTTGTTTATTAATGTTAAAAGTGCCTATAACTGCATTAATCTGGATGTACTAATGGAAAAACTAAAAAAAAAAGAAATATCTACAAGGTTCTGCAAACTAATTTTATAATTGTACACAGACCATACATTACATCTATGTGTTAACCAGACCAAATATGATCCGAACAAGACTAGTACTGGTCTACCACAGGTAGGTATTCTGAGCCCTCTCTTGAATGTTATATATGCATACGATCTTGAAACTAAATTTCCTAGCGATATTAAGATTATACAATACGCTGATGATATTTGCTTGTACGTAAACAAATGCAACCTAAACCAAAGTTATGCCCATCTTAACACTGAAATGACCAAAGTAAATGAATATTTTAAAAATAGCGGCCTAATTACGTGTAAGGACAACACAAAATTATGCACATTCGCAAGGAAGAGACAGACTCTACCTAATCACGTAATTTTGGATAGACACGATATCAAGCAAGTAAATAAAATATGTTTTTAGGGTGTTATTTTGGACAAGAATTTGTTATGGTCAGATTACGTTGCTTATAAAAATCAGAAAGGGGTATTAACTTTATTAGAATGATCTCGCATTATAAATGGGGAGCAGATCCCAAGATTACCCTAACTTTCTATCTTTGTCGGGTCTTTTGTCAGGTCGGTTTTAGACTATGGTTGTATATTTTATGGAAATGCATCCAATTCTACATTGAAGAAAATTGACCGACTTCAATATAAGTATATAAGGAGTTGCGTACGGTATCTTAGAAGTACACCAATACATATTATACTGGCAGAGACATGTGAATTTCCATTTTCAATATGACGAAAACGTCTTGGAATTAAATATATTTTAAAATCATACTCCAAACAACGAGCATTATCTAACATAATGGCAGAATTATTTGCTGCGGATCGTACGTCAAAGTTTTGGATGTCAAAAAATCTCCTCTGCTAGTGGAATGATATCACTACATACTTCCCTACTTAGAACGTATACACAGATCAGAAAAACAACCTTTATAAACATTATATTATTCAGAAATTATAAAGGATATTAATTGTCATTACTACTCGGACCACATGTCAGCACCTCCAAACAATATTTTTGAGGAAATGGTAAACCACAAATGGCCGCGCGCTCGTACCAAATATTCACCGATGGCTCAAAGATTATGGAATCTTTTGGAGCAGCTTGGTATGACCCGCAAGCAGATGTTCAAGGAACATATACGTTGGGAAACACTATGAACGTATACACAGCAGAAGCTATCGCATTGTTGGAAGCCATTTTATATGTGAAATCGGTAGAACTGTCGGACCATGTCCTAAAAATAATGTTAATTACAGACTGTATAAGTTTGGTTCAGAAACTTCGAAGTGGACTAACAAAATCAAATACCAACTATATAATAAAAGATATTATAAAGAAAATAAACACATCAAAAGTGGAAATCAATATCTTTTCGGTGAAAGGTCACACGGGTGCTATATTTAATGAATTTCTCGATGTATTAGCTAAAGAGGCATGTGAATGTGAAAACATGACAAATTATAGTATAGTACCCTCTGACATACTAAACTTTACTAATGCAAAAATGCGAGAAAAAATAATTCTATAAGGGTTATAACAAAGGAATTTTCTATATGGACATCCAATCAGTAATTCCTCGAGAATCATGGTTTAATAATACAAACCAATGTTAGGTATCAAATTGTATTATTGGCTTATAATTGATTATTAATATTAGAGGCGGGATCTGTGCCTTTATTTGTTTATATAAGCCGGATGCGCTCAGCTTACGAACGAAGGGCACTGAGTTACTGGCCCTTATGTAGTGCGTATGCAAGTTCGGGTGCTGATTGTGGGGAAAGGATGTGCGATCTAATGTTTTGGTGTGCGTTGAAAAGTGGACGGTTATAAATTAGGTGTTGGAATGGATTAAAGGTTAGTACCTAAACTACAATATGTATATCAGATTGAGGTGTTTCGGCATATACAATTAGATTGTAATATTCACATTATGTAATGGTATGATTCTTTGTAACTGCGGAGCTCATATAAAGGGGAGGTTCCTCCTAGTAATTGCAATTAGAGAAGTTTGTCCTAGTAATTGCAATAAGAGAGGTTCGTCCTAGTAATTGCAATAAGAAAAGTTTGTCTTATTAATTGCAATAAGAGAGGTTCGTCCTAGTAAATGAAATAAGAGAGGTACGTCCTAGTAATTGCACTAAGAGAGGTGGGTCCTAGTAATTGCAATAAGAGAGGTTCGTCCTAGAGGTTCGTCCTAGAAAATGAAATAAGAGAGGTTCGTCCTAGTAATTGCAATAAGAGAGGTACGTCCTAGCAATTGCAATAAGAGAGGTTTGTCCTAGTAATTGCAAAAACAGAGGTTCGTCCTAGTTATTGAAATAAGAGAGGTTCGTCCTAGTAATTGCAATAAGAGAGGTTCGTCCTAGTAATTGCCATAAGGGAGATTCGTCCTTGTAAATGAAATAAGAGAGGTTCGTCCTAGTAATTAAAATAAGAGAGGTTCGTCCTAGAAATTGCAATAAGAGAGGTTTGTCCTATTAATTGCAAAAAGAGAGGTTCGTCCTAGTAATTGAAATAAGAGAGGTTCGTCCAAGTAATTGCAATAAGAGAGGTTCGTCCTAGTAATTGCAATAAGAGAGGTTCGTCCTAGTAATTCCAATAAGGGAGGTTCGTCCTTGTAATTGCTATAAGAGAGGTTTGTCCTGGCAATTGCAATAAGAGAGGTTCGACCTAGTAATTGCAATAAGAGAAGTTTGGCCTAGTAATTGCAATAAGAGAGGTTCGTCCTAGTTATTGCAATAAGAGAGGTTCGTCTTAGTAATTGCAATAAGAAAGGTTCGTCCTAGTAATTGCAATAAGAAAGGCTTGTGGTAGTAATTGAAATAAGAGAGGTTCGTCCTAGTAATTGCAATAAGAGAGGTTTGTCCTAGTGATTGCAATTAAAGGGGTTGTCCGAGTACTTGCAATAAGAGAGGTTTGTCCTAGTAATTCCAATAAGGGAGGTTCGTCCTTGTAATTGCTATAAGAGAGGTTTGTCCTGGCAATTGCAATAAGAGAGGTTCGACCTAGTAATTGCAATAAGAGAGGTTTGTCCTATTAATTGCAAAAAGAGAGGTTCGTCCTAGTTATTGCAATAAGAGAGGTTCGTCTTAGTAATTGCAATAAGAAAGGTTCGTCCTAGTAATTGCAATAAGAAAGGCTTGTGGTAGTAATTGTAAGAGAGGTTCGTCCTTGTAATTGCAATAAGAGAGGTTTGTCCTAGTGATTGCAATAAGAGGGGTTGTCCGAGTACTTGCAATAAGAGAGGTTTGTCCTAGTAATTGCAATAAGAGAGGTTCGTCCTAGTAATTGAAATAAGAGAGGTTCGTCCTAGTAAGAGGTGTAGGTCACTGCTTTGCACATGAAGGTGAATTACAATAGTCGTAGAGAATAATGGTCGAGGCCATGACTGCTAGGGATCCAGTTGGCGAGAGGAAGGGAGGAAGGGAGAACTGGCGGGGAAAGGGGAGATGCTCCCCTGGTAAGTCCTTCTAATTCTAGTTAATATACAATACTAGAAGAATACTCTTTATATGTGGGGAAATCATTTGGAGCTAATGCCATCTTCGGATCGAGTTCAATATATGGCCTGCGAATCTTGATCAATGAAAATACAGTATATTATGTAAGTGATTATTATTATTACTAGGTAAAATGGCAAAAATTTATATATTAAATATAGTGTCAAGTTAAGGCTACGATTGGAATAAGAACTAGCTTAACACTATTTTCAAAAGAAAAAAAAACCAGAGAACCAGCTTTTATCTCATTCGGCTATAAAAATTGGAAGAAAGCTTGAGAAAATATCAAGTACATCGATATTTTGAGTATCATAGAGTCCCTATGCAAAAATGGTCTCTTTTTAATAGCTTTCTCAAATATGATCACTGTAGAAGTTGTTTTATTACAAAACATTTTTCTCCTATTTTTAATTTATTTTTATCTTTATTTTTATGAATATGCATACCTTTTATTAGTGTTTAACACCAAACTTATTTTGTTTAGAGGCCATAATGAAAGGCCGAATGTACAAATCATGGAAACTGTTTAGAAGTAGTTTTTGAAGTTTTGAAAAAAAAAATAACCATTTTTACAAAGTTATAATCTACCCAAGAATTGTGTCCAGATGATGTGTATCTTAATGGAAATGTAGACAGTTCCGCTAATTGCTTATTGAATATGTTTGTTATAGAAACTATTGATGCTTATTATTTTGCTGCTATGGCCGATGATAGTAGAACAGAAGATACATTAAAAACGATGGTAAATTATATTTATGCCATCAAAGCAGTTAAATTAACATATCCAATAATTTTAGAATATTTTAAAGAATATCTGATGCAACAGCAAACAGATGCGTTTCTCATTAAAAATGTACCATTTTGTGTTTGTTCTTATATTTGAACAAATTCTTGAAGTGGCTCTAGGAGTTCATCAATTGCTTCAGAGTGAAAAATTGTATTCATTTAAAGCTTCTCTTAGTATTAAAACTTTCATTGTAACCTTTGAGACTCTGGGGGAAAATGAACAACACTGATAAATTATATAAAAATAAATAAATTTTATAGTTGAAGTAATAATTATACGTCCTTAATCGTATTACTTAAATTATAGAATTAATGAACCCTAATCTGAGAAATATCATAGAAATAAATTTTAGTACGAACTGCAGTTAAATGAAGGAGATAAAACGTCGTCAAGAAAGCGAAAACGTCCAAAATCATTACAATCATTTTTGTAGTATGCTGATACTTGTTCAATTGACAAAGGTTTTTTTTTGAGTAATATTTACGACTAAATACTAGATAAAATGTTTATAGAATTTTATATGAAATTTTCCGAAAAAGTCAAATATTCAAAATACCTATTGAAGCTTTGCACACAATGTCAAAGTGTTTCTTGGATGTTGAACTTTTAAAGCTCTGGTTTCATCCGACTGGATTTTTCGTTTTTTTCTGCTCGTTTCAACTTCATACTAAGTTACTTTCGCTTTCATTAGTGCTCAATTTTTATAAATGTTACATTTTGTTCTTATACATTGTATACTGATACGGTTGATTGATCGATCTCAGACTATTGTAGCTTATAACTTTATACGTTAAATCGAGATAACATATCTCAGCATAAAATTGACAAGAAAGTCGTTTCTAATCCTTGAAGTTGAAACAGGTCGTTAGATGCTTCACTTCTTGTATTTGCCTTTTCTCGTTCGTCATTTATTTATTTGTTTGTATATTTATTTTTTATTGTGACTTGTGCCTTTGGTATTTTTCCAAAAAAATTAAGCCCCTGGATTTTATCTTCCTGGGCTATAGCCCTCATAGCCCCCCTCCCCCTAAGTCCGCCACTGCTTTTTCAATAATAAATGGTATATAATTACCTCGCCGGATCCTTTCCATGCACCGTCGTATACTCCATTGTTTGTGGCTTGAATGCCCAAGTCAGCCAGAAAACTATACTTGGAATCGTTGACTAAGTATTCTGTAGACATTGCTCGTCCAACTGCAAAAGAACGGAAATGTGAGAATAACCTTAAGGTGGTTCTGGCTTGAAGTATTGTTGCGGTCATCATATGAGGATCGCGGCGGTTACCAAGTTAAACTAAGGCAGAAAGATTTTAAGTGCTTGCGCGATAAAAGAAATGCAGGACTGGATTCAGTAATTTTAATATGTGATTGAACTAGGGCACATAAATACTATCATAAATACATACGAATAAAAACAATATAATGATAATATAATAAAAAAGCAAGAACATAATATAAAATATAATGATCAAGAGCTGTGAAATCAAATATAGTTTATAAGCGTAAATTATTATATAAATTTAGCTTAATAAGTTTATAATTACATATCTAAAAACTATAAAGGAAAGGTGTAACAAATAAACGGCTACTGGTATACAATATTTAAAAACTATATAATAGATTTAGCCATATTTTCTCTGACATGTACTATTATCATTACTACAACCAAGCTGGCCGTACTTAGATAGATTGCGTTAAATCTAAATCATATTCCTTTGATTAGAAAAATTAAATGTACAGTGTTAGGGCCAGAACTAACAACATTTAAAAGGTATTATATACATTCTTCAATCATTAAATACCTTAATGTTAATAAATAACAAGCACGACTTATTTTCAAAATTCATTTTAATATTTTTTAACATTACAACAATATGCAAAAATATTTTGGGCTGCATTGCGTATGAAAATTTTACCGCGCACCACATTAAAACAAATCCTATTTTAAACTGTTTTTCTTCTAAGGTAGGGGGTTTTCTTATAATATTTTCAAAAATTAATTCATAAAAAACATATTTATTTAATTTTAAAGAAAAACAAATGTCGGAATTTAAATTAACATCAAATTAACATTCACTGTGGTTACTATGTATATATAGATTTGTTAAATTTAAGGTTTTATCCATAAATTACCAGTTATATATTTAAGGTTGTTATATACTTTCAGGTAAAAAATATATTTTATTTTATGATTTATTTATTTTATTTCGGTTGACTAGTTTTCGGTTATTTACAACCATCATCAGAGGCACATGTATTTAATATTCATACATCTTGAATTCACTTGAAATGTAATTTTAAAATTTGATATATGTCAAATTTGAGGTTATATTTAAAAAAAATATTTACGTTTTATTTACATTTTTTCAAAACTTTTACTTCGATTTTCTATTTACGTGGCTTGTCACTGGTTCCATGTTATGCGGTTAAATGAATGGTTAAAAAAAATGGCTATAAAATATATTTTAAATATAAACTTGAATTACTGCACATTGACTTAGTCATGAAAAGAAAATGATCATTTCAAAGTTGACACTAAGCTTTAGCTTAATGAATGCTCAATATTATTTATTACGTTACTGTAATACATTGATTTCCATATTACGTTTCAATATGTACTCCATCGGTTATCTGTTTGACCTTTACTGATAACAGACTCCAGTCCCATGATAAGGTCTAAAATCAGGCTGGGATCATTTCAGTTTAGTGATGAAACTAATTTTTTTACATAATGTATGAACAATTGAGCACCGCAATAATATAATTATGAATATTATATCAATGTGGAGACAGATACCGAGATTACAACGAAATTATCATGCAAAGTACCATAGCTATATACTACACTTACATTACGATACACTGATCAAAAGATACAATATTGCACTGATAGCAGCATGGGTATTCATTGGCTGAGGTCCAATAACTTGTACCTGTTTATTTCAAATGTCAACAAGATAATATTTGTACAATAATTAGATACTCGGTTACGTATCCAGGTCGAGCAAAATACAATTTTTTATAGTTTTGGCAAATGTAATTTTATAAGTACTCCTAGATTCAAAAACGTTCTGTGGCCACCACATGACTTAATGACTAGTTAAAATGTCATTTTTTTCGCATTTCATACAGTCATGTTCTAGATTGCGATAAATCTATATCACAATATTTTGACTAGAAAAATTAAATGCACGTTGTGGCCAGAATAAAAAAAAATCATAGGTATTATGTACATTCTTCAATGTACGCATGTTCAAAGTAATGGGCACCTTTGCAATATAGCAACCATTGTTAGCAACCATAGCAACGGTTGTTTCATGAATCATTCATTTTTTTTGTACCTGTGCTTAGATTTTATTGGGAGAAGACTTATGGAACAGTACTGCTTCTCGAGTAGTACTGCAAATATTTTTTAATTAATTTTCAACACTAGTATCATCATTTTAAAATTCTCGTTTCAAAAGTGTTGTAACAAATACTTGTTTTTGATAAGTTTCTAACGTCCGCGATGATTTATTTGCAATATTTTTTAAAACAATTTAAAATAATAGCAGATTATACCACGAGTCAATAATAATAGCTATTATTCCCTCGGAATATTTACGAACCGAGCTGCGTAAGCGGCGAGGGATTAACAATGACGAACAGTTCAGTAAACTATTTACGACATTTCACAAAACGTTTGGAAGTAATTACAAAAATTTGTAATTTTGTTGGTAGTGTTTCGGAAATAACTGAATTCCGCAATGGAACGTGTCATGTTTTTAGGTTGTAATATTATTATTAAGTATTTACTGGTACAAAATTATTTTTATATTGTTTTATGATTTATTTATTTTATGTTATTTTTTTTCGCCCGACTAGTTTCGGTTATATTATATATATACAGGGTGTTAATACTAAGTTGTAACACCAGAAAATGGCACTTAGAACTCATTGAAACAAACAACTTTTCTTAGTTAAAATTTTTGAATTGGAGGCCAAGTTCATAGTTATTGGCGTTCTTTTGTTTTTCGAAAAATCGTCATTACTCCCTTATTTTAAGGAATATTTAAAAAATACAAAAACGATCAACATGCACTTTCGGTTCTCTAAACATTTGTATTTACAATTATTATGTAATTTATCAAATAACAAAATGGCGACCGATCAAAATTTCTAAGCATGATATTTTGAAAATCACTCGATGGATTTTTGAAAATAAAACATTTATGAAATCCTTAAACTATATTATAACATTTGTTTGAAACTTTATTTCGATCTGTCCAAAAAAGTTATTATTCAAATTGAATTACATGTTAGCTAAATTTTTGCCACTTCTGATATTGTTAACCCAATTCAGATATTGTTAGGCCGGCGAATTACCTTTAGCTTAATACTGACTATTCTTAATCCAAAAAAAACGGTTTCAATACTAATTCTGCTGTATTATTCTTATGATAGGTAATTATTTGTATTGTCAAGACGTCGATTAATAAACAATGGGATTTGCATCAATGAAACTTATTTATTTAATACAAACTAATGATACAAAAATATAAACGGTTATATAATCGTATAATAAAATATGGCAATCGCTCTCTTCTTTTACTCCTTCCAACGACCGTCATTCTGTAACAATTAGAAAATGATCGTGAGTTTACAACTCAGTGAGACAATAGTATTTCTGTTGACCCGAGTAATAATTGGTCAACCCAACATTTGTGGTACCCCGATGAGTCAACCTCAACTCTCCACAACCATACAATGACTCACTATATTTGTTGACCCGAGTAATAATTGGTCAACCCAACATCCTTGGTACCCCGATGAGTCAACCTCAACTCTCAACAACCATACAACGACTCACCCTTAATTTATCCATACGGACACTAAACAATAAAACTTTACTGAAACTATTCTATTAATTCGTCACGGCCAGCTTCGCTAGGTGACACTCACTTAATGCGCTCCAAACGCGTCTGTTCCCTTCGAAAGAGTCTAAGAGAGGCAACTTGGCCTTGAATTTATAAACAAAACACGACATCGGCCCGTACTTATACGCCCGGACGAAAATATTATGATTTACCATTTTAATAAATTGGGTGATATAACATACAAGATATATTTTAACAAATTGCTACAATCATTTAAAACAAAGTAGGCTAACCTTCAGTTAGGCCATTAAACAAGTTGAGGCACGTGTTTTCTAGTTTGTACGTTCAAATTTAAATGCTTTTTGATCTTGTTCTTCAGAAATTTCTGCTTCATCTTGAAAAGTTTCTGTCACGTTTATCATTTGTGTGCGTATTTTGCATAATTTGTGTATGAAAATGCATAATTATCAAAACAGACAAATGTTATAAGATAGTTCAAGGATTTTATAAATGTTTTATTTTCAAAGATCGATCGATTGGTTTTCAAAATATCATGCTTAGAAATTTTTGATCGGTCACCATTTTGTTATTTGATAAATTACATAATAATTGTAAATACAAATGTTTTAGAGAACCGAAAGTGCATGTTGATCGTTTTTGTATTTCTTAAATATTCCTTAAAATAAGGGAGTAATGACGATTTTTCGAAAAACAAAAGAAAGCCAATAACTATGAACTTGGGCTCCAATTCAAAAATTTGAACTAAGAAAAGTTGTTTGCTTCAATGAGTTCTAACTGCCATATTCGGGTGTTACAACTTAGTATTAACACCCTGTGTACATATATATATATATATATATATATATATATATATATATATATATATATATATATATATTGTAATGTTATTTAGCCCAGGGTTTTGGTGCCAAATTTAGGTAATATTATTTATTATTATTGAATAGATTTCTGTGGAACTTTATTTGTGTGGTTGTGATACCTTTGTTTCCTGCCATCTTTCGCGTTATATTGTATAGTGTATGTCATTCACTCCTGGTGCCTTTTCAGCTTCTAGTAACAGTTTTTCTCGTTCTTTTCTTATATCACATCTTGCACTCTTCTTTATTTGTTTATCCTTGTTAACATACTGACTCTGAAGATTACTCTTCTCTCTGGGCATTGTTCGCTGAGTATTTTGTGTTTGAATAAATTTCTTTCTTCGATGAGATTCCATGTATGTTTAGTCATCCATGTTTTTCTGTTGTTTTTTTTTGATGCCTATTATTTCTTCCGCGGCTGCTTTTATTGCTTCCTTGTAGGATTTCCAAAGTTCTTCCATGTTCATATTTCCCATATCATTGCTGTTTCCTAATTTTGCTCTCACTGTTGATTCGAACTTCTTTCGCGTTTCTTCATCCTTGAGGTGTTGTATGTTGTACTTTCGCCTTTTAGGTTTGTTGGGTTCATTTCTTGCCTTTATTTTAAATTTTAGTTTTGCCCTCACTAGAGCGTGATCTGATCGAACATCTGCCCCATGCATTGCACGTACATCTTGTAAGAAGCTTCTATATCTTTTGTCGATGGAAATGTGATCAATCTGATTCTTTACAAACCCACCAGGGCTCGTCCATGTTATTTTGTGACTTTCTTTGTATGGGAAAATACTGCCTCCAATAACTAGGTTGTTTGTTGCACAGAAATCCACGAGTAATTTACCATTTCCGTTTATTTGGCCCACCCCTTCCCTGCCCTTTACATCTTCTCTTCCAGTGTTATTATTACCAATTTTGGCGTTCATGTCGCCCATTAGAAATATAGTGTCCTTTTTGTGCTAATTTCTAATCTGATCGTATGTTTTTTGTAGTTGCTCGTAAAATATGTTCTTCACTTCCTGCTGTTCCGTATTTGTTGGTGCATATGTATTTATAATTGTAATGTTAAATAATCTTGCTCTGAGTCTGGCCGTAATGATTCTATCAGATACACCTTCCCATTCCATTAATGATCTCTTTGCTGCTTTGCTCATTAACAATGCGACGCCATATTCATGTTTCGCTCCCTCTTCCACTTTACCTGAGTATATGATCCATTTGTCTCTTTCTAGTCCGATTTCACCATTTCCCAGCCATCTTATTTCACTTAGCCCTAAAATATCAAGCTTATACTTCTCCATTTCCCTTATTATTTGATTTGTTTTGCTGGGTTCATACGTAGTTCTCACATTCCAGCAACCGAAATATTTAATAGTCCTTCTATTTATGCCTGTTTCTTTCTTTAGATTTTTGTTTCCATAATCGTTGTTCCTTAGTTTATTGCTATTGGTATCTTGGTTTTGTATTTCTATATTGCTCAGTTTTTTGAATCCATATGCGAAGTCTTTTTTAGTCCTTCGTCGTTGAGATTACTCGGCGATCTCTGACTAATTGTCCTTACCTTTTTCTTAATTTCGTTTTCACCTCCTTTGTTTATTATTTGTTCATATGTGAAGGTTTCTTCATTTACCATAAGCTTGTTGTATGTTATCGTAGCTTTATCTCCATTCATTCTCGCTTTTTTCAGATGATCGGCAAGGATTTTCCTTTGGTCTCGTACTTTTTTGGTGTAATCTTCGGTGATCCACACATCTGCATCTCTAAAATTCTTAAGTTTCCTTGCACTTCTCATAATTTCATTTTTATTGCTTAGTGTGTTTAACTCTATTAGTACTGGCCTCGTTTTGTTCTGTTGGTACTTGCCCAGCCGTAATACCTCGCGAGTGTCTTTTTCTATATTTAGTTGCACTTCAATCTTCATCAGTAGCGTTTCGATTTTACCCTTTAATTGAGTTTCCCACTCTTCGTGTTTATCCTCTATTCCTTGTAAGACTACTTTCTTCTTATGCACTTCTTTTTCTAACATGTCTACCCTGATTTCATGCACCATTATTTGTTGTTTTAGAATTTTGTGCTCTTCTCTTAGGTTCGCATTATCCAGCGTGGCTTTTTAAATTTCTTTCTTGCAGTTATCTAATTTATCTTCTATTGAAACGAAATTATTTATAAATATTTCAATCTGAAATGGATGAAGAGTGGCATCGTTTTCATATCATAGGCAGCCTCACGTACGGGTCTCGGTGACGCCGATTGTCGGTTGTATCCAAGGATACTAAATTGTATAGGATTGCTCAATCGTGAGATTTCGTCCGCCGAGTACCCTTAAAACTTTGACGTGATTACCGAACCTGCTTGCTTTGCCGCCGAACAGAATGCGCTGAATACCTAACTTAAAATTTGTTTAAAGATTGCGTTTTTATAATAACAATAATCCCTTTATATACTATAATTACAAAAAAAATCTACCACACGTTTTTTTTAATACAAAATGTTGTTAAGTAGGTAACTTCATGAAATTTCATGAAAATACTGCAACACTCTAAACAGCTTGAACTAATTAACTGAAAATAAATACTTAATTAAATTGAAACTATGTGTGGATACTACTTGGTGAAACATTATGATTAGGTTAAATCAAACACTTGGTTAAAGTTTCACTGTATTGGAAGAATAAACCTCTACAATTGTTTCGGCCTCCCGACCATTATCAAGAGTACAGAGATACTAAAATTAAAATTTAACAAATGTGCTATATATACTAAGCTAGAAAAAAAAAATTTTACAACATGGCAATAAATGAATTACGGTCTTGGTTTTTCCGAACGGATGCCGCATAACAAAGGCGTATTATCAAAGATTAATTGTTCATTCGCAATATTATCCCCATTAGTGACCGCTTTTCGAATTTCTAGGATTTCGAGTAAATCCAGCCGTCTCCCTTTGTGTTCGGTGTGCATTACCTCCAGGCTGTCATTTCTGAAGAAATGATTATTCTCAATGCAATGCTGCGCTAATCCCGTGTCCTCCTTGTTTTGTAGAATTGCTCTCCGATGTTCTTTCATTCGTGTTATGAAATTCCTTCCTGTTTGGCCGACATAGAATGCGTCACAATCCGCGCACTTAAGTTTGTAAATGCCACTTTTTTGTAGAGGATCCACTTTACTCTTATTGTTTGATAAAATTGCACCTAGATTGGACTTGTTAACTACTATACATTTTAAGCCTAATTTACGTAACCTATTGCTAATTTTGGTACTAATATCCCCAACATAATTAATAAAGTACCAATTATTATCCTCACCTTCACAAACGCTATACAAAAGATTACAAGATTTGCGTTTAGTTAATTTCCATATAATTTTATCTACTATATCCACCTTAAACCCATTATTTTGTGCGATTTGTTTAATAGTTCTGACTTCATTATCGTAATTAATTTTACTCAACGGAATGTTTAAGAGTCTATGCGCAAGGCTATAAAACGCCGAGAGTTTGATGTTCCAAGATTGATTTGAATTTGCCGGAATCACAACATCCGTATATGTGGGTTTTCGATATATGTTGAATTCTAATTTATTATGGACTTTAGTTATATTGAGATCCAAGAAACGCATTCTATGTCGGCCAAACAGAAGGAATTTCATAACACCAATGAAAGAACATCGGAGAGCAATTCTACAAAACAAGGAGGACACGGGATTAGCGCAGCAGTGCATTGAGAATAATCATTTCTTCAGAAATGACAGCCTGGAGGTAATGCACACCGAACACAAAGGGAGACGGCTGGATTTACTCGAAATCCTAGAAATTCGAAAAGCGGTCACTAATGGGGATAACATTGTGAATGAACAGTTAATCTTTGATAATACGCCTTTGTTATGCGGCATCCGTTCGGAAAAACCAAGACCGTAATTCATTTATTGCCATGTTGTAAAAAATTTTTTTTTTCTAGCTTAGTATATATAGCACATTTGTTAAATTTTAATTTTAGTATCTCTGTACTCTTGATAATGGTCGGGAGGCCGAAACAATTGTAGAGGTTTATTCTTCCAATACAGTGAAACTTTAACCAAGTGTTTGATTTAACCTAATCATAATGTTTCACCAAGTAGTATCCACACATAGTTTCAATTTAATTAATAATGCAAGTCAAGCAAAAATTGTGGTATTGTTCAGAAAGACTTTGTTAAAATTTAAAATGTGCAACAATCATCTGTGGTTTAATAAACAGTGCAAAAGGTACTCTTTAATACCAAAGTTTATGAAGATTAAATGTAATCACAAGTCAAGTGAGGCGGCTCAAACGGTGAAGAAGGCGTACTCCACATGGATCAATCTGGAAATGAAGAAATGGTACAGCAGGAGGGCAAATCTAGGCCATCATCTAAAACTGATTCGGGATAGACTATATTTTATATTTCATAATGTAGAGTTGGAATCCATAGAAACGGAGGTGCGTGAAATTGTGAATCGGGAGGCACACAAGCGATATATGACACAGAAGTTGAAAATTGAACGCTTGTTAAATAGAGACTCGGTTGTGGTTAGTAATGTTAATAACGCTTTTCAAAACAGAGTTGTTAATTTGACAAACTCTACATTTAGTAATAGGGAATTAGATATGTTAAGTAAAGGCTTAAAATAGTCTCCGCTTTCTTTTGACATTAAACAACTCGACTTACTAGCGGTCAATACTGAATTGGCCCTAAACTCTATAAAGGACACAGTAATTAAAAATAAGGAGAAATTTATTTGTGCAGATCTAATTCGTACTTATGTTCCTTGTAAGCGAGTTTCGTATAAGGATAATAATTCAGTAAAAGACTTAAAATGTAAACTAAAAGTAGATAATCTCATTCTATGCAAAGCAGATAAAGGGAACGTGGTGACGATATTAAACAGGAATGATTATATTAGAAAAACGTTGGATGTTTAGAATGATGATATATTTAAGAAATCTAGCAAAGACCCAACTAGTAATTTTCAAACAGAATTTGTTAGAGTAATTAAGGAATGTAAAATAATACTCGGAACGACAGATATTAGAAATTTAAAAATCATGAACGCGAAAGCCCCTAGTTTGTATGGTCTACCTAAAATACACAAAACAGATGTACCGATTAGACCTGTTGTATCATATATCAATGCGCCCACGTATAAATTATGTAAGTGGCTAAACATGAGACTACCCGAAATTTTAAATTTCTCATCAAAGTTCGCGGTGAAAAATTCGGTAGACTTGGTCAACAAAATCAAAGGTTTAGATATTCCAAATAATTGTAAGTTAGTTTCTTTTGATGTGCGCAGTTTGTTTACATCGGTACCTATTAAGGAATTAAATACCATTTTGGACTCTTTAATTGGATTAAGTGGTTTAAATGCCAATGAAAAAATAGAGTTAAATAAATTGTTGAATCTATGCTTAACCCAAAATTATTTTAATTTTATGGATAATTTTTATATACAAAAAGACGGTTTACCGATGGGATCTCCCTTATCTCCTTTGCTGGCAGAAATATACCGGGTGTTCATTTCAAAACTAGCCAGTCTCAATAACTTTTGAATGCAAGTTAACTTGATAAAAACAAAAAACACGTCGATTGATTTTTGGAGGGGGAAGTTTAAAAACAACGTCAAATAAATTTTAGGTGTTACCCCCTCCCCCCTAGCCACCTCCACTTTGAAATTTCAAATGGCACCCCCCAGCTTGCGATACCTAATTTTAAAGCTTTAAAAAAACCTAATCCAGTGGCGTAATAAAAAAAGATTTTTGTCGATTCGTTTTGGAAAAAATAAATAAATAAGAAAAAATCCGAAACAATTTATATTGAACAAATTTAAGTTCCTTTCAATGAAACAAAAATAGAACAAATTGAACCAGTTTTCGGGGCAAATCTTAAAAACCATGGTAATTGAATATAAAATATTACCCGCTCCCCCTTGCGACTTTCACTTTTCTTACAAATTTTAAATTATACCTCTTTGTTGTGACACCTTGATTTAAGCTTTAAACAAATACAATCAAGAGGTGTAACAAACATATATTTACGTTAGCAAGTTTCCAAAAACAAAATATATCTTTCAAAAATAAATTATGCTGACTTTCGTTTTAGGAGTAACCAGTCTCAATAAGTTGTCAATTTTACTAAAAATGTTTTTAAGATTTGCCCCGAAAACTGGTTCAATTTGTTCTATTTTTGTTTCATTGAAAGGAACTTAAATTTGTTCAATATAAATTGTTTCGGATTTTTTCTTATTTATTTATTTTTTCCAAAACGAATCGACAAAAACCTTTTTATATTACGCCACTGGATTAGGTTTTTTTAAAGCTTTAAAATGAGATATCGCAAGGTGGGGGGTGCCATTTGAAATTTCAAAGTGGTGGTGGCTAGGGGGGAGGGGGGTAACACCTAAAATTTATTTGACGTTGTTTTTAAACTTCCCCCTCCAAAAATCAATCGACGTGTTTTTTGTTTTTATCAAGTTAACTTGCATTCAAAAGTTATTGAGACTGGCTAGTTTTGAAATGAACACCCGGTATATGGCTCATTTTGAAGACATAATATTTTCTAACGAGAAATTCAAGAAATATGTCAAATTTTGGTCACGATATGTAGACGACACGTTAGTCATTTGGACAGGCACGGACAGATTATTAGATCAGTTTTTTAATTATATTAATTCCATTCATAGCAATATTGATTTTACAATGGAGTTGGAAACGGGAGATTCCATTAATTTCTTGGATCTCAATATAACTAAAGTCCATAATAAATTAGAATTCAACATATATCGAAAACCCACATATACGGATGTTGTGATTCCGGCAAATTCAAATCAATCTTGGAACATCAAACTCTCGGCGTTTTATAGCCTTGCGCATAGACTCTTAAACATTCCGTTGAGTAAAATTAATTACGATAATGAAGTCAGAACTATTAAACAAATCGCACAAAATAATGGGTTTAAGGTGGATATAGTAGATAAAATTATATGGAAATTAACTAAACGCAAATCTTGTAATCTTTTGTATAGCGTTTGTGAAGGTGAGGATAATAATTGGTACTTTATTAATTATGTTGGGGATATTAGTACCAAAATTAGCAATAGGTTACGTAAATTAGGCTTAAAATGTATAGTAGTTAATAAGTCTAATCTAGGTGCAATTTTATCAAACAATAAAAGTAAAGAGGATCCTCTACAAAAAAGTGGCATTTACAAACTTAAGTGCGCGGATTGTGACGCATTCTATGTCGGCCAAACAGGAAGGAATTTCATAACACGAATGAAAGAACATCGGAGAGCAATTCTACAAAACAAGGAGGACACGGGATTAGCGCAGCATTGCATTGAGAATAATCATTTCTTCAGAAATGACAGCCTGGAGGTAATGCACACCGAACACAAAGGGAGACGGCTGGATTTACTCGAAATCCTAGAAATTCGAAAAGCGGTCACTAATGGGGATAACATTGTGAATGAACAGTTAATCTTTGATAATACGCCTTTGTTATGCGGCATCCGTTCGGAAAAACCAAGACCGTAATTCATTTATTGCCATGTTGTAAAAAATATTTTTTTTTCTAGCTTAGTATATATAGCTCATTTGTTAAATTTTTATTTTAGTATCTCTGTACTCTTGATAAAGGTCGGGAGGCCGAAACAATTGTAGAGGTTTATTCTTCCAATACAGTGAAACTTTAGCCAAGTGTTTGATTTAACCTGAAAATAAATACTAATTTTACAAAGCAGGTATTTCATTTCACTTAATTAGAAAGTATATCAACTTGTCTACTAAAAGTATTTGTTTGCATTACAATAGTTGATAAGTATTTGAAAACAAATGTGTAAACCGAAAAACTCAACAGTGAAGTACCTACTTATTATCATCTTATTTCACAATTTACGTTTTTTTATTCTAATCGAATCAGAATCCGTTTTGAGTTTTATGTTTTCTGCCTTCGTGTCTTCCATTTTAAAGTTGTTGTAGTTGATGTGGATAACCGTACGTAACTTTCAAAATATATAAATTACATCAATCGGCAGGTCATATATTCTTTTAATCTTATTGGCAAGCCTTTTTACCAGGGCCCTTTCTATGTGAGTCCTTGCGAAAATGCTGAAACATAGTATTCTATTTAACAATAATTTCAAACCATTGTGTGTTGGTTTAATAAGACCCCCATAAGACAACTGTTGCACCCAACATGGTAGTAGGTAATCATTAATAGAACAATGTTTGTAGGTATAATAGCCTAAGGTGGGCAAAATTGCCTTATACTTGTTTGCCAGGTATCCTACAATATATTCTAAGGGGTCTTCTGTAGTTTTGCCTGCATTATTTGCATGAGTCGCAGCTTTGTAAACGAACCTGATGAATAGAGCGAACTACTTTCTGAAAGAATACGTCACTAGCAGGCACCAGTTCATCGGCTGTTTTCAAAACAGCTGCCGCCATATATTCCTCGATAACTGTTTCCTGTGTGTTGACACGTGCATCCAAGACCCCAGGATTTTTTCCAAGAACGATTATTTGTATTCTTTGAGTTGTAATAAGAGGACTTGGATGTTTATTTGGCCCCCTACTTCGTATTTGAAAATACAAAGTTTTCCAGTGAATCCTGGTTCAATTTGTGGGTAAAAATACACTTAATTTGATATTTAGTTTTCAAGTCTTAAAAAAGACCTTGCAGAGATTTGATTGACATTATCATACCTTTCTGAAAAGTTTTCAAATGTTGCTTCCCTTGTGCCCTCATTGTGGATATAGTTAGTTATAGCAATATTTTTTCTAAATGTTCAGTCTGTCATGGCAAATGAACGCCATATGCACATTTTGTGAGAATTTTAGCATCTTTAACATAAATATTAAAAATATCAACGCTCTGGGTTTATAATGCTTAAGGACAGTGCCAACGGTATTTGACAAAAGTTCCGCAGCCATCCCAACATTTTGTCTTTTCATTTTTTCACAGGTGATATGCTTTTCCGATATTTTATAACATACATTAACTACTGTATTTGTTAACTCAACCAAGTTTTGAATTGGTTTTTGGTTAATAGTAACGTTATTACCCAACGAAAATCCAGTATCTAGCAACCACTTACGAATTAGCCTTAATAGATGTGGTGCATCGGCAAACATGTAAATATTGTAATGAGCCGTTGGATGTTCAAAACATGTTGTGTTTTCACTAAGTCCCAGATTTTTCCAAACTCCAACATTACTGCCTCCACAATCATTGACACATGCTACCACATTATAGGAAATGTTATGTAATTCTGTAATTGTTTCCATTAGTATTTGTTTCGTCATTTTTTGGTCCCATGCAATATAAACATTCTGTTTCCAATTTGAAAATAAAGAATGTGCCATGGCAACTTGCATTTGATTATGAGGTCCAATAATTTCATCATTGGCCACATCATATTCCATAATTGACATTATTTTCACTTCGTCAAACTGCAATACAACTAATTTTTCTATGTCGCTCATTTACTCACCTTTCAGTTATAAAAAAAAGTAAACATATCTCCAAGTATTCCTTGTCTAACGTTAATTTTTAAGATGACTGAGTAAGTAACGCACGTTTTGAGTTTAAAAAATATATTTTATTGTCTGCGACATGTTTCGACACACAGTGTCTTTATCGGGCAGATAAATAATGCTATTCCAGCCATAATGCCATAATCCATTCATTCCAGCTCTCAATTAAAAAACTAATTATTATGCTACATTTGCACAGTCAATATACTGCGGCCATTTAAAATTTCAGTAGGCAGGTCTGACTTTATATTATAATCAAAAAAACATGTTTTTTATAAACAGGCGAAAAGTAAATTTGCCGAATTTAATTTTTTTAAACTCTAATTACCCAGCCATAATAATGGAGTTTAAACAAGTATCCACCAAATCTATTTCCATGTTAATTTTTAATGCCCATCGTCTCAAAGAAGATAATCCAGAAAGAGAGTAGTTTAATTTATTTCTTAAATATAAATAATTTTTTTTGCTATAATAACGCAAAGGGCAAAGCAATTTCCTCTGACGACCAGTTAACCCTCCTCTTTTTATTCAAAAGTAGTGGAATTTGTTTTCGTGTAAAAATATAATTCAATAATTGAATTTCAACGTTTTTCGCTTTGTTCACATTTGAACTTTTTTTGTTTGTAATAATCTGGTTGATCATTAAAGCCCGTATCTATAGTCCGTACTTGAACTAGAGTACGACTCAAGTCGTATATTTGGTTGCGTTTGGTGCATAAACGTTTATAGAAAATTCGCAACCTAATACATGCCTCGAGTCGTACTTATGCTCAAGTACGGACTATAGATACTGGACTTATTTATTTATTTATAATCAATGACCCATGTACCCATAGGGTGTCGGGTGAATATACAAGCTTATTATTTATTTCATTGTTTGTTCCTTTCTTTCTTCGTATATAAATTTCCTCCATTGTTTCCTGTCTTTGGCTATCACTGCAGCTTCTTGCCATGTTTTTCCTCTTTCTTGTATTAAGTTTCCAATAATCTTGTTCCAGGTAAGTTTTGGTCTTCCTCTTTTGTTTTTCTGCGTTGTTCGTGCTTCGTATACCTCTCTTGCCTGCCTGTTGTTAGACATCCTTTGAACGTGTCCCCACCAGCTAAGTTGACGTTTTTCTATGTACTCTATTAGTGGGTTTGCTCCTAATTTTTCGCGTATTTCGGTGTTTCTAATTCTATCTTTTTTTGTTACCCCTAGAATCCTTCGTAGGAATTTCATTTCTGTTGCTTGGAGTCTACTTTTTTGAGTCCTCGATAGTTTCCATGTTTCACATCCGTATGTTAGGGTTGGTTTGCATATAGCGTTGTATACCTTTAGTTTTGTTTCTTTTGAGATCTCTTTTTTATTTATGAATTTGTTGTTTATCATGCAATATAATTTAATTGTTTTGTTAATCCTCTCCTTTAATTCTGCGTCTTGATTTCCTGTCTCCTCTATGGTAACTCCTAGATATTTATATTCATTTACTTGTTCTATGCTGGTTCCATCTATTTCGATTCTAGTTTTATAGTTTTTGTCTCCTATGACTAGTATTTTTGTTTTATCTAGATTTATTTTCATACCTTTTTCATCTAATGCTTCTTTCCATATTTTCAAATTTGTTTGTAGTTGTTTTTCAGTGCTAGCTACTAGTATTATGTCATCAGCAAAGATTCCATGGGCTATCTCCACTTTATTGAGCTTCCAGTGTCCTACGTACGTTTTAATGAGTTTTGTTTCGCATTGTTTGATTATTTCATCCATATGTACATTAAATAATGTTGGGCTAAGTCCGCCGCCTTGTCTCAGTCCCTCTTCAGTTTTGAAGCCTTCTGATTTCATGTTGTTTATAATAATATGATTGGTGTTGGTTGTATATAGGTCTCTGACTATTTTTATTATTTTACTGTGTATTCCTTTGTTTTCCATTCCTTCCCATACGGTCGTTCTAGGTACCGTGTCGAATGCTTTTTGTAAATCTATGTATGCTGTAAATATTTTTCTGTCGTGTGATGTCTTTTTTTCTATTATTTGTTTTAATGTAAATATGTGATCCTGGGTGGATCTTCCCGGTCTAAATCCGCTCTGTGGTTCTGAGAATTGTGGGTCAAGTATTGGTATTAGTCTGCTATTTATTATTTGTTCATAGATCTTCGTTATTGTATTTATCAATGTTATGCCCCTGTAGTTATTGCACAGCTTTTTATCACCTTTCTTGTGTATAGGCGTTATTAACGCTACTCCCCATTCTTCTGGTATTTTCTCGGTTTTCCAAGCTTTATTTAGTATCGTTAATAATGCTGTTTTACCATATTCTCCTAGGTTTTTTATCATCTCCGAAGTTATTTTGTCGTTCCCAGGTGCTTTACCGTTCTTCAGTTTCTTTATCGCAGTTTGTAGTTCTTCTATCTGTATATCATCTATTGGTTCTTCATTTCTCTGTTCTTCATTTATATTTTCTTTCTTTCTTTCTTTATTGCCCCTTTCATTTTTTTCTTGGCTTTGTCCTAGCATTTCTTGAAAGTATTCTTTCCATCTGTTCATTATGTCTGTATCTTCTGTTAATATTTCTTTCTTTTTGTTTTTTATACTTAGTTCTCTAGTTTGTTTTTCTGTTCTAAAGGATTTTATGGTTTTATAGAATAGCTTTTGGTTCTCTTTACTATTGTTCTCCATAATTTCTCCAAATTCCTTCCATGATTTTTCTTTTGCTGTTGCAACCAGATTTTTCACTAGGTTTCTTTGATTTTTATATGCTGCATACTGTTCTTTCGTATTGTTAGTTAGATATTTCTTCCATTCCAGTTTCTTTTTCTTTATTTCTTCTTTGATTTCTGCGTTCCACCACGCTGTTTGCTTGTTTTTGTTTCCAGTTTTGTTTAAACCACATACTTCCGTTGCTATATTAATAATCGTATTTTTTAGTATGCTCCATGCTTGTTGTGTGTTTCCCTTTTTTATTTCTTCTGCTCTGTCTTGAATTATGTTTTCTGTTTTTTCTAGGTATTTGTTAGCTACGTTGATCTGCCTTAATTTATAGTTTTTAATTGATGTATGGCTTATTTTGTGTATTTTTGTTTTCGTCCCATTTTTTTAATTGTTCTGTTTTATTCTCGCAATTAGCAGGTGGTGGTCGCTGTTGATTTCCGCGCCTCTTCTAACTCTTACATCTAATATATATTGTCTTTCCTTCCTTTCTACTAGTATATAGTCAATAATTGACTTTTCACCTCTGCTGGGTTGTGTTCTAGTATACTTATGTATATCTCGGTGTTGGTAAAATGAATTAGTTATTATTATATCTTGCAAGTTGCAGAATTCTAATAATCGTTTTCCGTTGTTATTGCGCGTTCCTTCTCCGAATGTTCCTATCATTGTTTTGTACTCTGCATCTTGTTTCCCTATTCTACCTTTAAAATCGCCAGCGATATATAAACTTCCTTTTGATTCTTCTGCAATGGTTGTTAGGTCCTCCCAGAATTTTTCTTTTTCTTCTGCTTTTTCGTTTTCGTCTGGTCCATAGACTGATATTATTGTTTTCTCGGATCCGTTGGACTTTAATTCTATCACTAGGATCCTTTCTGATATGGCCCTCCATGTTGTAATCTGATCTGCTATGTTTCTATGTATTATGCAGCCCACTCCTGCTGCTGCTCTTTGTCTGTCTTGAACTCCACTATAGATCAGTATGTGATTGTTAGGTAGGTATATTTTTCCTTTTCCCTTTTTCTTTGTTTCGCTAATTACTAATATGTGGAGTTCCGTGTCTTCAAATTCGTCTACCAGCTCATTCTCCTTTCCTTGTATACTCCTTATGTTCCATGCACCTAGTTTCCATTGTTTATTTCTTTTTTCGTGTTTTATTTCCACGGTATCTTTACCTAGATTTTTTTCTTTCTTTGTCTTTAGTTTAATTTGCTTATCCAATATCGTTTCCTTTTTCTTTGCCTGGTCTTCATACTTCTTCCTTATCTTATATATTTTTAGTTTTTTTGGTATGTAATTTTAGATATTTTCCGAATTTGCTCATCGATATTTTTTCCCTGTGGGGATCTTTCATCTACAGTTCTCTTGTTTGTACTGTTCGCTTCATTTCGTTCTTGATTGGTATTCTTATGTTCGTTTTGGTTTTTTATTCCTCCATTTCCATCATCTATCACTAGTTTGTCATAATGTATTATCGCTTTGTGTCCCTTATTTCTTGCCTCTTTCATCTTTGGTATTAGAGCTCTTCTCGTTTCTTGTACATGTTTTGGGAAATCCTCTTCTATCCATATTTGTGTTCCTCGTAGCTTCTTGGAATTCTTTAGAATGTTAAATCTAGTTCTCTCTTTTGTAAATTTAATTATAATTGGTCTTGCCCTTTCCTCAGAGTAGGTCCCAATTCTTTTGATTTCTTCTATGTGCTTTTCACTATCTATGTCAGCTCCTATTTTTTCTAGTATTATGTTTATTTTATTCATTGTCTCAGTTTCTTTTTCATTGTCCTCATCTACTATTCCTTTTACAATGACATTTTTTGATCTTAGTTCTTTTTCTAATTTATTAATTCTGACTTCCTGTTTGGATATTGTTTCCTTCAACTTTCCATTTTCATCTTTGATTATTTTCATTTCGATTACTAGGTTCTCCAGTTTCGTGCTTAATTGGTTTATGTTTCCATTTATCTGTTGAAACATTTTCTTTATTTCTTCCATGTCGCTCATTTTTATTGCTAATTGCGAAAAAAGTGCTGTCCCAGTCGATCCGTCGGAGACAGCACCCCTATCAATCAACAAGTATAATATCTTTAGTTGGGAGTATATTTGCTCGATCTGGCAACGTCGCGTTTTGGGTGCGCGGGTCTGGTTCTGCCCGCGTTGTGATTGTTATCTCCAATCTTTTAATAACCTCACTTCTCTTACCTTATTTATTTATTGTTCTATTTTCCTCTGGAGTATACACTCTTCGTATCTCTTTCACTTACGTTTATCCGTATGGCGTTAATTCGCTACTATGCGTCTTCGTGACTTAGATACGGGACTTAGTGACTTATATTTTTGTATTGAGTATTTTGCAGGATCATATTGTGGTGCTGTTGCAAGACGTCATATTTTTTAAACAACTCATCGTCATTTATCTTCAAATTCTCGGCAAGAACTAATTGTAGAAGTTGAAGGTTGAGATTGACGTTCTACCTGATCAGCAACGCTATAAGTAACCATCATATCGACTTCTTGTTTCCGCTTTCTTTTTACACTCTTTCCAGTCCAGCAGTGTCCACAGAGCTATATACTTTTTTATTGGATAAGTTAATTGTTGGAATTGCAGTTTCCTTAAGATTTTTCCTTGTTGATAGTCCTTAAATTTAAATATTAGAAATCGCAATACGTTTTAGACAATAGACTTTATTTATTACCTAATAACTAATTTTGAAGATCCCTTTCGTAGTCAATGGGAGTAAAATGTGTCGAACATATTCGTCATGTATGCGGGTTTCATGTATCCGCTCCTTTGCATCGTTGAATCCATTCATTTCTGGCGGTTGTGGACATCAACTTTTTTCCTTAGGAAAATCGTGAAAAAATATGTCTTCTCCACGCCTTTTGGTTGACATTTTGCTGTTATTACATCCAAATACAGCACACCTTCGACCAGGCATTGTTACTATTAAATTGTAATTGAATGTAGAATGAATGCCAATAATTCGACCTAAACTGTATTGATTACCTATGGAGAATAAACGAAGAGAACAGATTTTGTTAATAATAACCTTACTGTCCCTTCTGATACAACTTTTAAAATATTAGACAATTTTGTAAATTTTGGAAGAAATTGGAAGAAAAAAACCTTACAATTTTAAAAGCTGCACTGATTTCATAGCACATTTAAATGTAAGTATTATATTTTATCGAAAATAAACTCGTTATAAAAGTGATTATTCTAGGCTCGTGTAAATTTGATTGGCGAAGAAAACATTTGTCCTCTACCATTTAACTACCACTACCACTTGTCCTATCTTGCAGAACAATGCAATGTTAATCGATAAAAATGGGTTAGTTAAAAATTGTACAATCTTTCTCTAAAATAATAACATTATTAGTTATTTATGATACAAGTCCTCTAAGTAAGTATTTATAAGCGAGGTCGGATATAAAATGTGGGGCACAAGACACCGTACATACGGTGACACTTAATGTCTACACTAATGTCTACACAATTTTCAACGTCGTTCATATAAGACATAAGAGATAACAGGTCTAATCGGTACATCTGTTTTGTGTACTTTAGGTAGACCATACAAACTAGGAGCTTTCGCGTTCATGATTTTTAAATTTCTAATATCTGTCGTTCCGAGTATTATTTCATATATCAATGCGCCCACGTATAAATTATGTAAGTGGCTAAACATGAGACTACCCGAAATTTTAAATTTCTCATCAAAGTTCGCGGTGAAAAATTCGGTAGACTTGGTCAACAAAATCAAAGGTTTAGATCTTCCAAAAAAAATGTAAGTTAGTTTCTTTTGATGTGCGCAGTTTGTTTACATCGGTACCTATTAAGGAATTAAAAACCATTTTGGACTCTTTAATTGGATTAAGTGGTTTAAATGCCAATGAAAAAATATAGTTAAATAAATTGTTGAATCTATGCTTAACCCAAAATTATTTTGATTTTATGGATAATTTTTATATTCAAAAAGACGGTTTACCGATGGGATCTCCCTTATCACCTTTGCTGGCAGAAATATATATGGCTCATTTTGAAAACATAATATTTTCTAACGAGAAATTCAAGAAATATGTCAAATTTTGGTCACGATATGTAGACGACACGTTAGTCATTTGGACAGGCACGGACAGATTATTAGATCAGTTTTTTAATTATATTAATTCCATTCATAGCAATATTGATTTTACAATGGAGTTGGAAACGGGAGATTCCATTAATTTCTTGGATCTCAATATAACTAAAGTCCATAATAAATTAGAATTCAACATATATCGAAAACCCACATATACGGATGTTGTGATTCCGGCAAATTCAAATCAATCTTGGAACATCAAACTCTCTGCGTTTTATAGCCTTGCGCATAGACTCTTAAACATTCCGTTGAGTAAAATTAATTACGATAATGAAGTCAGAACTATTAAACAAATCGCACAAAATAATGGGTTTAAGGTGGATATAGTAGATAAAATTATATGGAAATTAACTAAACGCAAATCTTGTAATCTTTTGTATAGCGTTTGTGAAGGTGAGGATAATAATTGGTACTTTATTAATTATGTTGGGGATATTAGTACCAAAATTAGCAATAGGTTACGTAAATTAGGCTTAAAATGTATAGTAGTTAATAAGTCTAATCTAGGTGCAATTTTATCAAATAATAAAAGTAAAGTGGATCCTCTACAAAAAAGTGGCATTTACAAACTTAAGTGCGCGGATTGTGACGCATTCTATGTCGGCCAAACAGGAAGGAATTTCATAACACGAATGAAAGAACATCGGAGAGCAATTCTACAAAACAAGGAGGACACGGGATTAGCGCAGCATTGCATTGAGAATAATCATTTCTTCAGAAATGACAGCCTGGAGGTAATGCACACCGAACACAAAGGGAGACGGCTGGATTTACTCGAAATCCTAGAAATTCGAAAAGCGGTCACTAATGGGGATAACATTGTGAATGAACAATTAATCTTTGATAATACGCCTTTGTTATGCGGCATCCGTTCGGAAAAACCAAGACTGTAATTCATTTATTGCCATGTTGTAAAATTTTTTCTAGCTTAGTATATATAGCACATTTGTTAAATTTTAATTTTAGTATATCTGTACTCTTGATAATGGTCGTGAGGCCGAAACAATTGTAGAGGTTTATTCTATCAATACAGTGAAACTTTAACCAAGTGTTTGATTTAACCTAATCATAATGTTTCACCAAGTAGTATCCACACATAGTTTCAATTTAAATAATAATTATTAAAAATTATAACTATATTATTGAATTATTATTCTATTTTAGCGATCTAAACCGGTGGTGTGCGATTGACCTACAGGCGGTACGTAAAAGGTCACCTGCTCTTGTAAAGTTATCGTAAAATAGTTCAAATAACATAAAATTGAACACTAATAACAATTTACGTTTTCTGTATTATTTCCGGTGATAAATAATTAACATAGAAACTGTCCCTTCCACTGTTTCTATATATTTTACTACCTTTTTGTTGACCATTTCTTCCGGTGACACATTTCTGCAAGAATGTGGGCATATTATTTCTAGTATACAATTTTTATCTTTTACTTGAGTCGCCCTCAAATAACAGTAGTTCTTATATACAAATAGTCCATATTCTTTAATTTTTTTATTTTTTTTCAATATACTTTTTTTAGCCAGTTGTTCGTGATGTTGGCCCTAATGAATATTAACTGAGCCAGAAAATTAATTAATAGTTATTAACGCTATTAGGCCGATATGCAGCAAATAACGGACGTAGTTTATAAATTTCAACCAAGTCTATTATTTGCAAATTATGATGTAATGGTAATGAGTGGTGGTATGAGATGGAGTCAGTCTGTATGGTATGATTCGTATAGTATTGACTGTGGGTCGGTTGGTGTTGTCTGTTGGTTTGTCAAGTCAGTCGTTTAATGTACATGTTGTCGGTTATGGTCCAAGTAGTGTCTTTGTCTTGGAATTTGATGTCTAGATTTCGTAGGCGTTCCTAGGAGTTATTTGTGTTTGCGCATAGAGGGATATTTTGGTAGAATTGTGAAGTGGGTTATTGGGATGTCTAATCTTTGTAATGAGTGGTAGTGTCTTGCGTTCGCTCGTGTCTATTCTTCGTTTTGTAATGTCTGTAGCGTTCTTCAGTATAGCGTGTCCGTAGTCAATTATGGGTCTGCAGATTGTTTTGTATAGTTTCGTTGTTGTTTCTGTCGTTATGCCTTTGTTGCCTTGCGTGAGGCATCGGAAGTGTTCGGCACGTTTTGTGATCTCGGTCATTGTATGTCTGGTATATGTCTTGAATTTAAATTTGTTGTCAAATATTATACCTAGATAATTAATGTCGGTTGATGGAGTCACGTTTATGTTGTTTATTTTGATGAGAGGCGAGTTTCGTGATATTTTGTGGTTGGGGATCAGGAGTTGGCTTTTGTTAGGGTTAGGTATTAGCCTCCATTGCCTCAATCCATTTTCCAAGATTATCCATTTTTCAAAACAGGAGAGATGATTCTCAGAATTCTCGTGTTCAGACGCTTTAGGATTTAGTTTCCACCATGAATTGGTGGAAACCATGAATTGGTGGAAACCCTTGGTAAAACTCTGATGTTTTGTTTCATGGTGCGTAAACAGTTTGCAGCAAAAACAGTATAAACTGTTTTTTTATTGGAGAGTATATCATCCATTTTCTGAGTACTTTTTCTCCATTTGGTCCCGCTTTATAAAACCATTTTGAATTGAAATGTCGGCTCTTTTCTTTTATTTTATCTCCAGATCTTTGGACAGAATCTAAAAATGGGCCATCTATATTTTGATAGGGTTCACTTCTCGTTTTAACAATTTCAACTCTCAAATCATCAGGCATTGGTGTTGGCCAGGTAGCAGCATCGAAACCAGTTAAATAAGATTAATTTGTTTCGTCATTATCAAGTAGCTCTTCTTCAACTTTTTCAATTTGCTCTGATACTTCTTCATTGTCGCTATTCCGTCATTTTTCTTAGTCATATCCTTCTTGATGTTGATTCCACCTTGTCTTTCGTCCTGTATGTCAGGCTCTTTTCCCAGCGTCCCTCCATACAATACATTTTGGTACTGTCTTTCTACATCATCTGTTTCATCAAGAAGGTTACTTTCAACACTTTGCTGTGTTGTATTTGATACCAATGAAGGCGAAGATGCTACATACTTAAAAATAGATTCAGATAACGATTAGCGCTCAAGTTCTTTTGATTTCTTGATTTTTCTTTGCTGGAATCCACTAGGTATATTTCGCTTCACATTGAAGTTTTATTCTATAAAGATCGATAAATAAAACTTTTTCAGTTTTTTTTCTCACTCAATTTTGCATTATACAGTATGTCCCCGGATTGAGTTTACAAGAGAAAAAACTTTTTTTTCTTTTATTTTACGCCAAAACTTCAAAGGAATAAGATTTTTTGCTTGTCCTGAAACCAGCAAATCTCTAATTAAAACTTAATTATTGTGACTCAGTGATAAGAAAAGTTCATTTTTCTTTTGATTTCGGACTTTCTCTGCTTTTTAAATCCCATCACATTGGCCGTTTTATTTTTTTGACGATGTCACTTTGACAAATGAGTTTACGCAAGTTAAATAACAAAAATGTTTGTGAAAAACATAATTTTAATAAACAGCAACTCAAAGAAACAGCTTTACGATAAAAACGTCATTTATAACAAGAACAATCACTATTCAATTAACCGTGTGGTGTGCCGTAGGTTATCACGGGATAATAGGTCCATACTTTTTTGATAACAACGTTAATCAGCACACATATTTAGATATGTTAAAAAAATGTCTTAGCGATGGGCTTCATGCTTTAGAAATGAATTACAGATGTACAATGTTTTTTCAGCAGGATGGTTGTCCTGCACATTATTCTTGCATTGTTAATAACTGGTTAAATGTTAAATTTGGAGATCTGTGGATTGCAAGAAATGGTGCAGTATTGTGGCCTGCCAGAAGTCCCGATTTAACAATTTTGGATATTTATTTGTGGGGACGTTTAAAGCAAATTGTGTATATGGATAACCTACCTTATAATGCCGAAGAATTAAAAAATCGAATATGAGACGCCGTGGCATCTTTGTCCATCGAAGAAATTCAAAGAAGTTTCAAAGGGCTTCGTATTAGAGCAGAATTGTGCGCAGAATTGGGGTTAATTGAATAATGATTGTTCTTGTTAAAAATGACTTTTTTTATCTTAAAGCTGTTTCTTTGAGTTGCTGTTTATTAAAATTATGTTTTTCCACTCCCTGCATGGTAAGTACACTGTTGTAACATTGATTTGGTGGAAGTAAGCCCCACTTACCGATAAAGCTTTGGTTACTATGAGCAACGGGAAGTAAGTAATCACTTACTTCCCTCAGGGAAGTAAGTAAAATAATTTCAATAGCAATAATTTATAATATTTATAATATTCAATAATTTGATAACACCCCTTCGACTTCTCCGGCAGTAGGAAGGAACCGGCAGCATCTGCAGCCTCTTCATTTGCCATTTCTTGTTTATTTTCATTGGAATTCATTTTACAACTGAACGAATGCAATTTCTGACATTCACACTTTGTTTGAAAAATAGTCTTAGCAACCAAAGCCGTACTGACATTTTATTCATGTTGCGAAAATAAATTAATCAAACACAAACAATTAAACCAACTTCAGGAGTGGAAAAACAGTTATAAGCAATTCGAGAGGTAAGTTTTGACCAGTCTCGGTCTTTATTGCTAGCCCTCGCTGTCGCTCGGGCGCAAACTCGACCTCGACTGGTAAACGATACTTTCCTCTCTTAATGCTTAAATAACTATTTTCACAAACATTTTTGTTATTTAACCTGAGTAAACTCATTTGTCAAAGTGACATCGTCAAAAAAATAAAACGGCCAATGTGATGGGATTTAAAAAGCAGAGAATGTCCGAAATCAAAAGAAAAATGAACTTTTCTTACCACTGAGTCATATTATCAATAGGCCCTTTACCTTTCGGAGTGGGCTATATTTGTTACATTTCTTACATTACAGTTATATTACATTGTTTTTTGTATGTAGTTTTGTATATATTCATTTTTATCTTTCTGCTTATCTTTTTCTTGTCAATAAGTGTATTATTCAGGGCATAGTACGTTTTTATTGTATTGTTTATTCTGTTGTTTAATTCTCCTTCCATTTTCCCATCTTCTGTAAGTTCTACTCCAAGGTATTTGAATTGCTCCACTTGTTCAATCTGGTCCTATCCTATCTGTATATTTATGTGTCCTTTCCGTTTTCTTATTATCAGTACTTTTGTTTTGCTGTAGTTCATCTTCATGTTATATTTCTCTAGGTGGTTATTCTTTACGTTTAGGTTATGTTGCAGATTCCTCTCACTTTATGCTATCACTACCACATCATCGGCATATGCTCCTTCTGATATTTTAACCATTTGCATGTTTTTATATCCTACGTTTGCTTTTATTATTTCTGTTTTCATGCTCTTCATTATTTCATCTATATATAGGTTGAATAATGTTAGGCCGAGAGCTTCTCCTTGTCTTAGTCCGATGTTTCTTTTACAAGTTTTTGAAATTTGCCCCTTGTATATTATTGCATTACTGTTGTTGTATTATATATTGTGTATTACTTTGACTATTTGGTTTTATATTCGTCTCTCATTTAGTATTAACCATAGTTTATTTCTTGGGGTTATATCAAACGCTTTTCGACGTCTATAAATCCCAGATATGTATTTTTATTATTTGCGATTCTTTTTTCTGTGATTTGTTTTATTGTGAAGATGTTGTCTTGTGTAAATCTCCATTTCCTGAAACCACATTGCGGTTCTTCTAGGGTCTGTTCTATTCTTGCCATTATTCTCTTGTTAATTGTCTTTTCTAATATTTTCATCCCTACACTTATTAGTGTTATGCCTCTATAGTTTGCGCATTTCGTCTTGTCACCTATCTTGTATATCGGTACTATTAACGCTGTTTGCCAGTCTTTTCGTATCATATTTATCTTTTATGTTTGGTTTAGCAGCTTCAGTAGTTTATCGTTTCCTATGGGTCCCAAGTGTTTAATCATTTCTGCTGCAACCTGCTCTTGTCCTGGTGCTTTTCCTATTTTCAGTTCCCTTAATATTTCTAGAAGCTCTTGTTCGTTGATACTTTCCGTTGTACTTTTCGCTGTTTCTTGTCTTCTGTTCGTTGCCGCTATTTATAGTTAGTAATTTTTCAAAATACTCTTTCCATTTTGCTATTATTTCTTCGTTTTCCTTCAACATTTTGCCTTGTCTGTCTTGTATGTATCTCGTTTCTTGTCGTTTTTCTTTCCTGCATCCTTTTATTGCTTTATAGAATAGATTTTGATTTCCCTTTGCGTTTTTTTCCATTGTCTCCCGAACTTTTCCCATTCCTTGGTCTTTGATATTCTAAACTCGTCTTTTACTATTTTCCTTTTTTCCTTGTACCTTTCGTAGTTATTACTGTTTTTGGCATTTAGGTATCTTTGCCATGCTTTTTTCTTTTCTTCTATTTTATCTCGTATATTCTCTGATCACAACGCTGTTTGTTGTTCATTGTTTGTACTTTTCTTCAACCCGCATGTCTCTTATGCTGCCTCAAGCATATTTCTTTTTATATTGTTCCACATCTCCTCTACTGCTTCGCTGTTGTTAGCCACTTCTAACTTGGCTTCTAATTTCTCTTTGTATTGTATTGCTGTTTCTTCATCTCTTAGTTTGTATGCTCGTATCTTCTTGTAGTTCACTGCTTTGGTTGGTCACTGTATTTTTCGGTCACTGTCTTGATAGTTTTCCTTGAGTGTGGTCACCACTAGGTAGTGGTCACTTCCTGTTTCGTAGCTTCTCTTTACTCTTGTGTCTATTATTTTGCTTTTTCTTCTTTGTTCTGTTAATACGTAATCTATTATAGATTTTTTGTTCCTGCTTATCACTTCCCTTGTGTATTTGTGTATCTCCCTGTGGTTGAATAGTGTGTTCGCTATAATTAGATTGTTCATTCTACAATAATCTAGCATTTTCTTCCCATTTTCGTTTATTGTGCCTTCCCCTAACTTTGCATTATACAATTTATAATATTGACCGGAAGTTAAATTCAGATCGGCCCAAATCGATAATTTAACTTGATTGACTTTTGTGGTAAAATAGGTATGTAGTTCATATAAAACTCACCTCTTGACCTCTAGGCTCTATCTACTATCCATCTCACTCTCTCCTTTATTATATATTGTAACGAGCCTGGGCCGGCCGGGTTCGTAGATTTAAAGAAACTCGTACTACCACTAATTTCTGATTTATATTATAAATAATGGTGACTACTATTTACAATTTACACCGTTAATTTTTCGCAATAAAGTCCGATTAGTACCGACTGCCTTGTCAAGTAGTTTATTCCTTTTTATATCCCTCCGAAGTGTTTCTAGGCTATTCTATTTCCAGAAGACAGAGCCTCGATTTTTCTAGCTAATCGCGCTAGAAACTTCCAGAGTGATGACTCACCCACAGCGCGAACTTTCAACCAGGTGCTTGACCTTGACCCATATGACTTCCGGGGCGACGGTCGTCGCAATATTTAGTACCTACTTTCGCCTACCGTAAACTATGCTTCTCTTCAATTGACTTTAATTTGCTCGCAAAGAAGTTTTGTGTTAAATTGTCAAAGATGGCCGACGCGACGGTTATAAACAATAACACTGACTAACTGTTTGCATGTTTGACATATGCCGCGGCGCGGCGGTGACGGCTCAGGTGGAGGGGCTGAAATCACTTGCCTCTTCCGCCTCTTCCGCGAGTGAGTTGTCGCCACCGCCCCCCGACCCCTTATTTACCGCGCCTCGGAGGTCTGAGACTATGGGTGTGAAACACCCTGTATAAATTAACATAAAAAATAGATTCCACAGCGTCTGCATGTTATTCTAAGTAAGAATTTTCATAGGTTATGAATTTATCACCACATATGATTATAATTGCATTACCTTAGAACGATAAAATGATATGGTGGCCATATCGTTTTTTTTTAAATTAGTGCATTTATGCTTAAGGCTCCTGGATTTAATTATATATATTTTTGTTGGCAGATATATTTATTTGGTGAGCAATTTAACTGTTGCCGAGCAGATCGCACTGTTGATGCCCTAATTATTACCCGTGGCGTGGGTGTATCGGATTGATAGCGTTAATCCCGATGATCCTGGAGATAAACTGGATTGTTTTATTCGCTCGGGCTGCAAACGGGAGTGGGGCGTTCTGCTTGTTTAAACGAGAAAAGCTTTATCACTATTGTCGATTCATGTCGCGACGGTTAAGGATGTACTTTCTGGCAGTTACTGCAACTTACTTTTTCGCAATGATTCTGTGCGCGAATGCTGTCAACATATTGCAGGACAAAGAAATTGTGGTGAGGATCATGGGCGGTGATCGTGCTGCCAGAGATATTGCAAACGAAATAGGATACATGTACAAAGGACGTGTAAGTTCGTTGTTGTGCACTTTCATAACTTTATGTCAGATATCAAGAAGATGCACATCGGTATATTTATTAATATTAAAGATAAAATAGTACCGGGCAGTAATATACAGGTATTTATTTGATATTAATTACAATTTTAATTTTTTTACTTTATGGAAGATTGAGATCAGGTTTTACAATCTATACAACATTACAGTTTTATACGGAATTACATGTTTTAGGGCCCCCTTAACATGAATTGACGAATCGCCTTATTATGCCCATATCGCTCACCGGCGGCTATTGCTATAGCTCTTTGCAGTATCAAAATTGCTAAATGCACCATGGTTTACCAATTTAGATAAGCAAAATCATACACTAATCATAGTTTAACTTGTATATTATGTTCGCAAAGTACTTAATTTAATAGAATTCATTTTAATAAATGTTATTCTTGATTTCTCTATGAATATCATTTCTTGAGATGTGCCACTATTGCCGACGGTGAACCATGTGTCAGTGGCGTAGGTAGGAATTTTGAACCCCTAACAAAATTTTAAAAGGGCCCCCCATACTATCACATATTTATCGCATTACATACAGGTATATATGTTGTATATTAAGTTTTGAAGTTTCTGGTAGAATATATGACAAACATATGTTCATATGTTTCAACTCAATTAAAACAAAGTACTGTACTGTACATATGTCAAAAAATAAAAACAGACTAAAAAATGCAATATCAATGAAAGCGCTTCTCAGACAAATGTCTCGACACTGTAGAAATATTTCGTTGTCAAATGTAGCTTTATTGCCTGCCTGAACTATGGTAATGACAATACTTTTACGAAACCGGGCAAAATATTAAAAAGTTTAGTTTATTTTCTGTTTGTACATTCCATCTTCACTCTTCATTGCTTATTATTAGATGGTTATCTTTATTTAGTAGCCTTGTTGGTCGGTGATTTCTGGCCATTGACATGATTTTCATAATCTTTTTGGTGGTGATGATTCCCATCTTAGGCTAACGTTTCATGTTGTTGAACACATTTATTAGATTTCTTAGATTTCTCATATTAAGATTGTCAATTTAAATTTTAAAAAATCAACTGCCCAATCATAGCGCGTATTATAATGGGAGCATGAAAAACCAAAATGATGGTGTCGTTGTGTACATGACTGATTATATTTCGCATACTTTTGATACGATGCAGTACCCAAACATAACTCTTGCAAGATTCAACTTCACAATTAACAGATAATCATTCTCGATCACATGCAAGTATAGATCACCCAGCCTATGCCCAAATGGATTCTCAAATGACCTGGAGGAATACACAGAGACGTTCTGCAAGAGCAATCATGAAATATATGCAGGAGACATAAATATCGACTTAAATGAAATTAATAAAAACTATGTCGAGGAATACAAAAACTTGTTTGCCAAAAATATTTTTTATCCATGCATAACTCAAAACAACGAGGCCCAATAATATATCTAGTAAAAATAGCTGTTTGGATTATACATTCATTAAAACAACCGCACCTACAAATAACATATGCTCTATTATACTACATGAAAATATAACTGCCCACTTTCGTACAGCATTAATAATAACATATGCAGATGCAAGTTCAAATAAAGAAGCAAGCAAATACTATCTAATAAAAATTGACTATAACTTATTCTACAACAATGTATGCACTTTAAACTGAGATCATATCATATGTGATAACATTGCTGATCTTACATTTGTCATGCAGAACGCAATTTCAAAGGCCACATACAAAGCAAAACTGAACAGCAGGAATAAAAAAAGGAAACCCTGTTCAACAGCCGCAATAATTAAGTCAATCTTAACAAAAAATAACAAGTACCAGGCTGTATGAGCCTCATGATTCAGCGATGTATCAAGATTATTTAAATTACAAAAATAATCTGAGCTCAATTATCAAGCAAGCAAAGAAAGAATATTATCGAAACTTAATAGAAGCAAATGGCAATGACAGCAGAAAAATATGGGAGATTGTAAAAAAATTCACTGGTGATACTCAAGTAGCTAATAATTTTGGAAACCTGCAGGAAAAAATTAACTTAACGTAAATGAACTAGCAGAAAAATACAATGAACACTTCGTTAACGTAAAATATTGCTGACAGCATTGAGCAAAATATACATTATGCACCAAAAACCGAAAGTTTTGTCACAGATAAATTATTTTTAAGGGAAATATACAACAGCGAAGTAGAGACAATAATTAAACAAATTATATTAACTAGGGCAACAGGACCAGACGTCATAAGCATCAAAATACTAAAATGCATGAAAGACTTAATCTCTATACCTCTTACTGCTATATATAATAATTATTTTCCGATTAGTTTTAAGAAAGTCACTGTTGTTCCGTTGTATACAGGTGGAAACCGAACTGACCTCGGAAATTACAGACCGATCTGAATTATTTCAAACATGGCTTTAGTTCTTGAAAAATGTAACAAACAGCGAATCAATTCATTTTTAGATAAACAAAAAAAAAATTGATAGAATTTCGATAGATTCCAACCAAAAATGTTACTATAACATCCACATGTGATACATCGTTGAAAAGAGAAAAAAAAAACCTATTTATTACGGCCAAAGCCAACTATGACTTCTATTTAAAAAAACACAACTTTGTGCTGTATCTTGTTTATTAACGAAGATATCGAAATTCTACAAAACTCATGCAATTCATCGTAAAAAAGTGCCCGAAGTACATGCAACTCATATCTTAATAAAATTATAAATAAATGAAATATTGATAAAAATCGAAAATGGAAAATAATGAGTTTTTGGCCATAACTCGAAAACAAGAGGCGACAGCCAATTTTTATTTTTAGCATTAAGTTTGTCTTGGAAAGAGATAGAGGATACGCCATCCGATTTTCTCTATCTATTCTAGTTACCGAGATCCCCTATAGAAACATCCAAATTGGGCCACCCTATACATTGATGTAAATTTACATAATCAATCTGGAAATCTTAAATTTTAACAAATATACATTGCATTATGAATAATATCGTTAATGTGATGGGGTGAAATGATATGTCAACAAAATATTTATAGGTTATTTAAACATCTTCTAAGATGTATCAGTACCTACTAAATCACTTAAGCTGTATTTTACTACACTATGCACACAAAAAGAGACGTTATACTTACAGAAGTAAGAACAATAATAAAAACTTACCTCTGGGCTTTGACTCCACGTGTTTTGGCTATGTTGAAAATTTCACTTTTATAGATAAAATCGGCAATCATTAACATGTGAACTTCTGGCAGATTATCTGACTATCCCCTTACGAACCCATCAGAACTCATATTATGTCAGATTCGATTCTAAAACGAATTAATCCACGACTTATATTCTTTATTCACTGACTCCTCCTGAGCACGAACATGCGTAATTACATCACACTGCTGCTCGGCCAATAACAGCATTTCGTTGGTTACGTGACAAAATTTGAAAGTTTTACGATATTGTATGTTGTTTGTTGACAAGTTATAATTAAAACTGTTTTATTCTGTGGGCTGTTTAATTACAGGTTATAAACTTTACGTTAAGACCAGTGTCGGACTGGGCCTAAGGGGCCCGGGTTTCATTATGACTTCAAGGGTACGCAGCGGCCTAAAATCAGGATCAGCCTAGGATCAGGGCAGATAATACCATCAGGTCATCCAACAAACCAAATAACCATAATCAAATAGGCAAGAGTTTTTAGAAGTTTTTATTTTCAAATACATACATTTTAATATAGAAAGTACATACCAATTAGTTTGAAACTAGCCAATCAACTTTTTTTTAAAGACGAGTAGTTTCAGCTAGGTTTTCAATCACTTATTCGTAAAAGCTGCTATCCTCGCCATCCTTGATCAGATCCGACTCTGTATTAAGTATAATCAACGAGTCCAGTAGTTCCTGACCCAGTGGAGAACGAAGCCTCGTCTAAATGCTCTTCAGCGCGAAAAAACGTCTCTCGCAAGTTACTTGAGTAAACGAGATTGTAAGAATTACACAATAAGCGACGTATAAATTGGAATACGTACTTATATGCAGGTTATATTAGACAAAAGTTTGCATTCACATGGTATGCAACTTCGGCAGGCATCAGAACCTCTTCGTGACAAACAAATAGCTATATTTGCTGTTTGATCTAAACTAATTTCGCTAATCTCTTCCTGCTCTTCGGCACTCTGAGAATCAGAATCGTTTTTTTTTTGTTGCTGCCTAGGTGGAACGTGTGCATCCCAAATTGTTTTAGAAAGTTCATTGAAACTTTTCGAAAATGATTAAAGTTTGTTTGAAAACCGTTTTCGATCCATATTGACAATTGATGCAATTGACTTTAATGCACCATTTGAAATTCAATTTTTATTAATTTTGTGGAAGGTTTTCGGATCCAAACAAGCAGCATCCTTCATTAAATGTTCGTTGCAGTTGAATTTTTCAATTATTTTAACTAGAGCCGCGTTGATGGTGACTTTGTACACGGTAATAGAGTAGAATCTCTTTGTGTCTGCAGACAGTAGTCCCACTTTGTCTTGGCATGCCTCATCTTGTTTTTTTTTGTTTCCTAGATGTTCTCCGTAACGGCAGCGTGGTCTGTATTTCACATATGTTCTCTCGGCTTGAATTAATTCTTGAATTTGGGATGCAAACAAACTTGCTGCACTGAAAACGTCGTCAAAATGATGCAGTTGTTTCCGGAAATTCGCCTCCAAAGTTTTGATAAATCCCCAAGCTTTAAGGTAGTCTAGTGTAGGAGTTTGAAGCCTACCGGGGTCGATAATTCGAACAGTTATTTTTTAATACGAAGGCTGTGAGAATAGTTTCAAATTTCAAAAAGAAATCCATTAATGCCTTTGCTTGAAATGAAACCATTGGCTAGAACTCCGTGCTCATAGATATAGGACTTTGGGTCTTTATCAACGCAACATATCGTTTTTTTTCGAAGATGGTGGTCAAAGCTTGGTCTTAGGCCCACCATCTCGTTTTTCTGATGTTCTGCAATCTCTCTTTTCAACTTGTCTCTACCAGTTGTTATTTCCGCGATATTATCCACCCACACAGAAGTGCGCTTGAAAGATTTATGAATCTTTAACTTGTAGACGCCAAGAGGCCGAATAAATTATTTGCTTCAGTACAACTTGATGTTGCGCCTGCCAACACTAAATTCAAAACGTGTGCGTAACAATGCGTAAAAATTAATTTTGGCACCTCTTCTCTTAGTTTTGCTTGAAGACCTATATAACGGCCTGCCATATTTCCTACACCATCAAAAGACACGCTGATAAGATCTTGCAATTTAGATCCCAACTGTGCTAATTTTGAGGTTATGACGGCCCGTTCTTATGGGATTCCATTTTTAACATAGCGAACACAAATTACAGCCTGATCAATAACACCAACGTCCTGACAAGAATCCACATTGATTCTAAAATATTTCGCCTCCTCGATTTTTTAACGATCTCTTGTTTAACTTGACGTGCGCATATATTTATTAATTTATTTATGATGTTTGTTCACAGGAAGGTCACGAGACTACCTCTATCCTTACCTATTCCTGACTCTTTTCTTTTTTTAAACTTTTAGTGATGGCCTCAGATATGTGGGTGTTCAGAACTGGATCGTACTTTGATAACAGAACAACTGAATTTAAAAAGTTTCCGTAATTCTGGTTTTGGCTCTCGGCGATATCCGGTAAGGAGTAGAAGGCCTCACTTTTACCATGATAAGCGATGCCTTGCTTAGATATGAATATTATTATGTCAATGATTCTTGTTAGAGTTCAATGATTCCATAGATCGAAAATAAGTATTTATTGGCTGTACAGAATTCATTACAATGCCGCCTCTTTACACTCGAATGCACTCTTTACACTCGACTTAAACTTATATTCTCAATGCTTATAATTTTTCTTCAACTAACGCAGAAATGCAAGCATACTAATTTTATTGCTCTTTAACACTTCCTCTCAATAAAATTAATCAATGACTCTTAATATAAACAAATGTAAATATATTTTAAATAACCTAAATAATAATAATAATTAACCTAAACCTAAACGACAATTTTTAAATAAGATCCTATTGAATGGTTTCGTTAATATATCCGCCACTTGATCTTGTGTAGGAACATATTTTACATCAATTAGTCCATCGCTTATTTTCTCACGGATGAAGTGATGCTTGATGTCAACATGCTTCAATCTCTTGTGATTCTATGGATTCTTGGCTACTCTGATAGCTGCCTGATTGTCCGTGTAGATTATAGCGGTAGTCTCTTCTGTCAATTGAAAGTATTTTAATATATTTTGGATCTAGCACAGTTCACTTGCTGCTTGACTCAAGGCCATATATTCTGCCTCGGTCGAAGCCAACGCTACTGTTGGTTGTTTCCTTGAAGCTCATGCTACACTGCAATTGTATATTTTGAAAATGTAGCCGCTGTTAATTTTCTGTCATTATCCCCTCCCCAATCGGAGTCGACATATCCATGTAACAAGTTCATACCACTTTCGCGTTTAAACACTATGTTTAGTTCTACCGATCCTTTAATGTGACGCAACACTCTTTTTAAAGCTTTCCATAAGTCAATACTCGTACAACTTTGGCAACGGCTTAAGATTGATACTCATGCACTTAAGTCCGGCGTCGAACCCAATACAGCATACATTAAACATCCTATCAGCTATCTACATTTACTTTCCCATTCATTGTTTTCCCTGGGTTCTTCCTTTTCAAGCTTGAAATTAGGTTCCATTGGAGTAGATACTGGATGGCATTCTACCATATTGAACTTCCCTAACACTGAATTTCGATATGATGATTGATTTATCTTAATAATGCCCATTTTCAAATCTTAAGTAATGTTGATTCCTAGATAATTTGATGCCAAACCCAAATTTTTCATTTTTAAATTTTTCGACCGTGCTTCCTTCAAACTTGGTATTTGGTGTTCATTTGATCCTAATATTAGTAAATGTCAACCTACAGTAATACATACAGATTGTCTGTTTCTGCGTTTTCGTGAATAAACAGTAGTCATTTTTTGACCTTATGAATGCGTTCTCCTTCATAAGGAGGTTACATCTCTTATTCCAACATCTAGGTGACTTCTTCAGATTAGAGATTGATTTGTTTAACTTGCATACCTTATCTCAATCCAATTTCATTTCTTCTGGTAAATCCATATAAACCTCTTCTTGGATGTCTCTATACAAAAATGCACTTCTCACATCCATCTGGTAGATAGGCACTAGGCCACTAGATAGGCACTAACATCCTAGATGTGGGTAGTTTTGCTACAGGTGAATATATTTCTGCAAAATCTATATCGCCCTTTTGTTGAAAGCCTTTAGTTACTAATCGAGCTTTATACTGGACTGGTCGCTTCTCTTCATTTTTCTTGATTCTAAAGACCCTCTTGCTATCTATCATATTTTTGTCTGCTGGTTGATTCACCTCTATCCATGTTTCAGTTTCTTCAAGAACTTGTAATTCCGCTGCTATGGCTTCTTGCCATTGTTTCTTGTCTTTGCCCGTAACAACTTCGCAGTATGTCTTCGGTTCCTCCTCATCTAAAAGTGCGATAAGACTTATTTCATATTCATCTAGTTTACTTGGTTTATTCAGGATATCCCTGTTTGTGAGAACCATTCCTTCCTTTGCTTTATATATTTGTTCCTTATGCGCTCTCTCTTCTTTAACTTCTTCTTCAGTCACTTCATTATCACTTGATGTTTCTGACTCATTAATCCTCTCGATAGATACATGTTCTAATATTTCTGGAATATTTTCGTTTGTGTTGTGTAGACCAAACACAACGTCTCGTGCGGACTCAATTCTATCTTCTATTGGGTAGTATATCCTATACTCTTTTGAGGTTTCAGCATATCCCACAAACAATCCCCTTTTTGTTTTTACATCCCAATTCCTTCGTTTTTCCTTTGGAACGTGGACAAACACATTTGATCCAAATACTTTAAGATTCATTATTTCGACCTCTTTATTGTACCATAGGTCAAATGGCGTTTTTCCTTTGACAGAACTTGTACCTGTTTCATGTATTGTGTGTACCGCACTATTAACTGCTTCCGCCCAAAAACGTTTTTGTAAAGATTTTGCATGTAACATAGCTTCTTCTACCACCGCTCTCATCTCTCTCTCTCTCTCTCTCTCTCTGCTCTACCGTTTTGCTCTGGCGTGTATGGAACTGTTGTTTGGTACCTGATACCAAGTTCCTCTAACATCTTTTTGATTTCCACATTTTCTACTTCTAAACCATTGTCGGTTCTTATGGTTTTGATTTTATTCCCTGTTTCATTTTTAACTAGATTTAGATATACCTTTAATTTGTTTTTTACTTCATACTTGTTTTTAAAAATATATACGGTTCTTTAGTGCGAATAGTCGTCCTTCAACAACAAAAAATATCTGGACCCTCCGATGGATTCTAGTTCCATTGGTCCACAAACGTCAGCATGCACCAACTCACACGTTTTTGTAGCTTTAGAATTACTTTTACTGAATGGTAGTCTATGCTGCTTGCCATGCAGACAGGCTTCATAAAAGAAGTTGTCCTTTTCTGTAAATTCAACGCAATATCTTCTGAGAATATTCTTTACAGGTTTTACATTTTGGTGAGCAAGTTTTTCATGCCATGATTTTAGATCATTCTTGCGACTAATGCCTGTTTGCTATACCACTCTCCTCTTGTATAAATTTCATCTTGAACAGCTTGCCAACTCGGTTTCCAATGGCACAAACTTTTCCATTTCTTCGAAATTCACATATTGTATTATCTGAAGTTAATTTGTATCCTCTGTCTAGAGCTGTACCCACAGAAAATAAGTTAAACTTTAATTTTGGTACATATAAAACATTGTTTAGTTCTTTTGGAATCCAGTTCAAGTGGTCAAATGCTAGTACTCTATTTTTTCCAATACCTAGAGCTCTGATTGTTGATCCATCTCGCATCCTAATAAATTTTGGTTCTTTCAATTCTTCGTAAGCCTCGAATGTTTCCTTTTCTCCGCTCATGTATTCGATTGCACCGCTATCTAGATACCATTTACCATTGTTTATTTTCAGCTTCTTCTTTACACAATGCAGAACCGATAAATGTATTACTTTCTCCTGCATGCTTTTGCTATTTTTCCTTTTTATGCCATTAATATTTCATTTTATGACCCACCTTCTTACAATAGAGGCACATAATCTTGCCTTTCTCGTTCTTTGTTTTGAAGCAATTTTTCTTCAAATGTCCCATTTTTTCGCATCCAAAACATTTTATTGTTTCTGAATTCAATACCAATGCTGATAGAAGTGTTACATCGGTTTTCATTCGTTCTTCTTCAATTAACAATCTCGATGTAAACGCATTCATTCTCTGGTCTGCTACAGGAACTGATTCGCAGGCTGATACAAAATACATTAACTATTTAGGAAGAGACATCAACACTTTTGTGATCAGCATCTGTTCAGAAATATTTTCTCCCATATTCTTCAACTGGTTTTCATATCTTCTAATTGTGATACGAAACATGCCATTCCTTGACCTTCAAATTTGCAACTAAAACATCTCTGTTGTGTTAATTATAAGCTAATCTCTGACTTAATTTCATAAACTACCTACAATTTGCTCTACATTTCACATGCAGTTTCGCAGGTTAAAATATGACTCATCAGTCCTTACTCTAATCTTGTGACTATTACCTCTTGGGCCTTATTATCTATTTTCATCCATTCGCTCAAGTCTGCATTATATTTAGCAATGGAATCTGCAAAAAAAGTGAAAAAACGATGAAAAAAGTAAAAACAACGATGAAAGAAAATAGAAGAGTGAGAAAAGTTCCCACGCCAAAAGAGTTTTTTTTAACCAAAATATCTTTTGATTTTATTTTTCTGGAAATCGATTATGTTTACCATTATTTTCGATTGAGAAAAAATGTCTTTGCGTGCTATTTGAAACAATTAGTTAGGTCGAAATGCTCAAAGATAGTCTATGGCTATGTTCAGAAAAATCCATGCTTTAGGTTTTATATCCTTCTGTCCATTATTGTGTCTACCTCTCACTCCATAGCATCACATAGCAAGACTTGATTGGTGCGGAGAAATACAACACTGGACCCATCAGTGGCATAATATGATCTTAGTGATGAGTCACGGTTCTGTTAATGGGCACATGATGGTCGCAGAAGAGTGAGATGGCAACGAGGTGAACGTCAATAACTTCAATTTGCTGTTGAAAGACATACGTCCTTTACCCTGGGTGTTATGGTTTAGGGGTGACAGTAGTCGTTCCCCTGTAGTATTTTTTGAGAGAAGTTTAAACGCGATTCGGTATATTGGGAACATTTTGTAGCCAGTGTGAGTGCGATATGTAAGTGGCTTGCAGAACCCTATTTTTCAACTAGCTATTACCCAGCAGCCCTGGCGATCTGTGGAGAACACGGATCTCTGACTTTGCTTTTGTCTGTTATATCTTCGTTTTCAGTTTCCGTAAGATCAGGTTCAGAGTAGATTGATGATGTTGATGGAAGTGGCACTAGTTTCTCCATTGAAATAAGAAATGGTCCTTAAGAAAAAAAAAATGAAAGTAGTGTATTGTTGGGCAGTATCATTAGTTGTAGAAACATGCAACTTCATAATGGAAGTTTCATCGATAACCGATACCGTGCTTCTGCCATCTGGGCATAAATTAATATTTTCAATAACACATCTTCCTACCTCCGAGGATGTATTTTACCTCATCTTTAGAATGATACTTAATTGGCTGTACTTTTTATCATACTGTATAGTATTTTTAATACTTCGGCGAAATTTTTAATTGTTTTGGTTAGTTTTAGTTACCAAAAGTACTATACGTGTACTCTCCATGTTAAAAAAAACAGTCATGAAGATTTAAGTGACAATGATGGATACATTGGACATTCTGCAATAATATTCGATTTAACCTAATTTTGGTATTTTTTTTTTCAATAAGATTACAGGTGATAGATATGGCACTATTCCGCTGGGGTATTAAAAATACTACTCTAATCAGTAATATCTTATAAGAATTTTAATGAGTTTGAATGAATTTGTTACAAGAATAGAGGAAAGGTTTTCTTCCTTTCATTTAAAATGAAAGACATCGTTGAAATATTTTACCAAAATATCAGTTACAATGTTAGTGTGAATATCAATGTCATTCAGAATATCAAAAATAATTGTCCTGTTCAGTCGTATTTTACAATCACCATATTATGAGAATATTTTCTACTTTAAAAAAAAAAAAAAATTAAACATATTCTTAAAAATAGTAGATACTATTCCGCTGGGGTATTAAAAATACTATTATAATCAATAATATCTTATAAGAATTTGAATGAATTTGAATGAATTTGAATGAATTTATTACAAGAAGAGAGGAAAGGTTCTTCCTTACATTTAAAATGAGAGACATCGTTGAATTATTTTACTAAAATATCAGTGAATGTCAGTGTGAATAACAATGTCAGTCAGAATATCAAATATAATTATCCTGTTCAGTCGCATTTTACATTCACCATATTATGAGAAAATTTTCTACTCCTAAAAAATATTTTTAATTATATATATTCTTAAAAATAGTAGGGAAGCCTTAATCTATTATTGTGCATTAGATACATGAGCAATCTATATTATATAATAAACTAACTACATATAATAATATATTATCATTACATTTACGTCATTCTTTAGTTATTAGCTTTTTATCTGATAGCTTTATTATAATGTCCTGGAGAATCAATATTTTAGTAAATATATCCGGCATATGGCACTCTAGAATTGTATATTGTGTGCCTGTATCGAATGAAATATTTACATATTTTTATAATAAATGTACGCGTTTCCCTTACTCCTGTACTGCAGTCGTGTGCATCATTTAATTGATAAGTATTTAAGTGAAACGTATTTCAACTAAGTTACTTTTAATACACTGTTAAGATAAATAAATATGGTTGCTATTGGGAGTAAATGTTTGAATATATCAGATGCTTTTGTTATAAATGCAGGAAGCTGCATTGAACTCATTCTAAGGATGAATATTAATGACTTTGTGAAGAAGGTTTACTTGACTTACTTTCCACGGCTCCACATAAAGTAAGCACTCCTTGTGATTTAAGTTATGTCAATGGACCAAGGTATGCGGAAATACTGACATTCGGCATCATGACAATGGTATGGCCAGGGGCGGATGGCAACATCTTAGCGTCCCGGGAAATAATATTTGACGGCCCTTTGTAATTTCCAGATATGGTTAAAATATACATTTACAGGGTGTTACGCATTTTTCCTTTAAAATTAAAAAGAGCATAGGTTTATAACAGATTTTTGAATCAGATTACATTTACTATCTAATAAACATTCTTTTAGTTAAAAATGTCGGACTCATAGTAAAGTACATATATAGAAACATACAACAAAAAAAGAACAAAATAAAAGTAAATCAAAGTTTAACGTCTTCTTATTCGAAGTGTTATTATATAAAAACTTTACTCTTATAACAATCTATTTAATAACTTGCTTTGCTGCATAAGCATATAATTACGTTCTTTATTATTTTTAAAGCATTTATTGAACTCTTAAGATGTAGGTTTTACAAAGTAGTTTTACAATTTTTGGTGACCTCACTAATTAGGTGGTAAATGCGAAGTGAAGTGAAAAATGGCTGAGCATTGGAGTTGCTCTCCGTACTGCGAAATGCTACGTCGGCAGTCTGAAAAAGATAACGACGTGCGGGAAACAATATTCCCGTGCGATTGTCCTTAGACAAATCATCGCGTTTCGCTGTGGACATCTTAGTCTTATAAAAATATAATAATACAGTATGATTACATAACTATATCTATAATGTTATCACAGTCAATATTATATAAAATATCATTTTCGCACTTTTGCGATGCCCAACTTAAGGGGGCAAGTGCCTGTTAAAAAAAGTAGCGTTTTTGACTGTTTGTAATGGTAATGGTTTGAGTAATGGTCAAGTTAATAATGAAAGTACGGAAGACATATTTTGCACACTCAAAGATGAAAGTACAATAGATGTTCCTATAGTATTAGATTTGAGTAATCAGTTAATAACATTACAAAAGTTGCTATAGAAAGTTGTTCATTTTACTGTTGTAATATTGTAATGTTCGATGCGTAAATTGAACATTCTAACACTATAAGAACCTAGTTTATAGTGTAGTAAACAGTATGCCAAAAATAAAATGATAACTTTTTGTACCATTTGGTCGTAATTAATTATTTTCGGCACCTCTGTAGGCACGTTTTTATATCAATTTCCAGCGCGGTAGTGTGTCGCCACCTATATGAAATCCATTACAGCTAGGCGACGGGGCGTTGACGATCACGAGAGGAACTCAGGAAATTTGAGGCCCCAACGTTGTGAAGAATATTGTGTTATACGATCATATTTTTCAGTCAGGGCCGCTGCGTGGGGGTGTGCATGCTGTGCTCTATGAGGCGACATGGCGCTTCATAGAGGAGGCGCCATGTCGACACGATAATTAATAATCTCTGTAATTGTCATACGTTAACTTTTGCGATATAAAATTTTAATGAAAAGTATATTCACCATTATATTTAGTCGTGAAAACTTTGGTGTGAGGGGTTTAGGTGTGTAAATACGTAGTGGGAACGCTCTACTATTACAATATCAGTATTTTACACAAGGTAGTTTGTAGTTTCAATATTTTTTATTGTGTTTCAACAAAACAAAGTGTAAGGCGAGCAAGTAAATGTCTGGCATTTTTAAAATAAATAACTGTGAACCCCGTAACCTATAGATGTTGGAAATATGTCAAACAAGTTATATTAAGCCGAAAACAAAAAAAAAGACGATTACAACGACGAAGAGATCCAACATACATTGTTTTTACTAATTGTGACGATATAGAGTACATATTTAGGTTCATTCCAAGTAACAGTCCCGGACGATCCGCGGACGGACTGTGGACAGTTTCGGATAGTTACGTTGCGCAGGCGCGATTTTGGACTGGATCAGAAAATTTACTGACGGATTTCTGACGATTGAAAGAGGGGATGAGCGGCAGATTTCGAACCGATATTTGCCGGTAACTCCCTTCTTGGGAGATATTACTTATGAAATAAGTAATTTTTTTAATTAGTCTGCTTAACGAGCTTTGGCTTATATTAAAGCGATCAGCAACTGCTCTGAATGATGTCGCTTCGTTACCAGCAAACCATAGAAATACAGTCATATCAGCTTTTAAAGCTGATATTTTGATAGCTGGCCCTTCATTATCATTAAAATAATGACTATCATGATATTTTTCCGATAATTCTTCCGTTAATCTACGACTTATCCTAAAAGTTTAATATATTGTTCATCACTTAGTAACGGTGCGGTTTCTTCAAAATAATTTTCCGTTTTTGGTACATTCATAACCTCCAACAACTCTTCCAAATCTTCATCGCTGGACCAGAAACCATTCATCTAAACAAATATGTGAATTACAAATCAGAATTGTCCAGAAAACTAAAATAAATCAAAATAGAAATTGCACTATCATCCACGTGTAACTTGCTTCGCGTGATTACTGCGCTTGTGCGGATGTTGGTTTAAACACATTTAAAGGTCCAAAAATGTGTCCACGGTCTGAGGCGCGGACTGTTCTGATGCGTCCGAAACTAGTCCGAAGATCACTTGGAACGCTGGACTACAGTACACGATCCATCCGAAACCAGTCCGCGTGCACTTGGAACGCCTGACATGAAAGGGCGCATGCGTAACCGTCCAGGACTAGTCCGGGATTAGGTAATTGACATGTAGTACATGAAATTAAATGTACCAAGAAATATAAAACATTTTCATCATGTTACGGGTAAAAATAAAATAAAACTAAGATATATATTTTTTAACGATTCACACAACAAATACTAATATAAAAAAACAAAAAACGTAATGCACTACCTATACTAAATATGTAAACATATGATGTTGACAGAAAAACTGACTGTTTACAGTTTAAATAGTCGATAAGTCGATAGTCAACGTCAACTGAAATAAACAGTCAATTGTTTCTGTCAACATCTTCCCTCGGACCTCCACGACTACAACAAATAGTATACAGGGTGGTGCGTCGGACCATGCACCATTGGGATTTACATGTAAAATTTAAATCTTAAAGATTTTTTAAGAAGACAATATTTCCCCAATTATTATTATTTATATTATATATAAATTGTACCATTCTTCACTTGAAGAAACTAGTGTATTTAAACTATTATTGTGATTAACTCAATATATATTTGAAAGTTTTTTATAAAGTTTCATTTTGTGAAATTTAACTAAATACCAACATAAAATAGATTTAATTTTGTTTTTGTTTCGCAATAGCCTCTTCGATGTAAACAGGATCTCTTATAGGCATATTCCACTGTTTTCTAGAGTCTACGAGTTCCGGTAATACACACTCCTTATAAAATTGAATTAACGGTTTTTCTATGTTATTTGTCCAAAACACATCATCTTTAAAAATTGTTTCGGTTTTTATACCCTTGCGGGTCCACACACCAAAGATGCAATAATTATATTGCATTAAATCAAAAATAATGCAAATAATTATATCACGAATTTTGTATAATTGTGACATTTCAGTTGACAGCATAGCACACCAGATGTACAGAGATCAAGTGTGATTATTACTTATTAGTCAATTCGAGTTCTGATTATCAGCTATTAGGCGGTCGCTAGGATAGGTCAGAAAGCATTATGAGTGATATAGTCGTCTAAATTTCGTTTGCCAATTAAAAATAAACAATTTTCAAGTGACCGAATATTGCCACTTTAAGTTATTCAGTTATTCAGTAATAAAAAATTTAATTTTGAATTTTATATAAAATTTAATCAATTAATTCATTAAATTAAATTAAATGTAAATGTTATCATTAATTCAAATAAGTCCAGAGCTGAACAACATACCTTGTACATTTCCGGACTTATCTCAGTTAATGAAAAAAAGAGTTACACCACTTTCGTTTACAACGGCTCACATAAAAATATGTCTAGTAGTTAATGCATCTCTTTCAAAGTACCTAATATTATAGTAGTATATAATTATTTTTCATACTTCCTTATTATTCAATATCTCTCTAGGGGGAGATTCAATTGCATCTACCCTCAAGTCACCTTGATTTATATCGGTGTACTCATTCTGTAAACAAGAATGATATAATTTTATAATGTATTTAAATAGTACAACTTATATATATTTTTTAATGTTCTAGAAAAAGAGCCCAAGACTATATCAACTTCAATTGTTATGTAACCATCAGTAAACATATCTATTATTAAATGAGACAGTCTTAGCTAGAAGTTTGTGAAAAACATATTTTTTGCACTACTAGCCATAAAACACATTATTGTGTCATCTTTCAAAGTACTGTAAAGTTGATGTTTATGATTAGTAGTAAATATATTTTTTTGTAGTATTATTTTGTACTTACTGGTAGAGTTAATACAATTTTTTCTAACCAAGGTAAAAAATATATGTTCGTCTGAGGCTACATTTTTCTTTTTTTACTAAGGTAAGAAAAAGTATATTTGATTACTGGTTAAAAAATATCCACAGATCCACAGTAAGCGACAACCAAATTCCTACATCTGACAGTCGCTTTTTTTAATTTAAAACACTTCTAATTGTTCTAGTAGTGCAAAAAATAGTAAATAAATATATATCATGAGCAGTCACTCATATAATTCACTTACCTTTCTTTTAGATGGAAAACACTTCCTCTTTATTCGATGTGCGCTTGATCTAAGTCGGCGTGTAGTGCCTTTTCTATAGTCCGAAACCGGTGCATTCATATTTAGTCACTTTTAGTGTCGATTTACTGTCGATATTTCGCAGGGGAAGTTGTAATACCTTCTAGCGCGAGCACCGAGAGTACAGGCCTTTACTCACAACACTAGACATATGCCAGCGCGGAGTTGTTTACGCAGAATGTTACGCTCTACAAAAAACTGCAGTAGTTTTTTTTCACCTCGTTTAGTTTCTGCATTAGAAACGATTAAATATAAGGAAGCAAATTTGTATGTAATTACATACTACTATATTTTTAACACGAATTTTAATATTCTAATTACTGTATCATTTTTAGCGAAGTCTATATATACCTACATAAATCCTTTGCTATGAATATTGGTGTTGTACTTGTAAAAATAATTAAATATATCCGTAACAGCGTTCGACGGGAAGCGGATATTTGCGGCTCTTTACCTTTGATGCGATTTTCATATGAAGGGCTATTAATATTGTACTCGCGGTGGCCTGGGTACTGTCCTGTATTCGCACTCCAGTTTCGTTGAAAGAGACAACTATATAAATTCCGCTAGCCATCCCTTTCTAAAAATGACGCCCCACGAGTTGCCTATCTCTATACCCCTCTCACCGATCCTCTTCAGGTGAAACAGTTCGTCGCGGCACTTGCCGCCTTAACCTTGTGCTCGCAGGAGAGGTAGTCCCGCAGCGTCGCCACGACCCTCACACGGCTTGCGCCCGCCAACGAGTCGAAAATTAATATGCACGGCTGTTGAATTGGTTGTCTTGTTTTACTCATAGGCACTGGTGCCGGTGGAGGCACTTCCTCAGATTCCTCCCCAGAATCCAGCTCACTCTCGTCACCCTCGGCTTCGTCTTTATCGCTGAGATCCGCCTCATCGCAGACAACCGCGGGCTGTTTCTCCACCTTCACTTGGGTGATCATCACGCTGCCGATTGTTGCAACCACTTTCTTCTTCCTTTCGCCGACCTCCACCTTGTGAGGCTTGCCGTCGAATGTGTGCGGGCCATTCATGCCTGGGAAGCAGATTATCGCCAGGAACCAGTGGGCGTTCTCGTTGATTGGTATCACAATGAAGTCTTTCTCAAATAGGTTCACGCTCTTCGTCCAGTTTTTAACGCGGCAGTGGCGCTTCTGGGCCGCCGTCAGATTTAAGTCCAGCTCTGTGGGATGAGATTTCATTAAAAAAAATCTCCATTCAATAATAATAATATAATAATAATAATATATATATTTGGTGCTAATACAAATAATAATGTTTACACAAGTCAGGTACATGTAGGGTACAAAGGTATAATATAAATATAAAATCAAACAGACAGCAGAACAGATAGGTACCAATAATCAAATGATGGTTTAACAAATAAATGATTACTACAGAAACGCTAAAATTAACTCCCAGACAATTACATCGGTAAAAAAAGAAAAATAAAACAAATAAAAATAGAACAAAACAAAACACACAATAATCTAGTCATTAAAAAAATCGCTAACGGAATAGTAACATTTATGAATCAGAAAGTGTCTTATGTATATCTTAAATTCCCTGAAGTTCATATGTTGTGCCCGAAGTGGTAATTTATTATATAGTTTAACTCCCATGTAATGTGGTGATCTTTCAAATTTGGAAGAATTATGTTGGGCAACCAATAGTGACGTTGAATGACGTGTGTAGTAGTTGTGAAGATCAGAATTCTTTACAAAATCTCTAATACCTTGCTTGACCATTAACAGTGTTTTATAAATATATAAACATGGGAGAGTTAAAATATTATGCCTGACAAAATACGGACGACATGAGTCTCCAAACTTGATATTAAAAATAAGGCGCATGAATCTTTTTTGTCCAATAAATACCCTTTGCCAACCAGAAGCAACTCCCCAAAGAACGATATTATATGACAGGTGACGGTATATAAGTGCATAATAAGAACTTAGTAGGCCAGCTAAATCGACTGTCGATTTCAGTTGCGATATTGCGTAGTAACCTGCGTTCATTTTGTTACATACATGGTCCAAGTGAAAGTTCCACTTCAGAAAACTGTCCATCATTAAACCTAATAGTTTTGTTTTGCTTTGCGAAGATATACTTAATTTATTCATCTCGAACGCCAATTCCAAGTCAGCATTTGAATTACGAAAATAAATACAGACTGTTTTAGAGGCGTTCACCATTAACAAATTCTTTTCGCACCATCCTTGAAATTCAGATGCAATAGTTTTAATCCTAGCACAGAGATCGTTCTGATTATCTGCAGACACTAAGAAAGATGTGTCATCTGCATATATTATGATACCAGTAGCTGACGTTATATTACACACAAGATCATTGATAAATAATAAAAATATTAGGGGGCCCAGCACTGAGCCTTGTGGGACCCCTTCCGTATTATCGAAGTATGGAGAATAATCATTGTTTGCCTTTACACGGAACTTCCTGCCAGTCAGAAATGATTCCAGTAAATCTAGAACCTTGCCACGAAAACCAAAACATTCCAACTTACTTAGGACAAGGTCCAGATTGAGGCAATCGAAGGCCTGCGAAAGGTCGAAGAACACACCCGCTACATGTCTACCTTTATCTAGCTGCTCGTATATACCCTTAACAAATTCGGTCGCTGCAGTTTCAGTAGACCGGCCTTCCCGAAAACCGTGCTGCGCATTCTGAATTAGATTGAACTTATTTAAGAAGTTGGTCATTTTGTTGAAGACAATTTTTTCGATAATTTTCGAGAATACATTCAAAACTGCAATAGGTCTGTAGTTCTCAACATTTTGTACATCACCTTTCTTGAAGATGGGAACTACTAATGCATCCTTGAGAATTGACGGAAAAATACCAGTTTCAAGTATGTCATTGATAAGAACCACTAGCGGTTCTATAATAACAGGGGCAACATATTTTACTATCTTGGTTGATATGTCAATTATACCGGTGCTATTTGTGTTTTTAAGATATTTTATAACCCTTAGAATTTCATATGGCTCAACGAAATCAAAGACGCAGCTATTCCGATTGCTGGTAGACAGTGTGCACTCTGCAGGCTTTCCTGGGCCAAAGCAATCCGCTAGTGCTCTTCGAGTTTTATATGCAAAGTGCACTGCAAAAAGTTCTGCAACCTTTTGAGGGTCTTTAACTGTTTCATTATTGTGTTTTAATTTAGTGTCCCGGTTGATTATTGATTTCCCTAATGTTGCGTTGATAATTTTCCATAAGTGTTTAGATTTGTTTTCGGCCTGTCTAATTCTGTTAGAGTAATATTCCCTTTTGCGGACACTTATCAGTTTTTTATATTCTTTTTTATTATTTCTATATTCAGTTTTAAGAGCCACATCATTACTATGTAGCGTCGCCCAGTACAGATTTCTCAAGCGGTTACCGGTTTCGATTATACTGTTCGTGATCCAACCATTATCCTTAGATTTCCTTACATTTGACTGAACGATGGGACAGTTAATATTTATTGCCCACATCAGGGTGTTAACGAATTCACTGAATCTAGAGTCAATATCATTATTATTACCGTTGCAAATGTCAAAAACGTTGTCAATATGAGAACTGGACAAATGCAAAGACAGTTTCTCCAGGTTACCCATACTAACCCTTCTATAACTGTTCCTATCACAAACATGTATGTTACTACGTTTAGCCAATCTCACAGAATATATCATAGTTAGGTGATCGCTTAGATTTGCTTGGATAACGTTTGTACACTGAGTTGAGTTGTCTAAATTAGTTGCTATATAATCAAGTTTTGAAATACAGGTTTTACCTCTAATGTCTGTAACCATTCTAGTAGGTTCACTCGAAGTACATTTTAGATTGAAACAAGTGAGAATATCATTCAGTGAGTCTCTGTGACACGAATCTTTTAGATAATCAATGTTAAAGTCTCCACATAAAAATAGGTTGGCAGAAGTTCTAGAGCACTGATGTAATACTTCGTATAGTTTTTCGAAGAAAATTACATAATTACCGTTTGGTGGCGGGGCGTGATAAATGGCAATGATGATATAATTTTGATTATTGAGATCTAGACCAACAGCACAGCACTCAAAATGGAATTCAGCAGAAATTTCAGAGGCAAGTTTTATCTCTGTTGCCAGATGCAGATAATTGTTTTTTACAAAAATAATAGACCCCCCATGAACATGTAATTGTCGAGCAAAGCATACAAATCCTGTGTAGCCAATAAGAACCATGAAATTAATTTTGTCAATATCGCACCAATGTTCAGTTATACAAATTATGTCAGGCCTCTCACAGTTTACGAATATTTCAAGGCGATCAATCTTGTTTGACAAACTTTGAATATTTATGTTGGCGATCTTCAATTTACAATAATCTACTTCCACCTCGGACACAACAGTTTCAAACGATGGCAATCCACTTATAAAAAATGACTAGGCGCATTAGTCGTACTATACACAGCTGAAACAGCCTCAATTGAACTATTTACATTTTCAGATATTTCAAGTGAAGCTACATCATCCGATGTACGTATATAAATTAGGTTTTCTCTAGAGTTGACTCCATCAATAGGAGACATATTTGTACCATGTTTGATGATAATGGCAGACAGTTTTTGAGATATATTTTGTTTCCCACTTTTAGTAATATATGTTCTACGATACAGTTCGTTATATAATAAGTTCTCACTAGATAGGATTTTATTTGCATCGATTACTGCTACGTTACCTCTTGAGCGATACATTTGGCATGAATTATGAATTGATTTGTTAATTTTAGCGATGAACTTATTAATAATTGGACGTTTTTTACATAGTGCAACACTCACAAAAATCACATTAGTGTGCTCAAGGGATTTTATTACATTGGTTATTGTAGTTTCCGTAATATTAGTACCTTTGCGCGCATCTTCACTTCCCCCCATAATTGCGATGTAGTCGTTTTTCGTGAAGGATTTTGTTGATTTGATAATGTCTTCCACAACATAATTAAATGGTGCGTAGGGTTTTAAGATCGCTTCTACGCTGAACTTTGAGTTTAAATCTTGATTTAATAAATCTCTGAAGTCACGGCCTGATTCGTCTGTTAACACTAAGATTCTTGGTTTTTTGTAGCATATTGTTTGTTTAGCTCTTCCAGTTGCGTCACTTCTAGCGACATCGGGAGTAGATGTGTCCGCTTTAGTGCTGACTTGTGGGGTTGTCACCCCCTCTAATATATTATCGATATCTCTTTCTGAGTTTTTATCAGCGCTCGATGGAGATTTTGGTTGATTGTTCGGTACCACATTATCTTTATGGTTTACATTAGCCGGTGTAGTCGTTATCCTCCCTTTTTTATTGTTATTAACCTTTTTAAGTTTTGTTATTGTCGTTTCAAGCAGGTTAACGCGTTTTTTTAGTTGATCAATCACACGAAGCAACGTAAAGTATTGTTTGTTCCCATTTCTAGTTCTATATGTATTGTTACCGGTTTTCCCACATCCAATGTCATCATCATCGGCTATGGGACTGCCATCTTCAATATAACTCGTATTGACGGCTTCCCTAAGGCGAGTTATTAATTCCAGTTTATTTCCTCTTTTTCTCAGTCCTCGTTTTTGTAGTTCACTTTTTAGATCAATAATTTTAAGTTCGTGGATTTTTATCGATTTCATCGCAAGAAACTGAGCGGCGTCTAGATCACATATATTTTTATGGATTTAGACGTTTTCAATGGTCGACGTAGCATAAAACTTTGTCGGCCGCGAGCTACTGCGACCTGTTACAAACTACGCAGCACATTAACAACCAAAAAAGTGACTTACACTTACATACGATTTGGATAGCGGCACTTTAACACTATTGCACTGTCTATCCCTAATTATTTATCCTTACGCTATAACTATAGAATTTACAATAATCTCGGACCACGTGTGTCACTTCGAGCAGCTCGAGCTCGAATTAATATTAAATGGATCTTTTTAAGTAAGAGGGTAAATAACACATAATTTTTGTATTATTTATGTTCTTATAAACAAGTTGTTAAAAAAATCCAACTATACTCTGATTTCTCTAAACTGGCGTGCACGTCACCAAACAGCTGTCCCAATTCCCCCCCAACAAAATTAAAAACTCCGGGAAGCGGATGTTTTTTTTTCAAACCCCCAAAAAGAAATTAAACTCATAAAAATGACGAAAGAAAGATAGTACTAGTGGGAGTAACACCGTCCCGACACACTCGATGCGTAACCACAATCATATTCATTAAATCCCCCAAAGGGCTAAGCTAAATAGCTAAACTAGGGAGTCGTCGAAAAATTCCGCAATGCGGCATGTCACTCAAGGACAAAACACGAACGATCCCATAGAATATGAAAGTTTACTTACACCGTATGGTTTTAGACAAGTGACAGCCACTAATTACAATCAATCAAACTAACAAAACTAACACAACTCATAGCTTGTCACAACTATCCTAATACTAAACTGAATAACACTAAAAATTATCAACCAAAAATTCGACCTACTCAAAACACACAATACGTAGTGGACATAAGCCTCCTAACGAGATACGGTTGTCGCCATGATACCACCCCCATTTCGGTGGCAGGACCTATCCGAACATACGACGACAACACCCAAAACACACTTAACCGTAGGTGTTCGAGCGTCGACTCAACTAACTACCTCTATTCCAACAATAACTATTAATTGACTGGTCAACATGTATGGCACCCTACAGTCATGTACCAAAAAAAAAAAATACCCAAAGGCTTCGAGATTGCCATTATAATCCCGCTATGCGGCTGGTCCCAAAAACTAACCACTATGACCCAACAAATGGCGAATCCCCTGATACAAGCAGAAACTAGGTCCAACAACCATTGATCCACAAATCAAAAAAAGTTTACCAAAAATCAAAATCACAAAAACCCAATCGAGAAGCGATGAAAAATTTTGAAAGTCCGGTGCACTTTGAACTCTGTTGGTGTGCCTCAGAAGATTGTCGCAAAAATCCCGCAAGCGGATGGTTACATAGAACCAACACAACAGATCTCCCGATGCACGATCCCACAGGTTCTAGCATCGATACAATCACTACCAAATAACAAAGTATGGGCTACAAGATTGTGCTACAAAATTTGTGACAGCTTATGAGCGTTAGCAAATTACCAAAAAAAAGTCATAAGGACATGAATTCAAAATTACTATTACAATTAATTAGAAAAAGTTACAATATTAACGCCAGAAGGGCTGAACGCGACATGAAAATGATAACAAAAAAGTTTAAGCGACGTATCCGTAAGACAAACTAGCTAACTAACTCGTCGAACAAACAATAAGTCAAAACGGCATACGCGCCAACTATAGTAAAGTAAAATCATCGACTCACCGCTATGGGTAGCCGGAACAAAAATAACTGACTCACGTTATACAAATACGCAAAACGAAACAGTATGCGATTACTAACAAGTTACAAAACCTACAAAATATACTGTTTAAAAAGACGAGCCGAGTGCGAACAAATAATGGCCGTCGTCAGGATCTCGGAATCATTGGATCCGAATCCACACAAACTACGAAGAAATTAAATCACCCACGCGCTACTGCGAGCTCTCCAACGAAATGAAGAAGAAGAAAAGATATTGAAACGCAACGCACCATGATCATACGAATGGTCGTGGTCTCTAAGGAATCGTCATCAAAAAATCCCGTAACTAGACGGATAGTCTACGACTAACAACAATCGATTCCCGCACCCACGAGCAATCGCAAAGCTCAGGTGGTTTGCAACGAATCGACACCAAGGACATGACTAGATAGTCAACAAAAGAAAAGTGAAAAGATGGTTACCTAGGAAAAGAATCGAACACAGCTGCATAATTTCCCTTAGACGCAACCGAACAAAACCAGAAGGAACACATTAAAATCGCGTCATCGCTACGTCACGACGCGATACGCCAAATTCTCGCCAGAGTACGGAATTCCCGCCAGAATACGAAGATAACAAAGCATTTCGAAATGCGTCGGTTATATTCAATTTATTTATCAAAAAACAGCTACTAATAGCACCAAAAATAGAAATACTAGCCGTAGTAAGCTCGAACCCACAAAATCATACCCAAAAATCTAACTACCAATCAACCAAATATGTATGATCCGTGGTCGCCCGTTCACTATCTCACTAGCTTCCATAAAAAACAACAATAAATCTATAACCAACGAATATTAAAATACACTATTCTACACTATAGTAGAAATTATGCCGAAAAAAATAACTAGACACAGGCCAGAAAATTCTCAAAATTCAAAATACTTAAATCCAAGTTCAAGTCGAAATATCAAAATTTCCAACCAAAAAAATATTTCTAAATCACAATATTTAAAATAAAAGTTAACGTTAAAGTTAAAGTCAAAATATTTTCTTTTGTGTACACTATTTTACCCACAAAACTCACCAAAAATTCTCAACAACTGACAAAACAACCACCCCAAATTTTCTCAATATACTAAATGCTGAAGGCTGATTAAAAATTTGAAATACTGTCAAATTTTCCAACTCCCAGTTCAGTTTCCTTGGCGTAAACTTAAGGCCTACCACAAAAATATATTCCCAATCAAAAAGGGCACAAAAATAAACCAAAGGGCCAAAAAGTTTTCGCGAAGGGCTGAAGGGTCAAAATGAAAAATCAGTGCCAAAACTACTAAAACGCATAAAATTGAAAAAGGGCACTAAAATTTTCTAAAGGGCAAAAAGGGCCAAAACAAAAATTGAAAAAGGGCTGCAAAATTAATTAAATGAGCTCTATTTAAAATGAAAAAATAAAATCCTGAAGGGCTAGAAAAATTGACAAAGGGCTGACAAAACCCTTAAGCCTCAAAAGATGTTAATGAGCTAAATAAATAAAGACACCAACGATAGCTATTGTTGCTATTGCTGCTATTGCCCCACGCTGGGTTCCAAAAACGTGTGACGTACCTGAAGGGCAATCAGCGCGTTAGGCCATGGAGCGAGTGGAGGGTCACTTCGAAGTAGTGACGAGGGCCAGGCTCTCGGTGTCAGAGAGTGGGGGGGTTAAAAAAGGCTCCACGTAATTTTAACCTCGTTGCTACTTCGTCGCAAAGGGTGGCTCCACCCTACCTGCGTGGGTGGACGGCAGACAGTCAGCGAAGTTCAGAAATCACGAACTGTCACAACGCTGACCATTTGGCGCCAACACCACCAGATTTAAATCTCGAAGTGAGAATAGAAAACTGTAACTGAAATAAATGCTCGATCGAGAAAACGTGGGGGGAACAGAAAATAACAGGTGTGAGTTTTGTAGTGTAAAATATCGGCGTTTATTCACACAAACGACGGACACCGTGTCTGCGCTCCTGAAATAAATACCTCCGCACGCAACCCTTTCACGCAGGGTTCACTCTATTCGGCCGAATATAGTAAGCTCCTAATCGCGCGATTCAAAGGGCCGACGGAGCGACCTTTCTCTTACACAAGCGCAAAGCACGTACGGCACGAAACACGTAAACGCAACTCTTACACAAAAGAATAAACAATATGTCAATAAGGAATTAAACGGAGGTCTGGCTCAATTGAGACCACAAAAAAATGTATCAATATCTATATCTATGTCTGGCCTGTGTTCCTGGTATCGTCGCTGGCGGCTGGCTACAGCTCCTGAATGTCGGCGGTTCGCGTCGTAGACGCCTGGTGCTCGATTCGCGGCCTCCAGCCAAGAATGGTTTGGCCGAGCTGCTTAGCCCGTAACAAAACGCCTGCAAAGCACATGGCCTTAGTAACAATGGCCGGACACGTGGCTTCACGAAAAGGAAAAGAAATATCGGGCTTAACTACTTACTCAGGTGTTATGAGCGTTTTAGTCCTCTGCCCTGTACTTGGTGCCTCAATCCCCTCAAGGGTGGTTAACTGAGTCCCCGTTGATTATCCCGTAAACCGGATGGTGGTACACCTTATCTCAACGGTTCTTCTGGCACGGTCTGTACTGGACACGCGGTGGCTGAGTTCTGCCTCTATGGCGGCGCCTCGCCGGCGAATTTTAAAAATCGCCCACAGGGGAAACGCGTCACCACAACAAAAAAATGCGAGCACGGCTGTCTACAGTGCAGGTCCATGCGCCAATTAATTATTAAAATGTAGTTTCTGCCAAAGACGTTTTCGGACCGTTACATACTTTAAGACACTTCCTGATTTATGAAGGTTTTAGACTGGGAGAGATTGGGAAACAATAATACCCATTTTAAGTCTCTTTGGATTGTTAACCTCAAAAATTTTACTGATTCTGCTAAGTATTTGTATTCTCCTTCATATGTTAATTCAATATCTCCCGACGGTGCTCTAAAGTACATTGCAATTGTTTTTGTTGTGTTTACACGTAGATTATTGCCTGTGAACCATCTACCTACTTCAGTCAATGTTGCAATGCCTTCTTCGGTTAGAGAACTCATCGATGAACTCCTAATGCAGATAGTTGTGATGACAGACGTCATGACGTCATGAAAGAGCTGACGAATGAAAACTTCCAGCACTGTTTCGATCAGTGGAAAATTCATATGAAGAAGTGTAGGGATCGTGGAGGGTGTATATTGAAGGGGATAAGTAATTTATATAAATAAATTTAAAATATTTTTTTGTACAGTGTCAGTCTCGTTATTTATTAGCCATACCTCGTATAATGGAAATTCCCTTAGTTTATTTGGAGCTAATGTTGTTGCAAACCACCTTCTTTTTTTTGTTCCACTATCTTAAATTATAAAGGAGTATTTTTGTCTGCACATAAATCCGATTAGGTGATCAGAAATAAGTCGCCTTTAATTTATTTCTTAAAACTACTTTGTCTAGTTATAGATAAATGTCTAAATTTTCTATATCAGTTCTCCGATTGTAATAATGTTAACCCGTTCATGAATTATTTGGCTGTCGCTTATTAATAATGCCGTATACTAGCTGGGATATAGAGGCCTCTTAATATCAGGGAATAATTTCTTAAGAATGTTATATTTATTCAATTAAATTCACTAAATCCTTTTACAAGTTTTGTAATTTATGTGACCAAATTTGAGTCTTACTGCGATTACTGTAAGCTTATTAGCCAAAAAAGGTATATGAAACATTTATTACATTTTAAGATCACTCTTATTTAAAAATAAATAGACGCCTGACACGGCCAATTCCATTTTCATTGTCGTGACAAGAGATTTTTTTATCGCGGGACATAGGGAAATAACATTGGAAAAAAGATTTCCTTCAATTTCTCTTACCCTAATAAAACTATAAGGAAACTGAGACCATATTTATTTAAAATACTTTTATTTTTGACTTAAAATCAAATATTTGGTGTTAATATAAGCAGGCTCTTCGTGACCTCTTCAAGTGTCCAAAAAACTATTAAGATGGCAGTTATTAACAACCCAAGAACTTATCTCCTTATCTCCGCAGGACCCATATTTTGTATACATCCCTTCTTAAAGTATTATAAGTGCGCGAATTCCGCCCTAGAGATTTCATCAACACCCTACATGCAAATAGATACATTTAGGTTTCTTTACATTCGGGTGAGTAGTTAATTTCAAAATTATCGTTGTGCTTTCTTCGTGTGTTTCTGCTTTATTTATTGTGCGTTTTGGTTTTGTGTGTGTTTTATAAACTTCTGTCTCCCCCGTGACTATTTTTCTCTTTCACCCTGTGACAATTATTGTGTCAGTATTTTGTGTATGACTAATTCCTCCCTGTTACAATTATTATTGCATATTTTATATTTTTTATATTTAGTTAGACTATTATATCTTCCTGTGAGAATTTACTTGTGCACTGTGTAGTTCTTTTGCGTATTGCGAAATTTGTGTATATGGAGAGGTTGTCACAAAAATTGAATGTGTTAACCATATCATAAAAAATTATGGGAAAAGATTATACTCTTTGAAAAATGACAAAAAATGTTTCCTTAGCTGCCAGAAAAATACTAAATAACAAACTAATTTCCTTATTACAGAAAAGAGCACAAAAAACCCATTTACGATAATCCCCATGGTGATGAAACAACAATGATTGATGATTTAATTAATGGACCTAATCACTGTTTTAATCATCATTCGCGTTGCAAAGATTTAGAATGTCCTGCATGAAAAATTATAAGAATTACGATATTTCGCAGTTTAAATGCTTCCGCAAAAAAAGTCGGCTTTCGTTCAAACGGCAGAGCCCCGAGAGAGCTGAAAAAACAGCGGCAAAAAAAATACCTTGAATTGCACTTGATTCGTATATTGTAAACTTCTGTTAGGAGTCTAATGACAGAGTTCTTGGCAACATGGCAAGGGAATTATGTCATTGCTCCATCTCGTAGCGAACACATGAACTGCTTGAAGCTTATTTTTATCTATTTTTACGGCGGGAAATTTAATTTAGGTACATTTGAAATAATAAATAAAACCATAAAAACATCTGTTAATTAATAAGTACTACATGTTATTAGATACAGTATTTGACAATGTTTCAGGATATATTTTTGGAAAGGATAAATATAATTTCTCTGATTCACATTATTTAAATAATATGGTAAACAATTGGTAATTTTAATTATAAACTATATAGTGTCACGTAGAGTCAGGTCTATATTCATGTAAAGCTTTAAAATTGTGCAATAATTTGCAAAAACAATCCATGAAGATGAAAAACGGCAAAAATCAAAGATTTAATGAAATTTCATAGAAAAACGTCAATAATTGAAAAACTAACTATATAGTGACACATAGTATTTATTTTGATAATTTGTGGTACAGAAAATATAATGTGAAGGTGATTATTAATAGCGTTTAAGTTGAAAAACACTTACGCCTTAACGCCTGAAAAACCGCGCTCTTAAGCGAAAACATAAAATCACATAACTGTCAAATGATTTTGAATAATACCAGCTGCAATCCCATTAGCCCGGAAGTAGTCCAAATTGGTAAGCTGTTCGTGACGAAGATTGGAGTTTTTTACATTTGACTTACATATAAATGTGTACTTATGTTAATAAACATTTAAGAAAAAAATTAGACTTTCGTTAGATACCGGAATATACCTAATATAGTCAAATTTCGTTCCTACTGCTTCCGATTTTTTTAAGCTCACGAGATGTAATCTAATAGTAGTACCATTAGTATTGTTTAAAAAGGGACAGTGAATGCGGCAGCTGGGGACGAGGGAGCTCTGAAATAGAACGACGCCGTGACGTAATGACGGCGACGCGCGTTCTATTCACGACGCGACGCTATCGATTTTATATGTGTCGGGTGAAGCCGGCGCGCGAAAACGGACGCCCTGTATCAGGGGAACATATAAGTAGAAAAGTAAAAGCTGTGGCACGTGCTACCCTAAAAATAGATCACGAACAGATACTGCACATGCCGCCACCCCCGATCTGCCCCTCCCCCTGTTCGTGTGCCGATTTTAATTATAATCGATGGAACGTGCGCGCTGCAAGCGCCTGATCAAAACAACCGTGTGGCAAATATATTGGGGTGTTGAAAATGAGGGGGGCACTTGCCCGCTTAGGGTAGAATTCGTATGAGCTCCATTATAACACCTGTTCACCATCACATATGAGAACGTTATTCACTCTTATGACTGCATATTATTACATCTATTACATGAAATATTATTTAGCTGAATATTATTTATAACAGTGCTGCAAATGTTAATTATTCTGCTTCGGGCGCCATAAGTCATCCCATTATAAAATTAAAATTGTATATTAATATATGTGTAAACTCATAAATACCAATAAACAATTCGATATGTAACACACCCTGCCCCTAAATTAAAATATGTAGTTAGATCATTCTAGGGATATCGAGATCAGTGCATGTTAAATGCATCTTTTAAGTAGTAATAAGTAAAATACGGACAAATATGCACGAAAAAAGACGAAAATATGCGCATATATATGCACGCAAAATTAAAGAAATATGCACCAACATTTGAAATATATGCCAATATGTGCAAATATATTTAATTAAAATCAAGTTTAAAAAGTAAAAATACTTTATTAATATTACATTTAAAACATGCAACTATCGAAGGATCCATTTCAAGAGGTAGATTTTCATCAAATTCTCCTTTCATAATATTTGACAATATTTTTAGTATCTGAAAACCTTAATTTTTTAATAACACTTGTTTAAGCTTTTCTGTAATACGATTACCAGGCCCACCAGCCACCTAATTCAATTTGCCACTTTCACAAGATCTATTGATTTATTTAGAGACATGCCTTGTTCTTCTAATTTTTTTAGAGTATTGCTAATTATATTCAAATTCGTTTTTATGAAAGCCAATTATTACGGGATCTTGGGATCATAAGTATATTAAAATACCAGTTGCAGAAGGCATCTATTCAAGCACGAATTTGATATTCCGAAACGAGCTCCGTAGCAGCGAGTTGAGGAACAAATGAGTGCTTAAGACTGCCGTCCCATTTCTGTAATAATATGTTATTCCGCATGAGGCGCTAAATCCGCGCTCCCCTTCCATACAATTCTGCTCCTAATACCCCTGCACTAATACACAGATATATTACACAGATATTCCCCGCCGAGAGACCTCGCGTGCGACGATGCATCATCGGTCCCACTCGGCATATTTTTTCCATCGTTTTTTTGCGGCTACCAGCCCAGCTGAGCGAATACATTTATTCGAGTCGGCATACAATGATATTGTACATTTGTGTCGGTTTACCTAGGAAAGTCGAGAGGCTGCCGATGTATTGCAATTTTACATATTATATTAATTGTAGTTCATTTTTTAACAGTATTTTGACAGAAAACATATTTTAATATTATTCTTATCTTATTATAATTTCCATTAATAAAATATAAAATATCAAAAATATTTATTTAACAAATTCTTACTGTAAAATATTGAATACAATTTAATAGTTTCTATAAAATTTTATGAGGGTATAATAATTTATAAATACGCAGTTATAAAATATCTCGTATTGTCAGAGTACAATTGTAGTCAGATACATTTTTTATATAAAAATATTTTGACATAATTTAAACAATTTTATTGTTCGCTATACGTATCGTAATATTGGGTATAAAAGAAGAATAGTTATTTATGATATAAGTGTTAAATCGCATTTAACACACATATACAATATGTTTTCTAAACACACCTTTAAAAGCACAATAAAGTTCTTTAAAAATATTGACATTTCGGTCAGTCTGTTGTCAAACTTGTCAAACAAGAAATCATCATTATGAATTCTAATATTGAAGAAAGTCAACTACCGAAAGAAATTGAAGAAGGTGCTACCAGGGCGACTTTAAATTTGTTGCACCTACTCAACTTTGTTTTGTTAATTCTTATTTTTGATTAAATAAATGTCATTTTGACAGATTATTGGCTGCTTACTTTTAACACTAGCATTAAAAGTCGAGCACTTTTAACACGATTGTGTCATTTCTCTATAATATTGCATTTTTAATTGAAGTATGCCGTGTTAAAAGTTCAACTTTTAATAGTGTTTGTAGAAAAAAAAACACTTTTTCTACGACCTAGAACTATATAAAATAATAAATTTAATTACATATTATTTTATCTCCACAAATTAATTGTTAAATCAATTTTGAACCGATCAAATTTTAAATTAACGAATTTGTTGCGAAAACAAAGTTTTCAAACTTACTATCTCTAACAATTGAAGAATCCGTATTATTTATTGATATAGAATATGGATTTCTGGGTGCTGGTCCCAAAGGTACTAATTGATCATTTTTATTTCAAAATATATTTACACCAATATATTTTTTAAGATTAATAAACGAGGGCAATAGCATACTGGAAATTAAATGTACATACAAATATTGTCTAGAAATATTTGAAGGAAAGATCAGGCTAAAGAGAAATCATAATTATTACTATCAATTGTCAATCAATATGTATTATATAAATATATATTTTTTTTACATTATACAAATTTCAGATGCAAGGCCAATTAAATCGTTCATTTCAGAAACTGGTGAACAGACATTTTTATGGATTTTCTTTTTTTTGCGGAATTAGTATCGCCTATTGTCAGGGCATATTTTTAGTTCATCTTCAACTGCCATTCCGTTTTATGGGATATAATTTACAATTAATATCGCGTTTAGTGCAGAAACCTGTCAAGCGACATCACAGTAAATTTAAATTTCTGCAGTAAAAGTCCTGTGGTATTTTGTATAATACTAATAACATGGTAACAAATACCGTTGGTTTACCATTACTTACCATTGCTATTATTTTTATTAATAGTATTTTTATTATTTCTACCCGTATTGTAGACGGATTGTCACAATTATCCGAATCGTTTGAGCCGGAAAGATAATAAATATACAGTCTATTCTACATATTAAAAGCGCTCAAAACTATAGCGACTTCAATTGTTATGTAACTATCAGTAAACATATACATCGTGATTAGAATAATAGGTAAGAACTGGACAACTTTGTTAGTATTCATTTTAAAGGAAAATGATGTGAGGCAAAAAAGCCTACACTATTTCAAATAAATAATAGCATTATTTAAAAACTGAAAAAATTAAAAATTATAAATTGAATAAATTATTTGTGCTGAAAAATTGAATATTTTTTTAATAAATCTAAAATAGACGAGCAGTGTTTAAACTTACTTAGTATTTGCGCAATAGTTTTGCGATTGATGATTTTGTCAGGATGATTTACATTACATTCATTAGCTGCTTCTCTGCATGTTCTGTAATAATTCCCTACAATAAGAACAATTTCAACCTTTTCTGGGTTAGTTAAATGCAAATGACACTAGTGACAAACATATTACAAAACGAAAAATTAAACAGGCAAACCAGATAACGTGATTTATAAATTTTATTAGAAATGTGAAATGCAGATCACACAAGGGACAGATAAAACAACGCATAGAAAATAATAAGAAACTGTACATTATATCTACAATTTTAGAACACAATTAAGGACTTTAAAAGAAAATTCATTCAATTTATTATTTTTTTTTTCAGTTTAAAAAAAATGTTATTCATTTGAGATAATGCAGATTTTTTTGCCTAACCACCTTTCCCTCTAAACTTATTATCCCTCTAATTATTATTTTCGATTCGATAGTGATAGTGGGCAATAAATTGAAATAAAAAAACTATTATTTTTCAACCATGTTTTAATCTCAATTACTATCACACAATAAACACATAAAAAGTAAATAACCAACTTTTAGACAATAAATTCCAAATTACGTTTGACTCCCGTAGTAGCAGTACTACTAGCCTATCTTCGCACATTGTAGATCTTGTCCGAGATTTTTAACGTTGCAAAGCCGAAGAACTTTTCTCTAATAAAGCAACAGAAATGGGTAAGGTGGCCAAAATTCGTAAAAAGGTATTGACGTAAATATATGGACAATGTTCAAGAGCAATTAGTGCTGTCGATGGAATTTCCCCGCTATCCTGATTTTCCCACTTCTTCTTCAAAATTTCTAGTTCTGACACAAATTGTTGCTTGCTTATATTTTCATTAATTTGGCCTATGATTGCAAAATATTTATCGATTCAAATATCAGCAGAAGTATTTATATATTTTTTATTCAATCTAATAATTTCAGATGGAATAATATTATTAAGATAGAATATATTCAGAGTATCTGATGAATATCTTTCTTGTAAATCAGATATAATGTGATCTAAAATTGGAATATAAATTAAAATTTTATAATAGTCGGAAGGAGAATGTACTGTAGGGTTCGATCGTTTCGTCATATGTTTGACAATCCTTGGTGTTTCAAATTCAACGTTTAGTTTTTCAAGACAGGTTAAAATCGAACTTATTTCATGTTTGAACTCTATATCGACATTGATTCTCTTTTCTCTAAGTAATAATAATGTATTTAAAACGATATCATTGGCGTGCTTTGTATCGATATTTTATTCTGAAGCATTGCACTTAGTGGTAAATTCACACCTAATATACTATTTAGATAATAAAAGGTTACAATAAATTCACAACTTGTTATAGAAAATTTTGAGTTTTAGCTTTGCTTGAAGATTCTGATTCTTTCCAATAGCTTATTTATACATTGAAAAGCAGAAATAATATGGTTCAAAGGTTCTCTAAACTGTAATACAGCATTGTGCCTTTCAATCCATCTAGTTTCGCATAAATGAGTCAACTTTCCTTTGGAAAATAATGAGAAAAATGCTATCATTTGTTTCATTATAGCCATGGCATTACGAACTTGCATCACATTAGAAGCTTCAGATATGCCCAAATTTAGAACGTGGTTATAACATGTAGTTCTTGTAGCAAGTTTTAAAACATCTGAAATTGTTTCACAGCACCTCTTTGCTCAGAAGTCATTACAGAACATCCATCGGTGCAAACTCCAATACATGTATTTGTGATAAATCGATATGATTTAAATAATGAGTGACTGTGTTCCCAATAACCGTTCCACTCAAGATTGGCTATAAACTGCCTGAATCAACTTCATAGTTATCTTCGTAACAATCCACAAAACCAATAAAATCATCCCTGATGCTGGAATCTTTATCAATATAGCGTAATATGATTGACATTTGGCAAATGTTGGAAAAATCTGTAGTTTCATCAAATATAACACTGTAGTAGTTCGCACATTTAATACTTTCTAAAATATTTTTCATTATTTCGTCTTTACAGCATTATATAATCAGTTTTATCGGTGATATTTTTTCAATGTATAGCCTTGGGCGCATTTTGTAATACATACGGTATATGGGAAATAAGAAAAGCTCCCTGCGTTGAGTGAATTTTACGTGCATAATACTCGCTGGCCAGCGTGCATCTCCCGTGACAATACCGGTAGTGGGGTGGTGTATAAAAGGTGGCCTGAATGTGATCGACCGGCCGGGTCAAGAGTGGGGACTAAAAATTAAATATTAATGAATCTGGGGAGATGTTCATCTCTGTTATTTTTGCAAATGACAAAAAAATAAAAATATTTTCAGTTTGTTCGATTTTTTCTCTATACAGTGATATAAATTTCATAGCGAAAAAAAAATATTTTAAATGTTGTTTACAGGTTAATAAATATAAATATTGCAAATAAAGGAAAACAAAATATGTCACTTTATAAATAAATATATCATTAATGATTCCTGAAAATTTCATGTTTCTAAGTAATGTAGTTTTCCTAATGAACATCTCCCCAGTTTCACGCTACGAAAACCGCAGTCTTAAAGGACCTTCTGCAACGAGTGTTTTATACTATTTTTTCTATTTTGCCGCACCATACTATTTTATAAATTAAATAATGAAAATTTTAAATCTAGGGGATTTTGCGGTGATTCGTGACATTTATGTGTCGGATGATAATTTACATGGTGTCACTACAAATTCTCAAGACACTTCGCTTGTAACTGTTATTGTGTATAATAATTGTACTTTCCACGGTAATAATTTAAATTAAACTTCGTTTTTATTAATTTGCTGTACTCTGTGAAATTTATTTTTTGACGTATGCCAGTTGACAGTTCAACGTCAGTCGTCAACGATACCACTACCAACATCAATGCAGTAAATTTTACTAGTCTATTCTAGCACACCAACCGCTTATTCTAATACTCAAATGACATCATTTAGGTGCTAGAATCGACTTATTCTAAATGCAAAATACAAGAAAAAATGTTCTGCAATCCTTAATAGATATCGAATCGTTGGATAAACTGAGAACCAAATCCTTCATGGCCAAAAAATGTTAGCGTAGAAGACAGCAGCATCAATCCAAGTACCCCATCTTGTGGTAATTGGCTGTGGTGACAATGGCACATTAGGTAATGTGTCTCGACTCCCGATACACTTGTACTCTTAACGAGGCTTTGAGAAATATCTTTTTAACGTTATTAGCAATATTATTTACCATTGGAAAATTAATTCTAACTTCTTCCGCGACTCTATTGACTCCATGGGCTAAGCAGGTAGTGTGCATAAGATTTCTATAAAATATTTTCAAATGTTGTCCAGCTTTCACCATGTATAATGCTGCGTCTGAAAGTATTAGCAACACTTTTTCTTCTGGCACAATCTCAGGCAAATAAAAATTAGCCAATCCTTCATGTACGAACTTGATATGGTGGAATTGTTTGTTATGTCAAGTTCTTTTGTACTAATTAAATACGAGTTACCTGGTTTATTTTCGATTAAACTCCGAATTAATAAATTTCCGATGTAACGTCCTCAGCTATCAGACGTTTCGTCGAAAATGAAGTATATACAGGGTGAATCAATAATACGGACAGGCTAGATTACACCTACACCGTTAATGATATCGAAATGAACCAAAATAAACGGGATGCCAAAGTGCAGTTTGTAAAATTATTTTGTCATATACGGGGTGTTTAATTTTAGCAGGGCAGCCTTCGAACTAGTTATTTTTAAATGGCACCCCCTGTATATATATATTTAAATTTTCCCTTTTGTGGGCTTTATAAATCCTTTTAGTTTTTGCAATTCGCTTTAACCGTTCAGAAGTTATTCACGTTTTTCTAAAAATTAATGCATTTGCAGGAACTTATTAAAAAAATCGCAGGGCACTTGGTTTCTGGGATATCAAGTTGGGACTTTGCCTGAGCCTAAACAACTGCTGAGGTATCTTCTGGTGGCAAGACCACCTATCTGCATTGTGGCATCACCTTGCTGTGACTCATTAATTTTGGTAAATTTTGAAGTGCCAAAACTTGATTTTTTTAAATGGCATACCCTATATGTCAGTATTTAGTCATATTCAGGGTCTCAGTTTACATCTTTTTTGCCCCTCATATTTTTTCTTAAAAGTTGATAGTTGAGAGATAATTATGATTTTCTTAAAAAATTACACAGATCTCATCGATATAAACTTAGCGGGCCTTGAAAATCATTTAATTCTGTCATGCCAACGTCGAAGCGACAGTTATTATACGATACGTTTAATTTTTCTAGCGCATTTTCTTAATGAATTTTTCTCATAAGGAAATAGTTTATATGGTTTATGTACACGCTGATATCGCAAACCGTTGCTGGTGACCAGATTCTATTGAGACATAACAAATCAATAGCAAAAACATTTGAATTAAACTATTTCATCATGCGAAAATTTTACGTTCACGACAAAAATTACAACGTGTCGTACAATAAATGTCACTTTGACGTTGACATGACAGAAACAATTGATATTCAATGCACGTTAAGTTTATATCGATGAGATCTAGGTTCATTTTTCAGAAAATGCAAATTATTTCTCAAACTATAAACTTTTTAGAAAAAATATAAGAGGCGAATATAAGAATATAAGAAGCGAAATATAAGAGTAAAATAAAATGCTCTATACTACTAAGTAATAAAATATAGGGTGTGATATTTGAAAAAATCAAGTTAGGGCCCTTCAAAGTTTACCAAAATTAATCTCCCACAGCAAGTTGATGCCACAATGCAAATCAACAATCTTGCCGCCAGAAGATATCCCAGACAGATGTTTAGAATCTGGCAAAGTCCCAACCCGATATTCTGGAAAACAAGCGCCCCGCGATTTTTTTAATAAGTGCCTGTAAATGCAATAAATTTTAGAAAAACATAAACAACTTCTTAACGGTTAAAGCGAATTTTAAAAACTAAACGGATTTATAAATCCCAAAAACGGACAAATTCAAATATTTAAATTTATACAGGGGGTGCAATTTAACAAAACTTGGTCCAAGGCTGCCCTGCAAAAATGGAACACCCTGTATATGAAAAAAATATTTTACAGACTGCACTTTGGCCTCTTGTTTGCAGTGCCGTTTGGTTTATTTCGATATCATTAACAGTGTAGGAGTAATCGAGCCTGCCCGTCCTATTGACTCACCCTGTATAGCTATTTCCAATATTTGTTCTTACAGTAAGCATTGTTGCTCTGTACAATTCATCTACATATTTTTTCCTTAAATACCTCTCGTCTGGTATTTTAATTTTACAATATGTTTGCAAGAACGTCTTCAATTTTGAGTTATTTAGTTTGCTAATCGGAATATTGGCAGATATTAGAGCATTACACAATTCAAAATTAAAAGCGCCCTTCTCTTTCATTTTCGAGCTTGAACTTGAGCTTTCATGTAGCGTTTGTTTTTTTATGTTTGTTTTTTGACATTATTTTCGTGCAAACTTCTTTTAATGTGTCGGAACATGGAATCTGATGTAACATGGAAATAAAAAAGCAAATGTCTACAAACTATACAACGGCACAGTTGAAAAATAAAACTTACAGTTTTACTGCAGGGCCTACAAAATACAACACCATTCTGAAAATTTAGATCTTTATAATCTCTAATCCATTGAGACACGATTCCCTTCTCCTTTACTTTCGGCATTATACACAAACAATTTTAATATTACTACACACAATCGCAGTCGGTTTATGCTACGTATGCACTGAACTACGGAACGATCTACTATTTGCTGAGAACACAAAATGAATAGTGAATAAAAAAAAATTGGGTAATCTCCGAAATAATAATATTGTATTCGGTTATTAATAATTAACTTTTCCTACTATTTAAATGAATTTGAATTATGTTTTCATTGCATACTAAATTTTATGTACTCTATTAAAAACTTCTACGATTTATGCTTTTTGTAAATATCTAAAGCATTAACAAATTAATTATATTTAGACCCGATTTGGAGATGAATGGATCATTTAACAAGTTTTACCCAGTGGAAGTAAACCCAGTTTACTCAGTTTTTCCCAATTGGGTTTTACCCATCAGTTGGTTTTTAATTTTTGTCTCTTCATTTTTCTCATAATTTGTACGGCAATTGCAACAAAAACTTTGTTGATTCTTTTCACATCCATTAAAAAAACACAACAAGTAGACCATCAACAGTAGACACAAGTCTGAGAGCAATGACTGAGAGGGCGCTCACCGAGAGTCCTATTGTAGCTCTCCGATAGTCAAAACACTCTTAAGTAGAATCACAGAAAGAGTAGCTATCGAGAGTAATATCCAAAGTTTTCCAAATTTTCTCTCACATGGACAGGTAGCATATTAACCGAAAAAAATCAAATCTCGGGATTCCGGGCGAAACGTGTGGGTTTTTACAGACATAATAAACACAATTATGTCGATAGATTCATCCATTTAAGTTAAATTTAGCCTCTTCATTCAAAAGAACTGTTTCGAGTAACATATTATGATATTCGTGATCTGCTAGCATCGCCTCAAACAAAATGTTTTACAAAATTGTAGTCTTTGGTCGCGATCGTCTTCATGTATGGCACGAATCAATCTAGGAATATAAGGTTTTAATAGATTTGAGTGAAATTTAACTATATCTTTGTTATCTAACTAAGCCAATCCATTATCGAAAGACCCCTGCTCAAACAAGTTATGGCCCCAGGCCAGGCTAATAATAAAGAATATAAAATAATATAAAATAAAAGTGACAGTATTTGTAACAAGCAACGAACGCCACAACGAGGATTGAACCGTTGAACAATACGAACTATGACACGTGACCGGAGGCTGGAACTATGTAAATGGCACCAAACAAAAACCTACCGAAGAAGCTGAAACTGCATCGTGGGAATGCAACGACCTAACAACTAAGTCCGACCTTATTCTATCTATTGAAGCATCACAGTTACAGGAAATTAAACACTGCAAACTTCTAGAGAAGTATAGCTAAAACTAAATGCCATACATGAATCCCGAGGACCAGCAAAAAAAGGCCTGTTTGTCGAAACAACTCCTGTTCACTAAGATGAATGAGGGACAAGATGATCATAAGCACCTCGCCAAACTAGAAACCACCGTAGACAAACTACGAGATATGGATTTACAAATCAATGAGGAATTGCTCACAATCATACTGCTCTATAGTTGACCGGATTCATTCGACAATTTCCGGTCACAATTGAGAGCCGTGATATGCTACCAACCATGGGAGGTTTAAAAGTCAAAATCATTGAAGAAAATAATTCACGTCATGAAAGGAATGATGATAAGCCATCAAACAGTGCACTAGCTCATGGAGGCCAATGAAAGCATCTTATCAAACCATTCGAAAATAAAATCGTCAAAAAGTGAAAACAAGAAATTCCTAAAATGTAAAAAATGCAAAAAGAAAGGGCACTTAATATCAGGGTTACTTTAGCGACAACAATGACGTGTCCTACTTTGCAATTGAACAATGCACATCAATAAATGAAGGCACAACCAAAAAGGAATGGATACTTGACAGCGGGTGCACGTCGCATATGTGCAACAAGAAGGAAAGCTATGAAGATTTGAAATCAGTCAAACATGTCAACATGGCCAATTAAAGCAACTCACAATCCGTAGGAATTGGTTCTGTTAAGCTGAACACATACATTGGTAATACAAGAAAAGTATGTAACTATCAAACGTACTGTACATCCTTAAATTAAATATGAATCTAATGTCTGTGTCAAAGATAACCGAGAAAGGCTACAACGTTACCTTCTATAAAGATAAAGTAATTGTCTGAAACCATAAAGGATTGCCCCACAACAGTAGCTGACCGAAAAGAAAACTTGTATATAATCAGAAACCAAAATGATGACCGAGTCAATGCATGCAAGACAAACTCAAACAACTTTGACCTATAGCATAATAGATTTGCACACGTAAATGCAAAAACATTACGAGAAATGATCATACACAAGTCCATACTTGGAATAAAACCAATGCCAACGAATGCAACTGCCGATTGTGAAGTTTGTATGCAAGGTAAATGACCATAATAGAGTTTCCCAAGTCATCAGAAACTTATGCAATTGAACCACTTGAAATTGTGCATACAAATGTATGTGGACCATTTGCACAAGTTTCCAATAATGGAGCTCGATACATACTAACTTTTACCGATGAAAAGTCAAGGTATAGTATCGTTAAATTTCTAAAACAAAAGCAGATGCATTCAATGCATTTGCAACATTTCATAAAATAGCAGAATTAACAACCTGAAGAAAATTGAAGTATCTTCAATCCGACAATGAGTTAGATTTCGTCATTATACAAATGAATGACTACCTAGCGCAATATGGCATACAAAGAAGATCCAGTGCTCCACATACGCCGCAGCGAAATGGGATCGCTGAGCGCAAAAACAGAACACTAATAGAAATGGCAAGATGTATGCTAATACAATCAAATTGTTCAGACAAATTTTGGGCAGAAAATTACATAAGAAATAGATGCACATCAAGCACAACATATCATAAAACACCGTTTGAAATTTGGTTTCGATGAAAACCAGTGGTATGGCAGTTAATAATGTTTGGTTCAAAAGTTTATGTTCTCAACATAAAACCAAATGAAACAAAAATGCATGTCAAATCAAAACTCGAAGATTTCTTCGATACAGCGAAGAAAGTAAAGCATATAGAATTTGGATGGAAAAAGAACAAACGATATTCATTAGTCGAAATGTAAAATTCTTAAAGGGAATAATTTACAGTAAAAATGGAAAGGATGATAACACAAACAAAAGCATAGAATTGCATCTTTTACCACAAGAAGAAATATCTGAAGAAAAGGAAACAAATTAAAATGACTATAGTGATGAAGATGAAGAACGATCATACCTTGAATCTCAAAACGAAGATGAACCTCAAGATGAAGATGCACACTATGAAGAAAATGGAGGAAACGATCCAGACTACCAACCAAGTGACGACCAAAACTCTAATAACGACACGAAAGTACTGAGGCGAACATCCAGAAAACCATGTTTGAAACAATGGGACGACTACTATTGCAATGCAGCAATTTAGTAGGAACCCTACACTTATGAAGGTGCCTTAAAAGGTCCCAATGAGAATGAGTGGTGTCAGGCGAACGAAATTGAAGCCTTGAGAAACAACAAAACATGGACCCTGATGGACAAGCCGAAACACAGAAAAATAATAGAGTATGGGGTCTTCCAACAGAAACCCGAAAAATTCAAGGCAAGCCTAGTTGCTAAAGGATGCTCCGAAACTTATGGAGTAAACTATACTAAAATGCATTCTCCAGTTATAAGACACGAAACGATAAGACTCGTCTTCGCCCTCGCAGCCAAGCTAGAGCCGAAAATATATCAATATATCAATATATCACAAGATATTTTTAAAGCAATTTAAATGACAAAGTATACATGCATCAACCTAAAGGGTTTTTCAAAAAAAATTGCCCACAAAAGTAACCTACAAAAACCTATTTATGGCCTAAAGCTATAGAGAGAGTGGAATCTTTAACTAAATGAAGAATTGTCCAAAATGGGTTATAAACGCAGCAAAGCCGGCCCATGCTTATATTTCCAAAATGTAACGAACTAACTTGTTATTATAGTAATTTATGTAGATCACATACTCATATTATTTAAAAATGAAAAACACATCGTTGATTGCAAATCAAAATTAACGAGCGTATTTAAGATAAAAGATCTAGGACTAGTCGAGATTCTTAGGAATAAGAATTCAACAAAATATGGAGAGAGGAACTATCAGTCTAGACCAAAACGAATACATAAATTCAATACTTGTAAGATTTGGATTATCAGACTGCAAAGCTGTCAAGACACCAATGCCAGTAGAAACCAAGCGCGAAGAAACTATCGGAAAATAAGTTGACGTAAAACAATATCAAGAAATGGTTGGATCTCTAATCTACGTTTCATGTATCACCAGACCAGATATTGCGTATTAATACCAGGCATTAATTGATCCTATAAAAAAACCGAATTCCCGAATCAGCTGTATGTGGATAGAGATTGGCTCATATAATAAATAATTGTGCCCTGCGGCACAAATTTCAACTAACCACTATTTTCTATCTTGCATCATTCTTATATTGATTTATTACCTCCCAAAATGTTTCAAATTTACCTACTACATTCAAAATGGTTGTTTGACTAGGTGATGCATGTTGGTAAGTTTGTCGCCATTTATCTTGAACAATGACTCCTGCTGTATTTTCCGTTCATCCACCATATTGATTTATAACAAAAATGCATCTGACTTTCAAATGCAATGTTGTGAAGTAACGTACATGTTACTGCTACTGCGTTTTTTAATACGCAATACACCGGATTATCTATCTACAATTAATATATAGACATTTACATGCTGCCCATGCATTTATGATATTTGTATCGTGAGATTGGACAGACAACAAAGACTGCTTTCTTTCTGTTTCAAAAACTGCACCAAGAGCAACTACAATCGCTGCTATGAAATAATAAATTTAATCATTTATTGTTAACAACACCTATATTTATGTATTTTGTTTTCAGGTCCGTAATTTTCGAGACACATACATATTAATAGCAATGGAAGAGCAATATCCAGCACATAAAAAACGAGGTATGGTCGACAAAAGAAAACGACTTGTTGGCGATGCACGTGTAAGTAAATTGTGTTGCGGATAATGTAAGGTTTTATTAATATTACCTAATTATAGTACCTATTGACATAGCATAAATTCACTAAAATAATACTCTATGTTATTATTATATATGGCGAAATGATCCGTAAACCGTTTAAATAAAAATATCTTCAGAGTTTACGATGTCGTGTCAAGGTGAAGCATTTAGGATACTCGAGGACGAGGATATCTCCACAGTTATTATTGATTTCACTAACAAATCGTATTTATATGCTTCCTTCTTACATTGTGTTACTAATATTAGTTTTATTCATCAATGTGCAATCAAACAATTAGTCTACTTACAAAAAATACAATTCTGCACCACGTGACCTAATAAAAAATCTCATAAGTTTAGGGCCTTTCAACACATAACTTCTCTTGCACTTGATTACAGGCCCAGCCAGGTTTTTTAGCTCTAATTTCGAGTTACATTTAGCTGGTAGGGATTTCAGAATAATCTTCAGTGTAAATGAGACGTGATCCGTTACAAACATCATTCGTAGCAAACTTTGAGGGTTTAATTTAAAACTTTATTTTTTTAATTAATGTATATTTAACTTACTGTCTCAAAATAAAACTTAAACTGAGGATTACTAAAATACAGAAATAAAAGATAGCTTAAAAACCATTGGAATATCGTTGTAATTACCATCTCTTTGTAGGTCAGCTAATAGCGAGAGGTGATTTATAATTAGTCGATATAATTAAAATATAATATTCTGTATAAGAAACGTGAACACAAAGCACCAATTAAATCTTTTATAATCTTGCTTTGATGCAAAAATATGGAGTTCATTCTAATACAGCTAGAAAAATAGACAGAAATAAGCAATCAAAATTGCATTAGTGACAAAAACTAAATAAATACACTATAGAGAACAAAAAGATGAGGCAAAGACAACTTAGTAGAGATAGTAATATAAGGAACAATAAACACACTACAGAAACGGAAAAGAGGCAGGAAAAGTCAATAAACTGGAAAAAAACAACAATGAAGAATCAAGCAATGGAAATGGACTCAGAAAACGGAAAACAATATAAGGGGACAAAAAGAGCACAAACTGACAAAAGTAAAAAGAAGGAAAAAACAAAAACGGTATAGTCAAAAGAGAATATAGCAGAGACTATATATATATATATATATATATATATACGTCGATATATAAACACGTCGATTGATTTTTGGAGGGGGAAGTTTAAAAACAACGTCAAATAAATTTTACGTGTCACCCCCTCCCCCCTAGCCACCCGCACTTTGAAATTTCAAATGGCACCCCCCACCTTGCGATACCTCATTTTAAAGCTTTAAAAAAATCTAATCCAGTGGCGTAATAAAAAAAGATTTTTGTCGATTCGTTTTGGAAAAAATAAATAAATAAGAAAAAATCCGAAACAATTTATATTGAACAAATTTAAGTTCCTTTCAATGAAACAAAAATAGAACAAATTGAACGAGTTTTCGGGGCAAATCTTAAAAACCATGGTAATTGAATATAAAATATTACCCCCTCCCCCTTGCGACTTTCACTTTTCTTACAAATTTTAAATTATACCTCTTTGTTGTGACACCTTGATTTAAGCTTTAAACAAATACAATCAAGAGGTGTAACAAACATATATTTACGTTAGTAAGTTTCCAAAAACAAAATATATCTTTCAAAAATAAATTATGCTGACTTTCGTTTTAGGAGTAACCAGTCTGAATAAGTTGTCAATTTTACTAAAAAAACACGTCGATGTAGTTTAACATATTATAGTTACACATTTATTTTTCAATCAGTACACAAATATACCTTAATTAATGCATTGATAATATATCAATATAAAAAAATCGGCAAAAGATATTGTTTTCTCAATTAATAAAATATTTTAGCATATGTTCAAAATGCGCTCCATTATTTGCTAGACAATAGTACATCCTATTTTACAAATATGATCTAGAGGTATAACAAAACAAACTGAGTACGTTTCCAAAAAAAAAATATATTTTGTTTTAAATAATTGATATTAAGCCAATTTAAGACTCAAATTCATTTTAACAATAATACATTATTTGAACTTTAAATGCAAGGGTATATGTCTTTGTACTCAGGTAACACCGTTTCGTAGTTATTGAGTCAAATTGTCAACACTGACATTTCTAAGGTTAGTACAAAATAATAATATGTAATAATACTGTTCAACAAATTTATACTTATTAATACATCAGTTAAATATGGCATATTTTGTGGATAAGTTTTCCAGAAAGCTGTTATTCGTATTTAATGTACAAACAATGCTGACATGCTTCACATGCATTATAATATTTATCAGTATTTTATTATTATTTGGTTTTGGTACGTGATATGATTTTATTTTCATATTGTTTAGAAATTGGAAAATAATATTTTTAACGATGGTGTATACGCTGCAAGAAAGGACAGAACTTATGTTCATATATGGGGCGGAAGATCGTTGTGCTCGTAGGACAAGTCGAGTTTTCAATGAAAGACATCCTGATAAAAAAGTCGGCCACCAGCACGTGCTAAATCTTGTACGAAAATTTGAACAAACTGGGTCCATTTGCAATAAAATCAATAGGAAACCGAGAATTGCAGATGAAGCTGCGCAGATAGAAGTACTAGGTCACTTTAGTATGCGTCATACCAGTTCCATATCGAAAGTAGTTACTTCAACACATGTCTCTCGTGGTACCATACACAAAATTTTAAAACGCAATAAGTTTTTTCCTTACAAAATTGAAATAAATCAACAACTTAATGAGGATGATTACGACAAGAGAATTGAATATTGTGAGTTAATGACTCAAAGGATCGAAGATGAGCCAAAGTTACTCAAAAATATCTGCTTTAGTGACGAGTCCACTTTTTTTTTGAACGGGCATGTGAATAGGCATAATTGCAGGTATTGGGACAATGTCAATCCACATTTATTTCGGCAGGATCATACTCAGTTTCCACAAAAAATAAATGTGTGGGCTGGTATTCTTGGGAATGCTATTATTGGGCCCATTTTTATAGAAGAAAACCTGAATGGAGCGTTATATCTCGATATATTAGAAAATCTAATTGATCCATTAATTACCGAATCATTGGAAAGTCAAGTAGATTCAGAAGGAGGTATGCTACTGGACGAACAACTTCTACATTTTCAACAAGATGGAGCTCCAGCGCATTATGCGGTGCCCGTACGAGAATGGCTGGATCAAAGATTTCCTAGAAAATGGATTGGTAGAAGGGGTGATGTGGAATGGCCAGCAAGATCTCCAGATCTGACACCATTAGATTTTTTTCTCTGGGGTCATTTGAAGAGTGTAGTGTTCAAAACAATTCCCGAAAGTATTGAGGATCTTCGAATGAGAATAGTAGATGAATGTACCTAGGCGAATTAATCCGCAAATTTTCGAAAATGTTCGCGACGAATTTAAAAATAGGCTATACTATTGTCTAGCAAATAATGGAGCGCATTTTGAACATTTAATAAAATAATTTTTTAATTGAGAAAACAATATGATTTATAGATTATTTATATTGAGATATTATCAATGTATTAATTAAGGTATATTTGTTTATTGACTGTAAAATTTAATGTGTACATAAAATGTGAAAACCAAATCAACTCTTGAAATGAACATCAGCATAATTTATTTAAAAAAAATATATTTTGCTTTTGAAAACTTGCTAACGTAAATATATGTTTGTTACACCTCTTGATTGTATTTGTTTAAAGCTTAAATCAAGGTGTCACAACAAAGAAGTGTAATTTAAAATTTGTAAGAAAAGTGAAGGTCGCAAGGGGGAGGGGGTAATATTTTATATTCAATTACCATGGTTTTTAAGATTTGCCCCGAAAACTCGTTCAATTTGTTCTATTTTTGTTTCATTGAAAGGAACATAAATTTGTTCAATATAAATTGTTTCGGATTTTTTCTTATTTATTTATTTTTTCCAAAACGAATCGACAAAAATCTTTTTTATTACGCCACTGGATTAGGTTTTTTTAAAGCTTTAAAATGAGGTATCGCAAGGTGGGGGGTGCCATTTGAAATTTCAAAGTGGGGGTGGCTAGGGGGGAGGGGGTAACACCTAAAATTTATTTGACGTTGTTTTTAAACTTCCCCTTCCAAAAATCAATCGACGTGTTTTTTGTATTTATCAAGTTAACTTGCATTCAAAAGTTATTGAGACTGGCTGGTTTTGAAATGAACACCCGGTATATATATATATATATATATATATATATATATATATATATATATATATATATGAAATTGGAACATAAGAAGTCTGAAAGGAAAGGAAACATAACTAATAGAAGAATTTGAAACAGCAGGAACAGATATACTAATAATAACAGAAACAAAGAAACAATGAAAAGGAATAATGAGAACAGAAAACGGGCACATACTAATATACAGTGGAGTAGATTAAAATGAGAGTGCGAAAGCTGGAAAGGAAATGGAAAAAACAATTACGGAATGGAAGTGTATAATTGAAAGGATACTGACGGTCAAAATAGAAGAGACAGATAAGTTTTAAGCAAATATTATGGTAGTATATGGAGTAAATAAAGATGTGAGCAAAATCGACAGCAAAGACCAGTTCTGGGAAGAGGTACAACAAGAATACGAAAAGCTTACAGAGCCAGCATACGTAATAGGAGACCTAAAAGCCCGTGTATGGAATTAAAACAAGGGACTGGAGAGCGTAATGGGAACACACGGAGAAACGAAGATCCACAACAATGGATAAAGAATTATTGATTTCTGCATATTGAATTATCTAACAATATTGAACACCAAATTTACACACAAGGAAATACACAAATACACAAGAGAGGAAAGAAACAGAAACGAGAAGTCCATAATAGACTAATTTTTAACAAACAAAGCATAAGTGAAGGAAGTAATGGATATTATAGTCAAAAGAGGTAGTGACATTGACAGTGAGCACTATCTTCTAACAGCACAAATAAAAACAACGAGAAGGGAACCGAAACAAATACAGAAAACAGTCGATAAGAAAGTAAGAATAGGGAAATTTAGAATATACAAGCTAAGTGTTAAACAAGTAAGAGAAAACTACCTATAAAGCGGAAAAACAAAAGTAGAACATTAATGGGTCAATTTCAAACGTATAGTAAGAGAGGCAACAAAACACACCTGTGCAAAAACTAAAAGTACACCAAACAAAAAACAAACAAGCTGGTGAAACAAAGAAGTGAAGGAAGTTAGGAAAAAGAAACAAAAATGGAAAAAATACCTAAGCACAAAAAACGAAGAAGACTACGAAATATACACGCAGCAAAGAAAGAGAGTAGAAGCAATAATAAGGAAGGAAAAAGTCAGAAAATGGGAGGATTTCGGAACCAAATTAGAGGTACATTTTAAACGTAATCAAAAACTATTCTACAGAACACTGAAAAGCTGCAGAAAGTAAAAAGAAATAAACCTAAAGCTACTCAAAAATAAACATGTTGTACTAATGAAAGATGATAAAGAAATCATGAACAGATAGAAAGAGCACTTCCAAGAGCTTCTGTCTGGAAAAGAGACAACCAATGAAGGAAATGAAAACGAAGAGGAACAAGAAAATAGCAAGGAAACAGAAGAAGAAGAGGGATCAATAACAGAAGAAGAGTTAGAAAATGCACTAAAGAAGTTAAAGAACGGAAAACCCACAGATCACGACAAAACTAAATCTGAACAGCTGAAATACATAGGAAAGGATGGGAAGCAACTACTACTACAGTTAACATATAGAATATGGGAAACAGGAAAAATACCAGCAGACTGGCAAAAAGCAGTGATCTTCCCAATATATAAAAAAGAAGACAGTAGAAATTGCAACAACTTTAGGGGAATATCCTTGCTATGCACAGCCGCAAAACTGTATGAATCAATACTAGAGAACAAACTAAGAAAGGAAATTAAAAAAACAATGGAAAAGTCACAAAGTGTATTCATGTAAGGACATTCAATACAAGACCATATCTTCACAATTCAATCAAACAGAAGATGACAGAAAAAATATTAAGACAAAACAACAAATTATACATGATATTTGTGGACCTACAAAATGCATTTGATAGAGTCCTAAGAGCCAAAGTGTGGGAAATACTTGAAGAAAAAAAGATAAAAGTACATTTAATAAAAGCAATCAAGAGTATGTATGAAACCACAGACAACTACGTAAGGATAAATAATTCAATATCTGGGAATTTCACAACCGCACGAGGCCTTCGACAAGGGGGCGCTTTAAGCCCTCTACTCTTTATTATATTCCGAGACAACATAATGAAAAAAATAAGGATAACACCACGAAGGTAGAAATAGGATACTATAAAATGAAAAGAATAGTGATAGCAGAATGTGCTTTTGCTGATGACTTAGTCATGCTTGCCAAAAGCGAAAAAGACCTACAACACAATATAAGCATATGCGAGGAGGAACTGAAAAAACACAACATGGTAATTAATATAAACAAAACAAAAGTAATGGTAGTAGCAAAAGAGAAAACAAAAGCAAACACAACTAATAAATTTGAAAAGGATAGAACAAGTTGAAACCTTCAAATATGTACGTACTATAATACATAATAAAGGAATCACGGAAAACGAAATAAATAACAGAATCATGGCCGCAAATAAAACCTACTATGCAATGAACAAGTACATTCTAAACAATAGAAGAATCTCCAAAAACACGAAAATGACACTCTTCTAGACAATTTATAGACCAACACTCTTATATGGAAGCGAAACCTGGACAACAAATGAAAAGACAATGAACAAAATACGAGCAACCGAAATGAGATACTTAAGAAAAGTTGAAGGGGTCACGAGATTAGACAGAGTAAGAAACGAACAGATCAGGGATAACCTACAAATACAAAGAGTGCAAAAATTAATACAGAAACAACAACAAGGATGATTCGGGCACCTGATAAGAATGCCAGAAGACAGACAAACAAAAATTGTATTGACATCAAAAGACGAAAAGAAAAAGAAGAAAAGAGGAAGACCAAGGAAAATATGGGAAAACAACAAGAGATGAACATAAAGCACCAATTAAATCATTAAATCTTTTTAAGCTTGCTTTGATGCAAAAATATGGAGTTCATCCAAAAACAGTTACATAAATAGACAGAAATAAACAATCAAATTTGCAAAAATTGTTTAAAATGAGCCCGTTGAGCTTGAATCCAAGCGCAACGTTACCTGATCTATGAGTGGTAAATCCTATTCACAATGTTGTTCCAGTCTTGATTATCAGGTACTGCATATAAAATTCGTGGTTGACGTTGCAGTATTGAAAACATCCCCATAGAAACTAGTCAAGTGATTTTAGTTGTGACTTCTTGGTAGCCATGTGATTCGGCTAAAGGTTTTTTTCCTGAATAATGTAAATACTAAATATTAAATAATAATAATAAGTCAAATACAAGATGTTTTAAATTCATTAACATGGAACCTTCATTTTTTATATGGTCCGGATTTTTTTGCTTAGAATTTGATTTCATCTTTACCACCAGATTATAAATCACCATATACACTTAAAAGCAACAGACACTGAATATCGCAAACCAATTTTAATTCAGTAAATGTTCAAACATGCTGCTATTCTGTTATTTCTTTTCAATATGTTATCATTAACAACTGCATTGTATATTGTTGATGTCAATTTTCCCCAGCAAAAGAAATAATTGCAGTCTAAAATGTGGTGAACGTGGTGGTCATCTAATTAAACTACGACTCCCAATTTCGAAAGTTAATGTTCGGGAAATCCCGTTCTTAATGTGAATATTGTTGATTCGATATCAAATTATTGAAGCGAATATTGAAAGGTATATATTACTTATTCGGATCTAACTGTTTGAGAATAATCATTTCCATGATTACGGGATATTTTATTCTCATAATTAGTGATATTGCCTGGAACGAATCTTCTCAACTGTTTTTACCAACTTTTCATGTTTTACAATTTACGAGATCCCTAAGTTGACCAACATAACTGGGACACCATGTATACCTAGCAATGTTTAATAGAAGACGTGTGCATTATTTGTTCCTGGTTGAAATATTTCCATTTCACCAATTTGTATGAAAGTTCTTCGAACTGTTATTTGGTTGAACTGTTATTTGGTTGAGTTACACTCAATCATTGAGTGTAACTCAATGATTACTCAATCATTGAGTGTAACTCAATGATTGTATAACTATTTTAATTATTATTTCAGGTCCTTTGGGCTGAAACTCAAACCGCTAAACTACGCTACAAAAGAGATTTCATATCTGTAGACGATTATCCTGTACTATACAAGTCTTATGATATCTACCACAGGCGAGCAATGAAAAGACCACCACCTACAAACTTTGACAACACGTTCAATGACGAACTGTGGACCCATGAGTGGTACTTGGTGAGTACAGCTATATATACGAGGGCTGTTTGACGGAAGAGTGACTTTTTAATGAAAACGTTATTTTTCTGTTCAAAATATATTTTATTTGTCAACATAACACCCTTTCAAGTGTACACACTTAGCCCGGCGAGTTTACAATTTTTTTAAACCTTCCAAAAAGTAATCTTTCGGAAAGTCTTCAAAATATGCATTTGTGTCGGTTATCTCCTCTTCATTTGCCTGAAATCTTTTTCCACACAGCCATTTTTTTTAAATTTGGAAATAAGAAGAAATCACTGGGAGCCAGATCTGGCGAATATGGCGGATAAAGCAGTAATTCGTAATGCAATTCAGTCAATTTAGTTGTAGCAATTGCAGACGAATGAGAGGGCGCATTATCGTGATGGAACAACACTTTTTTTCTTCATCAAATGCGGTCGTTGTTTTTCAAGTTCGGCATCAATACATATCTGCATAATCAGCATAATACTGGCCAGTTATGGTTTTTCCTTTTTGTAAACAATTAATAAAGATTACACCTTTAGAATCCCAAAAAACTGTGGCCATGACCTTATTGATCGAAAAAAGTGTGTTTGCCTTTTTGGGAGCATATTCGCATGGAGAAATCCAGTATTTAGACTGTATTCTTGTTTCTGGAGTATAATGATGTATCCAAGTTTCATCTACTGCGACATATCGACGAAAAAAATCCTTTGAGTTACGTTGAAAACGGCCAAACATTCTTCTGAATTCTTAATGCGAACGCGCATTTGATCACCATTAAGCAAACGCGGCAACCATCTCGCGGATAGCTTTTTCTTATTGAAATGTTCATGCAAAATATTGTATACCCGTTCGGTTGAGATGTTTACTTCATTAGCTATCTCACAAACTTTTATTCGACGATTGCCAATTACAAGGCCATAGAGTTTATTAACCATTTCTGGAGTAGTCACAGTAAATGATGGTTTCGGACGATCTGCATCAACCGTGCTCATATGGCCACTTTTAAAAGCAGAAACCACTTACAAATCATTCCATGGGACGGAGCAGATTCTGGATAATATTTACGTAACTTTTCCTCGGTTTCTTTAATTGTTTTTTCACGTAGAAAATAATGTTTAATCAACACTCGAATTTTTTTTTTTACATATTTACAAAACAACGAAAACAGTTTCCTTCAAATAAGTATAAAACATAATCTATCTGTCAGATTGGTGCCAAATTTTGACAGTAGACCTCCGAAAGACCTCAGGTGCTAGCAACATAATCATTATAACGAAAGTGTTACCAACCTTTGAAAAGTCACTCTTCCGTCAAACAGCCCTCGTATATATGGTGTACGTGTATCATATTTATATACATATTTTAGCAAGACACACGCACGAGACCTGATTTGCCTAAACTGGATTTAAATGTGTTGCCACTTTATCGCCTTGGAGTCACAGGGAAAGGAGTTCGTGTTAGTATTCTTGACGATGGGATAGAATATACCCATGATGATTTGAAACAAAACTATGTAAGTGTAGAAATTCAGGTTATGGCATTTGAGCATTAAAAAATCTAACTACATTGGAATTAAAAAAAAACGAAAGATATATCGTGGGTACAAATATAAACTTTGGCTGAGTAGACCATGGAAAATTTGATTTCACAGTGAACCAATTGACAGATTTTTTAAGAGGCGGTTACACATCGGATTTGAAATTTAGTGAATATCTCGAACTACAGTTGGAATTAATGGAACAAAAAAATCCCACGTTCCTATAATATGTGTTTGTAACATCGGATGTAGCTATTTTTTTAATAACTATTATTATAAATAAATAAAAAGATTAAATAATAAAATATCGACCAAAAAACGACACAATAAGATGACGAATGCAATTGAAAACATATTTTAATCTTTCAAATTTCTACGATTTTTTTATAATTAACGAAAAATTTGCTAACAGCGATTGCTAAAATGCAAGTCCGTAATGCAGCGCCCTCACACCGAACTGATGCGTAAGGGCGGAGGTCGAAGATAAGGTCGTGTTGTGGTTGCTGTGAGTAGCGGGCACTTGAATTTCTATTTTAAGGGATCCATAAAAACATTATCCCAGTCCAAACGAAAATCCAAGTTTCGTCGTGCGATTCGCAAAGTAATCGAATGCGAGTAGTTTGCATTATATATTTCCATTTATTTAAATAAATTTTTTTAAATTAATAATAACTATTTTATTTTTTTAAATAAAGATCACGGCAAATACGGTTTATTAATGAGGTGTTTTAACAAGCACGTGAAGGATTATTTTAGTTTAAATAAGAAACACTTTGAACATTGTTAATATTACAATTATTTATAAACAGTAACTATAGTTTCGACCAAGACCTGGTAATTTTCAAAGTACAAGTAAATTACATTACTAAACAAGTACATTTACATGTGATACATGTGATATTTTTATAAGTTGAAACTGTTTCTTATTTAAATATTTACCATGTATCATGAAGTGAAACTCTCTAATATTGATCAATTGATTATTTAAGTAATCAAAAATTGAATCATTTCACCATGTTTGTTATTTTGCACTAAATGTGCAATTCGGTCACAATGTGACCTTATTCATTAGTGTACTAAAAAAGTACACTAATGAATATGGTAACCTGTGTGTAACGCGTGTGATCTTAGTGCAGACATGACTTTCGGTTGCCAACGCCAACTTGGTCGTCATTTTTTGTTGAACGCTCGATATAAATAAATTACACATTTTTTTTTTAAACAAAATAAATATCTGTTGTGGAAACAAACAAATTAAAAACCAAAAACCTTTCAATATAAAAATACTCATAATTAAAATATGTCTGTTAATGCAAATGCTTAAATATTTGACCATAGAGTTCAATACATAATCGTGCTCGAGCACCGAGTACTATCGAATGGATGGTTTTATGGTTTTATTGCATAAATCATTCATATTTACGTAGTCTTTCAAATCTATTTGATAATTTCTATTCTGTAACCCTATAAAAAAAAAACACATATGCGCAATAAAATATCCGTGTTGGTTAAATAATATCAGATAAATATGATGCCTTGACAGCACATATTTGACTATATAATTTATATTTATGTAATGCAATTCAACATGGGATACATTAAAAATAAAACACAGAAAATTGTGCTCCATCCAAATATGCCATAGCCTTACTATGACTTTAATTTAAATTTAGAAGTTTGTGTAAGAATCTCAATATTGATGAATGATAAGTCAGTTTTAATAACATATTTGAATTCTACTCAAAAAAGTGCCTTAACAGGTCATTTCAATATAAATTCGATTAAACGAGGTAGAGCGTCTAAGTAAGAAAATATTTTTATATTTTCTTATAGTTGGTGCAATATATTTTTGAAACGTTAAATGATTATAAAATTTTATTACTGGGTAAAAATTATGACTGGGCTTTTGTGATATAGTAGTACTAAGTAAATTCCGCATTGTGATTACATTGTGATCCGCATTGTTGTCACTTGTCTACATCTAAATGTCTACGTCACTCATTTTGCGTAGAAGATTATAGATTTTCCCATTGTTGCTTTTTTTGCGTTTCATTTAATTATACCGGGTATACATTTCAAATCTAGCCAGTCTCAATAACTTTTGAATGCAAGTTAACTTGATAAAAACAAAAAAACACGTCGATTGATTTTTGGAGGGGGAAGTTTAAAAACAACTTCAATTAAATTTTGTGTGTCACCCCCCACCACCTTGCAACACCTCATTTTAAAGCCTAAAAAAAACCTAACCTAGTGGCGCAAAAAAAAAAGATTTTTGTCGATTCGTTTTGGAAAAACAATAAATAAGAAAAATTCAAAAACAATTTACATTGAACAAATCTAAGTTCCTTTCAATGCAACCAAAAAACAAGTCGAACCAGTTTTCGAGGCAGATGTTAAGTAGTATGTTAATGAATATAAAATATTACCCCCTCCCCGTAGCGACTCTCACTTATATTACAAATTTTAAATTACACCCCTACGTTGTGATGCCTTCTTTTAAAACAATAATTGTTAAAAATTACTGGGCAATAAAATGCCAATTCAATAAAACCATACTTGAATATAGACCAAACCGATTATGAGTAAATAATGAATAATACCCGTGTTACTAACCATAGAAGATACTTCAAGAAATAGCGAACACCTCGGTTAATACAAGAAGAGATACGTCAAATGAACTGTTAACAGCCATGGTCAAAGTTACCCACCAGGCTGCCATTTACGGTATTGGGCGCGTGTCGTTAAATAGTTTTCGTGCAACAATTTTACAAATTTTAGACAAAAAAATTATTGAATCTTATAATTATAAGATAATGTGGCCATTCTTTATTATTTTTTATGGTCAATGTATATGCACATTAATTAGCAGTCTACTTGCAATGGTACTCGCTATTGTGTTTGAAGATGACATCCCTTTGGTATTTTCAGTCTTAAATAGTTGTTTTGTAATTTTCATTCACTTTGAGACCGACTTTTCCACCATTTTCAACTAACATGTCAGCTGACGACCTCCGGAACAACTACCCTGTATAGACCTCAGGATTCTCGAATTTCAAGTACATTATCATTTACTTTGGCTCATTTCCAATGGTAAGATAGCCCACAACTTGCTTAACACATTTTCCAATTACAAATTAACGATTTTCCAAGTTTACAGGTCGCAGATCAGTGTATTTTTTATATAATCCATATGCATTGAAAGGAATATTGGGCCTTAGTGTATCAAGAACATTCTGGTTAGTATCTTCGACATCTTTCAGGGTTAAGTTAGGTTAGGTTAATCAAGTTTATTATGCCAACAAGCGCTAAAAATTCCACCGATTAATATCTTTTTAAACAACCACTTTTGATCATCTGCCTCCAACAAGAACTTAGTCACTTGTTCTTCAGTTAAAATCTTCGCCTTTTTATGATAATACATATTGTTATGGTATTTAGAATTCATGAAACCCCCGCGTTAGGCGTCAAAAATGTGGTGTTATTTTATTTGTAATAGTCCCACCTTAGTGAATGCCTCTCAGGGTTCATAACGATGGGATCAGGGTTACTGTTGAAAGTAATCTAAATATGGTTTGGGAATTATAATAGTAGATTATACCACGAGTCAATAATGATAGCTATTATTCCCGAGGAATATTTAGAATAAGCAGTGAGGGAGTAACATTCCAAGGTAATAATAGCCATTATTGCGACACCCTTCACCCGACACCCTATGGGTACATGGGTCATTGATTATAAATAAATAAATATTGCGAGTAGTATACTCTACTTTAACTGCGACTAAATTTACTAGTAGAACATTTTCGGAAAATGAGTTTGCGTTCTTTCGAAGACGCTTCATTGAAGGTTGCGTACATTTTATTGAAAATCGATTTCGATGTTTCCGGTATCAAGGTAGATGTTGTTTCTGTAGCTAGTTGTGTAACGGTTCGAACCCAGGTGTTGTACAAATTCTCATAATTTGTAATATTTATTATTCATTGCATTTATTTAACTGCAATCCATCCTTAAATGCAATTGGATGCATTTGATTTCTTTTACTGCATATTACATGAATTCTTATAATTCAAGTAATTGATTTGGCTCGTGATTTACAAATTCTCGTAATTTGTAATATTGATTTGGCTCGTGATTTAGTGGTAGTACTCTACGTTATGTTTGATTTTTAAATCAAAATCGTGATAACTCAGTTTGGTTCGTTTTATGGGTAATGTGTCTGTTAGTAATTTTTGTTAGCAAGTAAAACACAGATACATGGATTTCATATTATTTATTCATTTTAAAAGGTTATGCAAGCGACAGGTAAATAAAAGACAATTTTGTTACTCTAATTGGACGTTATTTATTTAGTTACATTTATTTAAATTTTGGAATAGATTTGTTTAATAATTATTGAAAACTTATTATATTCTTTGAATTTGAATGATTTATTTTATTTTGAAAACAGAGTAACTTATTAACACTACGGTTGGAATTACAAAGTGTTACTTAGCGACTTCATGCACCACAATCTTCAAATTGTGCCGAGAAGGATATCTGATACATGTCATCACTGCATAGAAATTCATTAGCACGGTGCCTACCAATGTATTTCAACGCCACCTTGTGGATAGGAACGAATCACATAACTTCACATTAAAGTACTTTAAGCGATTCCAGTGCTTCAAGCACCCAATGTGTCCTCGTTCGGAGATATTGCTAGTACTCGCGTCTACCAACATTATCAGCCATGTGATCGTAAAAACTTTAATAGGCATTGTTATTCAAAATTGATTATTGATTAGTATGATAAAGCTCTATTCTACTTCTACTTTTCTATTTACTTAAGCACATACAAACATTCGTTTCAGTCATTCATAATTCTGAGATTTCTTGAATATCGGAGCGCTGAGCAAGTTTAATTATACGATTTAATTGCAAATATCATTGAATTATTTATATCGAAATTATTAAGTTATGTTCCCCTGACGCAACTTTTTATTTAACTACCGATTGATTAATGAGGCCACACTGTTTATCAAATGTTTGCGACGATGGAAAGGAAGGCATGTTACAATATTCTCCTGTCAGTACGAAAATATTGTCAGGACAAGGTATAAAATGCAGTAAGGTTCAACTCCGCAGTGGCGTGAGGCTCCCTACATTTCATACCATTATTAAACTTCGTTCATTACCAGCGGCAAGGCGCGGTAATATCACTAGATAGGTTACATTATTATGGATAAATTACTTTAGAATTGTTAGTGTGAAAAGATGTTTGATCAAATGTTTTGCGACGGCGGAAAGGAAGGCATGATACAATATTCTCCTGTCAGTACGAAAATATTGTCAGGACAAGGTATAAAATGCAGTAAGGTTCAACTCCGCAGTGGCGTGAGGCTCCCTACATTTCATACCCTTATTAAACTTCGTTCATTGCCAGCGGCAAGGCGCGGTAATGTCACTAGATAGGTTACATTATTAGTATGGAATTGACTTTGGAATTGTTAGTGTGAATTACATTTGATAAACTTGTGTTATATATTCACCTGAGGAATTAATATTTAAAGTATATGAGTCGTCGTCGGACAGCGTGACGTTCTGTCTCGATCGGTACATCTAACTGCCTCCGTTTGAGTTCCGCACTTCTATTTATACTGGTATACTGGTCCCCCACTTTTTACTCTTCTTCCCCCGTCCTATGATAATTTTGCTTACCGCTGCAAATTGACGCCTTCCCATACGCGTCACCGAATTACGCAATCGCCGTTTCGAGTTCCCGTCGTATTCCCACGACCTATTTCTCTGTGTCATCATTTTGATCGTGTGCTTATTTACATTTGCTCAAAACTACGAAGTCAGCAAAATGACTGACCTCGCTCGGCCAACGCGTCGTCGGCCGCGGCCTGCTATGATATTTACGCAGTTTTGTTCCGACTCGTAAAATTATGAATTTTAATATTATTAGGTTCTTACAGTTGTACAATTTCTGGAGGTGTACAAGTAAAAGACTTTTCATTTTCATCCATCTCAATACAAATACACAAACACTACGCGTTTGACAGTGACACTTTTGAGTTTGTATATTTTGTTTCCATGGTATTATTTAATTTGAGAAATTTTGTAATTGGAGTGCAAGATGGAATAAGGACTACTAATCCCTTGTCCCTTATTACCTAAGGGAATCATATTTACCATTATACTGCAAAAACCTCAAGTATAATACTTACATTATAAATTAGTCGTAGATAAAAGAAATTATCTTTGAATCAAATTACTTAAATAACCAACGAGCAATGACAACACTGACACTTACTATAAATTACTTTTACAAATAATATTTAATGTGTATAAATGCACTAAATATTTATGGCGCAATTGTCGAGGACCTGAACCGTATATAAGTCTTTCATGCACGATACCGTTTTAGAACTTTTGTCTCTTTCGAAACTGTTTATTCTTTAAACTCCGTCTTCTGCTACTTATCTCCTCCACACCTTTGATGAATTCATGAAATATTTTTCTACTTGTACTGATATTATATAGGATTTCCAACTATTGCAGTATTCTGTCAAATTCTGCATGGTACTTTACCGAGTATTCCCTCCTTTTCTACTGTAAATGTCTAATGTTGTTGGGCCATTCCGTGTCAAGTGGATCAGTTTTGAAAATATTCTCCGCTCGACCATGTCAACTTTTTAAGAAAATTAATATGGATGTACATGTACATTTGAATTCAACTTCTGTGAAGTTTCAGCTCCAGATATCAAATATCTGAATCATTGCAGCCTTTCCCATGGAGGTCACACCAAACTCGAAGCATCTGCCGCCAGAATTTTGAAAAGTTTTATATGTTATCACAGCTCATCTAGATTAGCCATGAAGCTGAAATTCTTCACATTAGATCAACTTTTGTTGATGAATACGAAACAAAAGTACCTATACTAAGAAAGCAATACACCAATCACAATTTAATCTCAAAATGGCCTTAAAATCACAATGCGCGATGTTTGCGCCATACTGTTGGCAGTATAAATCTCAAAAATAGAAATAGTTCGTAAGTGGTTCTTTTACTGATTTACTAACCAACTATAGGACATTACACTGCTGGAATATCAGATTAATGGCTTACATTCTTGTGGAAATAGTTGCCCACAAACATGGTATTATATGCTTAAAAGGCTAATTTTACCCATCTTCAAGTAAAATTTCCAAAAATAATACCTCGAATTCTATTTATTTTAGTACCACACGAGATAGTATTTTTTTTTTCTACTGGTATCATCTTTTCACTTGTTGGGACCTTTTAGCTAAAGGCAAGACAAAGTCCTTGAACATTGTGCTTTGCAATTTGTACGATGAATATTAATATTATGTAGAAATTTAAAAAAAAACCAATACATTGTTTATTATTATTATTATATATTAATATTTTTATTTGCCATTTTGCAACCTACAAATTATTTGAAGGGGTTAAAGGATGTAATATTATGCATAAAAAATAACAATTAAGTACATAATTTTTATTTTTTATTATACCGGGTGTTCATTTTAAAACTTAAAAAAATGGGATTGTTCCAATAACTATTGAATTCAAGTTAAGTGATGTTGATTTCAAAAAACACGCTGGTTGATATTTCGAGGGGGAAGTTTAAAAACAAAGTTAAATAAAATTTTAGTATTATCCACCCCTTCCTAGCCACCCCGACTTTGAAATTCCAAATTGCACACTCATCAGTCATCACATTGTGATACCTCGTTTTAAAGCTTAGAAAATGTATGGTAGAGGCGGATATAATGAAAAAAATGATTTAGAAAACCAAAAATAAAGAAATACTCCAAAACTAAATTTTTTTACGATTTAAAATTTAAATCGAAAAATTAATCCACTTTTTTATAAATCAAATTCACTTGGATTCAAAAGTTATTGGGACTGGCTAAGTATTATACTTATTCAAGATATGATACTTGATAGATTTTTTTAGATGGAGGGCATCAATATTACTGATTTTCTGTTTTATTTGCCTGTATAAAAGAACTTAATTGAGGATCTGAACTCAAAATTAATCTGTGGAAAAGATCTTCGTTTATCCTCAGGGCACTAATTTTCTGCATGTGGTGTTCCCAGTATCGCCGCAAATCTTATTTTTTTGCTTCTTGGGCCTCTTCGGATAGTTCTCCAATCGGAAATACTGCATTTTCTATAATTACTGCTCCATGGAGTAATATTTTAAGAACAGAAGTAGACATATAGTACCACCTGTACAAATTTACAAATTTTTGTGCTGTTATGAGACACAAATTTTCAAATTTCTCTGCATTTATTTTGTGGTTGCTATTGATCATCCTCAAAATCGTCCCTACAATTAAAAAAAAGAACATAATAAGTAAACTAGTAAGTACTACTATTAATAATAAAATAATAAGGTGACCAGATTCTAACAATAGAAAAGCGGGACAGCATGACGGGGGGGGGGGGGGGGGGGGGTATTTTTTTTACCACAAGTTTTTTAACAACATGAAACATAATGTCGTCAAATATTTTTAAAACAAGTACCGTTTTGTATTTCGGCCGCTGTAGTGGTGCGGTCTGCTTCTCGCTGTAAACTGCTACCTGCTACCAGATAGAGCTACTGGCGACGTATATAAGCTTATAAATACAAAATAGCGAATAAAAGATCACCCTAAAAAAACAGAATCTTTCAAAAGTACGGACTTTTTTGAAACGTCGCGGGACGCGGGACAAATTTCAAATAATCGGGACTGTCCCGCCAAAATCGAGACGTCTGGTCACCTTAATCAAGTTACCTTACCTTAATCACCTAATAAGCAAGTCTTTTTCCGCTTACCAGTAATTTCAGATGGCAATTTGGGGTCAGCAAAAAATCGTCTTGCAGTATTCCCATCATTTTGGTGAATACACACACTTCCTTCCTACACTTCCTTTAGGGACATCAATGACAAGATTACAAGTCCCTTTCTCTGTTTAAACTTATTTTGAAGTTCACGTTTTTTATTTTTTATTATCTCCTGGTTTTCTTTAGATATCTATCAAATGAATTTATGTATCGATTAAATATATCATCTGTAAGTTTCTGTAGTACTCACTTTTCACACTTTTAGGTCTAGTCTATTGGCCACATGAAGAATACATTCGAAAAATCGAATATAAGCATAAGACCGACAATCAAAATATTAACATTTGTGGTTGAATAGAGCGAGAACGAAAATGTTCAATTTCGTTAAAGTGGGAAATCGTGGCATTGCAAATACTCGAAGTGTCAGCCAATGCACTGCATAACTGTAACTATTATGTCTTAATTTCTTATTGGTTCTACTTAGTTTAACCTTTCCATATTTTTTGATTTGACTTGTGCACACTTTTTATGAATTTGCACAAATAAACGTATTATTATTAACCATTGTCAGAGATAGTGTAAATTTAATTTGGCTAAATCCCGAATCAAATGATAATAAGTTATTAATTTGTTGATTTCTGTACTGTTCTTCAGCTTTAGAATTTTCTTTGGTCCCATAGATCCATTTAAGTCTTATCGGCCGGCAAAATCTCTTCGAGGCAGGATTAGGATTTTTCCATTAAATATTTTAACAATTGTCAACTACTAATCGTAGTAGTACTAAAGATGTAACAGATACAATCTCTTCAGCCCGTGTTTCTTCTAACGCGTTTTGACTGGACTTTTGTTTAAATGTTGTATATCCAGAGCTCCCATCAAAGCCCCATTTTCAACTACTAATCGAAGTGGTACTAAAGATGTAACAAATGCACTCTCTTCAGCTCGTATTTCTCCTGACACGTTTCGACTGAACTTTTGTTTAAATGTTGTATATCCAGAGCTCCCATAAAAGCCCCATTTGCAAATTACATTTAAAAACCTATCGGGTTTTCTGTCGGTATTGTTTTCAAAAAACTCTCAAAACTTGAGAAGGGCTTGGAGAGGAACTTCGCATTTTTGTTCCGTGAAAATAATACCTAAAAGTTAAAATTCATGTGGATACCCAACAGTACCTTGATACCCAAAAGTATTTGCAAAAGAAATGTACCCTCTGGATAAAATTATTTCTTCATTTCCAGCACACCATGGTATGATGGATATAGATTAGTATGCCCGTGAAGCGAAGCTTATAGTCTCAGATTAACGTACTGGTGTTTGGTTAAATTTAAAGAAATCAAAGAAATCACAAGTGACAATGCCTCTTTCAGAGAATTTCTGATTTGTCTGATTTGTCTCTTCAATATTGTCTCTACAATACATTGGTCTGACTTGAATGCCTGATTTGTCTCTACAGTATTCCATTTTTTAAAATGCGTTTAGCACGTGACGGACTTGTGACAGATTTTGTAAGTAATTTAGCAGCCGCTTCATTACTCTTTTCTCGTAATTTAATTGTCGTGGCATAAGTCAATTAGTCAGTAAATCTTTTAGTTCGCAGTTCTTCAGTTTTTCTACGTTTTACCACATCAGAATCATCTTCAAATGATGTGGATGGGCAACCGGGATCTAATTATTGTTATCATTAGGATTGAAAATGTATAAAAAAAGGTATTTTATTTAAAAAAGATTTTTTTATATTATGAAATGTATATCAAAATATTGCAAATTAAATATTTCTTTGTGACACTCAAATATTTTTCAAATACTACAATATACTGAGTGAACTTTTAAATTTCAGCTCTAGTTATCTGTGGAAAATTAAATGTATACTCGGTATATTTGACTCAAATAATATCTAGTTAAAAATTTAAAAATATATATATTAAGCCTAAAGAAATGCATTTGATTCGCCATATTCGAGTAGAAATTTTCTCAGTGTAGTTTGGCTTACCTCCTGTAGATGTTGAAGCTTCACTACTTATAGGAGAAGCACACAACGAAGAACAATATCCCGATTTTTTTTTTTTTTTGTTAAGCCACTTGTCAAATTTTTATAGAAACCGTTCATTATTTCTATTCACACCCTTCCAATATTTGATATACGGGGCGAAAAAATGTGTTGTAATAAAAACTATGAGCACCTTTGTAGCAGTTTCATATCCGTATGTACATATGAAAAACATCTTTCAAATAGTCTATAATTCGGTTTTTTCGAACTTCATTGGATGATGTAATATTTTCTATAAATTTTTCGTGTAAAGAAAAACCCGTGATTGGATAAACTGCCATCGTTATAAAGTACACAAAATACACAAAAATACACAAACCATATCGACAATTTTGCGCGAAAAATTTTTTTTTCCACTCCCTACATGGCAAGTACACTGTTGTGACATTGATTTGATGGAAGTAAGCCCCAATTACCGATGAAGCTTTGGTTACTATTAACTACGGGAGGTGAGTAAGTAAAAAGTTTTCTGTAGCGTTCTCTATCTGGCACTACTCATTAAAACACTTATACGCATTTTGATAACGCCCATTCAACTTCTCCGGTAGTAGAAATGAACAGGCAGCATCTGGAGCCTCTTCAATTGTGATTTCTTGTTTATTTTCATTGGAATTCATTTTACAACTGAACTAATGCAATTTCTGACACTCACACTTTGTTTGAAAAATAGTCTTAGCAACCAAAGCCGTACTGACATTTTGTTCAAGTTGCGAAAATAAACAAATAAGCCAACTTTAGGAGTAGAAAAACAGTTAAAAGCAATTCGAGAGGTAAGTCTTGACCAGTCTCGGACTTTATTCCTAGCTCTCGCTGTCGCTCGGGCGCAAACTCGACCTCGACTGGTAAACAATACTCACCTCCCTTCTTAATGCTTAAATAACTATTTTCCCCTCCCTGCATGGTAAGTACACTGTTGTGACATTGATTTGAAGGAAGTAAGTCCCACTTACCGAGGAAGCATTGGTTACTATGAACAACGGGAGGTAAGTAAAACCTTACCTCGCTCCGGGAAGTAAGTAAAGTAATGAAAAACTTTGAACTTTTTTCTATATTTATAGTACAATTTTCGAAATTACAATTAACAAAATTTGATGACAGCTCTTTGATTTTGTTGCAATCATTCTCATCGAGAAGTGCACTTCCATACATACAATTTGAGTCGATCTGCTGGATTCTTCTAATACAATATTCGAAGCATGACAGTTGTTCAAAACTCTGTTAGCCAACTCATTTTTATTCTCAAGACTATCTGCTACGTACCATTCAGCAATTGTGTCCGATTTCCAGCCCCGTTGTCTCTTTAGTGCAAGAACGTCAACTCCAGTGTTGGCTAATAACGTAGACGAAGTCCTCCTAAATGAATGGCCAGTGTAAGTCTCAGCGTTTGGTACCCAAGAAATGTAGCTATTTTGCTCGGGAATGACGAAAATGTGTTCTTTCCGACAGGTTGGCTGCAGCATTTGCCATTTTGGTAGCGCATAAAGAAACGTTGATGGGAACTTCTAACCATAGATCTTATTTTCAGGTACTTTTTAAAAATAGTCAAGTGACAGACAGCATGTGTCATACCTTCTGTAACCGTAAATGTACGGGACATGCCATTTTTTGAATCTGGTATGTTGACAATAGCTACACTTTTCATGTCCTGAATATTCTCTATCATTATATCACAGAGTTCTTGCGAACGGCAAGCAGCTGCTACCCCCATTACCATAATTACTTTCATCAAGAGGAAGTCATCAGCCTCCACCAAAAATATATTCATTTTTTCTCGGGTGAAAATATTCGATTTTCCGGCTTATACCCATTATTCTTCCTTTTAAAAAGTCTTGAGTTTTGGAAATTTGGAAATATCTATGTTGATTTTTTCAATAGACAATGTTGACTTCAACATTGAGTACTCACACCATATACTTGCTGGCGACTTCAGTACTTTGGTTGTCTCCATTAAATACGCCAACTGTGCGCGCGTGGGCACAATCCAGCTGAAAAGGGCTGGTAGGTTGTCACGCCTTTCGCACGGCGATGGGGGTTGTGGACTGTATTAGCGATGTGAGCCGATTTTTCCTTAGTACTACCACCTACCTTTTGTACGGTGCTCTGGCGCGGTGCTCCTCGAACTTCCCGGCGACGTCCCGCAGCAAATTGGGAAATCGTTCGAACCCTGGGATGGCGAACACCACGTGCTCTCCAACGTAAAACTTAAATTCGACTCTCTTTTGAGAAAATACTTAATCACTAATTCACAAAAAGTCCGCCGGGCGCGCCGCGTATTGGCCGATGGTAGCGAATTCGAAAACCGGCTCACTCGGTGGACCCCAACGGTAGACAACCCGTACAGCGTCTAATTTGACGACTGAACATACTGCCCACCTTGGAAATTTCAAATTCCAAAACAAAAATCAAAACGAATCCCAAATTTATACAAAGGAACCAAAAAAGAAGGTAGAAAAAACCATTTGGCAGTTTCTAATTCCAAATTTTTAAACAAAATAAAAACGAATCCCAAACTTAAATAGAGGAAACAAAACTTTCCCCAACCAGTTCCATCAGCAATAAATTAACGGAAAATGTGTGATGTCTCATGGTATCTCATGTAGGTGGGGATCGGAAAGGTAAATTAGAGGGAAAAACCTTGTGCAATCAGATTCTTCACTCCTGCAGGGGCGATTGCGGAGACTACGCGTATTTTACGAAGCCCACGGATAGGACTGTGAGTACCATGACAATCGATTGGACATTTACTGTGTAGGGAGGGGACAAAGTTTTACTACAGGACGAGTAACAACTCCACGTCCAGTGTTTACCTCTGCCACCCTTACAATCCCATCCCTACCAGGATGAACAATTTGAACTCTGCCCAAACGCCACTTAAGCGGCGGCAGGTTGTCCTCTTTGATGAGGACCAAGGTTCCTGGCTCGAGGTTTGGTACATTCTTTGTCCACTTGTTTCGCTGTTGGAGACTGCATAAATACTCATTTCTCCAGCGATTCCAGAATGATCGAGATATACGCTGCACCAACGCCCACCTGTTTCGAAAATTGATTGGACCCATTGTCGGATCAGGTTCAATCATGGCAACAGGGGGTTCCTGAAGTAAGAAATGACCAGGGGTTAGTGCGAGGAAATCATTGGGGTCTGAACTCAGGGGAGTCAACGGTCTGGAATTTAACGTTGCTTCTACCTGGACCAGCACAGTGGTGAATTCCTCATATGTGAGAATTTGTTCACCAATGATTTTTCGCAGCAAGTGCTTTGACGACTTAATCCCCGCTTCCCAGATTCCACCGAAGTGCGGGCTTGACGGAGGATTTAAATGCCAACTGATAGATTTCAGGGCCAAGTCTCGTCGGGCAGCATCATTAAACTCTTCCGATGAAACGAATTGAAACCATTCAACTAATTTTCTGCGAGCCCCAATGAAATTGGTCCCACAGTCACTATAAATGTGCTGAACGCGGCCCCGCCGCGCTATGAAACGCCGAAATGCAGCCAGGAAGGCTTCGGTTGTTAGACTTGAGACAAGTTCGAGATGGATCGCGCGAGTATTAAAGCATACAAATAGGCATATGTAGCCCTTGTATGTCTTTGTTCTTTTCAAGGGTCCCATTGAAATGTCGAACGGACCACCATAATCCACTCCACAAGTACTAAATGCCTTTACTCCTTGGAGTCGGGCAGTCGGTAGATCGCCCATTTGTGGCGAATGTCCCACAGAGCGGACTCTAAAACAACGAAAACATTTTGCAACTCGTCGACGAATCAATTCCCTCCCGTTTAGAATCCAAAATTGCGTTTGAATGATACAATGCAAATTCAAAGCGCCTGGATGTAGGTAGCTTTCGTGGTAAAAATCAATTATTAGGTCCGTTAGGTGGTACTGTTTTGGGAGCAGTATAGGATGTTTTTGTTCAAATGGCAGCAATGACTGCCTTATCCTCCCTCCCACTCGAATGATTCCGTGTTCATCGATAAACGGATTCAACTTTCGCAGTCGAGGCGACACTTGCCGACCTTTCTGCAGGGCCATTACGTCATCCTTGAATAGGGCCTGCTGGACCAATTTTACCCACTTGACGAGTGCTGCCGATAATTCGGGGGCGGTTAGGGTTCCCAACCGCTACTCACGGTACCTACAATTATACGAAAAACGAAGAATATAAGCAGTGACACGCTTTAGTGTCGATAATGACGAAAATCTGGCTAAAACTTCGTCCAATCTGCAAGGCTCGTAGCTGCACTGAGTACAATTGTGCGCGCTTCCTCCGAGGTCCGCTCCTTAAGGTGCTGCGATACGTCTGCCGGCTGGCTGGGCCACTTCTCTACAGGTTCCGATAACCACGGCGGCCCCGATAACCAGTTGGAGTGGCGTAGAAGTTGACCTGGGAGTAATCCTCGGGATGCACAATCCGCAGGATTTGACGATGTGGGTACATATCGGAATCTATCTGGCGCAAGGTAAGACTGAGCTTGAGCTACCCGGTAAGCCACAAAGGTTTTCCAGCGATGGGGTGATGCCCTTATCCAATTTAGTGTTACTGTGGAATCCGTCCATGCTAGCATGAGTTCTATTTGACACATAAACTTAAGTTTTTGCCATGCATGGTACAGTAACTGGGCTGTCAGCACAGCTCCACACAGTTCTAGTCTAGGCAATGTAACTCTCTTAAGCGGAGCCACCTTGGATTTCGCCAATATCAAAGACGAAATTATTTGTTGATCAGGTTTTACCACTCTTACATATCAACACCGGCGTAACCTTTCTCAGAGCTGTCTGAGAACCCATGAAGTTGAACCCGATCACCTTTGTTGATTTGTAAGCTTCGTGGCAGCTCCAACTGGGCCAGAAGTGGTAATTCATGGCGAAATTAGTTCCAACGATTACACACTTCCTCCGGCGGTTTCTCATCCCACTCTAAGCCTAGCTGCCATAGATACTGCATAAGACATTTTCCAAAAAATATCACTGGGCTGAAGTACCCCATGGGGTCGAAGAGACTTGCGAGTTCTGATAAAATCGAACGTTTAGTCACCACTGACGAATGTAACGGTTTAACATAAAAGGACAGAGTATCCCGATTTGGATTCCAAATGAGACCTAGCACTTTCGCAGCGTTGTTGATCTCGTCCTCAAATGTAAAGGGATCCATTCCAAGCGCTCGCTGGTCTTCGGGAATACCCTCCAATAATTCCTTACGATTAGTGCCCCATTTCCGGAGTTCAAAACCGCCCCGGCTTAATAATTCCAATAACTCCTCTTGCAGTTGTTTGGCCAACTCAACGGTTTCTACAGACACTGCAATATCATCCATATAAGTATTACGAAGGATGGCTGCTGAAGCTGCAGGAAGTGTTTCACCTTCATCTTTTACCAACTGATGCAAGGTGCGAATAGCCAAGAATGGAGCTGAGGATAGGCCATACGTTACTGTCGTGAGACAGTACTCCTTCAACTCTTCTTCGGGTCCAGCGCGCCAGAATATTTTTTGATAATTATGATCTTGGTCACTGATGTCGATGTTGCGATACATCTGACGAATATCTGACACCAGCGCCACATCGTGGACTCTAAATTGTAATATAATATCAATGATGTCAGCCTGCAACTTCGGACCTGTGAGTAGACAATGATTCAGTGATGGGCCTTGATGTGTGCTCATTGATGCATCAAACACAACTCGAAACTTGGACATGGTTTCCGAATCCCGATATATACAGTGGTGCGGGATATAATATACCTTTCTCGCCGCTTGGGTCCTGCTGGGGAGCACCATGTGCCCTTGAGAAATATAGTCTTCCATGAATTCCTTATATTTATCCCGAAGCAAGGAGTTTCCGGTTAGGCGACGTTCTAAACCGATAAAACGCCGTAAGGCCGCCACACGACTATCTCCCAGTAATGGAGCCGAAGGGCTGAAGGGCAATCGAACAATGTATTTTCCCGATGGGCGTCTCGCCACCGTCGATGTATAATGAGCTTCTGCAAGTTTTTCAATGGGGCTCCACGTGCAGTTCGAAATTGATGGGGGCTCTTCCACCTCCCAAAATTTACGAAGCAATCCATCTAGTTCGTCTTTAATCTCAAAGCAACAGGTTTGGACCACGCCGGTCGATGAGTGAGTCTTTCCCATAAGACAGTAACCCCAGATACTTTTCATTGCACTAGGATGCGGGGCCTTTCACAGTATCTCCAATTAATACTGACGGCGCCCACTCAGCTCCAAGTAGAATCTCAATGTAATGAGGTTCGCGTGATGTTGGATCGGCCATCGGTAAATCCTTTAGATGAGGCCACACTGTAGTGGGTGTAGGTATGGAAGGGCAGTGAGCTATCTTATCGATTACAAGGGCTTAGATTGTCAACACCTCAGGATAGCAAGTTGTAGGTTGAAATGAGCACGTTACGGCTCCCCGAACGATTCCCACCGAAGTCTCTGCTAATCCCATGATTGGTACCGAAATAGATTGCGGCTTCAAACCTAACTGACGAACACACGCCCTTGTAATGAACGTACCTTGACTGGCGGTATCAATTAGGACTCTCACTCTCTGAAATTCTCCGCGGTGATCGATCACCACAGCTTGAGCGGTACACAACAAGATTGACGTACCCGGAAGCATTGTTGAAGATTGCATGGACGAAATCAACCTTGGTGCATCTGGTTCCTCCATTGGCGTAGAAGAAGTCGAATTACATGGCGCTGGTCCAGCGTGAGGGCTACTCTTATTATTAGGCCCGCTTGTAGGAAAGCCGCCTATATGCAACAATGTATGATGACTAGCCGAACAATGACGGCAAGCATTTGAACGATTACACTCTTTCAAATAGTGACCCCGGCATAAGCATTTTAAGCACACTTTATTAGACTTGGCTATACGCAGGCGTTTATTGACGTTCATTCTTTTAAACCGCTCGCATTGTTCTAATGAGTGAGGTTTTGCACAAACGTAACACGATGGAGAGGAGCCTAACTGTGTGCTTAGCACCGTAGATGTAGAGTGTGCTCGAATTCCGCGAGCTGCAAAGCTTGAATTGAACTTTTTATTGTTTACAAGATTATCTAATCGCGATGCTTGCGACACTTCGAGCACCCGTGCCTCGTCATTTAGAAATTCAATGAATTGTTTCAATGACGGGATCGTTCCTGGCAATTTTTTAGCCTCCCAGCGCTCTCGAAGTTGAAACGTAAGTTTCTGTCGAAAAAGAAACAAAATTATCACAGCCCAATCCTCCACAGCATGTCCTTGGGCGTGAAGAGCGCCTGTATACTCCATCATTGAGGCAGCCATCGACCGAATCGAATTTGCATCCCGAGATACTGGCGGAATACCAAAAAGCCCTTCTAAGTAGGTATTTGTTAACAGTGCAGGATCATTATATCTGTCACTAAGAACGTTCCAAGCCACATCATAATTTGCCCCCGTGAGGGGTAACGACGCGATCAACGACAGTGCGTCGCCCTTCACGGCCGATCGCAAATACATATATTTCTGAATGTCCGACAAACCGGCGTTATCATGCACAGTAGCCACAAATAGCTCGGAGAACGGAGCCCACTGCTTCATATCTCCATCGAAGGGTGCGAGTGTGAGTTTGGGCAGTTGAACTGCACTATGAGATGGGCCTAAGTGGGTGGCGCCACTCACACTAGTATTAGCTTGCTGAGCAGAGCTATTATCCGGCAAGGCCGCGATCGCCACCGATTGAACTTCATAATATGTATTTTCAAAATGAGAACCTGCGAATGCAAATTGGTTATGTCATCGAGCGGCCGAGGATCTTGTTTATTATAATAACCTGCGACTTTATTTATTGTTTCATGAAATTCAGCGAATAATTTATCGATCGGGTCAACCATCACCCGCAATTTCGCTTTCATCTTCACATTATTCGAATTGTACTCAACGTCATTCGCAGCCGTCTCGATGCGACCCATTTTATTGGAAATAACATCCAATTTGAAAATCAAATCTTCGATTACCACCATTTTTTTTTACGATTTACTTTCCTTTAGTAACAATCTCGCATCGATTATGCGAGCATAAATAAATGTATTGAAACGCCTGAACGTGATTATTTTTCATTAATTGCGAGCGAACTTCGATGGACGAAAAAGCGTTCCGTTCCTCGCTCGAGCTAAACAAATTCCAACGGACGAAAAAGTGCCAATCCTGCGACCGCGTTCGCCAAACAAAATGCGAGCCGTGAGGAACGCACTGCAGATAAGCGATCACCCAAAACACGCGTGCGCGTCTGCACGCCGAATTCAACAAAGGCCTCGGATAAGAATGAACACCGACCTAACAATATTACAAGCCACCTCAAATTACAAATCTTTGTATAACAATCATACGGAAGACTTAGTAGCTGTAGCAGTGAATATTTGTCGGCATAATGACAAATAATTTGAGTAATTAGACAACAAAAAATCCCAATCGAATTTTTTAACGAATTATGTCACCAAACTCGAATTGCGGAAACGATTACCAGTATAAATCCGGTTCGACGGACCAAAATGTGCGCGCGAGGGCCTAATCCAGCTGAAAAGGGCTGGTAGGTTGTCACGCCTTTCGCACGGCGATGGGGGTTGTGGACTGTATTAGCGATGTGAGCCGATTTTTCCTTAGTACTACCACCTACCTTTTGTACGGTGCTCTGGCGCGGTGCTCCTCGAACTTCCCGGCGACGTCCCGCAGCAAATTGGGAAATCGTTCGAACCCTGGGATGGCGAACACCACGTGCTCTCCAACGTAAAACTTAAATTCGACTCTCTTTTGAGAAAATACTTAATCACTAATTCACAAAAAGTCCGCCGGGCGCGCCGCGTATTGGCCGATGGTAGCGAATTCGAAAACCGGCTCACTCGGTGGACCCCAACGGTAGACAACCCGTACAGCGTCTAATTTGACGACTGAACACCAACATTGTTGCTTCAGAGATTTGAGTAGCGTTATTTCTTTGGAGCCACTCTTTATAACACTTATACGTATTTTGCTATCGTCCCTTCGACTTCTCTAGCAGTAGGAATGAACAGGCAGCATTTGCAGCTTCTTCAATTGCCATTTCTTGTTTATTTTCATTAACATTCATGTTATAACTGAACGCAATTGAACGAATGCAATTGCTGACACTCACACGTTGTTTGAAAAATTGTCTTAGCAACCAAAGCCGCACGAATATTTTGTTCAAGTTGCGAAATTAAATTAATCAAACATAAACAATTAAACTCAAACTGATAATGTAATCGAACATCGACCGGATAGTACGAAGTAAAATATATTTTAATATTTTGTTTATAAATATTCATGCCGAATAAATATGATTTATGTTGCAATGTAAGTATATACTTGAAATGAATTTGTTTAATGAAAGTATACAAAGTTGAACGGCTCATCTTCGGTACATGTGGATGGTTGTTTCCCTCCTTTAAAACTTTATCCAAAGTATCCAGTTCATTTTTGTAGAAGGAACTATGTACTATTTGGCGCACAGTTTTCTTAACTACTTAGGCAAAACTTGTAACAATGGCAGGTCGTCCTCCAAGCTATTTAGGGCTGCAAACCTGTCCTGTTTTCTTATTCTCCTTAATAGTACGATATGCAGTGGACAATAGACATAATAATATACGTAAAATGAATTATTAACACTACGAACATAAGTTCTGAAAATAATTTGTTTACTTGCAGATGCAACTCGCGGACGCTTCGAATTGAGGTTATATGCGTTAAAAACCGCGTTTTGGTGCGTTGTGAAATGGGCGTGCTTTCAGACAATCACAGGTGTAGGCATTCGCGCGCCAAATTTAAATCGCTTCTCCTAGTTTTAAAATAGAGTATAGTGACTTTCATTACATAACATTATTACTATATGTATTATTATTATTATTATTATTGGCTTTTTATTAACATATACACTACGTACACGTAGTAGATATATGTAAAATACATGTGTATTCTAGTTTGTTAGCCCATATTGAGCGTAGGCCTCCCCTAGTGATGCCCATTCTCGCCTGTTGTTTGCTCTTCACACCTAAAGGTTTCCTGCCACAGAGGTGATGTCGTCACTCTATCTTTTGTGTTATCTTCCTCTGCTTCTTGTGCTATATCTTGGCGTCCAAATACGTTTGCTCCAGCTTTGTTGGTGTTTCCTGGCTACTTGGCCCGCCCATGACCATTTTAATGTTTTTATGGTTTGTACTATGTTTACTATTTTTGTTCTTCGATTTATTTCTTAGATGGTCACTCTTTGGTTCAATCTCAGTCCCAGTATACTTCTCTCCATGTTGTTTTGACATACCTTTTTTTTGTTTTCTTGAGTCATTGTCATGGCCCATGTTTGGCTACCATAGGTAAGTACAGGTGAGATGCAGAGGCCAAAGATTTTCCTTTTCATTTCCATTGAAAATTTTCCCTTCGTGATTCGTTTTTCAGTGACCAGAATTTTGCCCATGCAGATTGATTCTCCTTTGGATCTCACGGTCTGTCCGATTATTTGTTGAAATAGTTTGTCCGAGATAGATATATTTGTCTACTGTTTCAATTTCTTTATTGTTTACTTCGATTTTTATATTTTCATTGATTACTAGCTTTGTTTTTGCATGATTCATTGTCAGGCCTACTCTCTTGCTTCTTATATCAAGCTCTATCTGCATTAGCCTTAGTTCTTCTTCGGTTTTGGCAATAATAACAATATCGTCGGCAAATCGCAAAATATTTAAATGGGTATGGGTAATATTTAAATCGTATGTATTTTTTATTTATGCCATTTTGTTTTAAGGCTGACCATATTGACGAGTGTTTTATTGAGTCGAAGGTCTTAGTATAGTCAATAAATACTATTCTTCTTCATGTGCCGTCTCCATTCCGGAGGTTGGCATCATCATTACTATCCTAATTTTGGAAACTGCAGCCCTAAATAGATCAGCTGATGTGGCATTAAACCATTTACGCAGATTCCTAAGCTAGGACATTCTTCTCGCTCCGATAGATCTTTTCCCCACGATTCTTCCTTGGATTTTTTTTTTTTAGCTTGTCGGCTTTTATATTTGATCTCCTTCTGTACTCCTTTAAACTTCTGTGTGTCTGAATTCTTCAGGTTTCTCCTTTCTTCCACAAGCCTTAGTATTTCAATACTACAATTTCTTAATATAAATACTAAGTGTAAGTTAATGTTATCCTTTTTTGTTTTTTCTATTAGTTGATTAATTGTATACAGATTATCGGTGGTGCTGTAGTTCTTCCTGAAGCCCGCTTTGTTCTCTTCTTACAATTCGTTCAGTAGGTTTCTTATTCGTTCTTGTATTAATTTGGAGAATAATTTGCATAAGGCGGATTGTAAGCTTATAGGTCTGTAATTGTTTATGTCATTACGTCTCCCTTTCTTGTGAATTAGTATAATTTTCGAGTTCGTCCACTGCTGCGGTGCTGTGCCTCTATTAAGGATTTTGTTGAAGAGGACTCTTATGGGACGGATTAGTTCTTCTTTTCCTAGTCTTAGTAGTTTTTTGAAGATTTGATCATCTCCTGGACTTTTTTCCTTTTTTAGCTTGTCTATTGCTTTTCTTACTTCGGAATTAAGGAATTCTGCTACTTCTTCGTCTCCATCTGTCTCGTTGATTTCGACGTCTTCATCGTTCTTTTCTTCGTAGAGTTTTACATAGAACTGCGTTGCGGTGCTGATAATGTTTGATCGAGTATGATTGGTTTTACCTGATTCATCTTTTAAGCCTTCCATCTATTGTTTACCTGTTTGCGTTGCTTTCCTTAGTTTGTGTGTTGAGCCATAAGCTTCTATTATTCTTTAGTTATTTCTTCTTCCTTTCTTTGGTTATTTTCTCGTATCCTCTTTTTTACTAGTTTTATTAGTTCTGATAGTTGGACTTTTTCTTGGGTTGACTTCTTCTTCTTTTTTTTCGAGGTTTGTTATTTGCTTGATTATTTCCATTATCTCTTTGTCTGAGGTTTGCTTTTTTCTTTTCTTGTTTCTTTGCCCTGTTTTTGATCGTGCGGATTCCAATATTGCTCTTTCTAAGTAGTTGTATGTTTCTTGTGTTGGTTGCAGCAACCATTGGTTTCTTGCTCGAGATGTTCTAGATGGTTCCTTAGTAACTCTGTATATTTTGTGTGGTTTCCTATTATGCTTTCTTTATGTATTGGCCTAGTTGTTTTCCTGTGGTTTATTCTTCTATGTTCTGTTTTTACTGTTGCTCTGCGGTGCTATGCCTCTATTAAGGATTTTGTTGATGAGGACCCTTATGGGTGTGATTAGTTCTTCTTTTCCTAGTTTCAGCAGTTCATTGAAGATTTGATCATCTCATGGACTTTTTTAGGGTGTCTATTGCTTTTCTTACGTCAGAATTAAGGAATTCTGGTATTTCTTCGTCTCCATCTGTCTCGTTGATTTACACGTCTTCAACGTTCTTTCTTCGTATAGTTTTTCATAGAACTGCGTTGCGGTGTTGATAATGTTAGATCTAGTGTAATTGGTTTTACCTAATTCATCTTTTAGGCCTTCCATCTATTGTTTACCTGTTTGCGTTGCTTTCCTTAGTTTGTGTGTTGAGCCATAAGCTTCTATTATTCTTTAGTTATTTCTTCTTCCTTTCTTTGGTTATTTTCTCGTATCTTCTTTTTTACTAGTTATCTTAGTTCTGATAGTTGGACTTTTTCTTGGGTTGACTTCTTCATCTTTTTTTCGAAGTTTGTTATTTGCTTGATTATTTCCATTATCTCTTTGTCTGAGGTTTGCTTTTTTCTTTTCTTGTTTCTTTGCCCTGTTTTTGATCGTGCGGATTCCAATATTGCTCTTTCTAAGTAGTTGTATGTTTCTTGGGTTGGTTGCTGTATTGGTTTCTTGCTCGAGATGTTCTAGAATCTAGATGGTTCCTTAGTAACTCTGTATATTTTGTGTTTTTCCTACTATGCTTTCTCTATGTATTGGCCTAGTTGTCTTCCTGTGGTTTCTTCTTCTATGTTCTGTTTACTGTTGCTGTGATTAGTCTGTGGTCGCTGACGAAGTGAAAAGCACTTATAACCTGTACATCAGATATATCTCTTAGGTTTTGAGTTAGTATGAAATCTATTTCGTTCTGATGTCCTGATGGGGATTTCCAGGTCCATTTCATTTCTTTGCATTTTGCGAAATATGTATATGCAATTTTAAGTTGATTTTGAGTTGCAAAATTTATCAGCAGCTGGCGTCTTTCGTTTCTGTCGCTATATGTGTTTGGTCCCATTGTGTTCTGTTCCATGTCCTGCCGGTGCCCGATTTTCCCGTTGAAGTCTCCCAGTATCATGTAACTCTCTTTTGTGTTGTTGATTATATGTTCTACTTGGTCATAGAATTCGGTAATATCTTCGTTTGTTGAGCTGCAAGTGGGAGCATTGACTTGAATTATTTTCATTTGGTCCGTTCCATTTGTTTTTATTGTTACAATTGCTATTCTTTCGCTAACAGGAACAAACTACATAACATTGTTAAATTATAACTGATTTACATGCCATGAATTTCGTGTGTAATTGACAACTTACTAATGTTAGGAGTAGAAAAATATTAAAATATTACATCTATAATTCTTTTGTATTTATAATCGTATTTATTAACTTACTTTTTAGGTCTATTTCGTAAATTTCATGATTTACCATATCACTGAGGTGTTCTTCCACATATTTTTTAGTAAAACGACGTCTCTTCTTCTGTAGGCTTCAAACAGCTTGACCAGCTTTTTGAGCCTCAGCAGAACGTGCCTTGGTTTGTGTTACTGTTTTTTCACTAACCCAAAATGATTCAGCAGTTCTCTAAATATTGTAAATTTGTAGCTTTCGTATTAATCAATATTATTGTATTAACCCGAATTATCGATGTTAGGGATCAAATCCGTCCCTTCGGAATTTTCCGGTCTAACCTCTTGCGGGAACCACTATTTTGGCTCGTTTATACACTGAATTAGTACAGATACTTATTCGATTAACTATTATATTGTTGTTTAGGATGCCGAGATCAGTTGGGACTGCAATGAAGATGATGATGATCCTCTGCCACGATACGAAAATACAAAACAAAATAGTCATGGGACACGTTGTGCTGGAGAAGTTGCAATGGCTGCCGACAACGGGAAATGTGGAGTAGGAATTGCGTTCAATGCAAAAATTGGAGGTGATAAAACATTAAATTTTTATTGTCGTTATAATAAATAAATAATGAGCTAGGGGTAAAACTTCTGGATGGATTAGTGAATGACCGAATAGAAGGTACTGCATTAGGGCATGCGTTCGATCTTGTGGATATATATAGCGCCTCTTGGGGTCCCAATGATGACGGAAAGACAGTTGACGGGCCAGGGAGACTTGCAAAGGAGGCTTTGGAGCGTGGAGTGACACAGGTATAGTCTATGATTTCTAAACTGGCATTGCCTATAATTTTTGTTTAAGTTTCATCCATTTTGGATATCAGTTATTATAATATTTTGTTTTTATTATTTTCTTCCTAATTGGAGTACTTACTGGTAGTTTGTATATAATGATATTTTCTTGTTTTTATTATTTTTATTGTGTGTTCTTGACCTTACTGGCTAGTTTCGGCTATATTTTTCCGCCATCTTTAGAGGTTATTTTTTTGAGTTTAATATATTCGATATTAGATAATATTTTTATTTAAATGTTTTGACTTTTTAAATTATTTATATATTTTGAAAATAGTTAATTTTTGTGCAAATTGAATTTTAATGTAAATTTGCATATACTACAGGTTTCGAAACGTATGTAATCTAAGAGTAATTGCTTGTATAAAATGTATGACTTCTTCTCAAAATTAGTTAAAAGACGAGTTGTCTTGGTCCGAAAAAATCGTAGCCAAACGTTTGGTTGGCGACCATGCCTTGTCAGGAGGATTCTTGTAGAAATTGTTCTGTTATTAAGATTATATTTGTGTAATGTGACATAACCTATATCAGTAATAATAACTATGATTAGATATGCACACAAACTACTTTACTGAAAATATCAGCCTATTTAATAGTACTCAGAAATGGGTTCAACCCAACATAAATTATAGAGCAATAAACTACATAATTCACACAGCATCTGATTCGTACAAAATTTTAATTTTTAAACGTCCAGGAGAGGTGAATCCGTTATGAAAGTCCATTATGAAAGATTGAGCGAATACTAGATTTTAAAAATAACATACAATATAATGTTTTAAATGCCTTAAGTTCATATTAATATTAGATAATTATAGGGGAGAGATGGTCGGGGATCAATTTATGTGTGGGCATCAGGTAACGGAGGTAGCAACGGAGATAATTGCAATTGTGATGGGTATCTAGCAAGTCCTTATACCATCTCCATTGGCAGTGCTTCACAAAGAGGCGAGTTTCCATGGTATGGTGAAGCATGTGCATCTACACTAGCTGTGACATATTCTTCAGGAGCTTATCAGGATCAAATGATCGTAAGTATTTATGAAAATGAATGCAAAATTTTCAAATAAATTTCTATCTAATAATCGCCATTGCCAATAAAATAACAAATCTTAATATTGTTGATGAACGAAAATAGTAAAATAGTAGGTAGTACTTCTGTAATACGATTAATTATTTTATTCTAAAACCACGAGAGATAACAAAATTATTAATACAAAAGAGAAACGATACTACAGTAATGTTCAAAATATATTTGTTCATCTCACATTGATTCTTACTTACATTTTGACAGTTGTTTTGTCTCAGCATGGCCTACTTCGATGCATAGACATGTAATTAAATGGTTACTTTTGTGAAAAATATTGAATATCTCCACAACTATGGGGTTCAGACTTAAGATATGTACCATCAAATTGAAAAGAAGAAAAAGACCTATCGAATAATGACCTAAAAAGCGGCGCATTCTATTTAAAAAAATTGGGTTATACCGCTTTGAAATTTGCAAAGTTTGGCATTTTTTTCCGGACACCCTGTATTACTAAATTCAAATTTCTCATTACAAAAAAGTTGCTTATTAACCACAGTAAGATTATTGCTAATACTTATTCTTACCTTCAAAAAATGAGGTTGTTACGACTTTTTAGAGTTGAGCTTGCTTATGCATGATATTAAAAATAAAAAATTGTAAATTGGTAACACTGCAACATAATCCAATACTAAATAGACAACATTGTAGAGGTTGAAAATTTTCATCAGAAAACCTGAATAAATACAGGGCGTTCCATTTTTTTTTGTTTTGTTTTTGTTATTCCGCAAAATTGGGACACCCTGTATGTTTGAAAATAATTTTACAGCATAAAGATTTTTAAGCTAATAACTTTATGTATGAAACATTTTTTTCTATCTCTCACGGGAAGGGCGCTAGGAAAGCCCGACGCACTATTGCAGGACACTGTATAATGTAGACTTGAGCGAATCGATAAAAATGGACAATAAGGCCCAAGAGGTAATAGTCACAAGATTAGAGGAAGGACCGATGAGTCATATTTTAACCTGCGAAACGGCATGTGAAATGTGGAGCAAATTGTTGGCAGGTTATGAAAAGAAGTCCGAGATTAGCTTACATATAACACAACAGAGATTTATTAGTTGCAAATATGAAGGTCAAGGAATGGCATGTTTCGTGTCACAATTAGAATATGTGAAAAACCAGTTAAAGAATATGGGAGAAAATATTTCTGAACAGATGCTGATTACATAAATGTTGATGTCTCTTTCTAAACAGTATAAGTATTTTGTATCAGCCTGGGAATAAGTTCCTGTAGCAGACCAGAGGATGAATAAGCTAACATCGAGATTGTTAATTGAAGAAGAACGAATGAAAACCGATGTAACACCTGAATCAGCATTGGTATTGAATTCAGAAACAATCAAATATTTTGGATGCGGAAAAAAGGGATACGTGAAGAAAAATTGCTTCAAAACAAAGAACTAGAAATGCAAGATTGTGTGCCACTATTGTAAGAAGGTTGGTCATAAAATGAAAGATTGTAGGCATAAACAGGAAAAGGAGCACAAGCATACAGGAGAAAGCAATGCATTTATCGGTTCTGCAATGTGTAATGAAGAAGCTGAAAATAAACAATGGCATCTAGATAGCGGTACAACCGAACACATGAACGGAGAAAAGGAAACATTCGAGGCTTATGAAGAATTGAAAGAACCGAAACTTATTAAGATAGGAGATGGATCAACAAAAAATTGGAAAAATTAGAGTACTAGCATTTGACCACTTGGACTGGAGAAATGTTTTATATCTATCAAATATAAAGTTTAACCTAATATATGTGGGTAAAGCTCTAGACAGAGGATACAATTTAACTTCAGATAATACAATATGTGAATTTCGAAGAAATGGAAAAGTTTGTGCCATTGGAAACCGAGTTGGCAAGCTGTTCAAGATAAAATTTAATCAAAGGAGAGTGGTATAGCAAACATAGGCATTTGTCGCAAGCATGATCTAAAATCATGGCATGAAAGACTTGCTCACCAAAATGTAAAACATGTAAAGGATATTCTCAGAAGACATGGCTTTGAATTTACATAAAAGGACAACTTCTTTTGTAAAGACTGCCTCCATGGCAAGCAGCATAAACTACCATTCAGTGAAAGTAATTCTAAAGCTACAAAAACGTGTGAGTTGGTGCATGCCGACGTTTGTGGACCAATGGAAGTAGAATCCATCGGAGGATCCAGATATTTTTTGCTGTTGAAGGACGACTATTCGCGCTACAGAACCGAATATTTTTTAATAAACAAGTATGAAGTGAACAACAAATTAAAGGTATATCTAAATCTAGTTAAAAATGAAACCAGAAATAAAGTCAAAACCATAAGAACCGACAATGGTTTAAAAGTAGAAAATATGGAAATCAAAAAGATGTTAGAGGAACTTGGTATCAGGCACCAAACAACAGTTCCATACACGCCAGAGCAAAACGGTAGAGCAGAGAGAGAGAGAAATAAGAACGGTGGTAGAATCAGCAAGAACAATGTTAAATGCAAAATCAATAGCAAAACTTTTTTGGGTGAAAGCAGTTAATACTGCGGTACACACAATAAATAAAACAGGTACTAGTTCTGTCAAAGGAAAAACACCATTTGACCTGTGGTACAATAGCGAGGTCGAAATAATGAACCTTAAAGTATTTCGATCCAATGTGTTTGTTCACGTTCCAAATGAAAAATGAAGGAAGTAGGATGTAAAAACGAAAAGGGGATTGTTTGTGGAATAGCTTAAAACTTAAAAGCTTATAGGATATACTACCCAATAGAAGATAGAATTAAGTCCGCACGACACGTATTTTGTCTAGACAACACGGAAAACAGAGGAAAACATTCCAGAAAAATTAGAACAACGTGTATTCATCGAGAGAAATAATAAGTCCGAAACATTAAGTGATAATGAAGTGTCTGAAGACGAAATTAAAGAAGAGGGAGTGCATGAGGAACAAATAGATGAAGCAAAGCAAGGAATGGTTCTGAGAGACAGGGATACCTTGAAGAAACCAAGTAAACTAGATGAATATGAAATAAGTCTTATCGCAGTTTTAGATGAAGATGAACCGAAGACAAACTGCGAAGCTGTGTCGGGCAAAAATAGGAAACAATGGAAAGAAGCCATAGCAGCGGAATTACAAGTTCTTGAAGAAACTAAAACATGGATAGAGGTGAAACGACCAGCAGACAAAAATGTGATAAAAAGAAAGTGGGTCTCTAGTGGCCATTAGCTCGTTTAGTAGCTAATGGCTTCCAACAAAAGAGCGATATAGAATTTGCAGAAATATATTTACCTGTAGCAAAACTACCCACATTTAGGATGTTACTTGCTATCGGTAACCAGATACAAGTGCCTATCTACCAGATGGATGTGAGAAGTGCATTTTTATATGGAGTTATCCAAGAAGGGTATAGAAGGGTGAAGTTATCCATGTATACATGGATTTACCAGAAGGAATGAAATTGGATTCAGATAAGGTATGCAAGTTAAACAAATCAATCTATGGTCTAAAGAAGTCACCCAGATGTTGGAATGAGAGATTTAACCTCCTTATGAAGGAAAACGGATTCATAAGGTCAAAAAATGAGTACTGTTTATTCACGAAAACGGCAGAAACAGACAAACTATATGTATTACTGATGTTACCGATTTACAAATATTAGGATCAAATGAACACCAAATAGCTAGTTTAAAGGAAGTACTGTCGAAAAATATTAAGATGAAAGATTTGGGTTTGGCATCGAATTATCTAGGAATCAACATTACTCAAGATTTGAAAATGGGTATTAATAAGATAAATCTGACATCATATCTAAATTCAGTGTTAGGGAAGTTCCAGATGTAAGAATGCCATCCAGTATCTACTCCAATGGAACCTAATTTTTCAAGCTTGAAAAGAAAGAACCCAAGGAAAACAATGAATAGGAAAGTAAATGTAGACAGCTGATAGGATGTTTAATGTATGCTGTATTTCGTTCGAGACCGGACGTATGTGCATCAGTATCAATCTTAAGTCGTTACCATAGTTGTGGGAATATTGACTTATGGTAAGTTTTAAAAAGAATGTTGCTTTACATTAAAGGATCGGTAGAACTAAACATAGTGTTTAAACGCGAAAGTGGTACGAACTTGTTACATGGATATGTCGACTCTGATTGGGGAGGGGATATTAATGACAGAAAATCAACAGAGGGCTACATTTTCAAAATATACAATTGCAGTGTAATATGGGCTTCAAGGAAACAACCAACAGTGGCGTTGTCTTCGACCGAGGCAGAATATATGGCATTGAGTCAAGCAGCAAGTGAAGTGTGCTGGATCCAAAATATATTAAAAGACTTCCAATTGACAGAAGAGACTACCGCTATAATCTACGAGGGCAATCAGGCAGCTATCAGAGTAGCCAAGAATCCAGAGAATCATAAGAGATTGAAGCATGTTGACATCAAGCATCACTTCATCCGTGAGAATATAAGCGATGGACTAATTGATGCAAAATTTGTTTATACAAAAGATCAAGTGGCGGATATATTAACAAAACCGTTAAATAGGATCTTATTTGAAAATTGTCGTTTAGGTTTGGGTCAAACTGTATTTACATTTGTTTATGTAAAGAGTGTTTGAATAATTTTGTTGAGAGGGAGTGTTAAAGAGCAATAAAATTAGTATGTTTACATTCCTGCGTTAGTTAAAGAAAAATTATAAGCATTGGGAATATAAGTTTAAGTTGGTAATAAAATAGTTTTTTACGTAATGCGGCATTGTAATGAATTCTGTACAGCCAATAAATACTTATTTACAATCTGTGGAATGATTGAACTCTAACAATGACAGTCAGGTTTTGCGAATCGATCGTAGCAAAATGTCTTACAAGTTCGATATCCGTAAAGGTATTTAGAATCTATACCTTTTCAAGTTCAAATTGAGACCAATCAAGTTCAAATTGAGACCAATCAAGTTCAAATTGAGACCAATCAATTTCAAATTGAGACCAATCAAGTTCAAATTGAGACCAATTAATTTCAAAATGAGACCAATCAATTTCAAATTGAGACCAATCAAGTTCAGATTGAGACCAATCAATTTCAAATTAAGACCAATCAAAAACAAGTTGACACTAAACAATATCAAGTTGAGAGTAAACAAATAAAATTTATTATGACAACATAATTAATTTATATCAGTCGTATTATAAATGCCACGATACATAAAAAACGCAGAAGCAGTACATCTCAAGAAGCAGCTGTGTGCTGTTTATAATAATAATAGAGATTGGAAAATCCTTGCTAATACGATGTGCATGAGAATGAAATCAGAAAAAATCACTTACTTCGATTAGGTTCATGTAGCCCAATGATGAACCCGATTAAGAATGCATGACCAGTCACGAAATCTGGTGTGAAAGTAGATTTGGCGGTACGAATGTCACAAACTTTGAATGGAAAAGACAGGAATAATTGACACAAACAGAGTTTAGCCTTCAAAGGTTAGAAGACATAATTAATGAAAACGTAAGAAAAAAATAAGGCAAACATTTATTTCTGCTGGGTTAAACCTGAAAGACTCGTACTTTTAGTTTAGTAGTTTATTCCTTAGATCTTTGTTGTATAATATAATATTTAATACTACATGAATGAATGAATTATATTATAATAATATTTGGGTAATATGCATATTGGTAATATTTCAAATTAAAATTGTTTATTACCAACTTGATTGTGATTAATCTCTACTTGAAATTGAAAATCTCGTTTAGAAATTGTTAAATCTCAAATTGAATTTGTTTCAATTCAATTTGAATTTGATTGTTTCCAATTTGAAATTGATTGGTCTCAATTTGAACTTGAAAAGGTATAGTTGGACGAATAAGTAGGCATGATATTATTGCAATCTACCGAGAGCAAAATGTAGGGAAGTCAACCATTTACAGCTCTATAAGGAATTGTTAAGAGGGTATACATGCATTAATTTACAAAAAAAAATAAAATGTTAGACCAAGAATTTTCAGTAAAATAAGACTGATGGAAGCAGCGAAAGACAAAGTTGGAGTTCCTCAGAGAAAATTTGCTCGGCGATTTGGTATTTCGAAGACCACTGTGTTAAGAACAATTAATCGCACAAACTTAGTGATTAGAAAGAGAAATAGGCACCAAAATGTACCGCAGCCCAGTTAGAAAGAATTCATGTGTTGTCGCGCATTAAGGCGCATACACATTGATAATAAATTGATTGTAATGGATGATGAAACATATTTTACCTTATCCCTTTAAGAGATTAAAGGAATGATGGGTTTTACACCGACAACTTATAATACACCAGACAATATTATTAGAAAAAGCCAAAAATAAATTCACATATTCACCGTAATATATATTTCTCAATTTATTTCTTTACAAATATTCACTTAAATAAATATTCTTTCGAAAACTAAAATATTGTTAACCAAAATATAGCTCCCTAAAATGTCAATTTTAGGATTTTTCAAAAAAAAAAACAAAGGCATCCATAATGTTTTTTTTATATCAGCCATAAAAATATTTTGACTAAATAATAGGTTGAAGAATGTAATTCACACGTAGAAAAAAATATAACAACTATAGTTAAGTCCAAAAAAAAATACTTGAAGGGTGAGTAGCCGCACCTCTGGGACTCAATGGGTTAAATTGGTTACAATTTTTTTATGGTGTGACTTTGAGATTTGCGAACCCGTTGTATTTTGGGTGTATTTTGTTCAAATTTATAATTTTTTTGTTTACAAAATTTGATAAATTGCTACCAAGCGTATGTTTTGGACTTAATAGTGTTATATGGTGTTGTGCTCATAATATTCTTTTGGATCTCTTGTAAGCTCTAGTTTCCAAACCTTTTGTCGGAACTCATTTCGATAACTTTATAAAATTACTTTATTATGGTATTGTTAGATCCTGTAACCATGGAAATCTACATGCTCATACTGTTGGCTCCACGCCAGAGAATATCAAAAAGTCACAAGAATATATTTGGAGACAATTTTAAAAAAATTGCGATGGAAAAAAGTATGTAACTATATGAAACTACGAGTATGCACCAAATTGCATTAATTTTAACCGATTTGAGCATACAATATGAGAAAAGAAGACGGAACTGAGTTCAAAAAACGAGTTGTCTAGTTATTTTTGGAATACGGTGGTAATTTTTTTATAAATTTATTATATTACATTTTTTATTTCATTATGTAGGTCCTAATCTTACCCTCCTCGACAGTTATAACTGTTCGACAGCAATTATCACTTTAAGTGGATTCTAATTGGCTAACAATTTAAAATTTGGGTTATTTCATTGGTCCGTCAGTGTGAAGTTTCATATGTAAAGGTGACAAGTGCAATAGTCAGAAGTAATATAACAAGAGCGTCAAAATTAATCGAATATAGCTGATGTATGCGAAATGTGTTCTGAGAAATTCGCCGAGTCCGTAGGACGAGGCGTATTTTAAGGAACACATTGAGCAGTAGTCGGTATTTTCAGATTATTTTTGATGCTGTGTTTCGACCTTTTTGTTCGTCGTCCAAGGCAAGAAAGTTTTTCATACCTAGCAACCGAGCACCTAGTATGTATTACTTTCGCTTCCAAGTTATCAGGACTGATTTTCGTAAGGGAGAGATTGAAAAAAGTTGTTTTATTTCGAAATACCTATCCGACGATGCGATACATGACCTTAGTCCCCATTAAAAATTCTGAAGTTGAGTGCAGTTACGCCAACTTCCAGGTACCTTCCGGAAATTGAAACTATGTCAATTAAATTCTTCAGGTAGGCTTATATTATGCTAGTTTTTTCCTGAACCTCTAAAACGTTATATTACCAAGAAAAGGCCTGATATGGGAGGTGTAAGACACTGTATATTGATAGATCTATTTAATTGGTATATATTTATTTTTGAATATCTATTAACATAACATGTAATGTGTATTGAAAATTTGCAGGCAACAACAGATCTTCATAATGAATGCACAATTAAACACACTGGAACTTCTGCATCAGCACCCCTAGCTGCTGGAATCATTGCACTTGCATTGGAAGTCAAGTAAACTCAGACTTATATTTTATCTCATTTTCGTCCTTACTATTTATAATTTCATAGCCCTGACCTAACATGGAGAGATATACAACATCTTACAGTATGGACATCAGAATTAGCACCAGTAGTTGAAAATCCTGGGTGGCAAATAAACGGGGCTGGTCTGTGGACTAATACGAGATTTGGTTTTGGTCTTATGAACGCTCTTGGTTTCGTTAAAGCAGCTGCAAATTGGACAACAGTGCCACCTAAATCAATTTGCAACATAAACGCACCTCTAATGTAAATATAATCAATCTCAATCAATATCTTTAAGTTCTTAGCGTTGTTTCAGACAAAATACAACTTTTTCATATGGAAACCCAATATCGATTCCTATTACAACAACTGGATGCCAGGGAACTTTGCAGGAAGTTAGATATTTAGAACACTTGGAAATAACAACGAATATAAATTATACCAAGCGTGGAGCGTTAGAAATTCATGTAGTGTCTCCAGATGGTAATTATGAGTAAATTACAATATACAGGGTATCATAATCGGTTTGTTTTATTTTTAACTAAATCGCTTCGACATGTCCATTTTAGAATTTAATAATTATATATTTGTTAAATAGCCATTTAAGCAGAACTAAAGTCGATTTAAAAAAAAAGTGAAAGTGTCATTAAAAAAAAAGATTATGATGACCATTGTGCAATTATTAATGACTCAAAAATTAAACTTTAAATAAAAATCTAAAATAAACCTATTTAAGTGATTTGATTAAAATATTAAAATAGAGCAATTATAAATTTTGTTCCAAACTATATCACCACCATATAAGGTGTGTTTCTATCTGTTGCGATTTAGCATTACGTAAATTGCTGCAAAATCTCAGAATAATCACTTTCTGCGATTTTCCGCATATTTTGAACAATACGCTTTTATTTTTGACATTGTTTTCTTTATAATTTATTAATTTAATGTAATGCTTACACTAATACGCTCTAATTGACATTTTAAGGTACAAAAATTCAGCTATTGGCTCCTAGAAAGCTCGATCATTCAAGCGATGGTTTCCAAGATTGGAGTTTTATGTCGGTCATGACGTGGGGAGAACGAACTGAAGGATTATGGATATTGGAGATAAGTGACAATGTACGTGTGCTTGCTACAGTTAATTATGTTTTTTAACTAACCTTCTCAGCCTTAGCAGAAACTAATAGAAAGTTATAAAATCTCGGATATATTTGACCCTGATTCAGTTTCTGTAACTGAAACACAGTCAAAGAAAGTTCCGGATTATTTACCGAGCTGGGGCTTTAATAAATATTGTATTTAATAAGCAAATAGATGAGAGTATTTGTTTTTGTGAACAATGCAAATTTACTATAAACATACTCTCCATTCACGATGTTTTTGCGTCAAGGGAGTCTATGATTATCTAGTAATTTTGTTGGTAGTGTTTCGGAAATAACTGAATTTCCCAATGGAACTTGTTAAATTTTTGAGGTTAATTTGGTTTCAATTTGAGGTTATATATTTTAAATGACATGGTTGTTAGATGTAAAGTTTAAATTATTAGAGATGAAAATGGAACGGCACGAAAAAAAAAAACAATTTATTGCAATTTGGACAAGGATTGTGTGGACTTGGGTATACCAATTTGTATTAAATGCTGCCAGAATTACTGTTGTGCTAAAATAAACAACTCAAATTCATCTCTTTTTTTTCTCTTTTTCTTCAACGATTTCCCTCGTGTGACGAAAAGGTTTCCATTCAAGGTTTTCAGGTTTTCTTTTTATTTTCAGAGACTAATCTCTAGTGTACCTAGGTACCATTATTTTTTTCATAGTTCGTTTCAATAATAATGTACAGATAGTATGTCTTTCCTTAAGGCACTTGATAATTTCACACTGCCTCCATGGAAACATGATGAAATAAGTCGATCAACAATTGCAATATATAATCTATACCCTCACTTACTAATAATAATAAATAACATTCTTACTAATTTTAGTTAAATTGTTAAAAAGTTAAATTGTTTTAGTTAAAAAAACATCCTCTGACAAACATCCTCTGACAAACATCTTCTGATTTTAAAGTGTCACTTAAAATTTTGCCTAAATATGTATGTGCTCTTTACTAGTTCTCTTTTATTTCGCCAAGCGAATCAGAGTAATAATTTTCGTCATCCAATTCTAAATCAGATGCACCCAGCGAAATAATAAAAGGAGGTATTCTTTCAAACGACAGATTTCCCATGTATTTTTTCCAATCGGCCAAAATAAGGTCTTTGCTTTAATTTTATTACATTTCAGTCGTACATTTGGAAATGGACTCAAGCCATAACTTCTCAATCTTATTCTTGGATGAAGTTAGAGCATTTACCTCCTCGTTATAAGATGGTTTACAAAACCCCCATGCCATTTCAATAGGATTATACTGCCAATGGCATGGGAGTAATCTAAGAACCTCATGTCCCACAATGTCTGGTCTACTAAATATCGTTTTTGCCTATTATTCCGAAAAAGTTTGATTAAATCCTATAATTGTTTATTGGTAAATTTTGTGTTAAATTCAATACTGTGGTTACGCAACCATTCTTGAATTTCCTCTTTTTTATTAAAAAATGGGGGTGATTTATCCAACTGCATGGCATGATAAGGTGCATTATCCATGACTACCACACATATTTCTTTCAAATTGGCTAAAGTATAAATAAGTTGTTCAACCACCCAATTTTGAAAAAGTTCTCCATCCATTGCCTTATGATAATCTTTATCGTTGTTTTTTGAATTTAATAATATACCGCACCCATTTTAAAACCTCAAATGACATGCTGCGTGTAAAACTGTAAATCGTGACCCTACACTTTTAATTTTGGTAGAATTACTTTTTAAATATGTCTTATGTATCCAACGACGGATTGACGAACCATTTTGGTAGACCCAAGTTTCGTCAAGATACACAAACGTTAGATTTTCACTAGAATTTTTCAATTGTAATTTTTTTCTCAAAATATAGTTTTGGCTGCAACAACATGTTTTTGTTCACATAAAATTTTGCGACCGTTTACCTCCTTATGTTTGTAACCCATTGACTTAATAATTTTGAAAAATGTTGTACATCCCCCTTCAAATTCTAATATTTCTCTCGAACCTGCCAAAAGTCTATCCAAAGTAAAATATTCGTTGTTTTCATTGTATTGCCAAATGAGTCGATGCAGGTCTTTACAAAACATAAAATTTGTAAAAACATCCGTATTGTTGCGTTTGCCAGAGGATGAATTTTCAGTTTTTGTTCCTAAAATAGTCTCTAATATGCGTCGGCTCATCTACAAAGATTTTCAAATTTTAATAACAAATAATGCACTTCAATTTACCGTACAGAAAAGATATTCTCCAGCCTCGAGATCAGTTCTTGCTGCTTTAAGTCCGGCCTGTCCTCATTTAATTGCAGCGTTTAATTGATACTTCTTGTTGCAGTTGTACACTTTTTGGCATTTTGATTAACATTATGACAGAAGTGAAAATTATTTCCGGGTTCGAATATGCAGTAAAAAAAAATAATGTTATCTTTAAAAGCTAGTAGTGAAAAAATATATAAATCTGACAATGTGGTAGGAAGCAAATGCTAATAGACATCTACACATTTTTTTTTAACTTCCGTTGCATCACTGAATCAGTTTGTCAATCATGACAAAAATAAAACCCAGGCAACTCGGTTGCAAAAAGATCGTGAATGTATATCATTTCACACTGATATAAGTTTGCAAAAAGTTTAAAGTTTATTATAACAATGGTCTAAACTAAAGTTTATTTATGAAATAAATAACATTCGATATACATTTAGTATGCAAGCAAAATAGGTAATGTTGTAATTTAAATAAGGTTAAACATCGATAAAGAGTAAACATAAAGTTTGAGTTATTAAAATTTCAATTATTACTGCCAAATAAGCACTGATAGCAAGTTAAATTTCAATGATTTTGTAAAAATAGCATTGTTTCAAATAAATGGTCAGAAATTACCAAAGTTTCGGCTTTTTGGCCAAAATATCAATTGTTTATGTCAATACAGCAATGTATTGTTGTTTATTATTTGCAATACTTCGATTATTTTTTAAAACAAAACAATTATTTTATCAAATTTGTCATAACATCAAAATTGTAATGAGGACTGTCAAAATTTCAATTAGTTCTACCAAGTTGTCAAGTTTTATTACACACCATTGAGTTATTTTTGTCAAAACTATTCAATTTCAGTTATTACAGCCTAATATACAGATTTGTTTAATTTTCTATGTTGATATAGTAGGGGCCATATTAAGTTGGGAGTTTCCATGTCAATATAGTCGGGGCCATATTTGGGTATGACCCACCGCAGTTTTTGTTTATATTTGAATAATATCTATCTAACTTTTACCAAAATGTCCAAATGATTGCCAAAATATCGATTCTTTATGTTGACACATATGTGTCAATACTTCCACTATTTTTATATAATATCAATTATTTTATCAAATCTGTCATCATTAATGTCAAAATTCTAATGAGGACTGTCAACATTTCAATTATTTCTACCAAAATGACAACTATTTTTACAAAAATTGGGTTATTTATGTCAAAATTTAATAGTGCTTTATATTTCATAGATGTCTATGTTAATTTCAATTTTTACTGCCCAATATACAGAATTGTTTAAATTTCCATGTTGATATAATCGGGGCCATATTAACTTAGGAGTTTCCTTGCTGATACAGTCAAGGTCATATTAACTTGAGAGTTACCTTGTCTATGTAGTCGGGCCTATATTAATTTAGATGTAGCCCATCGCAGTTTTTGTTTATCTTATAAAAGGTGCTCATGGCGACTTTTAACCTTTACATAAAGAAGTTATGGTGATTTGGGAGTTTTAGATGATTTAAGAAGAGATGAAATGGTCAAAATGTGCATTGGCCATATAATGAATAATATCTATGAAACTTTTAAGCGAAATTTCGGCTGATATTGCCAAAATATCAATTGGTTATGTGATACTTCAAATATTCTGTCTAAAAAACTGCTAAAATACTGCAATACTGCTAAAATCTAATTAATTAATTACTGCTAAAATTATTCTTCAATTAATTAATGCTAAAATAATACTTCAATTATTCTGTAAAAAAATTCAACAATTTCTATTAGAATGTCTAAATTTCAATTACTTCTACTAAAGTTTGATTCATTTCTGCTAATGCCATGCCATTATTTCTGTAAAATATTTATTATTCTAGCAAATTTTTCATTATTATAGTCAAAATTGTAATGAGGACCGTCAAAATTGCAATTATTTCTACCAAAATGTAAATGGTAATGTAATGTTAATGTTAATGTAATGTTAATGTAAATATCAAATATCTAATGTTAATGTAAATGTTCGATGTTATTTTAAGCATTGTATTGTAAGTATTGTAGAAATATTTTTAATATGTAATTAATTTATTAATTTGACTTGTGTTAGTCGTATGACGACAGGCATGAAAATATATTCTATTCTATTCTTAACTGGTATTATAAAAAAAATAATATTTCTGTCAAAACTTTGAATGTCAAATATTTAGATCTTAATTTTAATTATTACTGCCAAATAACATTGATGACTATTAATATTTCAATGATATTGTAAAACTAACAGTTATTTGCGAACGTCAGCGAAAAACAAATCTCGCGGAATCAATTTAGTCGGATTTAATGGTATTAATCTGGACCAGGTACACCACAGTTTTTACTACTAGATATTTCCTAAAAGTATTCCTTGTTTAATATTTATTATTAGATTTTTCATTAAATGTATATTCTATAAAAACGATCATAATCAGCAATTCGTCATAAAAAGTGGTTGACTGCCAACTCTCATCTCAACTACCGTTTGATCACAATTCGTTTGAATGCGTACCCTTGAGAGGGCAAGTCGAGCATATGCAGGATTACTGTTACGTATTTAATTTCAAAACAATAATCAATGAGAACACTTACACAAATACATAAATGCATCAGTTGCAAAAAAACAAGAGGATTGTTTGTATTTGTTTAACTAGATAAAGGCATAGCAGATTTACTCAAACGGTTGGCGTTGGTCAACTGAGATGAAGTTGAGGGTATGAAGCTGTTTTTCAAAATTGATTTTTAACAATGGGACGAAGAAAATACCACTTTAAAATGAAAATAATGAATACTCATTTTGCAAATAATGTATTATGGTTTTCTTTTATACTTTTTGTTTTAGATTGGACCTGAAGGCAATGTTGGGTTTGTTGGTGAAACAATGTTGAGTTTACATGGTACAGTTGACAGTCCTCTGCACATGAAGAATGGCCCACGAGCATACAATCATAATTACAACAGGGTGCGAAATCATGTGGATTACGACCAACATTTTGAATCCCATCAGCTAGATTCGATTCTACAACGTCTAAAGAAATTGTATGAGTGAGAATTATATCCTCGATTACGGAATACTACGCCGGTATATTTTTGTATACGTCAATGTATATCATGTAAAACTTATAAACCATAAATATCTACACTACGAAGCACCTACATATGTATTTACTACTTACAATCATAAATCAAATAATCTCCTGACTCCAGCGATTTTTTTTTGTATTTGAAACTGGTGAGGCAAAGGTGTACCCCAAAACACCGTTCCTGAATCATTCATAGCTCCGGTTTCGTCATCTAGAAGAAGCATTTTAATACTTAACTTTGAAAGATTTTCAAATATAAATGAAATGGGGGTTATGAAACACCACATTTATACAATAACATGTTTAGAAAAAACAAATACAGAAAACTGTTTTTGTCTAGTTTTTTTTTTGCAATCAGCAGCATGTCTGGTACTTCATTCCAGCGGCAAACAATTTCTGTAATTTTGTTCTACGTGCGAGACTTATAAACTTATAATTATAATTATAAGTAAATTGTAAACTACTGTTCATATAGCCGTCTTACAGATATGTAAACCAGGAATCACGAACTAATTAATGGTTTAAAAAAGTTGATCCCAAATGGCGGTAGTAACGCACCAGATAAAAAAGAAATCTTTCTGTGCAGTACCAACCACAAATATCCGGTAAAACTATAAAATTCAAAGCCAAAATAAGTTGCATTCAGAGACTGTTTAGCATATGTTTACGTGAAATATGGGTAACGGAAGCAAAAAAATATCTGGACCTCAGAGCCAAACAGTATTAAGTCCCATTTTAATTTTACAGTAGAGCAATTTGAAGATTTTGAACAATGGTATATTTCAAACCAATTACTATTGTAAGTAGGAGAGCTGGGTTATTATTTTCGAAGTTATGATTTTCGAAGCTAACTAAAGCTGATAATAACCAATATTTGTGGGACTTAATACAGTTTGATTCTAGCAATGAACTTAATATCTTGTGACTTAATACTCTATTTTGTGACTAAATACTATTTAGCTCCTACGAATGTATACCTACGTGGCACTTGATACTGAATTATTATTAAGAAATCCATAGTAGAACAATGCAAAGTAGAACCAAAAGTAATTAATATTAATTATAACTAATTAACAAAGGGTAACAAAAGGCAAGAAGAAAAAACATTTCTAAAATAAACGAGAGATTACAGCAACATGCTACAAACGAAAACTACCAATCTTAAAGTTCAAGTAAGAAACAAATAATTAAATATTAATAATATCTAATTAAAGAAAAAATCCATAATGAAGATCGTTGCATTTTTCAGTCATCTTCTTGGATGTTACCATGTGGAAGATTTTTAAAGTATTCATGGAATTTTTTAGGCACCCATGTTAGTAAATTCTGCAAATTATTATAATTTTTTGTTGAAATAGGTTTTAAACTTTAAAACCTATCTATCTCTTATAGGTTTCAGCAGCATTAAGTTAGCATTGACAAGAACTTCCTTAGAACTAACAGTACGTTTCTTTTTGCATGTTAGTCCTTTCCTGCATCTATTGAAAACAGCTTGTTAAAAAAAATCTGTTTTCTGTTCTGGTGTTTCTGTTAAAAACTTCATATGAACCACTTTAGATATCAAAAAGTTTTGATTAATTATGTTTTTTTTTTGTTATTGTGAAAGCAAGATCCGGATTCTTCAGATAAAAGGGTAAAATTCTTAGTCCATGGTTTCCATTTCAACTTCAAATTTATTGCCACAAAGTTTAAAAAGCTGTTGCCAATCCCATGGAGTTAGCGAAAATTGGAAGGAAACTTCCTTTTGTCTTTCTATTTGTGCATGAATTGTATCCACCTCCATGTGGGTATGTCTCCTTGAAAGGTACATATGTTCAATGCATTTTATGGAAGGGTTCAGCACAAGAATCGAAATATAGCACATAATGACTTATATTTTGTGATGAACAGTTATCGATCCAGATAACAATTTTCTCTCAGATTCTTTTACATATAAAATATATTTCAGAATATATGAAGCCATGTCATTGCAACCACGTCTGGCTGTGGATTCATCCCAGATGAAGCAATATCCTATTTTGTCTGTTGCACCATAAACTGTATAATTGAAGGACCACAGCTTTAGAGAATAGAAACTCTGAGCATTCGATAGTAGAGGGGTGGGTAAGCATTTTTTTTAAATCCACCGAAAGTATTTTGGTGTTCACCTCGGTTTTATAAGTCTCTTTATCCCGTCGCTTTAGTTTATACCGATTATCTGCATCAAGAAGATGTCCGTCATAGTTAGTTTGTAATTCAAGGCGTTCTTCCAGGGGTACAGACTCTTTGAGATTGATAACATATCGATCACATAAGTCACATGTATTATTCCCTGGTTTTTTTAAGGATACATTAAATTCCGAATTGAAACTTTTACTATAGAACCATTGCTTGGGAATATCTTCTTTAGGAATTTGGTTTTATATACAATCTTTATAAAAGCACCGACACATTACTGAAATATTGAGATGGCTGCCTAAATACTTTCTCCGGGATTTAATCCTGGAATAATGTGACTCTATACACGGGAACTTCTGTATGTGCTCTCTGATATTGTTTCTAACATTTTCACAATAATTTTTAAATTTATATGAGGGATATCCTGTATGCTATTTGCATATCTTAGATATTATCTTGTGGGTTATCAGCAAAAAAAGCTAAATGTAAAACAATAACAAAACTAGTTTTGATAAACTAATTTATTTTTTAATAACCCTTCTCATCGGTCTCGTTATCAAGTGACGTTATTATAGGTTTTTCAGATATTTCATTGCACTTGGCTTGTGTTAGCGTCATTTGTAATATTTTTTGTTTCTTGATGTCATCATGTTGACCCTAATAACTTTTTAAATATTAAAACAATGAATTTATTAAGTATTTTCTGTTAACTTCAGTAACAACATAATAGGACTTAATACTATGATAACTGATGTACACTGAAACAAAACAGTATTAAGTCCAGTCACCTAACCTCGCATTTGGATTTAATACCTAAATAGTGAATATCTTCTAGAGCCAGGCAGTATCGAAAACCTGTAATACTGTTTAGTTCTATTTAATAGAGGATTTAATATCAATAATCTCCACCTATCTCGTAAACAAAAAGAAACCGGACTTAATACGTGTCGCCATCAGAAAGAGCGGAAAATAATATTAAAGGAACAATCATAACCAAAAAAACAAAAAAAGTGGACTTAATACTGTTTGGCTCTGAGGTCCAGATATGTGAATTAGCAAGTAATGCGCTTGTGGACTTCATAGGTATGTGAATATTCATTTTGATAAGATCTCTCTCCCTTATAAAATAAGTTTTTTTTCACAGAAAATGTGGTATTACCTTCTAAGGCTATAAACCCAGAGAACTCGTACAATTTAACATCTGAATTTGCACTGTCTCTAGTTCCTTTTCATAAAATAGGTTTATTTCATTCACATAAAGTGTAGTATTGCCCACTGAAGTTATAAACACTGATGATTCTGATACTGATGATGATGCTAAAATTGAAGATGATTCTGACAGGGACCCATTTGCCTATAATTCCGACTATGATCCCAATTATAATCATTTTTCTTCAGCAGTTGGCTCTGACAATAATATTAAGTCAGAAGGTAATAATTTTTCAGAAGTTATAGCCGATGAACATTATTTTCATCCTTAAAACTTTGATAAAATGTGGGAACCCATTATTAATTAAGAAGATATACAGTCTCTTTGATTTATTGTGACATAGCAAATATTTCTGTTATTAGTACAGATAAAAAAAAGTTGAAGAAAAAAGCTTTAGAAGTTGTTGTCCATTTAATCCGAATGTCAGAAGAACAATTGAAAATCAAATAAACACGTGAAAGCTGCAAGCTTCATTTTATTTAATGGAACACCCTGTATATTTTGGTTATTTCTAATAGGCAATACCATTGGCTTTATAATGATACCACATAAGTACCCATTTATTATACAAATAACGCGACAATTGCCAATAAATGAAATTTATCAGTTGCCATGAATTACAATTGCATGCTGACGTGAATCAATTTGCTATCGCTTTAATGTCAAAGTGGCTTAGTAACTTCCCGTTCTGCGTATTGTTGATTCACATATTTAGAGATGGGTGATAACTATTATACTAACGATGAAAAAATAGATATGCTGAAGGTTAGATACAACGATAATTCTAGAGAAGCTAGTATCACTTATGGGAACATGTATCCAGAAAGAAGACAACCACATTATCGCACTTTTGCAAGACTTGAACAAAATTTACGGAAAAATGGCTGTTTTAATAATAAATTGCGAATGGCAAGAAATGAACGTGAAGGAAATGATGCAAGTTTTGATATTGGCCTATTTTAGAGCATATTTTGAGCCTTAGAAATAAGTCTGTATAAAATATTTTCTATTCTAAGAAAACATAAAATGAGACCGTACAAAATTAAATTAGTACAAGGTTTAACAGATGGTGATTCTGACAAAGGGATAATATTTTGTAATTGGCTTAACAATAATCAACATTTATTAAATTTAAATATTTGGAGCGATGAATCTAACTTCAACAACAACGGAATCTCCAACCGAAAAAACGACCACCACTGGGATACTGAGAATCCGCGTCAAATTCGGGAATGCTGATTCCCACACAGATTTGCAGTTAATGTGTGGCTTGGTGTGTTAAGTGATACTATAATGGGGCCTTTTTTTATCAAGGAACATTGAATGCGGAGCGATATGTCAACTTTCTTTTTACAGAATTCTAAGATTACTTGGATGATATCCCCTTAGAAATACATCGTGATATATGGTTCCATCAAGATGGAGCACCTCCCCACAACGCAAGAATTGTCAAAGATATTTTGGAACGAAAGTTTCGTGTGAAATTGATTGCAAATGGTAGCCGCAGAATCTGGCCAGCAAGATCGTCAGATCAGTCTATTTTAGATTTTTTTATTTGGGTATTTTTAAAGCAAAAAGTTTATGTAACTCGTCCAGAAAATCTAGACGATCTGAACAATCGTATTCGTAGGGCATATGGCCAAATAACACCATGCATGTTGCAAAAAGCACGACGAAATTTAATAAAGAGACCTGAAGAATGTATTGCAAACAACGGAGGTCTTTTTGAACAGACACTTCAAATTGTAATTCATAGCAACTGGTAAACTTTATTTATTAGCAATTGTTGCGTTATTTGTATAATAAAGGGGTACTTATGTGGAATCATTATAAAGCTAATGTTATTGCCTATTAGAAATAATCAAAATATACCGGGTGTTCCATTACATAAAATGAAGCTTATAGCTCTCACGTGTTTATTTGATTTTCAATTGTTCTTCTGAAATTAGGATTAAATAGAAGACAAAAAGGACTAAAACTTTTTTCTTCAACTTTTTTCTCTATCTGTACTAATAATCGAAATATTTGCTGTGTCACAATAAATCAAACAGACTGCAGATATATGTAGTTTAATATAAATAAGGAGGATGTAGTTAATGTCTCATGTGAACAATGTAAAGAACCAATATATATTTTTAAGTCATTTATCAATGATGATATTATTCATCATATTATTCTAATGGAATCAGAAACCAATCAAAATTTTGAGCAGCAGGTAAATTGTGCAATAATGAAATATAAATCTAGGTTGCATTCATGGGTTCTAACAAATCCAGAAGAAATTGATAATTTAATGTCTGCAGTTATTTCTATGGGATTGGCGAAATTACCGACCATAAGTCATTATTGATGAAAAAAAGATCTCTACCACAATTAATTTATTGGATCAATTATGGCAAGAGATCATTTTGTATTATTATTATAACATATTCATTTTAATAACAATTAATTATTGAATAAAGATACATGTTTTCGTATTAGACCGCTTTTAAATATTATTATAATTAACGCTTTACACTCCCTTTTGGTAATGAGCCACTTATAGGGAGTCTTCACTATTCAATTTCCGAGGTGGATTATGGACACATATGTCAACAGAATGCCAAAAGATGTCCCCCTCAAATTTAAAAATTGACGTGATTCGGGAATTTTTTATTTTCCCTATTTTTCTGAGAAATCCAGAGTAGATACTTTAAAAAAATCACCCTGTATATTATGATTTGTACATGGGATATTGTATACTTGTACACGATATTCAACGAAGGGCTGTCTGTGTTGTAGCTGGGTTTTAGAATATCGAGCGGATTGAAGACACGCCTTTCAGACCCTAGAAATAATAATTCTTCCGAGCCATTTCATATACAGGGTGTGTAAAAAGGAAGGAACCATCTATCTGGGGCCTTTATTATTATGCTGAAAAATCAACGTTTCATCCAAATAAACAATATTTACTTCTTGTGAACATTACCTCAATTTGGAAGTATTTTCTCCAGAAATCTATTTCCTTTACAATGATATGATTTTTTCAGCTCTGTGAAGTTAGCACCCCCATGTTGGAATTTAGAAATGAAACCTATGCCATAATTTTGCCCACATTATGCCCAGTATTGCCCAGTAGTTATTTCATTTTGCCCAGCTCCCGTTAACTCATAAGTCAATAGTCAGATTTCTATGGTGTGGCACCCCCATGAGCGAGTTCGAAATAATAACATATGCCATAATTTTACCCACATTTTGCCCAGTATTGCCCAGTAGTTGTTTCGTTTTGCCCAGCTCCCGTTCACCCGTAAGTCAATAGTCTAATTTCTACGGGGTGGGACCCCCATGACCGATTTCTAAGAAATAACATGTGCCATAATTTTGCCCACATTTTGTCCAGTATTGCCCAGTAGTTATTTCATTTTGCCCAGCTCCCGTTCACCCGTAAGTCAATTGTCTAATTTCTACGGGGTGGGACCCCCATAAGCGATTAATAAGTAAATTAGTTCTTCTCTTACATATTGAACGAGTGTATCTGAAGTAATATGTATTATCTTATTTAAATTTTGAATTTTCCTGTGCATATCTTATTTCAAATTGTAGTTGCAAAATGTGTCATTCATTATAATATGCCCAGTACTCGTAGCTTAGAATTTATCATGCTCTCAATTTAAGATTTTGCATATTTCTCTTGTATTTTCAATATATTAATACTGGAGGCTTTCACTTTGTGATTCATTGTAAAATATACAAATAATGGATTTTACACTTGTAAAACCAAGAAAGTTCTAAGAGCATTATTTATAATCTTTTGATATATTTGTAATTATTAGTAGATTTCTTACATCGAACCAAAATTTAGTCTGAACTTCTCAATTTTTGAAATAAATAAATTAATCATTACCCATTGCAATTTGTCACATCTTAATAATTTGTCACTTGAAAATGACCGTAATTCGCCGAAACTAGTAGTGAATTTTAAAATAAATAAAGTGTTTAAAACATAGTACGATAATAATTAGTTATGAATATACAAAATATTTCATTTAGGGTTAGGATAAATCTTTCAAGGGTCATGGTAAATAAATAGATCGGATCAATTTAATGTATTACATATAAAAATAACACAGATAAAAACAGGTAGATTTTAAAAAAATTAAATATTTACCGATACTTATTTATCAGTACAATATTCATTAAAAAGCACAATAAAGCGACATAAAATTTGAAGTGCTGTCTGAATATATAAATATATGTGCCGTACAATACAGATAAACGTAATTTAGGCCACATATCATATGCAGTTATTGCATAATCTTAAATCAAATTTACATTGAAAACATAAATTGCTGAAAATAGTTAAGCTGAGACGGCGAACTAACATTATAAATCACCAATTTCCAGTTTCCTGCTCACCAATTATATTTAACGTAACAATAAAGTGTCAATCGAAATACAAAATGATTACGTATTCCAAATAAGTACTAAGAAATTTATTGCATTTTTTAATATTAAAAATATGTATATTGTGCTCTTGAATATTTAAAATTATATGGATTATGGATATAAAACAAAAATGTGATAAGAGTAAATACCCACTTCCGGTTTTCGATTTTTCAAAACTATTTCAAATTTAAGTTGTGCTAAAAGCATTACTCAAAATATTATTAAACCGTTTTTGACATATCACAGTCCTCTTTCAAAATGTTTCCAATGGTCAAGGGCGACCCTAAATATTTCCGTTGAAACCAGGAATTTCAAAATTTTAAAGTTTTTGTGTTTTTCAAATAATATTAAGTGCATTGATATAACAGAGTAATTATTTCTCTCGATTGGCCCATTACTATTTGTATGAAAGAACTTTTTTTTAGGTGTTTTATAATATTTTATTATTCTTGCTTATTCGCAGTAGTTATGATTGAATATATTCCCACAAATGATAGCTCCATTTAACGTTCACAATATTTAATTTTTATACAAAACTAATATTTTTAACTTGTGAGCAAAATTATGTTCCTTTAGAACGATCACTTGCTTTACATTGACTAGACAAGCTTGCGAGGAAAATTTAATTTACTAACGTATAGAGGCGGTACATAAAATGTTATGATATGGCGGTTCATAAAATAATATAAAAAGAAGATTGAATTATTTGTACATCTGGATATGTCATATCATAAGACACACGGGGGCGTTGTATATCGTTTTCATAAGATATTGACAGGCGTTTAGGTGATGCTACAGGAATTACACATTTTCTTCTTTCCTTTGCGGCGTTCCTCATTTTCTTGGTCAAGTTTCTTTCTTAATGCATCTAAAAAGTTTATAATAATAATACGAGACATGCCTTTTTAATACAATATATGTATACAGGGTGTCCAAGATAAAGATCAACAGCATGGGATATCGGAAACCGTAAAAGTTACAAAGGCGGTTAAATTACAAAAAAAGTTGCGCAGTTTAGTGGTCAGTACTATTCTGTTGATTATTTTTTGACGTTTCTCAAAACCAATGATATATTTCGATTTTTGTCATATTGATACTTCTGGACCAATCCCGTCATTATTATACTGGGAATATTCTCTAGAGTTTATTATAGTGGGAATAATCTCGGTAGCTAGGTTCACTCTTGTCAATCAAAATATTTGTCAAATTATTAATTTATCAATCATATTAAAGTGTCATACAAAATGAATAAAAGTCGCTTTAGCTGCGTTTCGCATACTGAAATTGATAAAGAAATACTAGAAAGCAAAAAACGTCAAAAAATAATCTAATCAAATATAACTCGAGAGTTCGATAAATTAGAAAATAATTTGACAGATTATGTCTCAAACTTGTTGCCATTTGGCAATAGTCACTCGAGCCCTTCGGGCTCTCGTGACTATTGCCTGGCAACAAGTTTTCGACAATCTGTCAAATTATTTTCAATTTATTCTCACTCTCTTGTTATATTATTACTGAGAAAACTGGAAAAATTCGCAAACTTCCGGAGATATTCGACAAAATCAGAAATTTTGCGATATCGTTTTCATGTTTTGCTGTAGTTATTTGAAAAGGCATAAAAAAGTTTCTCACTCCCACTTTTTTAGCTCTACAACACAGTGTTTATAAATTTTCAGTAGAACGTTTCGTTTGGAAGAAATCGTCATCAACTTTATATTTTTATATGGGCCGTAAATGAAGTACACCCAGTATTAAATAGTATTTCTTATTACGAATTCAACGATTTATATCACAGTATGATTTCTCATGTTTTTATTGAGAAAAATAAGCTTAAAGTATTTAAACAGTTTAGTGTAGTAGGCGTTGAAATGAGCGACCAAGATAAAATTTGTCACATAATTTTAATGTATTAACGTATTAACAAGCATTTTTCTGAATAAAAACATTAGAAACCATACTGTGGTATAAATAGTTGAATTCGTAATAGGAAATGCTATCTAATACAAGGTGTAATTTTTTACAAGCCATATTAAAAAAAGTTGATGATGGTTTCTTCTAAACGAACCGTTGTACTGAAAATGTTTAAACACTGTCTTGTAGAGCTAAAAATGTGACAATGCGAAAGTGCATTTAGTTTTCTTATACCTTTTCAAATAACTTCAGAAAAAAATAAAAACGAAATTGCAAGATTTCGTTTTTTTTTTAATATCTCCGGAAATAAACGGAATATTCTGGTTTTCTCGAAAGGATATTCCTGACCACCAAATTGCGCAACGTTTTTTATAATTTAACCGCCATTTTAATTTTTACTGTTTTCGAGATCCCCATGCTGTTAATCCTTATCTTGGACACCCTGTATGTACAATCTGGATACTAACCTATATTACACTGGTATATTTTTGGTCTACTCTAATTTTTCTAAACGGACGTTCACGTCATCAAACAGCCGTGTGATGAGGTTGTTTCGTACCAACGTGATTGTTTTCGAGAATATGCCTAACAATAGTTTAAGAATCGAAATTAATCTGAGGATCATTTGTTACACAACACCGATCACCGGTGGTTATAAACAGGTAATCGGTGTATTAACCGCGGACACAATTTTCACCTGCCAATCATGTAAAAAATCAGTTATGTTGGCGGACGTGATATTTTTTCGGCGACGATGCCACATCTTTTTCACTAACACATGCTCATGCATGTGTGTATAACCAAACTTAATTGACGTGTAACTTGTTACATTTGATCGATTATTACAATGCATATTTTGCCATTGCAGATGTTAAACCATAACCACAAGATTGATATCTGTATGATAAACGGCAGAGAAGTCGACGAATTTCATACGAACCGCACACTGTCGCACAAGATTGCACGGGCGCAACAGCTGAATTCAGCCATGTTTAAATACCCAGGACAGCTGGCAACCTTGTAAAATTATCATCATTATTAGTCATCATTATTATGATTATTATTTTAATGACGTGAACGGCAGTTTAGAAAAAAACTGTAGTAAAGAGAAAGTAAAGAGCAACATTTTTTTTTTTTAATATAATACTCTTACCAGCAATATTTTTCTTCTCAATCGCTGTTAAACTATCGTAAAGTTCCTTAATAGGATTTACGTCTGCACATAGACCGTGCGTCCAAATTAAGGTCATTCGGAATCCATGTTCTTTAAAGCTGTTTGGTCCTGAAATGTACAAGTATTAACAGATTTTTAATATTAGTCACAGTGAAGTATGAGGCAATATAGTTACAAATTTATATACTAACTACACTAGATTGTTGTATGGGAAAATGATACAAGATTAAAACAAATGCATATTATACAGGGTGACCTATTATCTCGGGGACAAACTGGGATAGATTAAAGATGTTTCATTTTATTAAAAAAAAGTTATATTATGAACATAGATCCGAATTTTCTTAGTTAAGGAGTCAAATGTCCAAAAATAAACACAGCCATGACAAACAAATTAATACTAAATTGGAAATAATAAAAGTAGCTTATGACAATTTTTGAAGACAAACAGTTGAAGATAGGTATAGGACATTGTACATGAAATATGTCTAGACTTTTCTGAAGAATCCAAAAATTGAATAATATACTAGGTGTTGCATTTAAAATAAGAAAGTTGGTATTGGCCACGGTCACATGACACACCCTGTATAAAAAGTTTTTGTTGAAAAAAATGCACAACTAAAAATAACAATCGACGTGTCCGAGCGTTTTTTCGAACACGCCCCCATTTATTTATTATTAAATTTATTCCATTTGGCTGATACACCCTGTATAATCAATTTACATCTCCTATACCCTTTCGGGTGTCGAGATTCATGCCACCACTAATTTATGTTGTCTTCGAAGTTTTTCCATTTCTTTCTATTTGTAGCCTTTTTCCTTGCTTCTTGTTGATCGAGGTCGTTTCTTCTTAGGATCTTTTCTATGTTGTTTTCCCATCTTTTCCTTGGTCTTCCTCTCTCTTTGTTTTTCTTTTCGTCGTTTGATGTCGATACTATTTTTGTTTGTCTGTCTTCTGGCATTCTTATCAGGTGCCCGAACCATCCTAGTTGTCGTTTCTGTATTAATTTTTGCACACTTTGTATTTGTAGGTTTTCCCCGATCTGTTCATTTCTTACTCTGTCTAATCTCGTGACTCCTTCAACTTTTCCTAAGTATCTCATTTCGGTTGCTTGTATTTTGTTCTTTGTCTTTTCATTTGTTATCCAGGTTTCGCTTCCATATAAGAGTGTTGGTCTATAAATTGTCTTGAAGAGTGTAATTTTCGTATTTTTGGAGATTCTTCTATTGTTTAGAATATACTTGTTTTTTGCATAGTAGGTTTAATTTGTGGCCATGATTCTGTTATTTATTTCGTTTTCCGTAGTTCCTTTATTATGTATTATTGTATTATTAATATTGTATGTATTATTATGTATTATTGAAATAGGAGAAATGTTAAAAAAACTCCTCAAATGCGAAAATATGTTCTATATTAACATTTTCTTCGAAAAACCATTACAAAGAAAATGAACTTAAGAAATTCCAAACAATCAAAGACGAAATCGACTGTATCCTTCCTAATAATAAAGAAATATGCAAAGATAGTATTATTTTTTTTAATTAATTAATTAATTTTTTGTTTTATTTGTTTTATTTAACGACAGCCTAGTTTTGCTGCTATGGCTATTCTGCTCCCATAGTAACGTCGCCAAGGAGCGATCCACCACACTTGGAAATTTCGCCTTTACGAATTTCGCTTCATCAATTTCGGTTTCTTGTACGTGAACGTACAAGTTAATAGTACACGGATCACCTGCTTCGGTTCCCCTCCAAATAAAAGACACTTTGATGTTAGAGAATTTTAATTGCTCAAAAAATGTCGGGCCCACAGGGTTCGAAGCTGCGACCTCTGGCACGGGAGGTAAGTGCAACAGCCTCTTTTATCAATAAAATCGTGTTAAAACAGGGATTGACCACTGGCTTGTTATGGCAAGGATCTTAATAAGAAGAAAATTATAATGAAATAAACTAATACGAAAACCAAAAATGAACAACAATTCAAAAGAAAGTTAGAATAAAGCTTATACCGGAATGGAGCTGGGCTGTAAAATTGAGGCATAAACTATTTTTTTGAGAGAAAAAACGAAATGTAAGAAGAACACAGAAAATATAGCGTGATGACATTAAAAAAATGAACTGCATAAAATGGAGATACGTGGAGTAGATTAGAAGAGGTTTATGTCCAGGATTCGAAAATAATACTTCATTAACATTTTCAAATCTTATTTAGTAAACCCTATTCTTTATGTAACCCCATAGGAAAAATGGAGTCGAAAAATCTAAGACAGGCGGCAGCATTAACAGATGTGGATTGGTTAAACAAGACACAGTAAACATGATGGCCTGCTATTTACAAAAAGTCAAAAAATAGAATTTGTAAACTAGAGCTCGTTTAATTAATTCATATAAGTATATTAAAAATAAAAATTAAATGTGCCCAGCTATGGTATTAACATAAAGACATAAAATGGGGTGTCACAAGATCGGTCATGCATCAAGGTGGGAGGGAGGGGGAAACTGGCACACACTTGCCCCCATCAATATAAAAATTGTCGTGTTTCGGGATTTTTTATTTCGCTCTAATTTTCTGAGAAATTCGAGTTGGGAACTTTTAAAAAACATCACCCTGTTTAATACTTCCAATATGTTGTACTTAATGTAATATGTTTCGGAAATATTAAGTGTTTTCAGATTTATTGCAAAAATTAACATTAAAAAAAGAAAATTATTTGATTACAGAAATTCGTTACAATACACTCAAAAACTAATAAGTAATACTGTTTATTTCTTGATAATGTAAAAAAACAAAAAAAAAACAATAAATTTCAATGGAGGAGATGTTCAAAATGCTCGCCGTGAACGTCTTGGCAACATCCTAATCTTAAATAGAAATTTCTTCTAACGTTACTCAACATCTCAGGCGTGACCGATCTAATCGCAAGCATTATTCGTCTTCTTAAGTCAGCTAAGTCGAGAGGAAACAGTTGAAGATAGGTATAGGACATTGTACATGAAATATGTCTAGAATTTTCTGAAGAATCCAAAAATTGAATAATATACCAGGTGTTGCATTTAAAATAAGAAAGTTGGTATTGGCCACGGTCACATGACACACCCTGTATAAAAAGTTTTTGTTGAAGAAAATGCGCAACTAAAAATAACAATCGACGTGTCCGAGCGTTTTTTCGAACACGCCCCCATTTATTTATTATTGAATTTATTCCATTTGGCTGATACACCCTGTATAATGTGTGAATTCATTAGTGTGACGTCATATCTGTGTTTAGTATGTAGTAAAAATAGGTAGTTGTTTTTTGTTTTTACGAATTACGCCTTAAATTAGGTTATTATTAATTTTCTTCTGATAACGACTGATAAGGAACAGCTTGATCAATACGTACATCTATGTTAGTTATGTTGTATGTTGTTGTTAGCGTTTGTCCCGTATATTAAGGGAATCAAATGTATTAATGAAAAATACGCTTTGTGTTGTGTGGTCTGTCAGTGTGAATTTTTATGTATAACAGTGTCTCGTGGTATGGAGGATTTTTTTCCGAGATAGTTATTTATAAGTTTATGTGCGTTAGTGTAGTCTATATTAGCCTGTCTGTCAGTCTCTGCTGTGGTTGATTTATGGAGTTAAACGGGGTATCTAGATATTGTACATAGTTTCAAAATTCAGTTGTGTTTGTTGGTTTAGGCATTGTATGTCTCTTTCGGTGTTGATAACTCGGTCAATTTCATAAGCCTCTAGTAGTACGAAGGCGGTTTGACGGAAGAGTGACTTTTCAAAGGTTGGTAACACTTTCGCTATAATGATTATATTGCTAGCTCCTGGGGTATTTCGGAGGTCCACTGTCAAAATTTGGCACCAATCTGACAGATAGATTATGTTTTATACTTATTTGAAGAAAACTGTTTTCGTTGTTGTGTAAATATGGAGAAAAAATAATTTCGAGTGTTGATTTAACATTATTTTCTACGTGAAAAAACAATTAAAGAAACCGAGGAAAAGTTACGTAAATATTATCCAGAATCTGCTCCGTCCCATGGAATGATTTGTAAGTGGTTTCTGCTTTTAAAAGTGGTCATATGAGCACGGTTGATGCAGATCGTCCGAAACCATCATTTACTGTGACTACTCCAGAAGTGGTTAATAAACTCTATGGTCTTGTAATTGGCAATCGTCGAAGAAAAGTTCGTGAGATAGCTAATGAAGTAAACATCTCAACCGAACGGGTATACAATATTTTGCATGAACATTTCAATATGAAAAAGCTATCCGCGAGATGGTTGCCGCGTTTGCTTAATGGTGATCAAATGCGCGCTCGCATTAAGAATTCAGAAGAATGTTTGGCCGTTTTCAACGTAATTCAAAGGATTTTTTTCGTCGATATGTCACAGTAGATGAAACTTGGATACATCATTATACTCCAGAAACAAGAATACAGTCTAAATAATGGATTTCTCCATGCGAACATGCTCCCAAAATGGCAAACACACTTCATTCGGCCAATAAGGTCATGGCGACATTTTTTTTGGGATTCTAAAGGTATAATCTTTATTAATTGTTTGCAAAAAGGAAAAACGATAACAAGCCAGTATTATGCTGATTATGCCGACACGTTTTGATGCCGAACTTGAAAAACAATGACCGCATTTGATGAAGAAAAAAGTGTTGTTCCATCACGATAATGCGCCCTCTCATTCGTCTGCAATTGCTACCACTAAATAGGCTGAATTGCATTACAAATTACTGCTTTATCCGCCATATTCGCCAGATCTGACTCCCAGTCATTTCTTCTTATTTCCAAATTTTAAAAAATGGCTGGGTGGAAAAAGATTTCGGGCAAATGAAGAGGTGATAACCGAGACAAATGTTTATTTTGAAGACTTTCCGAAAGATTACTTTTTGGAAGGTTTAAAGAAACTGTAAACTCGCTAGGCTAAGTGTGTACAGTTGAAAGGGTGTTATGTTGAAAAATAAAATATATTTTTAACAGAAAAATAACGTTTACATTAAAAAGTCACTCTTCCGTCAAACAGCCCTCGTATTTGTTTTAACCCTTTGGAGGTGTTGTGTAGTAATTTTACGCCTGTGTTAGGGTCGAATTTGTGGTTATGGTAGTGTAAGTGTCTCCCAAATTTTGATATATTCTTGTGTTTATATATTCCTTGATTCTTTGTTATATAGGTCGTCCGGTTTCGCCTAAGTATTTTGCTCCACAGTCATTGCAAGTTAAGGAGTATACGCTATTCTTGTCTGAGGGGTTTGTGGGATCTTTAGCGTTTAATAATTATGTCTTAATGATATCTTTGGTTGTGAAGGTTGTTTTTATATTGTGAGGTTGTAATGTTTCGTTAATTGTGTCACTGATTAAGCCCTGGTAAGTGAATGGTCTGTAATGTGTGTGTTGTTGTGTTGTTGTGTTTGTGTCCACCAACCATTTGCTCTAAGTATAGAATTGCATAATACTTTTTCGTAGCAAATTGTCTTTCCAATCGCCGTATGATATAAAATATTGGTAGTTTCATTTGAATAAATTAAAATATGATGTATCTAAGTGGGCACTGACATACTGACATTTTTTAAATACCTATTGTCAAAATTGACAAATGTCAATCTTTCAAATTGTAGAGAGATATATTAGATACAATTCAAGATGAGCCTGTATAAGTTAGATATGAGCAATATTTTCGAAAATATTAACAAAAACCGTAATACCTACTTATGATAGTACCTACATCCAGTTGTCGATTTTTCTACAACTCTTTCAAAACTAGATTTTGTACTAAAAAACTTAATTTGAGAATTACATGCAATTATCTTTTTCATACGTCTTCTTTGATTTAACGTGTTCACAAAATAAAATGGACATTGTCATCCATACTCATACAATATAGTATAGGTTTTATAATTTAGAGAAAAAATTAATAAAATTAATAAAAATTAATAAAATAAAATTTCAAATTGCATGAACAGTTTCACAATTAATGCTTTTCGCTTACTTTAACTTCTATCCAAAGATAAATCGTTAGCAAATTTCCGCATTTTTCTGGGCTGACTTTCTCTTTATCGCTTCTCTGCGCTAGGTACTTTTTGGAAGGGCTTTCCGAAAGTGCAAATCTTTACATCTTTCCGTAGTCCCAAGGGTGTGGTTGAATTATGGAACGCTCCCAAGAGTTGACCTTATATTTATAAGTTTACTTACAAGCAAAGTTTGTTTGATGTCCGTAACTAATGTACGATCAATAGCTTAAATTTGTGATTTTATTTTATTTTACATAACGCGTGGTGGTATTGATTTTATAATTAAGGTAATATCACTATTATGTTCGACTTACTGATCTTGCACTATATCATATAGCGATGTTAAGTAAAGATTGAAGCATATAGTATGGAACAAAATTATTTTCATCTATACTTGGGGCTCCGAATAGATATTGTAATAATACCGACCGCTTTCACCCGCGTTGTTTAAATAGCAACATGCGACTGGTTGGTTTAAAAGGTGCCAGAATGAGAAAGTATGATGTATTGACGTACTGGAGACAATCCACTTTCAATGGAGACGTACTGGAGACAATTCACTTTCGATGGAGACGTACTGGGGACAATCCCCTTTCGATTGAGACGTACTGGAAACAATTCACTTTCGATAGAAACGTACTGGAGACAATCCACTTTCGATGGAGACGTACTGGAGACAATCCACTATCGATGGAGACCTTCTGGAGACAATCCACTTTCGATGGAGACGTACTGGAGACAATCCACTGTCATTGGAGACGTACTGGAGACACTCCATTTTCGATGGAGACGTAGTGGAGATAATCCACCTTTGACAGAGACGTACTGGAGATAATCCACTTTCGATGGAGACGTACTGGAGACATTCCACTTTCGATGGATACGTACTGGAGACAATCCACTTTCGATGGATACGTACTGGAGACAATCCACTTTCGAAGGAGATGTACTGGAGACGTACTGGAGATAATCCACTTTCTAAGAAGACGTACTGGAGACAATCCACTATCGATGGAGACCTTCTGGAGACAATCCACTTTCGATGGAGACGTACTGGAGACAATCCACGTTCGATGAAGACGTACTGGAGACAATTCACGTTCGATGGGGACGTACTGGAGACAATCCATTTTCGATGAAGATGTCCTGGAGACAATCCACTTTTGATAGAGACCCACTGGAGACAATCCACTTTCGATGGAGACGTACTGGAGATATTCCATTTTCGACAGAGACGTACTGCAGATAATCCACTTTCGAAGGAGATGTACTGGAGACGTACTGGAGATAATCCACTTTCGATGAAGACGTACTGGAGACATTCCACTATCGACGGAGGCCTTCTGGAGACAATCCACTTTCGATGGAGACGTACTGGAGACAATCCACGTTCGATGAAGACGTACTGGAGACAATTCACGTTCGATGGAGACGTACTGGAGACAATCCATTTTCAATGAAGATGTCCTGGAGACAATCCACTTTCGATAGAGACCCACTGGAGACAATCCACTTTCGATGGAGACGTACTGGAGACATTCCACTTTCGATGGATACGTACTGGAGACAATCCACTTTCGATGGAGACGTACTGGAGACAATCCACTTGCGAGGGATACGTACTGGAGACAATCCACTTTCGATGGAGACGTACTGGAGACGTACTGGAGAAATTCCACTTTCGATGAAGACGTACGGAAGACATTTCACCTTCGATGGATACGTACTGGAGACAATCCACTTTCGATGGAGACGTACTGGATACAAACCTCTTGCGAGGAATACGTACTGGAGACAATCCACTTTCGATGGAGACGTACTGGAGACGTACTGAAGACCATCCACTTTCGATGGAGACGTACTGGAGACGATCCACTTTCGATGGAGACATACTGGAGACAATCCACTTTCGATGGAGACGTACTGGAGACAATCCACTTTCAATGGAGACGTACTGGAGACAATCCACTTTCGATGGAGACGTACTGGAGACAATCCTCTTTCGATGGATACGTACTGGAGACAATCCACTTTCGATGGAGACGTACTGGAGGCGTACTGGAGATAATCCACTTTCGATGGAGATGTACTGGAGACGATCCACTTTCGATGAAGACGTACTGGAGACAAGCCACTTTCGATGGAGACGTACTGGAGGCAATCCACTTTCGATGAAGACGTCCTGGAGACAATCCACTTCCGATAGAGACGTACTGGAGACAATCCACTTTCGATGGAGACGTACTGAAAACATTCCACTTTCGATGGAGACGTACTGGAGACAAGCCACTTTCGATGGAGACGTAGTGGCGGCAATCCACTTTCGATGAAGACGTCCTGGAGACAATCCACTTCCGATAGAGACGTACTGGAGACAATCCTCTTTCGATGGATACGTACTGGAGACAATCCACTTTCGATGGAGACGCACTGGAGTCGTACTGGAGATAATCCACTTTCGATGGAGATGTACTGGAGACGATCCACTTTCGATGAAGACGTACTGGAGACAAGCCACTTTCGATGGAGACGTAGTGGAGGCAATCCACTTTCGATGAAGACGTCCTGGAGATAATCCACTTCCGATAGAGACGTACTGGAGACAATCCACTTTCGATGGAGACGTACTGAAAACATTTCACTTTCGATTGATACGTACTAGAGACAATCCACTTTCGATGGAGATGTACTGGAGACGTACTGGATATAATCTACTTTTGATGGAGACGTACTGGAGACGTACTGGAGGTAATCCACTTTCGATAGAGAGATGTACTGGAGACGATCCATTTTTGATGGAGACTTACTGGAGACAATCCACTTTCGATGGAGATATACTGGAGATAATCCACTTTCGATGGAGACGTACTGGAGACAGTCCTCTTTTGATGGAGACGTACTGGAGACAATCCACTTTCGATGAAGATGTCCTGGAGACAATCCACTTTTGATAGAGACCTACTGGAGACAATGCACTTTCGATGGAGACGTACTGAAGACATTTCACTTTCGATGGAGACGTACTGGAAACTTACTGGAGATAATCCACTTTCGATGGAGACGTGCTGGAGACGATCCACTTTCGATGGAGACGTACAGGAGACAATCCACTTTCGATGGAGATTTACAGGAGATAATCAACTTTTGATGAAGACGTACTGGAAACAATCAACTTTCGATGGATACGTACTGGAGACAATTCACTTTTGATGAAGACATACTGGAGATAATCCACCTTGGATGGAGACGTAATGGAGATAATCCACTTTCGACAGAGACATACAGGAGATAATCCACTTTCGACAGAGACGTACTGGAGATAATATACTTTCGAAGGAGACGTACTGGAGACTTACTGGAGATAATCCACTTTCGATGGAGACGTACTGGCGACAATCCACTTTCGGTGGAGTTGTACTGGAGATAATCCACTTTCGATGGAGACGTACTGGAGACAATCCACTTACGATGGAGACGTATTGGAGACAATCCACTGTCGTTGGAGGCGTACTGGAGACACTCCATTTTCGATGGAGACGTAGTGGAGATAATCCACCTTTGACAGAGACGTACTGGAGATAATCCACTTTCGACAGAGACGTACTGGAGATAATCCACTTTCGAAGGAGACGTACTGGAGACGTACTAGAGATAATCCACTTTTTATGGAGACGTACTGGAGACAATCCAGTTTCGATGGAGACGTATTGGAGGCAATCGACTTTTGATAGAGACGTACCGGAGACAATCGACTTTCGATGGTGATGTACTGGAGACAATTCACTTTAGATAGAGACGTACTGGAGACCATTTACTTTCGATAGAGATGTACTGGAGACACTCCACTTTTGATAGAAACGTACTGGAGACAATCCACTTTCGATTGTGACGTACTGGACACAATCCACTTTCGATAGAGACGATAGAGATCGTCTATATGCATTGTGGCATCACTTTGCTTTGTCACATTAATTTCGATAAGCTTTGTACTGCCATAACTTGATTTTTTTAAGTGGCATACCATTTTGGTATGCCAGTGTGATTCAGAGTTTTTAGAAACTCTAAGTTTGCCATGTGATTCAGAGTTAGTATCCCTAAGTTTGCCATTGTGCAATTACATACTAATGAATACGAAATCAATGAACCATAATTGATCCAATTAAACTCTTTGTTCTTATTACAGTATAGTACATAAATGTACACCGATAAGAATGATATAAATAAATATGTTCAAACGATAGCCTAGTGTGTACATATTAACAGGTAGTTGTGCGTTATTTATGGTGCCATATGATACAACACTTAAGGTTGCGATTTTGTGAACAAAGAATGACCTATAGTAAAGGACAGACGAATATTGTCGAGGAAGTGGCGCTCTCTGGCGATAACTATTATATACATACGTATAAGTTTCGTGCGTACATCGGCGCTATGCGCGTTACACATCCATTCTATCACCAAGGTCATGCAAAAAAAACAGCCAGCCACCAGTGGCTGACTCACTCGCTCGTACTCTGTAAACATTTGTCGGTGTCGGCCAAACTGGACTTTGGACTGGAAATTGAACGAAATGCGGAATCAGGCACATGCCTATTTTCTTCTCAACTACAATATATATTTACTTTTAGAATATGTTACACCTACATAGAAACTCTTTTGTTCAGAATGTTTAAGTTTATAAGATTAAAGTATGAACATTAAATTTCTACTTCTGGTTTACGAAATAATTGGAATTTTTATTTATTATGTATCAGTTTTTATACGAATAACAAATGTGTGGGGTTTGATTGTAAACAAAATGAATAGAGGCAATAATTCCTGTTAAACAGGAAAATGTTGAACCGCTATGAGAAAGAATTCAAGAAGGGTGGAAAGAATTAACTCCAAACTATACAGAAGTTTAAGTAGCATAAATGCTGGGAAGATTGAATAATGTAATAGACAAAAATGGAGCTTTTATATTCAGTTTATATTTTTTTTACATTCAGTTGTTATTGTGTTGTTTCTAATAATAAACATGTTAATTGTTTACGGTAGGTAATTAGAGGGAATTAACATGTGTGAAAGTCAGAAAAAAGTCAAAATGTCTAATCACTATCCAGATTATTATGTTGACATAAATTTAGGCGTCCATGTGTACAACTTGTTAATGTTAATAAATTATAAGTAATTAATAATAGAGGACAGTCAATGAAATGTTAGTAATTACCAATAAAAATATTTATTTAGTTTTGATTTATAAATTTGTTTATTATTAATTATATTTATATTAGGTTGTATTATTTCATAAAAAAATCAAAACCTGCGAATATCGATACTTATGGTAGTTAGAAAGTTTTTCGTGCATATAAATCCGAGCTCTGAAAATAATGGTTTGAGGTTTATTATTTAATCCCTTAGGGTGAATCTAAATGAAAATTTAAATACCAGTGACGTTTACTTGTGGTGTGCCAAGAGCACCCACGGTGGCAGCATCAAGTCATAGCACCGACTTACAGCGATCACCATGTTTTCCAGCCAAAAAATATTTCCCTTCAATTCGACGATGTACCTCCTATTGAGTATATTATTAATAGACAATAAAACATGGTAAATAGCAAATCGATACAAACATTCTTTTGAAGACTCACAACAATATATTTAGAAGGATCTTAAATAAAGGAATGCTTCATTAATGTATATTATCTGCATGTTTAGTAGAATTGTAAGTAATGAATAACACGTTTGCAGATAGCGACTGCTATAGCAGTCCTTCACGAATGCCCTGAGGGGACATTGACTGCAATAGCGGTTCGTCTCATATGTAATTTATCTGGACTAAGACTGCAACTATGCAGTCCTTGCATAGGCCATAAAATGATGGCCTTAGTTTGCAGTAGTGTTAGAATGTACCTACGTGTACCCTGACAATCATTCCCATTTTACGATGTGTCCGCAAATCGTTGAAACACAATCGTTGAATTATTTTTAAGTATTCTATCGTCGACGAAAAAATCACTTGGAATAATCTATTGTCTATTATAAAACGTTTATTCAAAAAATAGACGTTTAGCAAAATTCTACACAATAAAAATGAAGTGCGCCACACAGTACCGCCAACCGCCAATGCCACCTGCAATCCAAGTTGTGCAGGTGGTATTGGAAGCGCTAGCTTAATAGTAATTCAGCAATGCAATTGCGCCACCTAGGACACAATGGCTGAACAAAAAACCACTGGAAACTAGCTATTTACTACAGTATTCTCTAATTTGTATTTCAAATATGGCCGTTACAATTTAATTTGCCCAGTTATTGCGTTCACATCCAGCATGCACATCGGAATGTAAATTTGGTTCAAATTACGACCTTACCTCTGCATAACCCTTATATATTATGCAGATGTATTGGAAATTTGAATTTAACTTATATTTCCCGTCCTAACTTTGAAAATTATGTCGGACAAAAATAACGTATTTCATCAATTTATTACCAAAAAACTAAACACACAAATGCGTTATAACGTATATCTGCACAATTCTCGAACATTTGTGATTAATTTGTGGTATAATATAATGCATTTAATTGATTAACAAACGCGCTGGGTGTGAACGGCTAAGTGCCGAATTCGCTTGATTTTCCATGATAAATCCCAACCTTAATGCTTAAGTACGACATTTTGTCCAATTCTCTATGCACATTGCTAATAGTAAGCAAGATCATAACTTGCTATCCTTAATATTTTGTGTTACTTAGCAATATTTTCTATATACGATAGATACATGCTCTATGCAAGTGCATAAAGAATTGGACAAAATGTCGTACTTAAGCATTAGGTGTTGTATCGTATGGCACCATAAATAATGCACAACTACCTGTCAATATGTACACACTAGGCTATTACTACTACTATTAGCAATGTCCATAGAGAATTGGACAGAATGTCAGATGTCCCATGAACGTATTTGGTTAAACGTCAGTATTATAAAGCATGCAGGCCTTATTATCTCCAATCTAATACGACAGAAAACTTAATATAAGTACACACGTAAGAAACCAATTACGGTTCTAACAAGTTTCATGACTTGGGATGTCCTTTAAGTCATTTTTTATATTGCTAGTATCTGCTTCAGAATTCGTGGTACGGTTTTCAAGGCAGTTTCCAAACATGATTTGCTCGGGATCTAAGTATAACAGATATAACATCACAATTTTTCTTATAAGCAGCTTTTTTTGATTCACGTTTTGACTTACCAGGACGTTTTATGTCATAATCAGTTCTGGCATATTCAGCACCTCTTCTTCTTCTTGCTTCAGCTTCTCCGACGGAGGTTGCTGATCATCGTGGCAATTCTAACTTTGGAGATAGCCGAACGAAACAGGTCCGCCGACGATACCCCAAACCATTCCCGCAGGTTACGTAGCCAGGATATACGTCGTCTTCCTATGCTCCGTTTCCCTTGGATTTTCCCCTGGATTATCAGTTGTAGTAACCCATATTTTTGGTTTCTAGAGATGTGGCCTAGATACTCTAGCTTTCGCTTCTTTATAGTGAAAAGGATTTCGGTCACTTTGCTCATCCTTCGAAGTACTTCGACGTTGGTGATTTTGTCGGTCCATGGTATGCGCAGCATGCGACGATAGACCCACATCTCGAATGCCTCTAACCTTTTGGTGGTTTCCTGATGCAGAGTCCAGCTTTCCATGCCGTAGAGGAGTATCGAAAAAATGTAGCATCGGGCCATTCTTAGCCTTAGGTCTAGACTGAGATCTCGGGAAGTTAGCATGATTTTCATTTTGACGAATGCTGCTCTAGCTTGTTCTATGCGCGTTATAATTTCTTGTCTATATGACCAGTCATCGTTCATCCATGTTCCAAGATACTTATATTTTGAGACTTGTTCGATGCGTTTACCATTGATTACCAAATGGATTTGCTGTTTGCTTTTTGAAATTAACATGGTCTTTGTTTTGGTTAGGTTCATGTGGAGACCGTATTCTTTGCCCTTCGCCTCTATGCTGTTCATCATGCGCGTGAGATCTATTATATTGTCTGCTAGTACGACTGTATCGTCTGCATATCGGATGTTGTTGATTGTTCTGCCATTTACAACGATACCTGCGGGGTCTTCTAAGAGTGTTTCTCTGAATATCGCTTCGGAATAGATATTGAACAGCATTGGGGAGAGAACGCATCCTTGTCTGACACCCTTTCGTATGTTAATTTCATCTGTCAGTTGGTTTTCGATTTTTATTTTCGCTGTCTGGCCCCAATAAAGGTTTGATACTATTCTGATATCATGATAGTCGATATCCATGCCTATTAAAATGTTCATGAGCTTCTCATGTTTTACATTATCAAATGCCTTCCTGTAGTCAATGTAGCAAACATATACGCCCTTATTTACGTCCTGACAGCGTTGAACCAGTACCCCAAATGCATGGAGTGCTTCCCTTGTTCCAAATCCGTTTCGGAATCCGAAATGCAGGTCAGCACCTGCATCGCGGTTTAATTTGCTATGTTTCCGGTTTCCCGTAGACTTTTCCGGACCATAAGACGTGATTCCTTGCTGTACAGGTGCGGCGATTTGGTGTCAATAGTTTGTTTGCTCTGGTCTGTGGTAGGGTTCAACTTGTTATATAGCGTTTGCAGAGGTTTACCTTTACTGCTTTTTGTTACCATTATGTCTACCAGTACCTTGATTGTCTGCTTCTGGTAAGTCCCAAGCTTCGATGGAATATCGATTAAACAATCAAATGCGGTGAATGTGAATGAAGGTGACATATTAATATCAATGTCTTTGTCTTCTTCTTCTGTGAAGACGGCTGTCTTGAAGGTTTTGCTCAACATATCTACATCGCATGTTATGGTTCTGTGCGTGTTTTTTTTTGTTTAAACTAATGCAAGTGTATCAATGTCTATTGTTTTCACATCAAATTTAAGGTCATCAACATTAGGTAAACATATTTGTGAAGTTGCCTTATCTACCATACACTCCATTTGATTTTTAGTAATGGATTCAACTTTGATTGCTACTTTAATGGTTCTTTTTAATGAATGTACATTATTGTAGTTGTAGTAATCGGGATTGAATTTGGTGTGTGGTTCGGAGTACTTAGTATTCCTAAGTTTGCCATGTGATTCAGAGTTCTTAGTATTTCTAAGTTTGTCATGTGATTCATAGCTCTTGGTATCTCTAAGTTTGCCATATGTTTCAGAGTTCTTAGTATCTCTAGAATTGTTATGCGATTCAGAGTTCTTGGTATCCCTAAGTTTGCAATATGATTCAGAGATTTTAGTATCCATAGATTTGCCGAGTTCTTGCGAGTACTTGATATCTGTAGATTTGCTGCCTGCTTTGTGATGCTCAATAGTTTCTGAACAGTTACATTTGCCTCTGGGGGTTACGAGACTCATAAAACGGGCTAGCACCTTTAATAGTATTTTCGTAATACTATACTGTTATACCGTTTTATCAGAACTAAAAAAGCGCTGTAATATCATGCTAAACGATCAGTGGCCGTTAATAACTCTTAACGGACGCCGGCCGTTAATAACTCTTAATGGACGGCGGCCGTTAATAACTCTTAACGGACGCCGGCCGTTAAGGGGAAGGCACGCCCACCATAGTTAAAAAATTCAAATTTAAAATTGCTCAAGCCATGACTGACAGATATCTGTCGGCCATATAAAAAAGATGCATAGTTAGTTGCCGGTCCGTGAAACTGGATAAAGAAAACTTTGAAATTCCTGCCGAGATATTGGAGGCAGCATCGGCTGCAAGTATTGACTTGATGCCTAAAAAAACGAAGAAATGATACCAGAAAGACTATGAAGATTTTTACACTGGCGCAAAAATAAACAGATTAAATTAGTGAGTGAAGATGTATTACTAGCCTACGTAAAGGGAAAATCAGAAATGTATTCTCCTACAGCTAAGTAGACTAAATATTGTTAAAATATTTGTATTACGAAAAATCTTGAACGCCACACGGTCGATAGGCAAATAACAGACTTGGTTGAAGTTTATAAACCTCAGCTGTTGGTGCTGGTTTAAAAACTTCAACCTGCGTCCGTTATTTGCTGCATATCGGCCTAATGACGTTAATAACTATAGCATATAGGAATGTTATGAATATCATAACAGCTGCAGATGTCAGTTTCAAAACCGAGCGGTAGCGAAGATTTTAAGACATCTAAGGCTATATTATTCTCAGAACTTTGTAAAAGAATTTCTATAAAAATCATTCAAATTAAGTTTACCTTTTTTCACAACTTTTTTTATATATTTATATATTCAATTTAATCTCGATTCTTTCGCATTCCATAATATTGACACGTTGGAAATGACTTTTGTCAGATTTGAAACAATGAATATTGACACTAGCCTACTATAGTGCACGTGTGAATAGTACAGGAGGTATTCTATTGTGCATCAATTCTGGGAAGAAACAAATTTCGAAATAACTTTAAAACCATTTGCTCTATGTATGGGGTTGTATAACACTTTTTTGTAGCAAATGGCCATGCCAATCGTTCTATGACATAAAATATTGGTAGTTCCATTTGAAAAAAATAAAATATGATGTTTCTAAGTGGGCACTAAAATATTAACATTTTTTAAATACCTATTGTCAAATTTGACAGATGTCAATTTCTTTATTGTAGAGGGATCTATTACTTACAATTCAAGATACAGCTCGTCTTTCTATCTTATTTTTACAAGATGTTATACGCATTTTTCAAACGTCTTTTTGAGGTCAAAATTTAACAAATATTTTTTTAACTCAAAACCTATAAAAGTTGAGTGAACATAAGATGGGGATTCATATGAGAATGTAGCCAATTGAACAGGGAATCTAAAAATGTAATAATATACAGGGCGTTCAATTTAAAATAATGTGATTGGTAAATTGGTAGCAATTTTCGGTAAAACCGGAAGTGATAGAAAGTCGAAAATATTTTCTTTGAAGAGATCGTATACAACCATGCAATGCTAATTTTTTCAAATTTTTCCTGTACCTGGAACCCCTTTAATTTTTTTATGCTTTAGATTGATATTCTTAGAATTTTTGTAGGTGCATTTTTGTGATATATGGCATCACATACAGTATCAAGGCTGACTCATAGAATTTTTACGCGGCGCAACGTTACGCTGTGAAAATGCTAGAAACATTTCAGCAAAGTTGCAAGACCATCTACTCTCCATTTATGATGTTTTTGCGTCAGGGTAGTCTATGAATATCTAGTAATCTTGTTGGTAGTATTTTGGAAATAGCTGAATTGCCCAATAGAACGTGTCATTTTTTTTTAGATTAACATGTTTTCAATTTGAAGTTTTACCTGTTTAATAACATTGCTGCCAGATGTAAATTATTATAGATGAAAATGGAACGGCAGGAAAGAAAATGAAAAATAATGCATTGCAAACCATTCAATTTATTGCAATTTCAGGGTTCGAATATGCAGCACAAAAAATAATGACATCTTTAAAAGCTAGTAGTGAAAAAAAATATTAATCTTACAATGTGGTAGGAAGAAAATGTGTAATAGACATCGACACAAAAATAATTAACAACCGTTGCATAACTGAATCAGTTTGTCCTACATGACAAAAAGAAATTCGGTTGCAAAATGGTCGTTAATGTATAATATTTTGCATCTTGAATAGTGCCATATATTAGTACCAATCGTAAAAGTGGACACCACTTAAAACGCTCTGTTTGTGTATAATAATTACTGATATTAAAATGAAAGAGTATTATCAGTTTATATAAAACATTTAACGATGTATTTGATTAGTTCATCAAACTATAATAATGTTTTGGCTCCCTATAATTTAATCCCCATTCAACAGATGGGTCGAGAAAGCACTTGCTGTGTTTATGACCTTAATTACTTATCCAATATTTGGTCCCTGGGTATACGTCACTGACCCCAATTATGGTTGGCAATACATGAACATATATATATATATATATATATATATATATATATATATATAGAAACAATATTTATTAGGCTATCGACCCCATGGGGTCTTTCCGCCTTGCCTAACATAATACATTACATTATACGTACTTCATTATACGTACTTCATTTATGCAACAGGGAGAATTTTTATAATAAATAATATACAGCGTGATTTTTTAGCTCCAAACTAAAACTACCAACAAACTTTGCAAGATGAAAACTCGTATGTAATTCTAAGAAAAAAAGTTTATATAATGTGTCCTATATTGATTAGTTTCGGTATTAGAAGACTTTAATGTTAATTTTGTCAATGGTAACTATAGCCAACATCAACAAGATATCGACTTTTTTTTGGAAATTATTCTATAAAGCTTTAGCAAAGGTTTCGTCGTGACTTCAGTTAAATTTAAAACCTCACAATATGATGATCGGATGAATCATGTTTTACAAGAGACGGTATAATTAATTTTGACAATGAACATATTTGGTCCTTACAACATCCGCATGCAACAAGAATACGAAATTTTCAAGAAAGATTTAGTATTAATGTTTGGGGTGGAACTTATCACTAATTTTCCTTTGAATTTTCCCACAATTTTTTTAGACTTGTATGTACTTCATCCACGTTTGGAGGCAAATAGTTACTCACAGTTCTTGGAAAATATACTGTTAGATTTACTTGAAGACGAAATCTCTTAATCTGATTCAGAATTAGAGTTAAAAACTCTTTGGTGCGTCGTTGTGAAGCATGTATTGAAGCGAGAAGGAGGCATTCATGGTAATTACTTAGGTAGATTAATTAATTTATATATTTTTAATTCATTAAAGCAAACACTTGAACTTAAAAAGTACAAAACAAAACTTTAAAGTTTTCTAATTCGAATACTAATCGATACATGTAAACATATAACTTCTTTTCCTAAAATTACATGAGTTTTCATCTCTTAAAGTTGGTTGGTGAGCTAATAATTCACCCTGTAACGGTCCGGTATCGCCTCCAACGGAAACTGCCTTTTTAATTATTAATTGTGCGCACAGACCCCCACCGTAGGCGACCATACTCACACGTTTGTTTGGACGTGACGTGTTTTCCCGTCCTGCGTGTGATTTTTAAAAATAGTCGCGAGACGCTGCCACGAGGAGAAACTAGTTACCTTTCCTATCGTGCGGACGTGCCACGAGGTCACCGTTTTCCATTGGTATATCACCATCCGGTTTACGGGATATAAAACGTGAACTCATTTAACCACCCTTAAAGGGATTGACGGCACCAAGTACAAGGCAAGGGAGGGTACTATACGACTCAACTCCATACGCTCACAACATCAGAGTAAGTAATTAAACCCGACATTTTTTTTCTTTTCGTAAAGCCACGTGTCCGGCCATTGTTACTAAGGCCATGTGTTTTGCAGGCGTTTTTTTGGGTAAGGGCTAAGTAACCCAGACAGCCAGGTTCTTGGCTAAGGGGCAACGAACATCCGGCCAGAGTGGTTCCGAAAATTGGAATCCAGCGACGATCGACGATCGCCGGCCGCCCGCCCGTCATAAGAACCGGCCCGCCAGCGAGGTCGCAGACGAGGAACACAGATCTATTTATATTTTTTCTTGTTCTCTCTATTTTAATTTAATTTGATATATCGTTTTTCTCTTTTGTGTAAAATTTGCGTTACGTGTTTCGTGCCGTACGTGTTTTGCGCTTTTGTAAGAAAAAGTCACTCCGACGGCCCTTTGAATCGCGCGTTACTAATTCGCGGTATTCGGCCGAATATAGTGAAGGCGGCATGATAAAGTTGTGGGAGGAGGTATTTATTTCAGGAAGCGTAGGCACCGTGTCCTGTCTTTTGTGTGAATAAACGCAGATATTTTACACCACAAAATTCACACCTGTTATTTTTTGCTCCCCCCACGTTTTCTCAATCGGGCATTCTTTCAGTTTCTATTCTCACTGCGAGATTTAAATCTGGTGGTGTGGGCGCCAGATGGTCAGCCGTTGCGACAGTTCGTAATTTCTGAACTTTGCTGACTGTCTGCCGTCAACCCACGCAGGTAGGGTGGAGCCCCCCTTTGCGACGAAGTAGCGGCGAGGTTAAAATTACGTGGAGTCTTTTTTTAACCCCCCACTCTCTGACACCGAGAGCCTGGCCCTCGTTTCTGCTTCGAAGGGACCCTCCACTCGCTCCACGGCCTAACGCGCTGATTGCCCTTCAGGCACGTCACAACCCTGTATATATATTTATTGTTATTATGTTTATTTTTCCTGCATTGCTACTACAAATTTTAAAGTTTGCCATTTTTAACATTTATTGTTTCTTGCGGCCGCATCAATTCATCATTTGCCGAAAATTCGTTAAAACTATTATTGGTGCCCGACCTGACCTAACCTAACTCAACCTAGCCCAACAGGACACAATAACACGGAAATGAAAGTAAGCGTTTAGCGCCCATTCTTCGCTTAACCTCCTCGGACCCTGAGTATCATATACGATACTACGACTCAACAATTTTTGTTTTGCTATTTCCAATCGAAATTTGGCTATGTTTCCAGCAGTATCATATATGATATGCGTGAGGTGGTTGCGCACAAAAATTTACATTCGAATCGAACGTGTTCTAGAGTGCCTGGTCATTAAAAATCGAGCAGTGTTTATGCAGTTATGGCGTCCAGTTCGAAACCTGATCATAAAAAAGGTAAGTAATGACTAATTATGCTTTTTGCGCTAACGTCTCATTGAGTGAAGGTTAGTTTTTGGTTCTAGTGCCTTCAAAGCTACAGTATCTAAAAGTTTACAAAACCTATTGGCCTATCTACTCGAAGTATCTTTGGTGATACTTCGCGCCTTACCCAATATCCAATACAATTGTCTATCATCCGTTTGTATGGCTTTCTCTGAGAAAGAACTCCAGGAGATTGTCAATAATTGGAACTTCGATTACTCTGATCTTTATGGTGATATACTACCTGATGATGAGAGTGAAAATGAAGACGAAAGTGGTAAAATGGAGGAAGATATGCCAGAGCAAACGGCTGAAACTGATGATGACGGTAACAGTACCACAGAAAGTGGCTAAGAAAATGAAGCAGAGGAGAGGCAAATTGGAGGTACAGTCTCTTCAGATGACCAGCAGCTTTTGGTTCACTTGCTACCAAAGGGAAAGACAAGGAAATGGAAGCGAAGTGCTTTTGTACCTAGAATTGCTGTGAAACATTCACCAACGGTTCATGCTGAACTTTTGCCTGAAAACATTCCGGATCCATTAAGTTATTTCAGCAGATATCTTGAAGACGATTTCTTTGAATCCATGGCTCTTGTGACCAACATGAACGAAGTAAATAAAGCCGAAAAGTCTTTAGATACTTCTGCGGCAAAGCTGAAAGTTTTATTTGCATGCAGCATGTTAATTGGCATCTACAACCTACCACGAATAAGGATGTACTGTCAAATGGATACCAGAGTACTAATTATTTGTGAAAACATTTCCAGAAATCAGTTTTTTGCACTTCGAACTCGTTTAAAAATAGTAGATGACAATGCTGTATCGAAAGAAGCCCGGGAAAATTATAGATTTTGGAAAATAAGGCCAATGTTAGACTGAATTCAAAAAGCGTGTCTACAGAATGAAAGGACAAATAAACTATCAGTGGATGAACAAATGATCCCCTTTCATGGTAAGGTAAGAATGAGACAATTTGTTTGTGGAAAACCACATCCTGTTGGTCTCAAGAATTTTGTGATGGCGACGGCAAAAGGAATTCCATTGGACTACCTCATGTATGAAGGAAAGGGAAAAACAACGGAATCCTGCTTGGTACCTACTCCGGGAAAATTCGATGTTGGAGTAAGGGTGGTTCTCAGACTTGCGCATACTTTACCAGTTGAAGTATTCGTTTTTACTGATAGATTTTTACGTCAATACTATTAATAGAAATGCTACTCGCTCTAGGGATTACTCTCACTGGCACTCTCATGAAAACTCGAATCCCAAAATTGGTGAGTTTCAGAACAGATAATCAAATGAAAAAATCTGGCCGTTATTCCCAAGATATGCTTATTACTGAGGATAATAGAATAGCTTTGGTTAAATGGTACCAAGCCAGTTTATATCGGGTCTTCGGAATTTGGAACTGAACCTGTGGGATTGTGCAAGCGCTGGTCAAAAGTTGACAACAAATACATTGAAATAAATTGTCCATCTCTTATAAAATCGAACAATGAAAACATGGGAGGCATTGACTTGCTTGATCGAGTTATTTCAAACTACCGAATGAACGTACTTAGAAATGGACCATTCGTGCAATTTACCATTTTGTATACTTTAGTGCAGCGGCCGCCTGGCTAGAATATTGAGAAGATCCTGAAGCTGCAAATGTTCCAAAAAAAGATAAACTGGATTACCTTGATTTGAAATTGTCAATTGCGAAAGCACTTTTGTCGTCAGGACTTGCTGCAAACCCGCAAAATTAAGATTGGAGTGACAGTGAGGAGGAGGAAACAGCACATACCAGTAGAAAGCGCAGAAAGGTAGAGGCAATTCCCGAGAAAAGGATTCGAAAGAAAGAGAACAAACATCTTCCGCAGTTCATGAAGCATCAACAAAAATCACGATCTAAATGTCGCTTTCCGGGCTGCAAGACACTCACTTTTGCAAAGTGCTCATTTTGTAAAGTTTTTTTATGCTGCAGCGTTGGTCGAAACTGTTTTGCGCAATATCACCAATAAACTATAGGTTAATTTTTTTTTTGTGCTTAAGACCCAAAGTATCATTAGTGATACTTTTTTTCCAAAAATTGACAACAACAAAATTAAAAATCCTACTAGAGGGTGTTACTTGGGCCCAAAATAATAAGTTGTCTCATTTACTATAAAGATTTTATAATCAATTTAGCAGTGGGCCCGAGGAGGGTATTACGTTATGAAATTAGATTTCTTGACAAAGTTTTTGCGACTCTATGAACACATTCGCGGTCAAAGCGGCATCTGCCGCAAATTTGCTTCCACTTGAGGACTCAACGCGGCGTCTGCAGACAATATTACATAGGAATGCCGTATGGTGCAAGTTTACTGTCTAGCAGAAATCATAAAAGTTAGTAAACTGCCCCAACATATACCGTGTGGTGCATCTAACTTCACACTCATGTGGATGGCGTCAGTTGTACACGTGCTGGCTTGTCAATCAAGTTCCTGATTGTTTATAGTGTTTTATTTGGAAGTAATAATAAACAACCTGTTTAATGTTTAATCTAATTACGCAATCAAATATGAACAGGTATAAAAAAGCAAGTGGCGGAAGTATTGCTTATAACTTATTTGCATTGTAGGAGCATTATATATTTCTAAAATCTATTTCGAATTTTCTTCTTAGGATGGATCGAAAAGAATAACAAAGACTTCAGAAACTTAAGGATGAAGTCAGCACTCCCGAATCTAGCTCTTCTGAAACAGAAACAGAATCAGCTGGTGCTAATGAATATTTCATAGATACCACATATGCTGAAGAAAATGGATCTAATAGTAGTAGCGGTGACAAGACAGATGAGTTCACAAATCATCATAATTATCACAAAGAAGTAGTCATGTATACGAGGCTGCAGACGCGGCAACAATACTGGGGACATTATTCTTGATGAATCGAGGGAAGATGAAAGGGAGGACAATGTAGAAGAAATTTCTGACTCTGAATTCGATAATGCTGAATCAGGAATTAAAATTTACTTTGAAAAGACTCCAAGTGCAGCAGAATGCTTTGAGAAACTGTGAGAGAGCGAAATATTTGATATGATTCTTACATCCATGAATACATATGCAACGGGTTTGACAAGAACAAGGCGACCACATAGAAAACATAGCCGATATTCTTCAATCAAATCGGTAACTATTGCTGAGTTCAAACAGTTTCTGGCTTTGTGCATTCTACAGGGTCAGGCAAAATTTCCTTCTGTTATAAAAATGTTCAGCATTCATCCTCTTCACTACAGTACTGTGTTCCACTATACTATGTCTGGGAGGCGATTTAAACAATTGCTTAGATGTTTCAGTTGTGCTTATGGCCAAGAATCAAGTTATTTACAAAAATACTTGAAATCTGAGAGCATTTACGCCTACTTCCGGTTATTTCCAAGAATCGAAACTATCACTATTAAATTCATTGAGTAGGCTTATGTCATGTTATTTGTTTTTCAGAACCTCTATGACGTCATACTTTTGAGAAAATGTCGGGACTGATTGTCTGAAACATTAATTTTTATTTCGTTAAGCATACCATTTACATAAAAACTTTTTTTACAAAAGTTGTTTCTTTTTGAAATACCTATCCAACGATGCCACACAAGACCTAGGTTCACATTTAAAATTCTGAAATTGAGTGCAGTTACGGCTACCTCCGGTAATTTTCGGAAATCGAAATTACCTCCATTCAATTCTTCAGGTAGGCTTATATTATGCTATTTTTTTTTTAATCTCTACAACGTCAAATTTCTGAGAAAAAGCCCTGAAATAGGTAGTCTGAAACACCCTGTATATATTGTGATGATATTTTGTATTATTATTATTATTATTTATGGTTTCAAGTTCAATTTTATGTTATTTATATAATTTTTGCTAGTTAGTTAGTTATGATATACAGGGTGAAAATTAAGTAGCGGATAAATTCGGTAACTCCGTTAATATATATGAGAGATAAATTACTTCTCACACGATAATATTTTTTTCAGATTTAAAAAAACAAAATTTTAAAAGTTGTGACATTGTTAATGTTTTTTTTAATGACAACCTATATTTTAATTTTTTTATTTCGGTAGAGTTTTTTGATCTGTTTTTAACCATACAATATTTTGAACACGTTACATAACAAAGTGTAACAGTTCAATGTGCTATTACGCTTAAATTGCAATAAGAGTTTTGTACCGCTTAATCTAATACCAGATGGCTTATAATAGTGCACGGGGTTATTGTTTGTTTCAACCTCAAGCACTTTGAAAATGTAAATCTGATGACGTTTTTGCTTAATTTTTCATGATTTGTCGTTTTTCACTGTCAATTGTCATTTACTCGAAACATTTCTTATGTAACGTCGCAACATTTTTATACTGTCACTCTGACAATGAAAAGATCTCTCAAAATCAAGAACAAAAATGGGGGTTGTCATTTAAAAAACAATGAATGACGACATTACTCAAAAACAAATGATGGTTGAAGATCGACTGTCAAGCAAAAATGTGTATTTTTATCAAAGAAAATTGACATGTTTGAGTATTTTTTTCTAATATTTTTTATTTCGGTTTTAATGAATTTATTCCATACTTTAGGCACACACTGTATATACAGAGAGCGCATAAAGTATTAAGTTATGGTTTTATTTTTTCCCCTGTTTAAATTTAAAAAAATATATACATTGGAAAAAATAAGGCCAGTTCTTAATACTTTATGAGCTCTCTGTACACAATGTATTTTTAATACTGGCTATAGGGATTTATAAAGTAAAATTTATACTCCCCGTTGTTCTTCTCAAGATCTTGGGCAAATTTTAATTTTCAATAATTAATAATCAATCAATCATTTTTTTTTACAAAATAATCAGTGCTAGAATGTGCAATTATTGTAGGTATGTATTATATAGCTTCAAAAGTTGAATTTAATATGAAGCAAAAATTGCAAGTAGGTGAGATTGAACATGTAATTTGTCATGTTGCTTTCTGACCATTGCATTGTTGACGATTAGGTATTTTTACATAATTAAATGAAAAATGTATGCGTATACAATCCACGAACGATTGCAAATTGTTACAGAATACATAAGAGGGATTTCAAGTAGAGAAACTGTAGCAAAGTTCTCTAGTTTTTATACAAATCGTCCTATACCAAGCAAAACAACGGTGCTACAGTTGTACAATGTTGCGCAATGACACGCGGAATGTCATTTGAGGTTTTTTAAATGAGTATTATTAAATTCAACAAACAATGATACGATTACCATAAGACAATGGATGGAGAACAGTGGTTGAACAACTTATTCCTGCTTTGGCCAATTTGAAAGAAAAATATGTGGTGGTTATGGATAATGCACCTTATTATTCCATGCAGTTGGATAAACCACCCACATTTTCTAATTAAAAAGGCAAAATGCAAGAATGGTTGCGTAACCACAGTATTGAATTTACCACAAAATTTACGAAGAAACAATTGTGGGATTTAATCAAACCTTTTTCGAAAAATAAATATTATTACGATTATTCTCATTACTTGGTGATGATGATGAAATTTTGATCATCTACAATTCGCAGATACCCATTCTTATCAAGTAATCGCTTGGTAATAATTTATGAACACTTTTAATTTTGTATGATTTATATCTTTCAAATTTCAAAACCTAGTAGCAAAATACTTCTCGAAATTGTAAAACGGTCCACAGAACCATGTAATGAGGTGTAGTCCTATTCTTCAGCGGCAAAACAACCACTGTAAATCTTGACTCTTCACATTTAATTTTGGTAGGATTACTTTTTAAATCTGTCTCGTGTATCGTGTGTATAACGGCGGATTGACGAACTATTTTGGTAGATCCAGGTTTCGTCAAGATACACAAGCGTTAGATATTTCTAGAATTTTTCAATTGTAAATATTTCTCAAAAAAATAATTTTGGCTGGAATGACATGCTTTTGTTCACATAAAATTTTGCGACCGTTTACCCCCCTATATTTGTAACCAATTGAATTAATAATTTTGTATAATGTTGTACGTCCCCCTTCAAGTTTTAATATTTCTCGCCAATCTGCTAAAAGTGTATCCACAGTAAAATATTCGTTGTTTTCATTATATTGCCAAATTGGTCGTTGCCGCTCTTTCCGAAACATAAAATTTGTAAAAATGCTAGAGGATGCTACTTGCAAATTTTCTGTTTTTGTTCGTAAAATAGTCTTTAATGTGCGTCGGCACATCAGCAAAGATTTTCAAATTTTAATAACAAATAATGCATTTAATTTTAACGCACAGAAAATATATTCTCCGAGATCTATTCGTGCTACTTCAAGTCCGGCCTATCCTTAAACTGCCAGTGGCAGCATTTAATTGATACTTTTTGTTGCAGTTGTATAATTTTTGGCATTTTGATTAATATTTTGACAGAAGTGAAAATTATTTGTTGGTTCGAATATGCAGTAAAAAATAAATAAATAATGATATCTTTAAAAGCTAGCTAAAAAATTATAAATCTGACATTGTGGTAAGAAGCAAATGTCTAATACACATCGAAACCATAAAATTATTAACTACCGTTGCATCACTGAATCAGTTTGTTCAGCATGACAAAAAGAAAACTCAATCAACTCGGTTGCAAAAAGGTCGTGAATATATATTGCATACACTTGTTCATACGATTATTAAATTGTTGACAAATTCGTATATCAACCCAAGGTGTTATCTTTAAGTTATTATTTCTTACCTGTGTACTGATGTTCTATGGCACGTATTTGTTCCTCAGTGAACGCCCAATGTTGTGCTAATCGCTTCCATTCACCAGGACCAAGTTGTTTGTAACATAATTTGTAGAGAACTTCCCTCAATCGCTCATTCTCGCGAAATTTTCCTTCATCCTTGGTAGTATATCGCCATTTCCTACGTGCAGTATTTAAGACTGGTTTAAGCACACCTTCTTTCTTACCATTTTGTGGTTCTTCCTAAAATGTTTGAAAGTAATATTATTCAATTCAAACTATTCTCGAAGTTAATCGTTATAAAATAATTCTTTGTAGTAAAATAAGAATAGGTGAATATATATATTTTTTTAATACCTTGACGATTCTTTAGAAACTCTTGTTATATAAATTCCACGACACCATATTACTGCGATTTTTACGGAATTTTTGAGGCGCAATTTGATGGAGTGGAATTTTCAAATTTACTACTTCAATACTATTAATATGCCTAATATTACAGATTATTTAATTCATACTCTCATTAGTCAATCACAACGTGAGTTTGGACCAAGCAACACGAAATATTTGTGAATATGTTGTATATTTTGGTTGTTGATCGGTTGTCTAGTTACGTTTATACATTAACATTGACAAACTACGCTGCATAATTACAATTCATATCAAAGCAAACATCATAAATAAATAGATTTAGTCAAATTAGTCTAGATGAAATCGATAATAGAATATTAAAGTGTGTACCTATAAACATACTGAAAACAAAAAAAAAACAACAACGAATAAATGTTCGGCCTTTTGTGGAAAAAGAAACTACGTTTTAACGGAAAACATAACTGATGATAAACTTGGAGAAATTTTCACGGACTAGGCCTTCAATATGCCTAAACGGAACCGTGAATATTATAAGGAACACGAAATTAAAACAATGTGAAATTTGGTTGCAAAACAAATACAGGATCTGTATTTAAAAGACTTTAAAATGATAGCCGATCCGGTTTCCTCCCCAACTTTTAAGAAAGCATGTGATGCTAGGATTTCTACGAGAAAATTATTACTACGACAAGAGAAAGGCAAGTTCGGCAGCATTCAGAGAAGAGGAATTAACAAGTATGATTAAAATGTATTGTGGATCGAAGAATGTCCAGAAGAATTACAGCTAAAATGGTTCTTAATTGCATCTGTAGAATTAGTTTGGAGAGAAGGTGAATGTGCTGGGTGCATGAAATATCACTTACATGAAGAATACGACAACACAGGTAAGCCGACAATTGTATAGAATACAACCCTGTATTTACAAAGACAACGCAAGGTGGAGCACAATGCACAGATTCAAAGTGGCTCATAGAAAATATTCTTGATACAGATAAATGCCCTGTTCGTTTATTCATCCTCAAATAATTATACATACAGGGTGTATCAGCCAAATGGAATAAATTCAATAATAAATAAATGGGGGCATGTTCGAAAAAACGCTCGGACACGTCGATTGTTATTTTTAGTTGCGCATTTTTCTCAACAAAAACTTTTTATACAGGGTGTGTCATGTGACCGTGGCCAATACCAACTTTCTTATTTTAAATGCAACACCTGGTATATTATTCAATTTTTGGATTCTTCAGAAAATTCTAGACATATTCCATGTACAATGTCCTATACCTATCTTCAACTGTTTCGGAAATATTAAGTGTTTTCAGATTTATTGCAAAAATTAACATTAAAAAAAGAAAATTATTTGATTACAGATATTCGCTACAACACATTCAATAATTATTTCCCATTTAGGTCTTGATAATGAGAAAGTAAGCAAAAACCATTTCAGCGTTCCTTTTTACCTTTTTACGGATATGAAATTAACAAAAGCTATAAATACTTTTGTTTACTTTTGTGTAAAGTGCCTGGCCTTAGGAAATTGTTGTCTGCCTGCATGAGAGTTTAGTTGTCAGTGTTACAGTCGTTTGAATTTCGTTAACTGCATGTCAGAAAAATGGTTAATTTAACCGAAACGCACAAAATTACAGTTCTACAGATGATTGGTTATGGAGATAAACACGGACACAAATGGAAGTTGCTCGCTTATTTCATGAAAAATTTCCAAATTTGCCGCCTATATCCCAAGGGACAATTAGTAAAATAGAAAAGCAGTTTCGTGAGCTTGGACATGTAAGGCAGATAAAAAAAGCAGCTGCCAATGCAATAAGTGATGATACCAAATTGGATATTATGCTTGAGTTTGTGGAAAACCCACATACTTCTAGTCGACAAGCAGCCACAATGTTCAATGTTAGCCATTCATCGATTTTTCGAACATAAAAAGAAACTAAAATGCATCCCTATAAAATGATACCAACTCAGGAGCTCATGGAAGACGATTTTGATAGGAGAACGTATTTTTTTGAACAAATGATGGCAATGTTAGATAACAATGTGATCCAATTAGAACATGTTTTGTTTTCTGATGAGTGCACCTTTACACTTCACGCTCATGCTAATCGTCAAAATTGCCGCTATTGGTTGACTGAAAATCCTCACTGGATGAGAGAAGAACATACGCAATACCCTGTAAAGGTTAATGTTTGGGCAGGAATTGTTGGAGAACATATCATAGGTCCCTTTTTCATTGATGGCAATTTAAATGGTGATAATTATTTAGCACTACTCCAAAATATGGTTGTGCCAACTTTGACAAACTTATATCCTGATCCAGCAAACCCACAAGTTCCAGCGAATATGATATGGTTTCAGCAAGATGGAGCACCGCCCCATTACCAAATCAATGTCCGGAACTACCTCAACCGAATATTTCCAAATCGGTGGATAGGGAGGCGAGGATCGATGGAATGGCCAGCACGATCCCCTGATCTGACGTCATTAGACTTCTTCTTATGGGGATATGTCAAAAGTATTGTATACAAAACTAAACCCCTCGACTTAGCTGACTTAAGAAGACGAATAATGCTTGCGATTAGATCGGTCACGCCTGAGATGTTGAGTAACGTTAGAAGAAATTTCTATTTAAGATTAGGATGTTGCCAAGACGTTCACGGCGAGCATTTTGAACATCTCCTCCATTGAAATTTATTGTTTTTTTTTTGTTTTTTTACATTATCAAGAAATAAACAATATTACTTATTAGTTTTTGAGTGTGTTGTAACGAATTTCTGTAATTAAATAATTTTCTTTTTTTAATGTTAATTTTTGCAATAAATCTGAAAACACTTAATATTTCCGAAACAGTTTGAAGATAGGTATAGGACATTGTACATGAAATATGTCTAGAATTTTCTGAAGAATCAAAAAATTGAATAATATACCAGGTGTTGCATTTAAAATAAGAAAGTTGGTATTGGCCACGGTCACATGACACACCCTGTATAAAAAGTTTTTGTTGAAAAAAATGCGCAACTAAAAATAACAATCGACGTATCCGAGCGTTTTTTCGAACACGCCCCCATTTATTTATTATCGAATTTATTTCATTTGGCTGATACACAGTGTATATATATATAATCATATCCCCTTCTACCCGAAGGTGTGGGGCTGCAATACTTCTATTCTTCTTCTTGTTTTTTTTTCTTTCCATGTACTAGGTGTGCCATGGTGTTTTGTTTCTTGCTTGTTTCTTCGCTTCTTGCCACGTTAAACCATTTTGTATTAGACTTTTGTTGGTGCTGCTCTTCCAGGTTTCTTTTGGTGTTCCTCTAATTCTCTGTGGTCTGATTTCACACTCCCATATTCTTTTAACTTATCTGGTCTCTGTCATTCTTAGATGTCCGAACCGTTTTAGTTTATTCTTCTCAATTTCTTGTACTACTGGGTTAACTCCTAGTTCTGTTCTTGGGTCGTAATTTCTTATTCTGTCCATTATTGTAATACCTTTTACTCTCTTCAGGTACTTCATCTCTATTTTTTGCACCTTACTTTTTTGTTTATTTGTTAATACTCATGATTCACTGCCGTAAATGAGTATCGGTCTGAATATTATCTTGAACACTATAATTTTTGTCGATACTTCTTTTCTCCCAACAAACGCTTTATTAGATAAGACTTATTTCCATATTGTAATACTTTTCTCTAGTTCTTTTTCCGTTGGTGCCAGTAATGTTATGTCGTCAGCGAATGCACATTCCGAAATTAGTAACTCTTTCATGTTTTTATACCGTATCGATAGTATTTTTTTTTGTTTTCTCTCTGCATTTCCTTATTATGTCGTCCATTATAATGATGGAGAGAATTTAGCAAAGTACTCCTCCCTGCCTCAGTCCCTCTTTTGTGGTAAACTCTTCTGACTGGTTGTTATTTGTCCTAATATAATTTCTGGTTGTTGTATATATACTTTTGATGGCTGTTATCAATTTCGGTGTAATCCCTCTTTTATATAGACTTTCCCACACTCTATTTCTGGGTTACTCTATCACAGGCCTTTTCTAGATCGATGAAGGCCAGCTAGGTCTCTTTATTCTGGGTTGGTATTTTTTCAATAACCTGGTTTAGGGTAAATATATGATCATGGGTACTATGTCATTTTCTGAAATTTCTTAGTTTTGTTTCAAGTACACTTTCATATATTTTTCTCGCTACACTTAGGAGAGTTATGCCTCTATAGTTTTGGCTGGTTTCATATTTTCGTTTGCTTCTATGTCAAGGAGTTCTTTAAAATATTCGTGCCATCTGTCCATCGTTCGTTCTTCAGTCTGCAATAATTTTCCTGTCTTATCTTTGATCGTTATCTGTCTAATTTGTTTATCTTTGCCTAGGTTCTTGATCACTTTGTAGAGTAGTTTTTGGTTGCTGTTACAGTCTTCTTCCATTTTTGTTCCAAAAACTTCCCATGTTCTCTTCTTTTCCCCTTTTCCCCACCATTTGTTTAGCTTTTCTTCTCTCTTTTTTGTATTCTTCATAGTATGTTTTGTTTTTGTTTTCCAGGTATTCCTTCAATGTTTTCTTCTTCCGCTTCACTTGTTCTTTTATTTCCTCTGTCCACCATTTGGTTTCTTTTCTTCTTAGGTCTATCCGTGTTGTTCCGCTTGTATCTTTGGCTGCCGTTATTAGTACGTTCTTAAAGATTTGCTACATATCTTCTATTTCTATTGGTTTTGTCTGTTTCCATCTTTTCTAGCACATTCTGTATTCTCACTTGGTATCTCGTTGCTGCTTCTTTGTTCCTCAGCTTGAATGTTTAATTGTCTCGAATTTTGTGTTGCTCTTGTCCGTTATTTCCTTCTGTTGTGGTGTGTCTCCATCTACCATTTTGCCCACTAACAGATAGTGGTCGCTGCCTATCTCAGCCCCTCTCCTCACTCTAACGTCTTTGACCATTTGCCTTCTATTTTTCGATATTGTGGTCTATGGTTGATTTTTCCGATCTACTTCGTACCTCTCTTATGTATTTGTAGATGTGTTTATGTATGTAGTATGTATTTGTTATAATAAGATTATTTTCTTTACTGTATTCAATGATTCGTTGCCTATTATTATTTCTTGTATTTTCTTGTGTTTTCTCCCTGCGTTCCAAGTATGTTTTTCACCGGTCTTCGTGATTTGCCTACTCTGCCGTTGAGGTCTCCAGCTACTATTAGTGTTCCCTTGACATTTTCGGTTACTACTGTCAGTTCTTTCCAAAATGTATCCTTTATGTCTGATCTTTCATCCTCATTTGGTCCATACACCACTAGAAATGTTAATGTATCATTTTGATTTATTTCAAATTCTACCTCCTATATTCTTTCAGTTATACTTGTCCATTTTCTGATATTCTTTATCCAGTTTCTATGTAGTATTACTCCAATGCCATCCCTGGCTATTTCTCCTTATTTAACTCCACTATATATAAAGGTGTGGTCTTCATCAAGATTTACTATGCCTGTTCTCTTTTTCTTCGTTTCAGTTACTGCCAGTATATCAAGTCTTGCTTTCAGGAACTCACTTATTAGTTCCCGTTCTTTACCATGTATTCCTCGCACAATCCATGTCGCTAGCCTCCAACTTCCTTTCTTTACTTTATGTACCCTTTGTTCTTCTGGCGTACTTAGTTGTTTCCGAGACTCTGTCTTTTGTTTAACTGCTAGTTTTTTGCTTCGAGTTTATTTATTTGGTTATTCCATTTCAGTATTGTACCATTTACGATCAGTTTTTGATATCCAATTTTTGTTTTATGGCATTTTTCTCTCTGCTTCTGCCAACATCAGGCCGATTTAGTCAAACTTCGAAATTTAAATTGAAAACATAATTGAAGGGCGAAATATTCTAAATAAAACATTAACAGAGGTATTCGTTAAGAATATTTCATTTGCCCATCGAATCGTGCAGTTGGTAGAGTGTGATTTAAGGATCATAGCCAATCAGTTATAAATAAATCGACTGGTTACGATAGTCCATAATAGTCACTTGATGGCAATGTTGCAACTTCAGGGCAGTTTATATTGTCATTATATTTTAAATGTCAGATTTGAAATTTAAACGTTGATTTACTTTTGGGATATAACAAAGAAGGTTCAGAAACTAATCTTCCTAAATATCCCTCGAACAGAACATATTCGCCACTATTTATTGTTTTCAATTTTCCTAGTGTGCTTAATAGTTTTGCTCGACCAAATTAATAGAATTAACAACCACAGATAGAATCCCTCGTACTTCGTACTCGGGATTAACATCATTTATTTGAATTTTAAATAGTAAAGTAACGTAACGTAAATTAATAGTAACAAAGCTGTGCTTAAAACATAATAAGTGTTTGTTTATTCTTTGTTTTGATATGGATTACAACGAAGTATTGGTCAGAATCATTCTGACATTTTTTTTAATTTTTGAACGAATGTCATTACAAATATTTTCCATTCAATTATTGCATCCGAGATGCAATCGTATATCGAGAATTGTATACTCAAGTGAACTTAATGCTTTTATCCCATATAAGCGGGGAAATTTTTAACTGGACGGAAGAAAGTAATGAGTGATGACATAATTACAAGCGTAGAATATGTATAAATTTGTATGTGTTAAAGATTTCGATGAAATCAATTATGCCCGAGCCGCGATATTGTAAAAGCTTCAAGTCTCATTGAGATGGGCTGAATGGACTGAACCGCATTTTTATAGATACATCCACTTACTTGTTGGGGGTAATCGAGTCTGGCCGTCTTAATTATCATGTCCACGATAGCAGTGAAGCTCCCTCGAGCGGCAATGTACAGAGGGGTTCTTCCTCCATGCTCCCTTTGTTCTATGTTTGCACCTTAAAATTAAAATTATTTGTACAGAATAACGACTAAAGAAGTATGGTTTAATGAAATGATAAATACTAATGTCTTAATTAAACTAATTTATGGTAAACTCTCCGGGTGTCTCACGATTGAAGGTGGCTAGTTCCAGGAGTGTACCCTTTCACGCCTGGTAATTGATAAATTACCGGTAATGGATGGTTGCTAATTAACGAATGCGCGGCTGGTCGTATCGTTCGGTTGAGCGGGTCGTGATGATTCGGCACGGGGCAGCGCACACTGGTCCATTTGTGTACTCCAGCCGATAATTTCACCGAAAATTGACTATTAGGAATATCGGTTATTTATGTAATTATCATAAGTAGAATATCCAATGTATTAGCAGCTACTGTCATAATTCCCTCTGACCCTGTAGTGAAGCTATTATCACTGTCTAAATTACGCTATTCACAAGCGTCTTTCAATATCAAAATTTCGAGCGTTCGGAACGTTCAAGTTTATTATCAGGTATTTTGACTCGTGTTGAGTGAAAATATATTATAAGGATGGTTAACTATTTTCCTGACATGTATGCAATATAGTCATGTGTTATTTTGGGAATATAACTCATACGTAAAACAGTGACGTCATAACAATGTGGTTTCTATAGTTACGCATGTATTAATAACTGACAATGCTAATAATACAACGGTTGTGTTTTCATGATAATACGACGAACAAATGTCGATCGCTGTCACAATTTTTGGTTAAGCACAAATCGCAGCGACGATCGTTGCGATGGTGTTATTTATCGGTTGTGCCCACAATCTAGTCGGCCGCTGATAAAAACATAACCCGAAATGTCAGTGTGTCTCAAGTACAAGTAAAATAGTAAAATGTGGTAATACGTGTGGTGTGCTATTTGAAAGATGAAGTGATCTAAATCAATATAGGTATTTAAACTGTAGATTTAGCTTCTTGTTTATTCTGCTTTACTAGATGACTCAATCAATTCATTATATTCCCTTCCTAAATATATTTCGTGGTGTTCTCAAAAATCGATAATGATTTTAAAAATACAACTTATTTCAACCCCAATCTTAGAAAATGCACCTCGCCCTTCGGTCTCGGTGCATTTTCGTCGTTGGGGTTGAAATTCGTTGTATTTATAAAATCATTATCGATAATGAGAACACCACTTGTTATATTACCTCTGGAAATACAATAACTCGCTTAATATATTTATCCAATTTAAAGACATGCGCTCTAAGGTAATTATGATAAATTCATTCATTCTAACTAGAGATAAGTTACCTGATTTGCCTAGATTCGCAATTAATCTTTCTTTCTTCTTGTACAATATGTATATAACTAATCATCCAAATTAAATTTTGCTACCCCGATCTACCTTACGTTATGTTATTACGATTTTTAGATAACGTGGAAATTCGTCGGATAAGCTTACTCGACGTTTGGCGCGCTGTAAAATCTCTCTATGAAAGAAATGGTGTAGTATTTACAATTAAATTAAAAGTTTCATAAATTGATATGGAGTCGGAAAGTAAAAACATCAATACATTAAAAAAATACATACAAATTATCACTTTTGTGGCCAAATTAAAATCGTACTATTACAAGGTTTTAAGGGGATTATAACAGGGGTCTGAATTTTCAAAAAAAATAAAAATTATAAACTTTTGAGATGGAGATCTGAAATTTAAATAGTGCACATTATATATAATTATCTTTCCAACTATGTTTTAGTGTTTTTTTAATGCATAGTTTCGGAGATATCGCAAAAAATGTACGCGGATAGATATTTATAAAACAGATTCAAATTTTTAATTTCACCATGAGATGTTTGTTCACCTTCAATTTCAAACGTATCAAAAGTACACATTTTCCGTTCAGTACAGTACTGCTCCTAGCGGACATTATCTGAAGCTTCCCTGGAAGAGCGGTATTCTGCAACCTCAAACTGACCGAAGGTAATTTATGACCTTCGGTCATAAATTACCCACTCATAAAATACAAAATGGCCCTGTTCTGGCAGGTAGAGAAGAAAAATATTTACATGCAATGGTATTTTTGCGTAGTATAATAGTTGGTACGCCAACACCGCAAGTAAAATGGCAATTGATTAAATAAAATAATAATTGGTGTCGAGAAAAAAAAAATACATGAGTACCTATAACTATAGTAACTGTAGAGTTAGCATGTTTTAAAATAGATAATAATAACAATAATATTTTTTATATAATCCATGTTTGGTCCATTACATAGTACAGGCCCATATAATTTATTTTGATCATCAATTCTTATTCAAATTCAATAATTTATTTAAAAAAATCATATTATTTAAATCGTGTTGTAAATTATTTGATTTAAATCACATCCAAACTGGCCAAAACTGATCAGAAATACGTCCCACATGAATGAAAAATAATATAAAATTATTGAAAGTAGTTTTTCCATCAGTTCCATCCCAAATATTAAAGCTAAATCTATCTCGAGAATTCCATGTTCTTGTTGTAAGGGCCAAATATGTTCAACATGAAAATTAATTACACCGTCTCTCACAGTTCGCTAAACCATGACTCATATATACAAAAAGATGTCCAAACCCTATTTTGAGTTAAAACTATTTCTTGCTATTCGTGTTTTAAATAAATGTAACATTTAAAATGTTTTACCGATGGAGTTTCAAACAAATGCATATTTTAATCTATAACTATAATAGTTTGCTATATTTACCTATCCAAGTTAAAATTTGTTTTTATTATTTATTATTTTCGAAATTACCTTTCGAAAAAGTTGCGTCTTTAATATTAATACAAAAACAGCAGCATATAGTCGAAGAAAATATTATTTCAGTAAATAGAAATACAGGATTTCCAATTTCTGTAAACCTCAATAAAACAGATTCAGTAAATAAAGGCACAAATTTGCTTATAGACTAGCTTGCAAAACTTCAATTTATCGTTGGATTTTTGCATAAAAATCGGCCTCAGAGCTACGTAAAGCTGCTAGAACAAAATTATTTGAATAAAATATTTCAATATCCACACACATGGTATATTATAGATAAATATCATTTGCTCAATAACGATATTTCAGGGTCTTTATGGAATATTAAAAAACAATATATATATATATATATATATATATATATATATATATATATAATAATTGGTCAGTTTGTTGAGGAAACAAAAATGACGACAAAATTTGACAACTGTATTTTTCGTCCCATCATTTAATCATCTGAAAAAAACGCAGTAATTCCATAAATAATTCCACCTCCATAAACATACATAATGGTGGGTGTTGCCAAAGAAGATTTATCCTCTGGAGAATTGTATTTTCTTTGGTGCTGCTAAAAATATTGATATTGCTACCACAACAACAAGCTTCAAAACAAGCTTCAGAAGCCATCCATGCTGATTTTAAGAAGATGTTAACTCATCTGTGATGATCTATAATTATTTCAATGTGTTATTTTAAAATTGTAATGTCATAATGTGTACCATGTATTTGTTTCTGTATGTTATACTTTTTTTTTTTTTGTCTTTTGTTTCTCATTGACTGACTTATCACATATGTAAATACAGCTATGATAACATCAACGCATTGGCCATTTTTTTTAAATTGAACATAGGGTACGTTGTATTGATAATGTTCAGAGTTAAAAATATGGCACGGCATAATAAACATGTAACTACATTAGTCAATAAGTACAGTTAGTCAATGTTTAATAATACATTTTCATTGCCAGCAGAATATCAAAATATATATGATACTTTATCTTTATAATGTTATATCACCCAATTTATTAAAATGGTAAATCATAATATTTTCGTTCGGGCGTATAAGTACGGGCCGATGTCGCATTTCTATTTATAAATTCAAGGCCAAGTTACCACTAGACCCTTTCGAAGGGAGCAAACGCGTATGGAGCGCATTAAGTGCGTGTCACCAAGCGAAGCCGGCGGTGACACATTACTAGCATAGTTTCAATAAAGTTTTATTGTTTAGTGTCCGTATGGATAAATTGAAGGTGAGTGATTGTGTGGTTGAGTTGAGTTGAGGATCGGTGTCCCATTCTCCCAGAAGATAACAAGGATGTTGGGTTGACCAATTATTACTCGGGTCAACAAGTATAGTGAATCATTGTATGGTTGTGGAGAGTTGAACTCGAGTCAACAAGTATAGTGAATCATTGTATAGTTGTGGAGAGTTGAACTCGGGTCAACAAGTATAGTGAGCCATTGTATGGTTGTGAAGAGTTGGACTCGGGTCAACAAGTATGGTGAATCATTGTCTAGTTGTGGTGAGTTGAACTCGGGTCAACAAGTATAGTGAGTCATTGTATTGTTGTGGAGAGTTGAGGTTGACCTATCGATAAACAATTGACCAAGGACAATTGTTCCACCGTAATTAATCAAGGATATTGGGTTGACCAATTATTACTCGGGTCAACCAATACAATTGTCTCACTGAGTTGTAAACTCACGATCACTCTTCTAATTGTTACAGAATGACGGTCGTTGGAAGGAGCAAAAGAAGAGAGCGATTGCCATATTTTATTATACGATTATATAACCTTTTATATTTTTGTATCATTAGTTTGTATTAAATAAATAAGTTTCATTGATGCAGATCCCATTGTTTATTAATCGACATCTTGACAATACAAATAATTACCTATCATAAGAATAATACAGCAGAATTAGTATTGAAACTGTTTTTATGGATTAAGAATAGTCAGTATTAAGCTAAAGGTAATTCGCCGGCCTAACAATATCTGAATTGGGTTAACAATATCAGAAGTGGCAAAAGTTCAGCTAACAATAATTTGATAATACTTTATTTTTATCAATAATTTCGATAGAATATTATTGTGTGTAATACAATAACCAAACCAATTAATAGTATATTTTGCAACAAGATAACTGTCATAATACAAATTAATGAAATTCAAGTTTGTAAAGTCGTTTCCATAGAAATGAATGTGCTTCCATTTAATTCCATTCCATTTTCATGTTTATTTTCATCTTTAAATGTGAAACTAGCTTCATCTCTAGATGAAAGTGAAAAGGTGAAAAAGTATCACTTTCACGATAGCTGTGAAAAATTGCTATTTTTACATATACAGTCTGTTTGAATTATTGTGACACAGCAAATATTTCTGTTATTAGTACAGTTACTTATTTGTTTTGGTATATTGGTATATTGGTATAATAAAGGGGTATTTATGTGGAATCATTATAAAGCTATTGTTATTGCCTATTAGAAATAACTAAAATATACAAGGTGTTCTATTAAAGAAAATGAAGCTTATAGTTTTCACGTGTTTATTTGATTTTTAATTGTTCTTCTAACATTAGGAATAAATAGACGACACAAAGTACTAAAACTTTTTTCCTTAACTTTACTTTCTATCTGTACTAATAACGGAAATATTTGCTGTGTCACAATAAATCAAATAGACTGTATATGAGTATAACAATATAATTTTCACATTTGCGCGCTAATATCGCGTCGATTTAACAATATATATATATATATATATATATATATATATATATATATATATATATATATATATATATATATATTGTTACGTTTTTATTGCCCTACGTTCGGGACTACAAATGTTACGTTTTTGTTTACTCTGCCTATTTTAGTAGTGTTGAATATTTAAGCATTTACTTGTTTTGAAACTTTTTATTCTTTCTCTTATCTCAGGTTCAGTAGTAGGTTCAATCATAACTAAATAGAGTTTTGTTCAAATACTTTAATGAATTGAAAATAACCAAAAATATTAAAACGTCTAATATAAACTGAACTAAACAAACAAATCAAAAACAATAGAAAACAAAACTATTAAATAAATAATAAACTATGGCCAACATTGACAAACTAAATCCTATATACACAAGCCAACTTATGTGATAATATGACTCTTGCACTTTACGCAAACTTTCTACTTGCAGTTTTCCTCTTGTGGTTCCTTGATTAATTCGTCCTCTTGTCCCTGCGTTCTCCTTTTGATCCTTTGTTGATTCCCACAAAAGTAAACATCTACTTTTGTGTGCGAAGTTGAGCGGCTTGAAGTCCTGATTTTTGAATATCTCCGTCACGGCTCCTATCTTGTTGAACTCCTCTCCTGGTTGACTGTCTTCTTCCAGTCCTATGTCCAATCGTTGAAACCCCGTTAATATTTTGTAATGTATTCGTATTAGTATCGCAACATCTCCACCCGCGATCCACACGCGTCTCTCCCACTCGTCAATCTCTTTGTTGATTATTTTCGACTTTCCATTATTCAATTCCCCAAGCGTCTATGCACGAAGTCATGATCCTTTGGTCACCCGTGGTAACCGATCAACAACTTCCATCCGTGGATTGCTTTGTATATTTGTGCATACTTGTTCATATTCACATTTACAATATTTACAATAATTTTTGTTAGCTTGTGCCCTAAAGATTATATTTCTATCTAATACCTATATAATAATAACAATAAATCTATTCTAATTAATCTAAATAAATAATACAAATACCATCACAATATATATATACCGGGTGTTCATTTCAAAACTAGCCAGTCTCAATAACTTTTGAATGCAAGTTAACTTGATAAAAACAAAAAACACGTCGATTGATTTTTGGAGGGGGAAGTTTAAAAACAACGTCAAATAAATTTTAGGTGTTACCCCCTCCCCCCTAGCCACCCCCACTTTGAAATTTCAAATGGCACCCCCCACCTTGCGATACCTCATTTTAAAGCTTTAAAAAAACCTAATCCAGTGGCGTAATAAAAAAAGATTTTTGTCGATTCGTTTTGGAAAAAATAAATAAATAAGAAAAAATCCGAAACAATTTATATTGAACAAATTTAAGTTCCTTTCAATGAAACAAAAATAGAACAAATTGAACCAGTTTTCGGGGCAAATCTTAAAAACCATGGTAATTGAATATAAAATATTACCCCCTCCCCCTTGCGACTTTCACTTTTCTTGCAAATTTTAAATTATACCTCTTTGTTGTGACACCTTGATTTAAGCTTTAAACAAATACAATCAAGAGGTGTAACAAACATATATTTACGTTAGCAAGTTTCCAAAAACAAAATATATCTTTCAAAAATAAATTATGCTGACTTTCGTTTTAGGAGTAACCAGTCTCAATAAGTTGTCAATTTTACTAAAAAAAACACGTCGATGTAGTTTAACATATTATAGTTACACATTTATTTTTCAATCAGTACACAAATATACCTTAATTAATGCATTGATAATATATCAATATAAAAAAATCGGCAAAAGATATTGTTTTCTCAATTAATAAAATATTTTAGCATATGTTCAAAATGCGCTCCATTATTTGCTAGACAATAGTACATCCTATTTTACAAATATGATCTAGAGGTATAACAAAACAAACTGAGTACGTTTCCAAAAACAAAATATATTTTGTTTTAAATAATTGATATTAAGCCAATTTAAGACTCAAATTCATTTTAACAATAATACATTATTTGAACTTTAAATGCAAGGGTATGTGTCTTTGTACTCAGGTAACACCGTTTCGTAGTTATTGAGTCAAATTGTCAACACTGACATTTCTAAGGTTAGTACAAAATATTAATATGTAATAATACTGTTCAACAAATTTATACTTATTCATACATCAGTTAAATATGGCATATTTTGTGGATAAGTTTTCCAGAAAGCTGTTATTCGTATTTAATGTACAAACAATGCTGACATGTTCACATGCATTATAATATTTATCAGTATTTTATTATTATTTGGTTTTGGTACGTGATATGATTTTATTTTCATATTGTTTAGAAATTGGAAAAAAATATTTTTAACGATGGTGTATACGCTGCAAGAAAGGGCAGAACTTATTTTCATATATGGGGCGGAAGATCGTTGTGCTCGTAGGACAAGTCGAGTTTTCAATGAAGGACATCCTGATAAAAAAGTAGGCCACCAGTACGTGCTAAATCTTGTACGAAAATTTGAACAAACTGGGTCCATTTGCAGTAAAATCAATAGGAAACCGAGAATTGCAGATGAAGCTGCGCAGATAGAAGTACTAGGTCACTTTAGTATGCGTCATACCAGTTCCATATCGAAAGTAGTTACTTCAACACATGTCTCTCGTGGTACCATATACAAAATTTTAAAACGCAATAAGTTTTTTCCTTACAAAATTGAAATAAATCAACAACTTAATGAGGATAATTACGACAAGAGAATTGAATTTTGTGAGTTAATGACTCAAAGGATCGAAGATGAGCCAAAGTTACTCAAAAATATCTGCTTTAGTGACGAGTCCACTTTTTTTTTGAACGGGCATGTGAATAGGCATAATTGCAGGTATTGGGACAATGTCAATCCACATTTATTTCGGCAAGATCATACTCAGTTTCCACAAAAAATAAATGTGTGGGCTGGTATTCTTGGGAATGCTATTATTGGGCCCATTTTTATAGAAGAAAACTCGAATGGAGCGTTATATCTCGATATATTAGAAAATCTAATTGATCCATTAATTACCGAATCATTGGAAAGTCAAGTAGATTCAGAAGGAGGTATGCTACTGGACGAACAACTTCTACATTTTCAACAAGATGGAGCTCCAGCGATTTCCTAGAAAATGGATTGGTAGAAGGGGTGATGTGGAATGGCCAGCAAGATCTCCAGATCTGACACCATTAGATTTTTTTCTCTGGGGTCATTTGAAGAGTGTAGTGTTCAAAACAATTCCCGAAAGTATTGAGGATCTTCGAATGAGAATAGTAGATGAATGTAGGCGAATTAATCCGCAAATTTTCGAAAATGTTCGCGACGAATTTAAAAATAGGCTATACTATTGTCTAGCAAATAATGGAGCGCATTTTGAACATTTAATAAAATAATTTTTTAATTGAGAAAACAATATGATTTATAGATTATTTATATTGAGATATTATCAATGTATTAATTAAGGTATATTTGTTTATTGACTGTAAAATTTAATGTGTACATAAAATGTGAAAACCAAATCAACTCTTGAAATGAACATCAGCATAATTTATTTTTGAAAAATATATTTTGCTTTTGAAAACTTGCTAACGTAAATATATGTTTGTTACACCTCTTGATTGTATTTGTTTAAAGCTTAAATCAAGGTGTCACAACAAAGAGGTGTAATTTAAAATTTGTAAGAAAAGTGAAAGTCGCAAGGGGGAGGGGGTAATATTTTATATTCAATTACCATGGTTTTTAAGATTTGCCCCGAAAACTGGTTCAATTTGTTCTATTTTTGTTTCATTGAAAGGAACTTAAATTTGTTCAATATAAATTGTTTCGGATTTTTTCTTATTTATTTATTTTTTCCAAAACGAATCGACAAAAATCTTTTTTTATTACGCCACTGGATTAGGTTTTTTTAAAGCTTTAAAATGAGGTATCGCAAGGTGGGGGGTGCCATTTGAAATTTCAAAGTGGGGGTGGCTAGGGGGGAGGGGGTAACACCTAAAATTTATTTGACGTTGTTTTTAAACTTCCCCCTCCAAAAATCAATCGACGTGTTTTTTGTTTTTATCAAGTTAACTTGCATTCAAAAGTTATTGAGACTGGCTAGTTTTGAAATGAACACCCGATATATATATATATATATATATATATATATTTTATTATTATTGTATACCACACCTCCTACAATTTGCATTTCAATGTATTTCAATTACACCTGGGCAGGGCCACCGTTAGATGCACGCTGGACAGGTGACTGCCTGAGGCGCAAAATTCAATGAGCGCTTTACCTTTTTTTAATGACGTTCGTTTGTTTTTCTATAATTATGGATTCTACTTCTGACATTAGTAACAAGGAACAATTGACATTAGTTATTCGTTTTATCAATATTGATTCATATAATATGTATTTAGTTGAGGAGCACTTTTTAGGATTTGCGGAAGTTAAGTATACATCAGGATTTGGACATTAACCAACATTTTTGGATCAAATAAAAATTTTAGGATTAAAATTAAATAATTTTAGCCCCTGCAATTACGATAATGGGGCCAATATGAAAGGCAAGCATAATGGTCTGCAAATACAAATTTTGAATTTACACCCACGTGCCCTTTTTGTTCCATGCTCTTGCTATTCATTAAACATCTATCTTAAATGATGCTGTAGAATCTAATATTCAAATGGTCAATTTCTTTAGCACAGTGCAGTCATTGTATATTTTTCTCGCGGCGTCAACTCATAGATGGTCCAAGTTAATAGAAAAATTACCCCATTTAACATTAAAACCGATTTGTAATACTAAATGGGAAAGCCAAATTAATGCAATCCGACCAATGTGATTCCACATAGAACTAATTCACGACACTGTACTTGAAATTTTGGAAGACAATTCTTTAAGAGGTGCACATGGAAACAAAACGAGATTGGATGCCAAATGGTTGTTAGAAAAAGTAAAGAATTACAATTTTATCTGAACTGTGATTCTTTGGTACAATATCTTACTGAAAGTAAATCGTGTTAGTCTTTTAATCAAGCGAACAATTAAAAAAAATAAGGAGTGATAATGCAATCTATGCTGACAACCTATTCATTGAATTCCGAGAAATAGCACAGACAATTCAAGTTTAACCCCAATTTGAAGAAGTAAGATTTAGAAAACGAAAGAAACAATTTGATTACGAAACAGAAGATGAACACATCGAAAATCCTTCTCTAAGATTTGGAGTAGATGTTACAATTTATAGGATGTAAATTTTCATATAGATTCATATGTTCAATTATTTAATTATTTTTTATCCTTTCATATTGTTTATAAATATTTGTTATTACCAACATTTTTGTTGGAAATATATATAAAAATTATTTTCAATAAATATTATATCAATTATGCGATAAATTCATTTTACTTCCCAGCACAACATCCCATATTTAGTATCCGTGTTGGATTTGGGAGCCCTTTAGTTATTGATCGAAGATCGAACACGTAAAGATTTAATTTTTAAATTTGCCCTTTAAATTCAGTGGGCGCAATTTTTGTTTCTTGTCTGCAGCGCGGAAAAGTCTAGCGGCGGCCCTGCCTGCACGTATCCACACTACCGCCCGACCATCGGTTTATTGTAGTTCCATAAATTATGACCATAAACTAATAATAAGGGTGCTTCAATAAACTGCCCCACGAATTCGAAAACAGCTCCTCGTGGGCCGTACTGGTATCATGTTATCGTTTTTTAGAAGGGATAGAGAAAATGGGAGGGCGTATCCTCGATCGTTTTTTTTAAGACAAACAAACAAACAATAAATGAAATACTGATAAAAATCGAAAATGGAAAATAATGAGTTTTTGGCCATAACTTCAAAACGAAAGACAATGGCCAATTTTTGTTTCACCCTTGAGTTGGTCCTGAAAAAAGAGATCTAGGATACGCCATCCGACTTTTTCTATCTCTTCTAGTTACCGAGATCCCCTATAGAAACATAGCAGAAAAGGTTACTGATAACATTCTACCACAGAAATTTAAAGAGTTACAATGAAAGCGTACCAGAATTTTAAGGATTTTCAAAATGTTATTTGATATTTACACTGCTTTTTACCTTAGTAAAAATGAAAAAAATATTAGCCACTAATCAATGAAAGTCAAGTTCAAAGTCCTTTTGTACATGTGTAACGGTCCAAAAATAGCGTTGGCAGAAACGGCTTTTTAATAAATTAACTGGCGTGTAGACCTGCACGGTAGGCAACCATGCTTGCATTTTTTTGTTGTGGTGACGCGTTTCCCCCATGAGCGATTTTTAAAATTCACCGGCGGAGCGCGACCACGAGGCAGAACTAAATTGACTCGTGCCCAATATAGATCGTGCCAGACGAACCGTTGCAGATAAGGTATATCACCATCCGGTTTACGGGAATAATCAACGGTTCTCAGCTAACCACCCTTGAGGGGGATTGAGGCATCGACTACGGGGCAGGGAACACGCTCATAACAACGGAGTAAGTAGTTATTCCTTCTCCTCTTCGTGAAGCCACGTGTCCGGCCATTTTGATTAAGGCCATGTGTTTTGTAGGCGTTTGGCCACGGGCTAAACAGCTCGGCCAAAACCATTCTTGGCTGGAAGCCGCGGACCTAGCCCAGGCGCCGTCGACGGAAACCGCCGACATCCCGGGGCTGAACCCAGCCAACGGCGAGACCATCCGGAACTCAGGCCAGACAATATATATAATTTCTTTTTTTTGTGTGCTCGATTGGGCCACTTTTCTGTTTATTCTTGTGTGTAAATTGCGTCTACGTGTAAATTGTGTCGTACGTGTTTTGCGCTAGTGTACGAGAAAGGTTGCTCCCTCGGCCCTTTCAATCGCGCGATTAGGAGCTTATGTTATTCGGCCGAATAGGGTAAACCCTGCGCGAAAGGGTGGCGTTCGGAGGTATTTTTCCAGGAGTGCGGACACGCGTTTGTTCCCCCCGCGTTTTCTCATTTACAGTTTTCTATTTCATTCATTTCAGTTACAGTTTTACAGTTTTCTATTCTCACTACGAGATTTAAACCTGGTGGTGTTGGCGCCAAGCGGTCAGCGTTGTGACAGTTCGTGATTTCTGAACTTCGCTGACTGTCTGCCGTCCACCCACGCAGGTAGGGTGGAGCCACCCTTTGCGACGAAGTAGCAACGAGGTAAAATTACGTGGAGCCTTTTTTAACCCCCCCACTCTCTGACACCGAGAGCCTGGCCCTCGTCACTACTTCGAAGGGACCCTCCACTCGCTCCACGGCCTAACGCGCCGACTGCCCTTCAGGTACGTCACACATGACATAATGATGTGCTATATAACTAGTAGTGAAAAAATATATTTGAGTAATAAGATGAACTGAAATAGTCATTTACGGAAGAGTCAGGAAAATGATCCAATACTTACGAGGAGCCACAGAGTAAAGTAAGACATTTTACTGTCGAGTCATGTATTTTTTTTTTTCTGAAACCACCCATTATAATAAAAATTAACATTTATTCATTTAGTAAATTGAATGAGTGATTTTCTACGCACATATGTGGTACTACGTTTCTCTGTTTCTAAGGTTTTTTGTTTTTTATAACATATTTATTATTCTTATGTTACATATTAAAACTGATCACATATGATCAACCATTAATTTGCCTGGGATACATCTGATCCTAAACCTAAACTTAATTCTTATCTAAAGTTTGTGACGTACCTGAAGGGCAATCAGCGCGTTAGGCCGTGGAGCGAGTGGAGGGTCCCTTCGAAGCAGTGACGAGGGCCAGGCTCTCGGTGTCAGAGAGTGGGGGGGTTAAAAAAAGGCTCCACGTAATTTTAACCTCGTCGCTACTTCGTCGCAAAGGGTGGCTCCACCCTACCTGCGTGGGTGGACGGCAGACAGTCAGCGAAGTTCAGAAATCACGAACTGTCACAACGCTGACCGTTTGGCGCCAACACCACCAGATTTAAATCTCGCAGTGAGAATAAAAAAACTGAAACTGAAATAAATGCCCGATCGAGAATACGTGGGGGGAACAAAAAATAACAGGTGTGAATTTTGTAGTGTAAAATATCGGCGTTTATTCACACAAACGACGGACACCGTGTCTGCGCTCCTGAAATAAATACCTCCGTACGCAACCCTTTCGCGCAGGGTTCACCCTATTCGGCCGAATATTGCGAGCTCCTGATCGCGCGATTCAAAGGGCCGACGGAGCGACCTTTCTCTTACACAAGCGCAAAACACGTACGGCACGAAACACGTAACGCAACTTTTACACAAAAGAATAAACGATATGTCAATATGGAATTAAATAAAGGTCTGGCTCAATTGAGAACACAAAAAAATATGTATCAATATCTATATCTATATCTGGCCTGTGTTCCTGGTATGTCTTCGCTGGCGGCTGGGTTCAGCTCCGGGATGGCGGCGGTATGCGTCGGAGACGCCGATCACTCGATTCCGGCCTCAGGCAGGATGATCCTTGCCTCCAGCCAAGAACGGGTTGGCTGAGCTACTTAGCCCTTACCCCGTAACAAAACGCTCAGATGTTATGAGCGTTTGGATAGTTCCTTGCCCTGTACCTGGTGCCTCAATCCCCTCAAGGGTGGTTAACTGAGTCCCCGTTGATTATCCCGGAAACCGGAGGGTGGTACACCTATTACAACGGTTCTTCTAGCACCTCCGTACTGTACGCAAGGTAGCTGAATTCTGCCTCTATGGCGGCGTCTCGCCGGCGAATTTAAAAATCGCACACATGGGAAACGCGTCACCACAACAAAAAAAGGTGCGAGTACGGTTGTCTACAGTGCAGGTCTATACGCCAATTAATTATTAAAATGCAGTTTCTGCCAAAGACATTTCTGGACCGTTACAAGTTCAGCCATCGCTGCCCTTTAGTTTCTTTGGATTGTGTACTGTTGAAGTCGCACACAATGCTCTGCTCTACTCACAATGCACTATACACCAAACAAGATCGAATGGCTTCGTTCTTATCAGTCTTCGGACGTTATGTTGATTGTCTAATAGCTGGTTCATGGTTGCCAGCATACCTCTTGATTTCTTCTTTAACCATTGGGACAGCTAGGTCCCGATGCAGATCCTTGTTGCGAAGGCACCATGGCGCATCTACCATGTTCCGAAGCACTTTATTTTGAAAGGTCTGTATTCATGTTATATTTCAATCCTTGGTGCATCCCCAAAGCTGGATTCCATAAAGCCATATCGGTTTTAAGACTTGGTTGTATATAAGTAGTTTGTTATGTAACTGTACTTTAGAATTTCTTCCAATAAGCCAGTAATATTGTTTGTATATGATGTCAAGTTCCGTTCGTTTTGTTTTCTAACGTGTTCAGCCCATCTCAGTTTGGTATCCAGGTTCATACCTAAATATTTTGCTTAGTTTTCATGGGGCACCATTACACCGTCAATGCTGATTCTCTAGTTATTTGTTGATTTCTGATTGGTAAAGTTTACATGTATTGATTTACTCTCATTTAATTTGATGTTCCACTTGTGTATTTCGTTGCATGTATTTTGGAGCTTTGTGGAAGCTCTCTATACATTTGTCCAGACTGAGAGTAGGACTGTATCATCAGCGAACGTTGCTGTGGTTACTCCTTCTGCCTCAGGTATGTCCGAGGTATATATGAGGTACAGAATTGGTCCAAGAACGCCTCCCTGTAGCACCCCTGCACCTATTTCTTTCAATTCAGAGTGTTCGTCTTCTTGTTTTATGCGAAATAATCTGCCCGTTAGGTATGAATTACGGCATATTGATTAGTTAGTATTTTCCCCAATTTGTGTATTAGTCCTTCGTGCCATACCTTGTCAAAGGCCTGTACAACGTCTAAGAACACAGCTGCACAGACCGACTTTTCTTTCAAAGTATTTTCTATGATGTTAGTGATTCTATGCACCTGGTCGATGGTTGAGTGCTTTTGGCGAAAACCAAATTGGTGGTCTGGAATTAGCTAATTATTCTCTATTAGTGGCCTCATTCCTTTCAGGAGCAGCTTTTCAAAAATCTTTGAAATAATTGGGAGTACAGAAATCGGACTATATGAATTAAAATTGTTGGGTGGTTTACTAGGTTTTGGTAGCGTTATGACTTCCGGTATTTTCCATATATTTTGGAAATTTTTCAGTCGTATTGCTATGTTGAACCAATATGTTAGCATTATTCTTCCTTTCTTTGGAAGCTGCTTTAGAATCTCACCTGTAATAAGATCTATGCCAGGAGCTTTTCTTGGGTTTAGGTTTGTTTTAATTTCCTTGGCCACTTCTTTTGTAGTAATTAGAGAAATGCTTCCTATGTGTGGATTTTGTATTTCTTTAAGTACTATACCTGGATGTGCTCGGTTTGGTTTTAAGGTGTTTGCTAGATGTTCAGCGAAAACTTCAGTTGTTTGTTTATTGTCACGAGCCCATGTCCCATCTTCCTTTCTGATTGGTGTAATGGTTGTAATGGGTCTTTTGATCTGTTTGGTGGCTTTCCACAATGAGTAGTCCTTATCCGCATCTGCTAAAAGGTACCTCAAGTTTCTGCTTATAGTATCTTCTATTATTTTGTTTATTTCTTTTTTAAGTCTCTGGGTTTTATGATTTAGCTCAGTTATATTTGCAGCACTTCTTGTTTGTTGCCATTTTTGCCTTGCTTTCCTTTTCTCACTGAGCATTTTCCAGATTTCCTTAAGGTAGTTTTTTCCTTTCGTTACATAGGTTATTTGTCTAGTGCAGTGATTCCCAACGGGGGCGGTACCACCCCCCGATGGGCACTGAAGGGATTTAGGGGGGCGTTTCTGGCCCAAGGTATATTTAGGGAGCGTTGAGGACCAGCCGCCGCCCCCGGGCAAAAACGGAGTTCCGTCAGAGCAAGAGTGTAAACCTAAAATCTACAGATCACATTCAAAAGAACAATTGATTGTTGGCTCCACCGAATCAACATGGGATTCACCGTACTGACCGATGTCTGTACATCGGCCCACTTTGAGAGTCTGGGGATTACCCCGCTTGCCCGGTTTGGTGTGCAAGGTGCCGGAGCGGGGACGCTCCGGCCTGCATTCTGACTTCCTGACTGACACGCAACGAGTCAAGTATATTTGACCTATTATTTTTGGATTGTAATTAATTGTCATATTGTGATCATTATTGTAAATAAAGTAATATTCATATTAAGTGGACCCTGTAATTAAAAATATATTGTTGGTGAAATAACTCTTGGAATAGAGGTAAGTACTTACATATTATCTATTGTTATATTTGATGGGCTGCAATTTATGTACATATCGTTCCAAATATTTAATATTTTTGGTTTCATATAATTTGTTATAATTTTTAATCGCCTGTAATATACAATGGGTCTTCGGATAGATGTTATAAGATTTTTTTATAGATACATTAACCAAAACTATACGAATGATTATTTCATGTTTTGAAATTAAGCCCTGACCCTTGGTTAAAAAAAATGGAACCCACATTTTCGATTTTGAGTCAATAGGAAATTGATAGTTCAGAATAGATTTTTTTCTAAGCGGTAAAATATATTAATTATGACATACATAAGGCAAAATATTATTATTAAATTATAAATGCAAAATATGTATACAAAATTTGAAACTTGTTTTTACAATTCTCTAACGTACATTTTTTGTAGAGCCGCAGATTTTATATTTGTATTCAAATACACGGGTACACGGGTCACATGTACACGTCTACGTACGGCATAATTACACGTGTAATTCGTTACACGTATAATTACATGTATAACAGCAAAGCGTTGTTTACTGCTTCCAGAAAACGTTGATATGTTAATATTTTTTTACCAGAATCGTTCTTTATTGTAAGTATATATCGTTATTTTGATCGCCGCGCGAATTAAGCGTTGTTTTTCTACTGTGGGTAATTTCGTTACTTTTTTAGTTACTTAGTAACTTATTTAGTTACATCAGAATCTTACTATATCCTAAGTTCATGTACATATTTATTTTCCAGAGTATAAAATAAATTACTGAATGAAAAAACCGAGAGTATTATAATTACACATGTAATTACACAATTACACGTGTAAAAGACACGTTTAATTATATTTACACGTGTAGAATAAATACACGTGTAATTATAATTACACGTGTAAAATAAATACAGGGGTGCTTACACGTGTAAAAGAAATACACGTGTAATTACTTCTATCCTGGGACACTCTGCATATTGGGCTATGTTGACCCAAATAGTGTTTGATGCTGCCCGCAAGACATTTTAACTAACTTTAAATTTTAAATTTTGTTTTTAAATTGGTTGGTTCTGCGCCAACAACAACTTCTTGTTATTATTTTTCTTGTTTTATTTTTAAGATATGGCTAAATCAAAGGAAAAATGTAGACAATACAATGTCGAATATTTAAAATATGGTATTATTCAGTCACCCACAAACAAGACATTGCCAATGTGCCTGAGTTGCCAGAAAGTTTTCTCAAATGAAGCCATGAAACCTTCACGATTACAAAAACATTGTTACGTGCGCGGTACTCGCGTACCTCTATTGGGGGATTGTTTGCCGCAGCTAGTTAAGGTTGCTCGGAGAGAGGGTCGTGGTGGTTAAATCAAAAAAAGGGGCGCCACGTAACTTAACCCCCAATAGTTCGAACCCCAAGTCACGGAACAGGTTCAGATACGATTAGTTAAAGAAGTAAGCCAAGTGGAGGGACAACGGCTTATATTTAAGAATATTTACAAAACATAATTGATCAAAATTTAAAAAAAATAAAACATAACCATGACCTTGGTGAAAACCGCAGGTCTGTACCAGACGAGCTCGTTCGTTTACAAAATGTATGATAGCGGTGGTGTGGCTTATTTTGGCCAACACGGTCGCGTAGGCGTGTAATTGTTATAAACTACGTAACGTAAAGTAAATGTAATGAACTTAAGGAGGGGGACAAGAACAACATTAATCAACTTAAACTACAATTTCGGAGATTACGGCGATACGGCGATATTCCCTTCGATAGGCCCTTAATTATCAGAGCGTGACGATTGTCCAAATTAACGAGAAAACCGACTTATTTACTGCGCCTGCAAACAGTGGTTATACATAGCTTGACGGTGAGATGGCGTTGTTGGTCGCATCCGTTGCTCGCCCTGCTCTCGAAGTCCAGCTGCGTAGAATCCCGTCCAGGATTCCCGTAGAAGCTCCCAGCTCTGCGGTTCCCAAGCAAGCGTCGGGACCGGAACTACTCCCACGCGTGCTTATGCGTAACGCGTGTCTCTACGGAGTACCCAGGAGCAGAGAGTAACGGCGGGAGGAAGGAGAATAGTATAACTAAAAACAAAACCCTGATAAGGTAGCCGGTGTTAGAGGGCATGTGCTTATCATCGGAGTAAAGTAATCTTACCACCAGTCCAGCGTGGTGGGTAATCTTTGATTGCGTTTATACGCACAGGTAATTCGCTGGATCCACGTGCAAATAACTACAATGGACATTGTGTGAAGAGAAGCGGAATAAGGAGAATATTTGTACTCACTTGCGGCGTTGACGGAGAGGACGAAATTTGATATCCCCGAAGGGCACTCGGAACAACCTTTTCACAACCAAAAAAAGGGGACGTATCCCTACCAAATAGGTTTGTTCCTGAATTTGCGTATGCCGTGCAATAATCCTCCAACGGAGATCATGTGAACATGATGTCTTCACAGCACACGCGTTCGTTCTACTCTCCGCGCTCGCCAAATCTCATCTTGCACAATGCATCTTTTTTTTTGTTATCAAATTCTTTCACCGGACAATGTGCTCTCGGTGAAAAGGCGCGGTTGCTACGTATGCCTGCACAGCTGTTCCTGGCATCGCCGTTCGAAACTATGTTAATTGTCGCAAATCAAAATGTAACCGTAACAACATTTGAGCTAAATACATCCTGCCATAAAATATAGCAATTTATCTTACTTTCAAATGCTCAAAAATCAGCATTCGAGACGTCCAACTTTAGCCGGTATGTTTTTAGCAACATCAACACAAGACAATGATGGGTGACGTGCATCTTACAATATTTCGTTGCTTATTGCTAATTCGGAAAACCCGCACACTATTGGAGAAGAATTAATACTGCCAGCTGTGCGTGAAGTACCGTACTGTACTTCACAAGTCACCTTCAGATATTATTAAAAAAATCCCCTTGAGCAATAATACTGTACAGAGACGAATCGACGAAATGATATAGCGTATTTAACAGATTTATTTAATAAATTTAACGCAACCAATCTGCAGCTACAAGGAGATGATTTGAATTTAATTAAAGCTAAGACAATAATTCCGGCATTCGTGTCAAAACTTGCATTATATAAATTAAATTTTGGTCGGAGACGATCAGTTTCAAAATCTTTCCTCAGTGAAAACAAGTGATGATGACATTTTGGTTTTTAGGTTATAGGTTTATAGATTTCAAGTTATCCTCAATATGAAAATTCCGGACTGGGTCTTGGAACCTTGCACAAACATTGAAACAGCAGAAGAATTTTTACAGGAGCAGCTCATAGAATTGTTAACAGACGAAAAATTAAAACTAAAATTGAAACATGGCTACCAAGCATTTTGGCTTCAAAGACAAATGCCAATTTTATATCCGACCTTATGGGGTGCAGTAAAGAAGTTTTTTCTAGCATTTCCATCATCGTATTTAGCCGAAAGAGGATTTAGTGTAGTATCCAATCTACTAACAATAAAACGGAGCCGATTATCAATAGTAGATCGCGGTGACTTAAGGTTGCTCGTGACAAAACTAGCACCCAATATAGACAAATTAGTGTCATTACATCAAGCTCATCCCTCTCACAAGTGCTATTTATAATATATTATTTTTAAAAATGAGTCCTTTTTTTTAAATATATACGTAGTATAATATAGTTCACCAAGATGGGCGCTCTTGAAATGCTCTTTGAAAAGGTGGGAAACCTATATTGATTTTAAGTGAGATTTTATTTTTTAATAGGGGGCGGTGAGTAATTTGTTTTTTTCGAAAAGGGGCGGTAGGCTAAAAAAGGTTGGGAATGTCTGGTCTAGTGTTTCCATACGCAGCTTCTTGTATAGTTATGATCAGATTTACTGCTTCTTTGTCCAGTTCATCCTTGGTTTTAAGGTTTTTTTGTATCTTTCTGTTCATTTGCAATACAATTAAAGTGCCTTTCTGTCCGGGATAAATATATCCAATGTAGAAAACGCAACTGTAAATATTAATAGTCAATAAAACTTTAGAAACTAATGTGTAAATTTTTTCGTGACTAGTTAGAGTAGTAAGGTAGTACTTTCGATCCGGTTTCAGAAAAACAATTTAATGTTTTATAATAGCTTCAATTGTTATATCACCCAATTTATTAAAATGGTAAATCATAATATTTTCGTTCGGGCGTATAAGATTGGGCGGATGTCGCATTTCTGTTTATAGATTCAAGGCCAAGTTAACACTCGACCCTTTCGAAGGGGACAAACGCGTTTGGAGCTCATTAAGTGCGTGTCACCAAGCGAAGCCGGCGGTGACACATTACTAGCAAAGTTTCAATAAAGTTTTATTGTTTAGTGTCCGTATGGATAAATTGATGGTGAGTGATTGTGTGGTTGAGTTGAGTTGAGGTTGACCCATCGGTGTCCCATTTTCCCAGAAGATAACAAGGATGTTGGGTTGACCAATTATTACTCGGGTCAACAAGTATAGTGAGTCATTGTATTGTTGTGGAGAGTTGAGGTTGACCTATCGATAAACAATTGACCAAGGATAATTGTTTCACCGTAATAAATCAAGGATATTGGGTTGACCAATTATTACTCGGGTCAACCAATACAATTATCTCACTGAGTTGTCAACTCACGGTCACTCTTCTAATTGTTACAAAATGACGGTCGTTGGAAGGAGCAAACGAAGAGAGCGATTGCCATATTTTATTATACGATTATATAACCTTTTATATGTTTGTATCATTAGTTTGTATTAAATAAATAAGTTTCATTGATGCAGATCCCATTGTTTATTAATCGACATCTTGACAATACAAATAATTACCTATTATAAGAATAATACAGCAGAATTAGTATTGAAACTGTTTTTATGGATTAAAAATAATCAGTATTAAGCTAAAGGTAATTCGCCGGCCTAACAATATCTGAATTGGGTTAACAATATCAGAAGTGGCAAAAGTTCAGCTAACACAATTGATATGTGTGTTAATAAAGGATCTTTCAATAAGGACGCTCGATCTATAAATGTAAATAAAACAAGTTGTGTGTGAGATATCGACTAATTTTCTTTATTTGAAAGAATATTTGATGTCAAAATATGGAAAATAACGTCGTTCAATTATCCGCCGCGGCTTTGCTTGGTGGCACTTATTCGGGAGGTACAATGTTCGATGACTTTGTCGCATAAATCTGGTTGAATTTGCAGGATGGGTTCATTATGTGAACTTTGAGGATAATTGTTTGCGGTTTATTCGCCTAGACCTGCGGTTTAAGATAGCCCCAAAAGAAGAAGTCTAAAGGCTAAAGGTTCTTAAATCGCACGATCTGTGTGGCAAGTTCACGTCGACGATGACTTGCACACTAGGATGGAGCGATTTTTTTTTTCAAATTTGGATTTTCCTGTTTTATCAATCTATGTCTTGATGGAACATAGTTAAGTGGGTAAAATATCATCAAATTCTAACTTCATCTTGAGGTGGCGCACTGATATCAAAGTTTGACAAAAAAGGTGATTTATTGGTTAAATATTTCAAATAGGCGAGTAGTCTAGTAGTTCAGTTGAATATAGGAAACATACTTTTACATACATATTCTCCCCCCGCCCCCAGCCCCTCCTCCCCCCACCCCTTCTCCCTCCAACTAATTATCACTTTATTTCGCACGTTATTCCCTCAATACCCAGGCAGTCACACTCAGTCATTCGGAGCGGACGTTTGTTAAAATAATCGCACGATTTGGATGTTAGTGATATGCCTAAAACGAGAAAGGATTCGTCGTGCCCTGTATTTGGTGGTCCAGAAATGTTAAAGGGTAATGTATTACCTACATATGCAGATATTATAAAGTATTATCTGTGGATAAGAAATGACTTGCTATGGCTGTCTAATGGAAAGGATCCCTCGATAAATGACGTGTGTGAAATAATTGCTGCTGATTTAAGAAAGCTATGGAATAAAGCTTCTATTCCTATTATATCTGAACAACAAATTAAAAGCAGACTAGCACAATATTATCAGAAATATAAAAAAATTAAGAAATGTCGAGTAAATAAAAAGAAAACTGAGTTTTACGAAGATGCAAGCAGAAATCTCTTTGACATTGCTGTGTGCAAATTGCAGGTGTACCGATTATTGTAAGTGTTTAATGAAAATACCCAAAAAGGAGCTAGAATTCTTGGAAGATCAAAGGGGAAGCCGCAAAATGTATATCGGTTCAATAGATACAAAAACAACTGAAGTGTGGGAGCGCAGGCAATCAAGACTACAGAAAAGTAATTTCCTTCAAAAAAAATGCGTTGAGGAAACTGTATGCCCCTCTCCGAAAACTACATTTACCTCAGATACTTCGTATGATAGCTCATCAGATAGCAACCACGATCCGGATTTCTGCACTACAAGTTCAATGGAAGCAGTTCCGCCATCAAAACACAAAATGCAAGCCAAATAGATGAGGCATCGACTAGAAAATCTTGCCACTGCTTGTGACAGAACTGGTGTTTCTGATAGAACGGCATCAATCATTGCTAGTACTGTTCTTCAAGATGTTGGCTTGATATCTAAGCTGGATATCTCAAAAGTAATAGATCGCAGCAAATTACGACGCGAGCACAAGAAAATCAGAGAAGAGTTGCAGAGTTTTAGCTTGGTGGGTCCTGAGAATAAAATATGTGGCTTGTACTTTGATGGACGGAAAGATAAAACCATCGTTCAAGAAAAACATGGTAACAAGTACTACAGAAAAACTATAACAGAAGAACACATTGTTTTGCTGTCAGAGCCAGATTCTCAGTACATTGGTCACGTCGTGCCTCCTTCCGGAACAGATATTTCTATAAAAAAATAGCATTATGCAATTTCTAAATTTGCACTTCAATGATCTATCTGCCATTGTTGCCATTGGATGCGATGGAACTGCTGTCAATACGGGATCCAAGAATGGAGTAATTGCATTGATCGAGAGGCAGTTAAATCGACCCTTATATGTTTGTTACATGCCAACGAGTTACCATTGAGTCATCTTTTTAACACTTTGGACGGCAGTACATCAGGTCCCAATACGTTTGGAGGAGTAATAGGCAAGATGTTAGAGCACTGTGAAGATTTAGCTGTGGCGGAATTTGAGAAGATCGAGACTGTTTTACCTGAGATTGACGCGAAAATTCTAAGTACTGATCAAAAATATCTCCTTGAAATTTGTGTAGCTATTTCACGAGGTAAAGTTACAACTGATTTGGCTAATAAGCAACCAGGGAAGCTGGCACACTCCCGTTGGCTAACCCGCGCTAATAGAATATTGAGACTATATGTGGCAACAAGGTTCCCATCACAAAGTCTGGTCGAGCTTGTTACGTTCGTTATATAAGTGTACGCGCCAACATGGTTCAGTATAAAAACGAAACCTTCGTGCAGTTGCGGCCCAGATCATGTTCTAAGCATGATTAAAAGATGTTCCTATTTAAAAGACGAGCTAAAAACAATTGTGTTTCGAATAATACAGCGGAACTCTTATTTCGCACATTCCGAAAATATTTTATTAACGATGCTACAAGACGAAAGGCAACTTGTTAAAGAATTAGCTTTAAGACGGATACTAAAGGCGCGAAAAACAACAAAGGGGAAGAAAGTAAGAGAGTTTTTGATCCCGAAATTAAACTTTGAAGCGAACAACTATTATGATTTGATAGATTGGACAAAAGAAAAAATATTCGAGCCGCCATTCACTTCAAAATATAGTGACAGTGAAATATGGGACAAAATTATGAGTAAAAATATAACTATCTCTAGTGAAAATTTTCCCTGTCATACACAAGCTGTGGAGAGAAGCGTAAAACGGCCACTGAGACTAGCTTAGCAGTTTGCGGAAATACAGCACGCGATGGATTTATCCGAGCAAGAATAAAATCGAGAAAAGACATGCTAACGTTTGACACAAAATCGCAGTATTTGTCTGTTCAACTGTCAGCCCTAAATGCAGATGATACGATTCATGACTGAAATGATAAAAGAAATAACTTTCATTCTTGATATATTTGTATTTTCAATTCAGATAATAAAGTTATATTGAAAAAAAAAATTGTTATTTAGGTATTTTAAATATCAATAGTTTTCAAAATTTCAAGTCTTCTGCGCCACCTGAAGATCAAAAATTAAAAAAAAAAAAAAAAAATATGTTTCGACAGCTATTTGTCCATAGAAACTTTTTATAATACAGGAACAATGAAATTCGGAAACAATTTTTTTTTTACTCTTTACACTCCACCCTATTGCACACGTTGTTTAACGCTATAACCTTCTATGGTGATTTGCCATACACTACTGAACAATTCGTAGATGTAACGTATTGTATTCATAACAAATTAGACAGATGTTGCTTTAACAATATGGATTCTATAACCTAACAAAGTTCCAGCGTCCCTATTGAAAGACCATTTAGTTTCCAGATTGCCATAATAAAGTACCTGCGGCAATACTAAATATGAAATCCATAATTCATAATAACAACATACGCTATATGAGTAGAGCCATGCATATGGAAATGTGTGGTAATGGAAAATCCAGGTAATTTTATAAATGCACTGACACATGCTGTTATTGAAATCGATAAAATCGTATGGAGAGTGGCAATAAATCGTCAACTATACACCTCATAGTTAAATGGACCAATCGCAATATTAAATTTTCGTTAGTTACTTCGTATTACAGCGCTTATTACTAATTACCTGGTTGTCTTGGGGCGTGTTTCGAATATATCGTTAGGTTGCGTATTTCGATGAGGCGTTAATAAAAATCAAATTGCCCTGAATCATAATATTTTTACACAAGAGTCAAAATGACATAATATTTTTTGCATTTAGTATACCGGGTGTTCATTTCAAAACTAGCCAGTCTCAATAACTTTTGAATGCAAGTTAACTTGATAAAAACAAAAAATACGTCGATTGATTTTTGGAGGGGGAAGTTTAAAAACAACGTCAAATAAATTTTAGGTGTTACCCCCTCCCCCCTAGCCACCCCCACTTTGAAATTTCAAATGGCACCCCCACCTTGCGATACCTCATTTTAAAGCTTTAAAAAACCTAATCCAGTGGCGTAATAAAAATTTTTGTCGATTCGTTTTGGAAAAAACTAAATAAATAAGAAAAAATCCGAAACAATTTATATTGAACAAATTTAAGTTCCTTTCAATGAAACAAAAATAGAACAAATTGAACCAGTTTTCGGGGCAAATCTTAAAAACAATGTTAATTGAATATAAAATATTACCCCCTCCCCCTTGCGACTTTCACTTTTCTTACAAATTTTAAATTACACCTCTTTGTTGTGACACCTTGATTTAAGCTTTAAACAAATACAATCAAGAGGTGTAACAAACATATATTTACGTTAGCAAGTTTCCAAAAACAAAATATATCTTTCAAAAATAAATTATGCTGCCTTTCGTTTTAGGAGTAACCAGTCTCAATAAGTTGTCAATTTTACTAAAAAAACACGTCGATGTAGTTTAACATATTATAGTTACACATTTATTTTTCAATCAGTACACAAATATACCTTAATTAATGCATTGATAATATATCAATATAAAAAAATCGGCAAAAGATATTGTTTTCTCAATTAATAAAATATTTTAGCATATGTTCAAAATGCGCTCCATTATTTGCTAGACAATAGTACATCCTATTTTACAAATATGATCTAGAGGTATAACAAAACAAACTGAGTACGTTTCCAAAAACAAAATATATTTTGTTTTAAATAATTGATATTAAGCCAATTTAAGACTCAAATTCATTTTAACAATAATACATTATTTGGACTTTAAATGCAAGGGTGTGTGTCTTTGTACTCAGGTAACACCGTTTCGTAGTTATTGAGTCAAATTGTCAACACTGACATTTCTAAGGTTAGTACAAAATATTAATATGTAATAATACTGTTCAACAAATTTATACTTATTCATACATCAGTTAAATATGGCATATTTTGTGGATAAGTTTTCCAGAAAGCTGTTATTCGTATTTAATGTACAAACAATGCTGACATGTTCACATGCATTATAATATTTATCAGTATTTTATTATTATTTGGTTTTGGTACGTGATATGATTTTATTTTCATATTGTTTAGAAATTGGAAAAAAATATTTTTAACGATGGTGTATACGCTGCAAGAAAGGACAGAACTTATTTTCATATATGGGGCGGAAGATCGTTGTGCTCGTAGGACAAGTCGAGTTTTCAATGAAAGACATCCTGATAAAAAAGTCGGCCACCAGTACGTGCTAAATCTTGTACGAAAATTTGAACAAACTGGGTCCATTTGCAATAAAATCAATAGGAAACCGAGAATTGCAGATGAAGCTGCGCAGATAGAAGTACTAGCTCACATTAGTATGCGTCATACCAGTTCCATTTCGAAAGCAGTTACTTCAACACATGTCTCTCGTGGTACCATACACAAAATTTTAAAACGCAATAAGTTTTTTCCTTACAAAATTGAAATAAATCAACAACTTAATGAGGATGATTACGACAACAGAATTGAATTTTGTGAGTTAATGACTCAAAGGATCGAAGATGAGCCAAAGTTACTCAAAAATATCTGCTTTAGTGACGAGTCCACTTTTTTTTTGAACGGGCATGTGAATAGGCATAATTGCAGGTATTGGGACAATGTCAATCCATATTTATTTCGGCAGGATCATACTCAGTTTCCACAAAAAATAAATGTGTGGGCTGGTATTCTTGGGAATGCTATTATTGGGCCCATTTTTATAGAAGAAAACCTGAATGGAGCGTTATATCTCGATATATTAGAAAATCTAATTAATCCATTATCATTGGAAAGTCAAGTAGATTCAGAAGGAGGTATGCTACTGGACGAACAACTTCTACATTTTCAACAAGATGGAGCTCCAGCGCATTATGCGGTGGCCGTACGAGAATGGCTGGATCAAAGATTTCCTAGAAAATGGATTGGTAGAAGGGGTGATGTGGAATGGCCAGCAAGATCTCCAGATCTGACACCATTAGATTTTTTTCTCTGGGGTCATTTGAAGAGTGTAGTGTTCAAAACAATTCCCGAAAATATTGAGGATCTTCGAATGAGAATAGTAGATGAATGTAGGCGAATTAATCCGCAAATTTTCGAAAATGTTCGCGACGAATTTAAAAATAGGCTATACTATTGTCTAGCAAATAATGGAGCGCATTTTGAACATTTAATAAAATAATTTTTTAATTGATAAAACAATATGATTTATAGATTATTTATATTGAGATATTATCAATGTATTAATTAAAGTATATTTGTTTATTGACTGTAAAATTTAATGTGTACATAACATGTGAAAACCAAATCAACTCTTGAAATGAACATCAGCATAATTTATTTTTGAAAAATATATTTTGCTTTTGAAAACTTGCTAACGTAAATATATGTTGTTACACCTCTTGATTGTATTTGTTTAAAGCTTAAATCAAGGTGTCACAACAAAGAGGTGTAATTTAAAATTATAATAATATTTTATATTCAATTACCATGGTTTTTAAGACTTGCCCCGAAAACTGGTTCAATTTGTTCTATTTTTGTTTCAGTGAAAGGAACTTAAATTTGTTCAATATAAATTGTTTCGGATTTTTTCTTATTTATTTATTTTTTCCAAAACGAATCGACAAAAATCTTTTTTTATTACGCCACTGGATTAGGTTTTTTTAAAGCTTTAAAATGAGGTATCGCAAGGTGGGGGGTGCCATTTGAAATTTCAAAGTGGGGGTGGCTAGGGGGGAGGGGGTAACACCTAAAATTTATTTGACGTTGTTTTTAAACTTCCCCCTCCAAAAATCAATCGACGTGTTTTTTGTTTTTATCAAGTTTTGAGACTGGCTAGTTTTGAAATGAACACACGGTATAATAAGCGGTCAATATGAATCGATTTGGATCTGATGAGATTCATAAAATCGTAGAATCCGTCACATCCACAAAACCCATTAATACAGTGCAAACAGAATGTTATGTTATAAGACAATTTGATCACTTCTGTTCAGAAAGAAATTATGATATAAAAGAAGAAAAGTCGGATGAAGAATTACGTAAAATTTTGGAAGACTGGGCTTACAACATGCGAAAAGTTAATGCTGAAGATTATAAAGAAGGAGTATTGAAAACACTCTGGAAACTCACAGCTAAGCATATTCAACTTACTTATTATAATAAATTCAAAAGAGTTATAGATCCTTTTAAAAGCGTTATATTTCAAAAAGCAAGAGATGCTCGCAATTCAAAGAGGAACATTTTACAACGCAATTTGGAAAAAAGAAAACGCAGTTCATCGGCTTTAACCCATGAAGAACAAACAAGAATTATAAATTCTTTTAGCGGAAATACACCCGATGGTCTACAGCGAAAGTTTTAACATATTGCGTCTGTTGAACTTGCGTGGAGAGGAGAAGCAAATGCTTGCTTGACAGAATATTTCAAAGAAGAAATAAACAATTACGGTTTGCCAACAGGTCGGATGGAATATAACACAATTTTCTCCAAAACAGCATAAGGAGGTGATAAGAAAATTGCAGATAGTAAATGGATTACTCCAAATTCAAACAACATAGGGATGTGCCCCGTTCGACTTCTAAAGAAAATGTTTTCTAAACAGAAACCTAACATTAAAACTAATCGCCTGTTTCTAACAGTTAATAAAAATTGGGAAAACATGAAAATAGCTATTGGTATAAAAGCATGCCCTTAGGATACAATCAGATTAGTAAATGGACAAAAAGTGCTGCTAAAAGCATCGGAATAAATACCAAACTTGTAAAAATAACAAATCATTCTAACAGATCGTCTACAGTTAGTCAGTTATCAAGTACGGGTATTAACGCTGAAGAAATTATAAAAATAACTGGACACAACAGAACTGCTTCAATTCCACCTTATTTGAATCTAAGTGAAAATCATCTTAAAAATCTTATTTCAAATTTAAGAAGTGAATCAATGGAATCGGAAATTGAAAATTCTTCTATCAATAATTCTTCGTCAGTTTCTCTTGATTCATCTAATAATAATAATAATTCCAGTGGCTCAGAAATTTATAATAATTGTACTTTTAATATTACATACCATAAATAAATCAAGTTCTTATAACTCATAATTATGAATTTAATTTAATTTAGGTGTTAATAATAAAAATCAAGTTACCGTGAATCATAATATGTATACACAAAAGTCAAATTGACAAAATATTTATTGCATTTATATTTATTAGTCGGTATGTAGTCCTCCGAATATAAGTCGAGCATCAAAAATAATCTGAATATAGAGGTTACTGCTTAATGTGTTCCTTAAAATATGCCTCGTCCTACGGACTCGGCGTATTTCTCAAAACACATTTCGCATACGTCAGCTATATTCGAATATTTTTGACGCTCTTGTTATATTACTTAAGATTATGTAGGATAAGGATATTATAAAATTGCGTTTTATAGTATTAAGTTTTCTATATTACTTACTACATTCAAATGGAATTAATATTATAATTATGGTCGTAATAATTCGTAATACATATAATAATTATTATATTGATAAAACACTAATAAAAATAATAATTATTGTATATTAAAGCAATCAACACGATCGAGTTATAATCGGCAAGGTTCCTACTACTCAACTCTTATCCCATAAAATAAATATAGCATAAAATATCCCTGATTTAATTTTACTTCCTACAGTAAAGCCTAAACTAATTTACTAGACGGCAAAGCTGCCTTTCATCAAACGTCAATCGATATCAATACTCTGGAGCATTTACTGACACAGAATTTAATTGCAATTCAAATGAATTTTCGGTTGCATTCAGGTCAATTTCAGAGTGTTCGGGACAGTTTGATTGCCTTTGATGTGAAACAAACGTTTAATAGTGGTTACATTTTTGCAGTCGTTCGTTTGAAATGGAATTCGTAAAACTGCAAAGGGACTCCTAAATTGCATTTGGAATTCGGATTTTATGCTCCATTTATATGCGTAGAGATTGATTTGAATGTCCCTAGAATTTTAGTCCCTAGAAGACGAAGTTGTACCAACACATTTTTAAAGCCTGCCTGAATTTACATTACAGTAAAAATTCGATAAGGGCAACTCCTTAAATGCAACATTCCCTATTAGCAACTCTCAACAATTAGTTGTAAGAGCAACTATTTTTGATTATTATTTTTTTTACATAACTATCAGAAGAACATTCTCATATTGTATACCAAACGGAAATGGAAACGGAGCAATGAAAATAACATTAATTATTTAAATCTAAATGGGTATAGGAAAATTTCACATTTTACAAGAAAATCATGGGAACACGACGGTGTTATGGTATAAGCAAACGAGTACATCTGCAAAGAAGATACATACTACAAACAACACTTACATCTGCACAGAAGATACATACTACAAACAACACTGTGTGGAATTCTTAATTGAAGCTACAGTGTGTTCTGTTAAACTAAGAAAGACAAAAAATTGCGTCATCGTGGTCTATATACCACCGTTACATAGTAAAGACGCATTCTTCAAGAATTTCAACATGTTTCTACAAAGAATTCACCAATTCTACAACGAAATAGTAGTATGTGGAGACCTAAACACAGGTTTCTTTGAAAATAGTACAGAAAAGAGGATACTAAATGATATATTTAACTCGATTGGTCTTATAAAAAAAATCAACGAACCAACCAGAACCCAGATATCAGAACGTGGAGTATCAATGACGCAAGTTGACTACATGGTCTCAAATAGTCAAAATTTCTAAAGCAAAGTATTAAAGTTGAACCTATCAGACCGCCTTGCCGAAGCAATAAGAATAAATTTTAACTATCTACATAGATTCTATACCTAATTTTTTATTGAAAAAACATTTGCAGTTGCAAAATAAATAAGCGTTATAATTTTTTGCTTTGAATTTTTTCGTGTGCAATTTTCTCTGGATCTGGATTTTGTGGATTGACAGGCAACGCAATTATTACCTCTCTATCATATTAATGTAATTGGCAATATTTAACAACTGCATTTTAACAAATATTAAGTGGATTTTCGCTCAAAATTTTCTACTATAATAATAACTTGTAACTTTATGGTTTATAATAAATATTTGTAAGCTGCATATTTTCAGAAAATTTTCTACAAAATCGCAATTTCTTAAAAACGCAAACTTTTTAGAAATTCTTCAAATTTTGCAAAAATGACAATACTCTTAATAATGCAATTTTCTATTGATCAAATTAACCAACGCTTAATATTAATTTTTGTAAAGCTGTATTTGCCTGATTTTTTTGATTTTACTGAAAGTTGAAAAAACACTTGCAGTTGCAAAATAAATATGCGTTATAATTTTTTGCTCTGGATTTTTTCGTGTGCAATTTTCTGAACGGTTGTCTAAAATGTCTTGGATTTTGTGGATTGACAGGCAACACCATTATTACCTCTCTATCATATTAATGTAATTGGCAATATATTGCATTTGTCCCATGTATATTTGTAGTCACGTTATTTTAAGTATTAAAGCAACACTGTGATGGTGTTGTCCAATCAGTTATTCAGTCCATCAGTTATCATAGAAGATATCATATCATATCATATCATATAATATCAGAGACCAATGCTGTTCTTAATATTATATTAACTGAGTAAACTGAATTGAGACTAATTAATTTTAGTCTACTACATGTAATGGACATCATACTAAGTAGGTATGCAGCTTGAAGACTAATGCAGTAATTAATTCAGAATTAGGCAAAAATGATCTTCAACACAAGTTATTTCTTGGGAAAGGCAAAAATGATCTTCAACACAAGTGATTTCTTGGGAAAGGCAAAAACAAAAAAAATCACTATCTAGTATAGAATCTAGAGCGATTAGGCATATGGCAGACCACAATGTTGATGAGTTAGATAGATACATAAGAAATAAGGTTAATAAAGAAAACACTTGGCAAAGTTGAAAGTTTTATAGAAGTTATAGTTATAGAAGTTATAGAAGTTATAGTTTTATAGTTTATAGTTTTATAGAATTGCTCTACAATTGTTTCGGCACTGCTGCCATTCTCAAGAGCGATACACTGAATACAAATTCATATTGTGTAACTTAAATACTAAACGCGCTTTATTGATAATGGTGGTGGGATTGCTCGTTCATTCATTACACGGATTTCCAGGATGCCGTTAAATATTGGCTTGTTTTCAAAGCACACCTGGTCAATAACAATGTCCCCCGTAGCTTTATTGATTTCAAGGATTTCCAATAGACCTAATCTTCCTTCTTTGTTGCCGTTATGGAGCAGCGATAATCCTTCCTTATGTACATAATGGTTATATTTGATACAATGGTCAGCAATCCCAGTGGACGCTTTATTGTCTAAAACTGTTTTTTGGTGTTCTTTAAGTCTGATGTTCAAATTCCTCCCCGTTTGACCAATATAGAAAGCCTCACATTCTGAACACTGTAACTTGTAAAGGCACTTTGCTCTCCTACAGTTTTTTTGTCCTTGGTGTTACTCAGAATATTGCTTAGATTAGATTTATTTACAACTACACTTAATACCTAATTTATGCAACTTATTTTTAATATTCACCCTTACTCTATTTACATCATTTATATACGACCAGTTTTCTTCTGGTTTATTAATATTCATAACATTAAACAAATAATTTCTTAGACATGTTTGTTGTGTGTTTTTTTGATTAATTGATCTATTATTCTACTATCGCATCTCTTATTTGTGGCACAAATTGTTTGATTATTTTCACCTCTTCATTATAATTTATGGTGGACATGAGAACATTTAACAGTCTATAAATGAAACTGTGGAAAGCTGACATTTTACATGAAATTGATTGGTAAAAGCTGGCTGGAATTATTGTATCCGTCTAAGTATTTTTCCTAAAGATTTTTAGGTTGATATTGTAAGGTCCAAAAAGTTGAGTGAGTTATTGGTCTCTATTACCATAGTGAATTTAATGTTATTATTAATAGAATTTAGAATTAGAATTTAGAACATGAATGAGAAGAATTGTTTAAGTTGTCTCTCTGTGTCAGCCCAAATAACCATAATGTCGTCTTCATATCTATTCCAAAATTGTACTATATTCGAAGACTAATTTTTCGAAATGTGCTATATAAATTTCTAATAGTGCAGATAGAGGCGAACCCATTGGCAGACCATCCGTTTGAATATAAATTTTGTTTTGGAATTTAAAATAAATTTGTTGAATGCAAATGGAAAGTAAATTATGTAGTTCTATAACTTTTTTCGTTTAGGTTATGTAAGAACCTAATAATATTAGAGTCTATAATTCTATGAGTCGGAACAAGACTGCGTAAATATCATATCAGGCCGCGGCCGAGGACGCGTTGGCCCGAGCGAGGTCATTCATTTTGCTGACTTCTTAATTTTAGGCAAATGTAAATAAGCACACGATCAAAATAATGACACAGAAATAGGTCGTGGGAATACGACGGGAACTCGAAACGGCGATTGCGTAATTCGGTGACACGTATGGGATTGCGTCACTTTGTAGCGGAACGCAGATTTAGCATAAGACAGGGGAAGAAGAGTAAAAAGTGGGGAACAGTATAAATATAAGTGCTGAAATTAAATAAAACCAGTTAGATGTACCGATCGAGACAGAACGTCACGCTGTCCGACGACGACTCATATACTTTGAGCATTAATTCCTCAGGTGAATATATAACACAAGTTTATCAAATGTAATTCACACTAACAACTCTAAAGTCAATTCCATACTAATAATATAACCTATCTAGTGATATTACCGCGCCTTGCCTCTGGTAATGAACGAAGTTTAATAAAGGTATGAAATGTAGGGAGCCTTACGCCACTATATGCGGAGTTGAACCTAACTGCATTTTATACCTTGTCCTGACAATATTTTCGTACTGACAGGAGAATATTGTAACATGCCTTCCTTTCCGTCGCCGTAAAACATTTGATCAAACATCTTTTCACACTAACAATTCTAAAGTAATTTATCCATAATAATGTAACCTATCTAGTGATATTACCGCGCCTTGCCGCTGGTAATGAACGAAGCTTAATAAAGGTATAAAATGTAGGGAGCCTTACGCCACTAAATGCGGAGTTGAACCCAACTGCATTTTATACTTTGTCCTGACAATATTTTCGTACTGACAGGAGAATATTGTAACATGCCTTCCTTTCCTCGTCGCAAACATTTTATAAACAGTGTGGCCTCATTAATCAAGTAGTTAAATAAAAAGTTGCGCCAGGGGAACATAACTTAATAATTTCGATATAAATAATTCAATGATCTTTGTAATTAAATCGTATAATTAAACTTGCTCAGCGCTCCGATATTCAAGAAATCTCAGAATTATGAATGAATGAAACGAATGTTTGTATGTGCTTAAGTCGTTAGAAAAGTAGAAGTAGAATAGAGCTTTATCATACTAATCTATAATCAATTTTGAATAACAATACCTACTAAAGTTTTTACGATCACATGGCTGATAATGTTGGTAGACGCGAATACTAGCAATATCTCCCAATGAGGACACATTGGGTGCTTGAAGTACTGGAATCACTTGAAGTACTTTAATGTGCAGTTATGTGATTCGTTCCTATCCACAAGGTGGCGTTGAAATGCATTAGTAGGCACCGTGCTAATGAATTTCTATGCAGTGATGACATGTATCAGATATCCTTCTCGGCACAATTTGAAGATTTTGGTGCATGAAGTCGCTAAGTAACACTTTGTAATTCCAACCGCAGTGTTAATAAGTTACTCAGTTTTCAAAATAAAATAAATCATTAAAGTTCAAAGAATATAATAAATTTTCAATAATTATTAAACAAATCTATTCCAAATTTTAAATAAATATAATTAAATAAATAACGTCCAATTAGAGTAACAAAACTGTCTTTTATTTACCTGTCGCTTGCATCACCTTTTAATATGAATAAATCATATAAAATCCATATATCTGTGTTTTACTTACTAACAAAAATTACTAACAGACACATTACCCATAAAACAAACTAAACTGAGTTATCACGATTTTGATTTAAAATCAAACGTGAAGTACTACCACTAAATCACGAGCCAAATCAATATTACAAATTACGAGAATTTGTCAATCACGAGCCAAATCAATTACTTGAATTATAAGAATTCATGTAATATGCAGTTAAAGAAATTAAATGCATGCAATTGCATTTAAGGATGAATTGCAGTTAAATAAATGCAATGAATAATAAATATTACAAATTATGAGAATTTGTACAACACCTGGGTTCGAACCGTTACAGTTACTAAGTTTAATTTTGTCTTTAAAATGAGATTTAATTCTAGTAATGGGATTGAGGTAAATAGACTTGAACATCAAAGGAGATTAATTTACTAATTGACGGGATCGTTAAATTCTTAATATTATTAGCTAATTGAATTGAATTTTTCACAACATATTTAGATTCGAACCTAGTCCATTTTGGTAACATCTTATTTAATAGTTTGCAAAGTTTATTAGATAGCATTGATGTATGACACTACTGGTCTAATTGGGGTATTTTCTTTATGCAGTTTTGGTAGACCATACAACTCTTTAGGGTTCATAATTTTGAAATGGTAGATATCGTGGGGGTTTAACAACTCTGTGGATTCTTTAACAGCTTTGATTACGTTACTTTGGAATTCATTGCCTGGGTCCATTTTAATTTCATAAAAATTATCGGTTGAAATGACCTCCATTGTTTTTCCAATATACTCGCTTTCATTCATTATTGTGATTGTGTTCCCTTTGTCCGCTTTGCTTAAAATTAATTGGTTATTTCTTAGTTTAGTTTTAATATCCTTGATTATTCTGGTATCTTTGCTAACATTCTCAGTGTTGTCTGAGGTTAAATGATCTTTGATTAACTTAGCACACTCATATTTCACTCTACATGTTTCTACATTATCTGGTATTGAATTTAATGCGAGTTCCGTATTAACTGCTAATAGGTCAATTTGTATACTATCTATAACTTGAGGTGAATATTTCAAGCCCTTGTTTAACATATCTGTGTCAGTTTTACTAAATTTGACCCTTAGATAAATTGACTATTCTATCATAAAATACTTTTTGGTTATAGTCCTTATTACTAGTTCTCTTCATGTCTATTAAGTTCAATTTTTACATTGAATAATGTATCTGTTGTGCACTAAATCACTCACTATTTCTCACACTTCGCCACTTGTTATGTCGTATTCCACATTATGTAGAACTTGTACCAATCAATCATGAATTAGTTTGAGGTGATGTCCTAAACTGGCTCTCCGTGAATACCATTTCTTGATAACCAACTCGATCCATATTGTGTACGCCTTCTTCACCATGAGTTGGTTGATTTGTGATTGCACTTAATCTTCATGAATTTAGGCTTAATTTCATATTTCTTCGTCTTGTAAATGGTTGTTACACATTTTGAATTTGTATAAAGCCTGATGGAACATGACCACTATTTTTGCTTTACTAGAATTATTAATTAATATGTATGAGGACATAAGAAATGTAAATTGGGCATCGATTAAAACTGGGATGCCAATACAGCTTATACCGTCTTCAAGGAAGAATTTCTACAAAACTTAAATACAGCATCTCCAACACGCACGATCAAATACAGTACTAAGATCAATAAAATATCGGTGAATAATGAAATATGGGAGGCAAGCATATACCTCAAAAACCTATTCTACCTTAAAAATGAGCTGCAATTGATGGAAATGCAAAATACATACAAGCTGGAGAAAAGTAAACATAAGTTATTAATAGAAATTACCAAAAAAAAATCCAGTCCCGACGATTAGATAAAGAACGCACCCAATAAACAGAAGAAAATTTGATCTATAATAAATGAAGAATTATGCATGAATAACACCAAATCTAATATTATATTAAAAAAATAGTACGAAAGAGAAATACAGATCGAACCAAAGTAGTATCTTTGGGGCTTACTTTTCAAATGTCTCAGCTATTAAACTCCAAGTGCACACAAAAAATCCATCAACATAATGCACAACTTCCAGTATCTCTCATAACACCATGTTTTTAGAACCGTGCAGCCCAGAAGACATTATGATACCAATAATTGAACTTAAAAATAAACCCAGTAGTGCAAGGGATTGAGTCACCTCCAAAGTAATAAAAAGTGTAGCTAAGGAAATTATCAATCCCCTGACCTATCTAATATCTAAATTATCTCGTCACAAGATCCACATTTCCTCCACATTTCTTTAGATTTATCTTTTACCAGACGAATTCGGTTTGCATTGTAATTTTGTTTGTTCAAAATTAGGGTTTCTTTATAAATGTTTTGATACGTTTTTAATTCTTCCTTAAAACTGCCATCGGCAGATGATAGCAAATGTAGTATGGAAACAATATTTTTTAATTGAATTGACTCAGGAGTAATTTGTATATTCCTACGCAGGTTATTATTTAGAACCCGTTTAGTCATTTTGGGAAAATGTGAATTGAAATGATAGGTAAATGTATTTAAAAATCGACCACAATTCACGTTCACGTCATCCGATGTGTAAACACTGTGCCAAGACTCCAGTGATATGCAGGTTTTAAATTCTGCCATATTGGTGTTTATAAAAGACCGAGATATCATATAAAGTTGCTTGACTGAGATATCTTCAGTAATAAAATCAAACACAATCGAGCAGTGGTCTGAAAAACCTTGATATACTACATTTGTTTTACAATAAGAGGAGTTAAATAAACTGTCGCTAATTATGATGTTATTAATAAAAGTTCCACTATTGATTGTCACTCTAGTGGGTTTATTTACCATTAAATGCGAACCATAAGAATTGATCATGTTACAAAATCGAGATGAAATAGGGTTTTTAGATAGAATTTTAACATTAAAGTCGCCAGTGATTATATATATGGATTTGCAAGTGATCAAATTATTTAACATAGTGTCGAATTTGTTGAGGAATAAGTTAATATCACTAGCTGGTGATCTATAAATACAGATAATGATATATTTAACAAGGGAAATTTTTATCCATATTGCACTCATTTCAAATACTTGATGTTCCGCCAACTTAAAGTCAATAATTCCATAATTGGTTAGTGAGTCATGAAGACATATTGCTGACCCTCCATGCTGCCGTGGCGGTCGACAGAAACTATCCACAAGAAAATAATTTCCCAAGTTTGAGGCCGTTAATTCGGCATTCGTCGGCCAATGTTCTGTGATGCAAACAATTTTACTATCCAATTCTTGTATAGCTAACACAAGTTCGTTGATACTTGATGATAAACACTGCATATTGTGATAGAAAATTATATTTGAAGTTTTGCTTATAGATGTTTGTTTAGCCGTTGCATTCCCTTGTGACATTACGTGGGTTGTTTTTTGTGTTGAATATGTGGAAAAAACCTATTTATGCAAGTATGGCATGGCCATATTTCAGGATTTTGAATTTCTTTTAGTTTATCTATGGGTAAAGATACCTTGAAAGATGTATATTCATTGGGGTGTTTAGACTCCATCTTTAAACACTTTACGTTTTTATTATTTTTTAAATTTTAAATACTCAACCACAAAATTTTCTGTAAGACTAGGTTCCAGTCTGTAGACATGGATGTGCGCATATCTAATGGCGCCTTTTATACTCAAATCACTAGAAGTACCATATATGACATTAGACATTCGTTTCCTTCGTGGTCGTTGCCAATTTTCAGATTGTCGGTTGTTGATAGAATTGTACGTCAGATTGCTCGCGTTGTTGATATAATCAATTGTGAACGTGGTAAATTTGTGGGCAACAAATATCCCGCTGCTAACAATGTAAAGGTCTTGGCAAATGATTTCAATCATTTCTTTATTAACATGGCAAAAACATTGAATTTACAACACACAAATTTTAATGATCTTAGTCAAGACCTTGTGTTTCCGGAAAATAGAACATCGTTTTTTTCTGTTTCCAGTTAGTGATTCGGAAATATTTAATGCTATCTGTGAAATAAAAAATAAACATAGTCGTGGAATTGACGGCGTACCTATGGAAGTAATTTTGGATAACTCTGATTATTTGATCCCTCCATTGGTGTTCCTTATTAACAAATATTTTAGTTCAGGGGTTTTTCCCGAGTTATTCAAAACTGCACTTGTCACTCCTTTGCATAAAAAGGGACATTAATCAACTGGACAACTATAGACCAATAAGCGTTTTGACGTCTTTTTCTAAAATCGTTGAACAGCTGGTATCAAAGAGACTCTCAATTTTGTTCATTTCAAATGGACTTTTTAATGTAAATCAGCACGGTTTTCTGCCGGGTAAATCAGTAGACACAGCCCTTTATGAATGCATAAACACAATTTTAGCTGGTCTTGAATCTAAGAAACGAGTGTGTGGAGTTTTCCTTGATTTGTCAAAAGCATTCGATAGTGTGGACCATAACACCATTCTAACAAAATCGAACGATATGGGGTGCGAGGGATATCCAAGGCATGGTGTAAATCGTACTTAGCAAATCGCTCTCAGGTTGTCAAAATAAATATAAATGGCGTCGAACATCTGTCAAATCCCTGTGTTTTGGAGAAAGGTGTTCCACAGGGGAGCATTTTGGGCCCTTTACTGTTTATACAAATGACATAATTTACAGCATTGCCAGTTCAGATCATGAGATAATCACATATGCCGATGATACGTTTGTCATTATCAGTGGCTCCAATTATCAAGATATTACAATTGACTGTAATATATATCTCAGCAAAATAAATAATTGGTTCACATCAAACAAACTTATGTTAAATAAAAACAAAACTAAATGTATCATTTTTAAAAGTAACACTGCTATTCCGACGCCTGATTACATAGAAATCAATAGTAATAGGTATTTCACTGATAAAGACGTTAGACTTTTAGGAATCAAGCTTGATGAACTTCTCAGTTTCGACGAACATATTGAAACGTTATCTACCAAATTAAGCGGAATATGCTGTGCTATGAATACAATTAAGGATTTGTTGGACTTTTCATCACTCAAAATGATGTATTTCAACATATTCATATCAAATGTTCGGTTTGGAATACGTTGTTGGGGACACAGTACAGAATGCAGACGATTATTTATAATACAGAAAAGAGTCATAAAAAAGAATGCATAACCTGAAATTTGGATCATCCTGTAGAGGTACATTCAAACAAAATAATTTATTCACATTGTGCGGAATATATGTGTATGAGTGTATTTCATTCTTATTTAAAAAGAAACATTTATTCATTGGTAATGAAATAGATCATAAATATGATACAAGAAACAAATCGAATTACAATTGTCCAAAACACCGTCTAACCCTGATTGAAAAACGGCTGCATTACAGCAGCATATCATTCTATAATCGATTGCCAGGTGATATAAAAGGTATAAGAAAAAAAGGTACAAACAAATTTATTTAAGAAGCAGCTACATAGTTTCCTATGTGCCAAGGAACTATATAGCATTAGTGAATATTTAGTGTAGTGCAATTTGTATGTACTTGTACATTTGTTTTGTGACGTGTTTCTTTCTCATTCGAACTAAATTTGTAGCACATTTGTAGGTTCAAACTTTTTAGAAATAAATACTAGCGATCTATCAATCTATCCAATAAACCCAATATTCGATACGGTAGTGTTTCCTAACGACCTGAAAACTGCGAGACTCGTTCCTGCCCATAATAAGGGCCCAAAATCCTGATAAATCCAACTATCGCCCATTGAGAATGATAGATACATTTTTGAATATGATCGAAAAAGTGTTAATGCGTAAATTATGGAGCTGCATCAAAAAATTTAAAATATTATACGATAACCAACACAGATTCCGTGCGGTAAAATCTACAAAAACGGCAAGTATCAAACTGCTACAGGAGATTCATAACCAGATTGATTCAGGAATGTGCATGGTCGGCTTATTTTCGATCTATCACGTGCATTCGATACAATAGTTCGTACGCGATAAGCTTAATTCTGTCAGAATTCTGGGCATCGTAAACAATCTAATAGTGTCGTTATCAACAAACAAAAGAATCTATGTCGATGTCAATAACCACAAATCAAAAATGTATCCAATGAATACTGGAATTGCACAGGGTTCATCACTAAGGCCCCTAATCTTCCTTCTATTCATTAACGATATTGTAGAGTTCTTGAGCGAGGGATATCTAATCAATTTCGCAGACGACTCAAATATTATTATATCAGCCATCACCCAGGAGGTACTCCTAAACAAAATTATAGTAGCTATAGTAGAGTTCACAGCATGGTGCAACTGAAACAATTTACTCCTTAACGCGAATAAAACTGTACAAATTCACTTTTACAACAGAAAACCGTAAGTAAATCGGCTTCAAAACACAAACTGAACTCTGTGTACTACGCTATTTTTAAGCTAAAGCCAATGTTGTCGCATTGACTCGCTGATGAGCATGTACTATGCCTAGGGATATCCTTATACAGAGAGCGCATAAAGTATTAGGACCTGGCTTTATTTTTTCCCCTGTTATAATTTTTGGAAAATGCTTCAACAGGTGTCATCGCGTTTGATTAATAACTCGCGATCCTTTTTGTTTAATTTCCAACGGTAAACACCTTCTGTGTACCGTCCAGTGGTAGCAGTCCGCACATTTGGCCCGCGCCAATAAAACATCTGCCGCGCAACTCTTGGGGATTAGCCATTTCGGTCGGCCGATGGACGTGCCTCTGCATTTTAAGTAGCCACGTAAATTTCAGATTTTCAAGTTATTTCAAGTAATCCGTCAGTTCAGTAAAATATTATTAATTACCGCTTTCCCAATTGTCATATGATTATGCTCGGTTACAGCCATCTCATTAGTTCGTTTAATTATTAATTTCTATGTAATTGTCGTCATTTCCACCCTCCGTGGGCCTAGAAACGCCATTCAAATTTTGTCAGTGTTCATATTTCATTTTACCAGTTTTAGCGTCAACATTTGATTAATTATATTACGGGAAATGGCTAATTTGATACTTAGGTTTAATTTGTACATAGTTTTATACTTCGGAAGGGGGGCAGTATTGAGTGGGCGTTTCGTCGGTCTGTCGAATTTATAAATAAGTCCACTGTGCCATAAACGGTCTCTTTTACGGCCGCTGTTCGAGCACCCTGGTCCTCAGCAATTTGTGTTGCGTCAATGTCCAACGAAACGGCTAAGCAAATTGAGCAAAGTAAATCCGCTCATGGTCTTACCTTCTGTAAGTTGTAAATTGTATATATGTAAATTGTAACGTTCATTATTATTATTGTTGGTTTTTTTCTTTGTATTGTAATTGTATAATAGCTGTTATTTTTTTTTTTTATTATAAAATGTGTCCCCCCGAACAATAGTTTATTTAGTGTATGTGCACCTTAAACGAAAACAATTTACATTACCCCGCGCCATGCCGGGCAAATAGCATCACCGCCATTTTAGGTGGGGGCGCTGGGAGCACAGGTCAACATTATTTTTTTTCAAACTAATATTTTGAGACCATTTTCATTTTTCTATCTCTCTCCGTTTTGAAATTATGACGTCAGAGACATTATTTTTTTTAAATGACAACCTATATTTTTTATTATTGATTTTGATATTACTTTTTATTATGTTTTCAACAACATGACATTTTCAATATGTAACATTTGAAATAAAAATGAGACAAAGTGCGTTAAAGTAAAAATATTAAATTATTATTTCAATGTGCAGAATGCATCTAGTTACCATTGAAAACAACGTCAGTTAAAACAAAATTAGGAAAATAAAACAAAATTGATTAACCTGAAAAACAATCCAGTACAATTATGTGAAACAAATTAATACCTACTCGCAGTCAGATTGACATTTCGTTCGATTCATCATGTCACAAGTTAATTTATAAATGGTTCGACGTTTCTCGGAGGCACAAAAAAATGAAATTCTTATGATTAGAGGTTGTAGTGATAGAATACGTACCTATGAAGAAGTGTGCATGTATTTTAATAATACATATCGGCCTCAGGAACCTCTTTTTAATACGTCTGTTAGTGCAATCATAAGAAAGTATGATCAGTTAGGGCATATTAGAGATCGCCCGAAAAGTGAACGACCGCCAGTTCCGGAAGATGTTAAGCTAAACGTTGAGTTGCAAGAAAACCCTCCAGAGCGGTTGCGGCAAGTAGTGAGCTTTCACAAACATCTGTTTTGAAATTTTTGAAACGGCAGAAAGGGCATCCTTATAAAGTAAATTTAGTCCACGAACTAAACGAAGAAGATTTTGATCGTAGGGTTCAGTTTTGCGAACAAATGATGAATCTCTGTAACGTCGATGACGGGTTTGCTACCAGAATTTTATTTAGTGATGAAACAACTTTTTATTTGAATGGAACGGTGAATAAACCAAATTATTGCTATTGGTCCGAGCGCAACCCTCAGTGGATGATGCAAACCCATACCCAATTTCCGGAAAAATTAAACGTTTGGGCAGGAATAGTAGGTATTATTATTGGGCCCTTCTTCATTGATAGCTCGTTGACAGGCCAAACATATATGGAACTATTGAGAGATTACCTCGTTCCAGCTTTGGCGGTTCTATTCCCAAATCAACACGATCCCTACATTCCAAATGAAGACTTATGGTTCCAACAAAATGGGGCTCCACCTCGTTATAGCTGAATGGTACGCGACTATCTCAACAAAGTCTTCCAAGGCAGGTGTATTGGCAGAAGGGGTTTTGTTGAATGGCTAGCGCGTTCCCCTGACCTGACTCCTTTAGATTTTTTTCTTATGGGGTTACATCAAAAGTAAAGTATACTTTAATCGGCCAACCACAATTGAACAATTGAAAGAACGGATCCAAGTCGAAATGAGACAAATACAGCCAGAAGTTCTCCTCAATATCTATGCGTCCTTTCGACATCGATTGGCACACTTTCAAGAACAAAATGGTCAACAATTTGAACATCTAATTTGTTTTTTTTTCGATAACCAATATTTTTTCGTTATTTTAATTATTTTTGTGACTTCATATTATTTTAAAACTTATCTTAAAACAAGTCATTGGTATTTCTTTTGGTTTCTCTGTTCTTATTTTTCTAATTGAGGATATTGTAATAAGAATGTCTTTCAGGTTGATCAATTTTGTTTTATTCCAATATTTAAAATCCAAGCCTGTTTTCCTAATTTTGTTTTAACTGACGTTGTTTTGAATGGTAACTAGATGCATTCTGCACATTGAAATAATCATTTAAAAGTTTTACTTTAACGCACTTTTTCTCATTTTTTTTTTCAAATGTTACATATTGATTATCACAATAATATAAAATATAGGTTGTCATTTAAAAAAAATGGCTCTGACGTCATAACTTCAAAACGGAGAGAGTTGGAAAATTGAAAATGGTCTCAAAACATTTGCTTGAAAAAAATCATTTTGACATGTTGACCTCATTTTTCGAACATTTATACAGGGGAAAAAATGAAGCCAGGTCTTAATACTTTATGCTACAATATATTAGTATGGGGCAGGGCAAATATAGGGAGAAATTTTGTTTCACAGAAGCGTATTATCAGACTAATGTTAATATTTAGGAGTGTAAGGGCCCAAGATGACCAAAATATAAATATCTATTAAGAATTAATTAAATATAAAACCAAATATATGCAAGTGTGCATATCCAGTTCAAGGTTTCTCGAAGAGCGTGACTCAAAATTACACTTGAGATGAGGGTCGACGATCGGTTATGGGAATTCCCAAGGAATTGTATATAAATATTATGAAGTGGGTGGTAGGAGTTTATTGGGGACAACGATAATGAAACCTTGAATTTAATGAACGCGGACGACAATATTTTGGTTTAGACTGAAAAACTAAAGCGAGATATGTTGGTTCAGCTTATGAGAAGTATGCACGTGGTAATTATAATTATTATTACAAGTGCAAGATTGTTTATTTCAGTGGGATGTGCACAGACGGGCATTGATTCGGAGGAATCACTGAAGATCAATAATATAGGGGAAGTCAAGTCGGAATTATAGAGAGACTTTTATATAATCGGGCTACTTGACCCAGAGCGACCAAGCTAACATCACGTTAGCATCCACAAGTTAAAGTCAATGAAAGTATCAGTAAAACAAATATTATTTAAGTTATATTGAAAAGTTAAATAAAAGTTACATTCTGATTAATAACAAAATTGTTAATACGAAATTTTATTAATCACTGCGAAAGATAAAATAAACATAACAATTATGTTACTACAAAATGTTACTAAATACTGGGAAAGATAAAATGAACATAATAAAAATGTTAATACGAAATGTTATTAAGTACTGGGAAAGATAAAATGAACATAATAAAAATGTTAATACGAAATGTTATTAAGTACTGGGAAAGATTAAATGAACATAATAAAAATGTTAATACGAAATTTTATTAAGTACTGGGAAAGATAAAATGAACATAATAAAAATGTTAATACGAAATTTTATTAAGTAATAATAACAAAATTGTTACTACAAAATTTTATTAAATACTCGGTGACGCTTTAATGCGCGCATGTGGGAAAGATAAAATGAACATAATAATAAATTTGTCACCACGAAATTTTATTAAATACTCAGTGACGTTTTAATGCGCGCATGTGGGAAAGATAAAATGAATATAATAATAAAATAGTTACCACAAAATGTCGTTCAATACTCGCTGACGCTTTAATGCGCGCATGTGGGAAAGATAAAATAAACATAATAATAAAATAGTTACCATAAAATGTCATTAAATACTCGCTGACGCTTTAATGCGCGCATGTGGGAAATATAAAATGAACATAATAACAAAATTTTTACTACGAAATTTTATTAAATATTCGGTGACGCTTTAATGCGCGCATGTGGGAAAGATAAAATGAACATAACAAAGTTGTTACTATGAAATTTTATTAAATAGTGCGAAAAATAAAATGAACATATGAAAAATGTTAATACGAAATTTTATTAAATAGTGCGACAGATCAAATGAACATAATAAAAAATTTACTACGAAATTTTATTAAATACTGGGAAAGATAAAATTAACCTATTGAAAATATTAATACGAAATTTTATTAAATACTGGGAAAGATAAAATGAAATTTATAAAGGTATTATAAATTCAAATTAATGAATTATTGAAATATCAATAAAATCAATACATTAAGAAAAATAACAAGAATAATACTCTTCAGAGAATAAATATAAAAATTAAAAGAATAAGTTCGGTAACATCTTGGTGAACAGGGTAGATAGTATATTAATGATCGTGGGCAATGAAGTAGAAATTAAATTAATTAGAGTAAATTTAGTAACGAGTTAATTTAAATATTGAAAAGGTAATAAATTCAGAAAAGGTAATGAGTACAAATTAAATATAAATGAATCAAATTATATATTAAATTCAGCTTAATTCAGGTCAATATTAAAATGGTCATAAATTTAGAAAAGGTAATGATTACAAATTAAATATAATATTAAATTCAGGTTATTTCTGGTCAATATTAAAATGGTCATAAATTCAGAAAGGTAATGAATAAAATTTATATAATAAATTAAAATTAATAATATTAATTCAGGTAGATAATCAATGCTCGTAAATTCATAAATTGTTAACAAAACTGTACTTCAAAACTAGTTAATGAATCCTAAAGTAATAGATGCAAAATGGCATTGGAAGGCACAAACAGTGACATATTGCATGAATTGGAGACATACATTGAGTAGTTTTTTTTTTAGAATTGTTCAATATGTGAAGTCATTCACGTCACTAGAAATATCCAACTGATGTGACTAACTATGTTGATGGACACATTTGTGTTAACATTTTCTATGCTGTGGGAACATAAAACAAAGAAATCACCATGGACACAGAGGTGTCGATCTCTTTGATGTGTAACCTGCTGTTATCACGATAATGATTTTAAATCAAACATAACGTAAATACGTACTGCCATTATACGATCACATGAAATAAAAATAAAAGAAATAAATCATGAGCCAAAATAAATATCATAAATTATAAGAATTTATGATTACGAATTAAATATCTAATCAATCAGATAATTGGGTATGTTGAAACCTTACAGGAGTAATAACATACTTACACTAATATCTGTATATATCTACAAAAGCGCCATATATGTGTTCAACAACACCAGTGCCTTCGTTAAAAATTCTTAGAACCATAATTATAATACGCGTAATTCAAACGACCTACGCTGCATTCCTCACAATAGTACTCAGTATGAGAGATCTGCAGAGTACTCATGCGGGCTAGTGTACAACAAACTACCCAATCATTTCAAACAAATTGTAGTATATGTATAAAGACATTGTATGCATGGGCCTGTCACATGCGGCAGAGTGCCATGAGCTACCATAGAGTACGCAACGATCCAAATATAAGTAATAGTTTAAATGGGTATACCTGGCTATTTGATAGTTCCCCTAACCTTGTAGGTAGACACTACAAATTGGCGACGAGTAATTAAATTAAATTATTAAGTACCGAAAGTGAAGTGAAAAGAAGAGAACAAGAATTTGACGAACCACGTTTTTAAAAATGACCGCCGGCCGTGAACAGGACCAGGTGCAGACAGTGAAATTCACGAACACGATTGGAATTCAAGTGGAATTCAATCCCAAAATTCATGATTTCTCTGTGTATAAAAGTCGAATTGAACAGTTTTTTGTGGCTAATGCAATTAGTGACGACGCGATTAAGCGTGCAATTGTGATTAATGGGCTTACAGAGGAAGCTTATAAACTATTGGAAAATCTGGTGATACCAGAAAAGCCCGATAAATGTTCATACAGTCGAATTATAAGAGAATTAGAATCATATTATACACGTGCAAAATCTGTGTTCGCTAAAAGAAGACGTTTTTATCAAGCGGAAAAAGCGAGCACCGAATCAATTCAAGAATGGGCGGCAAGATTAAAAAGTTTGACCGTGGATTGTAAGTTCGGCGTACAGCTGCAAGAGGTTCTGCGGGACAAATTCATTGTTGCCTTGGATTGTAAGAAAATAAGAAAACGTTTGTTTCTAGAAAATGAAAATATTACGTGGAAAAGAGCGTTAGAAATTGCACTAGGAGAAGAGTCTGCGCAGGACGACTATGGAATAAAAATGGAGCCAGTAGAGGCCATGGAGATGCATCGGTTGCAGCTACGTCATCATCGAGGATCATCGGCAAACACTTCGCGCACCATGGATGGAAAAAGGACGCCGGCGCGGAAGGATCGAGCAGTCGAAAAACCAGCACACGGTGATCATAATTGCACTGTATGTGGACGTACAAACCATTCAACGGACAAGTGTCGGTATCGTGAGTACAATTGCAAAAAGTGCGGCAAGAAAGGTCACCTGATTTATGTTTGTAAACAGAAAACACCTGTTCACTATATGAATGCGGAACAGGTAGACCGAAGCACATCTGGAGTGTCATTGTTTAGTTTAAAAAGCCAAAACGGCGCACCAATTATGATAAATGTTGCACTAAACAATATACCGCTGCAGATGGAGCTAGATTCAGGTGCGGCCGCTTCTGTAATTTCACAAGATGTATGGTTGCAAAAATTTAAAACACACCCGATGACTGAAACTAACACTTTTTTCATAAATTATACAGGCGGAAGTATCCGACCACTGGGAAAGGCATCTATGACCATCAAATTCAAAAATAAAACAAAACTAATTAATATTTTTATAATAAAAAGTGGCGGTCCACCCTTGTTAGGACGCGACTTTATGGAGATTTTCAATTTTGGTTTTAAAGAATTAAACTTTATGAAGAAAGATAACAGTTTCACAAAGAATATTATAAAAAAGTTTCCGTCTTTATTTAACGATAAATTGGGCACACTTAACAATTTTAAATTAAAATTAAATATGGCAGAAAACGCTTTACCAAAGTTTCATAAACCGAGAGCCTTACCATACTCTCTAAAAAATAAAGTAAACGAGGAAATCGATAGATTAATTAATGCAGGTATTGTATCACCCATTAAAAATAGCGAATGGGGAACCCCGATTGTTCCAATTTTAAAGAAAGACAATTCTGTAAGGATATGTGGTGATTATAAGGTCACTATAAACCCACACATCGTTTTAGATCGGCATCCCTTACCAAGGATAGATGACTTATTCACGAAATTGCAAGGAGGTGAATGTTTTTATAAGATAGACCTAACTCACGCCTATCAGCAAGTATTGCTGGATGATACTTCGAGGAAATTCACGGCAATTTCCACACATAGAGGTACATTCGTCTACAACCGATTGCCCTTTGGTATTAGTTCAGCCCCCTCGCAATTTCAGCGTATTATGGACGACCTATTAGGAAATTTTGATGGAGTATGTGTATTTTTGGACGATATTGTGGTCACCGGTAAAACGAAACAAGAACATTTCGACCGTTTACACAACGTTTTGAATATTTTACAAAACTCCGGTATGTCGGTCAAAACCGACAAATGTCATTTCCTTCAAGATAGCATTTCATATTTAGGGTTTACAATTGATAAACATGGATTACATAAATCACCAGAAAGACTAAAAGCAATTATCGATATGCCTGAACCCAAGAATGTTTCTGAATTACGTTCATTCCTGGGAATGATCAATTACTATCACCGTTTTATTCCAAATATGCCTGATGTATTACACCCCCTTTATGCTTTAATTAAGAAAAACGGTAGGTGGAATTGGACAGAATCATGTAAAACAGCGTTCAAGGCTGTAAGAAAAATATTAATGTCTGATCAATTTTTAGTACATTATAATCCAAGTTTGCAGTTAAATTTAACGGTAGATGCATCGCAATTTGGACTGGGTGCGATTATTTCACATGTGTACGATTCCGGTGTCGAGCGGCCCATCGCTTACACATCGCGAACTTTGTCATCTGCAGAGAAAAATTACTCCCAGACAGACAAAGAAGCGTTAGCTATAGTTTATGGAATAAGGAAATTTTACCAATATTTGTTTTGTCGAAAATTTAATCTATATACGGATCATAAACCCTTAGTATCTATTTTTGGTCCAAAGCACGGAATCCCAACCATGGCAGCTAATCGTATGCAGCGATACGCATTGTTTCTAAGTGCTTTTAACTATGATATTAAATATGTCACCTCTCAAAGGAATTGTGCTGATTTTTTATCACGGTTACCACTAAAAAAAGATGATAATGAAATTAATATTATTGATGAAGGCGCAGGAATAAATTACCTTAATCAAGCTGACTTACCATTAAACGTAAATGACATAAAAATTGAAACAGAAAACGATGAAATTTTAAAACAAATAAAAATATTTATAGCTAAATGCTGGCCACAAAATGCGTCACCCGAATTAAAGGCATATTCAAATAGAAAAAATGAACTTAGTGTTGAAAATGATATTATACTATGGGGATATAGGGTAGTTGTTCCATTAAAACTGCAACAGTTGGTACTGAAAGAACTTCACAATACCCACCAGGGAATAGTTAAATGTAAATCATTGGCTAGGTCTTATGTTTGGTGGCCATCATTAAATAAAGACATAGAAAATATGTGCAATTCATGTAAAATTTGTCAACAGTTCCGAAAGAACCCCGAGAGAATGCCATTGCAGGGTTGGCCTATCCCAAGTGCTGTTTGGGAAAGGATACATATAGATTTTCTCGGACCATTTCACAATAAAAATATTTTAGTCATCACGGATGCTTATTCGAAGTGGCCAGAGATATTTGTCTTGAACAATATTACGTCACAAACCACTATAGTAAAGTTGCGAGAAGTGTTTGCAAGGTTTGGTATTCCAAAAGTGTTAGTTTCAGACAACGGAAAACAATTAGTTTCTAAGGAATTCAGAACTTTTCTTGAAATGAATAATGTACAATTTTTAACTTCACCACCATACCACCCAGCATCAAATGGTGCTGCAGAAAACAGTGTTAATACAATTAAACAATTTTTGCTGAAAGAAATTAAAGGTTGTGGAAAAATAGATTTTGAACGTGTTATATGCAGATTTTTGATAAACTATAGAAATACAGAACACTGCTCTACTGGAGAGTCACCAGCACGTATGATGTTGGGCAGACCATTACGAACCAGGCTTGATTTTATTAAACCAAATGATATTATTAGAAAAAATAAGGACTCAACAACAATTTTAAATACTATTAAATCCAGCCAGGTACGCAATCGTAGAAATTTTAAGGGTAAAAGACATATAAATATCAAATTAGGTAAATATGTTTTAGTGAAAGATTACCGACCCATAAAACCACAATGGTTAAGAGGAAAAATTGTAAAACTTCAAGGTAAATGTATAGTGTATGTCAAGGTAGAAGATTGTAAAAATTTATGGAAACGGCACATCAACCAAATTTTGGAAGTGAACGAAAATCGAGATGATAGTGAAGTTATAGGTGCTAAAGAAGACGATAGTGAATGTGAAATCTCAACAAACATTAACGATAGAGATAGCGACTGCGAAACGCCTTTTGCAAATATTGAATCTGAAATGGATGTAAATACGGATAAGTCAACTGAAAATGACAATGTAACAGCATCCACCTCGGATTCGCCTGGGGAAGCACCAGAAACACCAACACGCCCTAAGCGACGACGTGCACCCCCAGATAGATTAGGATTCTGATTAAGTTGTTTTTTATTATTATGTATATATTTGCGTTGTAATTTTAAGGGAGGATAATGTAGTATATGTATAAAGATATTGTATGCATGGGCCTGTCACATGCGGCAGTGTACCATGAGCTACAATAGAGTACGCAACGATCCAAATATAAGTAATAGTTTAAATGGGTATACCTGGCTATTTGATAGTTCCCCTAACCTTGTAGGTAGACACTACACAAATCAAAACTACTAAAAACTTCATGAAGCCACTCAAGCAATATCTCGTACAACAGTGCTAATACACATTCATGCCCGGTTCCATCAACGCGAGTTAAATATTAACCCGGGGTTAACCTCAAAAATGACTCAGATCAGATCTGAAATTAAACATAAAATGCGAGTTATACGAACTTGATTCATTCACAAGTGACCCGTTTTATATAACCCGCGGGATTTTGTTGCTATACGTTACTCCACATCATCAAATTTTGATGCTACTGATTCGAAACGTCACTTATGCCCGGTTGCATCAACATTGTTTTAACCCGGGTTATGTAACCCAGAGTTATATTTATGTCAGAGTCACGTTTCGAATCAGTAGCATCAAAATTTGATGATGTAACGTGTAGCTACAAAACACCTTGGGTTAAATAAAACTGGTCACTTGTGAATGAATTAAGTTCGTATAACTCGCATTTTATGTTTTATTTCGTTTTATTTCAGAGCTGGTGTAAGTCATTTTTGAGGTTAACCCCGAGTTAAATTTATAACCCCGAGTTAATATTTAACTCGAGGTGATGCAACTGGGCATCTCACATAAATATATCTCAGTGTTACATAACCCGAGTTTAAACAATGTTGATGCAACCGGGCATCAGTGAGTTTATTGCGGACAATATTTAAAATAATACCTGCATTCTGATGCTGATATTTGTAATCTTATAATTTTATACATGTATGTTTAAACCAAATCGTATTTTAATTTCGCGTAAGTGCGAGAGTGCATATGTATGTGTGTGTGTGTGTATGTTTGTATATTTATTGATGAACATGTATTTATTATATTTATCATATATTATTTATGTTTAGTATTTGTTAATTAACGTATACATCCGCCATTGCTATCTTACACGTATAGGTGGCAATGTATAGAAATAAATTGAATTGAATTGAATTGAAATTATGAACAAATTAGAATATGCAAGATTTCTGTTTTACCAACGTAATGTCTCTTAGCGTGTGAGTTATCAATGGTGATCTCCGAAAAAATCACCATTTGTATATACTTAGATGTTCTGAATATAAAAGTAACAATTTGTTATCTAAATTCTAGAATATAATAACAATTTTTCTGGTACTTGCCGTGTGCACAATTTAAGTTCGCATGCAACTGATATATTTAATACCCAGAGCAGGAATGAATCAATGCTGTAAAAATATTGATGTCCCACTTTGTTTCAATGCAGGGAGCAAATCTCACATACAGAATAGATCATTATACAGACGTGGGCTGAAAATAGACATATCGAATTCAATATTGCGAGGTGGATAATGCAAATGGACATTTAAACAAGGATATCGAATGTGACTATTACAATATTTTCAAATTAACCTACATCGATTACCATTAATGGCTACGTTACATTAATTTTATAAAATATTGTTAGTCGCCATACTATTTAGCAATTCATATTTCGAGCTCTAGGTCAGTGATAGCTAGCATTTCTTTTATTACAATACTAGAGGAAATCAAATATAAATATATTGATTTTATTTTGTTATTATGTAATCGAATAACAAATCACATCAAAACACACTATTTTTCCACATAGTTTCTTGTTACGGATGTGCATTTTTACCACCGGATTCAAAGTTTTGCGATCCTCTATTATTATTAACCTGAATAACCTTAACACAACAACAGCAAGAAATACAGAAGAATTATATAAGAAAACTAAGGAGCTCAATGTAGGAAACATGATAGAACTAAGTAATCTACTATTAATATATAAAATTAAAAACAATTTAACAAAAACGAACATGACACTAACAAATAATAAACAATTCCATCAACACAATACAAGAAGAAAGTCAGATATGGGAACAGAAAAATTTACAACAACAAAACATGCACAAAACTTAACAACGAAAACAATAAATAAATATAACAACCTGAACGAACACCTAAGAAAAGTAAAATACATACCTTTTAAACTAAAAATAAAAAACCTAATTTTAAATAACAAGATCTAAACAAGAGGAATGAAGAAGACCGACAACATCCTTCAATACCATTAACCCAGGAGGGGAGAGAAATCCCACAACTCCCGAGGTGAAGACAGAAGGAAGAAAACATACAATATTTTAAACAGTATTATTGATGCTATTATATAGAATATTATTTATATGAGCTATTTATTGTCCTGGTATAAATTTAAAATAAACTATTATTATTTAAAAAATTTAAAGGATCGTGTCAGGAGCCACTAGCGCATGAACTGTTCAACGGTACCGTTGTCCTCAAACCGATGTCCTTCCAAATCTTGTATAAACGGTCCAAACAAATGGTAATCACATCGTGATAAATCTGGAATGCATTTAAAAGTCTTTTCAAGTTCAAATTGAGACCAATCAATTTCAAATTGAGACCAATCAATTTCAAATTGAGTCCAATCAATTTCAAATTGTGATCAATCAATTTCAAATTGCGAACAATCAATTTCAAATTGAGGCTAAACAAAATAAAGTTGATACTAAACAATATCAAGTTGATAGTAAACAACTAAAATGTATTATGACAACATAATTAATTTATGTGTGTCGAATTAAAAATGCTACACTACATAAAAAGCAGAAGCAATACATGCTTATAATAATAATGGAGATTCGAAAACCTTTGCTAATATGATAGGCATAAACATTTATTCAGAAATAATCACTTACTTCGATTAAGACCGTATAGCCCAATGTTGAACCCGATTGACAATGGATGGCTAGTCATGAAATCTGGTGTGAAAGCAGATTAGGCGGTACAAATGCTACAAATTTTGAATGGAGAAGGCAGTAATAATATGATACAGAGTTTAGCCTTCAGAGGTTGGAAAATATAATAATGAAAACGTAAGAAAAATTAATGTTGTCAATAATTGTGCGACATTTGTGACAGGAGTCCAAAAATTTATTCCTGCTGTTTTAAACATGGAAGACATGTACTTTTAGTTTAGTAGTTTATTCCTTAGATTTTTGTATTCTTTGTTATAAAATGTTAATAGTTAATATATGAATGAATAAATAATATTATAATAATACTTCGTTAATATACATATTGGTAATACTTACAAAATTAAATTGTTGATTGTCAACTTAATTTTGATTAATCTCAATTTGAAATTGAAAATCTCATTTAGAAATTGTTAGATCTCAAATTGAATTTGTTTCAATTCAATTTGAATTTGTTTCAATTCAATTTGAATTTAATTATTTACAATTTGAAATTGATTGTTTTAAATTTGAAATTGATTAGTCTCAATTTGAATTTGTTACTTTGTTACTTCCCAAAATGAAATTAATTGGTCTTATTTTGAACTTGAAAAGGTATAAAAGTAAAATAGTTTAAGTGCATTTTTAGTAGTTCTTCGAAAATGGCTTTAAAGTTAACTTGAATTTCAAAATTTCAGGAATAAGTGTTAATATTTTAGACTAAAATATTATTAACACAGTTTTCTAAACATATTCCTGGAATTTTTAAATTCAAGTTAACTCTAAAACCAATTATCTCACAACTACCAAAAATGCACCAACAACCCTTTTACTCCTAGACAAGTCAATTATTAAAATTTTAATTTAATTTAATTTGTATGTGATTAGACTCCTCTATGAGGCTTAGCATTATCGTAAAGCGAAATCATGCTTGGAATTGGTTTGACACATCTTCTGCTTCGATAAGCAGATATAAATAATAATACTTAAAATAATACGACATGTGACCTATGCTTGTTTGGTATGATAACATTATATTCCCTAAATTTTCAATAATACTTTCGCTAGAATTTTTTTACAATTTCTCCAATTGCTTGAGTAATGTTACCTCGAAGGTTTTCAGTTGTTTGAGGATTATTAAGATACACTCTTACCTTTCAAATGACCCCACAGGAGTCATATTCTGCAATTTTTATTAATTATGTATGCACCAATTATGCAATGAGCTTCGTCGCTAAAGATTTTGTGCAAATCGTAATTTTCTTGCCTTCTTTCTAAGGCCCTATTAACAAACTTACGACGTGGCACGAGATCGTTTGGTTTTATTCTTGAGTCAACTGTATCTTATGAGCTTTTAAATGATAATATTTTGGTAAAATGTTCTCAGACTCCATATACAAAGTCGGGCTATTAAATAACCAGACTGTGCGAGCAGAAAGCGTTCTCGAGTATCGAAAATGCTCTATGTAACATGGAGTGATAGGCAGCTAATTTGTGCTACATAGAGCATTTTCCATACCATTATCACAGAGTAACCTTAGCATGGAACTAACCACAATCATATCTATTGGAAATAAGAAAGGGTTTCCAGTTCATCTTATTCAAAATTTAATAAATAAAAAACGGCATCAGAATGTACTGACTCATATGTACCCGAGGATCCAAAATGTAAGCAAGTAATCATTCACTACAACAAAATACGGATTAATTTCTACTGACAAAATTGCACACATTCTTCGAAATCATAATCATCAAATAGCGTTTAGACCAAGTAATAAACTGGCAAATATTTTATTCAATTGTAAAGATAAAGTCTATCCCTTAAGGAAATCTGGAGTACATGAAATGTTTTGTTCCGCATGCAATAGCATAGATGTAGGGCAAACACTCCGAAGTTTTTAAACAAGATATGGAAAACATTTCCGCGCATTCAGATTAAGCCAAAATACGAGCTCGTTTGCAAATCATAGCAAACATCCGTTCCCAAAACTGGAACAAGTAAAAATTTTGCACAACTGTACAAAAGGAATGAAGCTGAATTTACTAGAAGCGGCCGAAATCCAGCGACAAAAGAATAATACCGGCGTTAATCTCCTAAACGAGCAAACCGAAGTTATCTGGACTCCACTCTTCAATACGTTACATTAGGAACCAATTATCGATATTCACACCAGCGCTTCATTACTCAATATAAGTAACAATATTCATAACAATAAATTGTGTGGTTAAAACATAGTAGTGTTTTATTTTGAATTTAATATTGATTACCACAAAGTAAAGGTCTCAACCATCTTAATGATAAATATTTAGTTTTTTTTTATAATACTGATTGAACATTACCTCTCACTATGAAGAGCAATAACCTTTATTATCTTACGGTTTGTTATATTGGTTACCTACAGCCATCGATAGGCACAAAAACAAGGTACCAATGCAGTATTTTATTATAAAAGTATTCATAGCCGATGTAGTACAGTAAAATTATTCGGAAAAAACCCTGTTACCTCGAAGAAAATAGTACTCAGTGTTGGATCTAGAGGGGTGGGGTGGAAAAGGGGGCAAGCGCCCCGGGCTCACGGCGGTGGGGGCGGAAATATGAGGAAAATAATAACAATTTTAAAAAATAATGGAATAATAAAATATTTGATTTAAATAGAAAACTTAGAAGATAATATTTCATTTTGATTTTTACTTATACGTGGTATTCGCATTGCGCATCTGACCTAAAGCAGATAAGCGGGAAATATGTCCGAAAATGTTGACATTTTTCACTCATTTGTAATTATACCGCTGTTCGATTCAAAATTTAAAATCTCATAATATAATAATATGCAGGCGAGTGAGATAAATTGAAAAGAGATGGACTAGAAATAAAAAGCTATCGAGGCCAATCTTACGACAACGGCTCTAAAATGGCAAGTGTTCATTCGCAATCTATGTTCCATGCATAACGCACTCAATAAATTTAACCGGGATGCATGCGTCAACAGTTTCAACTAAAAAGTTTCACGTTTTCGGAATAGTCCTAAGGCTTTACACTTTTTTGTGTGTTATCAACGCAACGATGGGAGGTCATGAAAAAGCATACCAAAACAAACCTGAAGAGAACTAGTCAGACCAGATGGTCTGCTAAATCAGAAGCCGTATGCTCTTACCTAAAACATCAATGAAATGATCGATGCTCTGAAAGAACTTAAAGAGGGAAACTTTCAACCTGAAACGAAGTCAGAAGCGGACAGTCTTCTCCATTCAGTTCTTGACTTTCGTTTCATCGTGTAATTAGTCGCTTGGGCGGAACTGTTGAAATAAATCAACAGAGTATACAAAGAAGTGCAGAAAGGTGACATTATTGCCTCGAAATCAGTGGTAATATTGAAAGGCCATACTTCTACTTTACAAAGGTTAAGAAATGAACCAAATGAGTGGTTAAAAACCGCCACGGAAATGGCAGCAAGCATCGGCGTAGAACCGCATTTGGAATTTCACCGAGTATCTAAAAAGAAAAAAATGCCAGGAGAAGAAGCAAATGATGAAGCCCGACAATTTTCACCAGAAAAGATATTTGTTCACAATATAAAATAAATACGATCATTATTGAAATAAAAACCAGAATGGAAAGTGCGCAACAACTAAATCAGAGTTTTTCATTTAGTCATGGACAGGAACTGAGCACAATATCTGATATCGATCTATACGCTGAAAATTTAGCGAGATACGCAGAAGATTTGGACCAGGAAGAGTTTCGCACAGACGTTTTGGTCTTCCGGGATCATTTAAAACGCATAACTGCTAATTTGAAACTACTGAATGCTCTGGATTTACTTAACATAATAAACAGCAAGTAAAAATAGTATTTCATTAGATTAGTATCATTCCCTATGTATTATATACATAGGGAATACGTATTGATTAAAAACTTACATATTTAATTTCAGCATAGTACGTTAAATATTCGTTATAGCTATTGTAGTTTGGCAGTTAGTACAGTTGATCATGCTTGATTTGATAGGCTTATTATGTATTTGACAAATTATTGACGATTAATTGATTATTTATTTAACAGGGATATGCTCGATGGTTTTCCTAATGTGTGCATCGCATTGAGGATCTACGTACCCCTCCCGACAACATCTGCGACCTGTGAGAGAAGCTTTAGTAAGCTCAAGCTTATCAAAACGTACCTAAGATCAACAATGAGTCAAGAAAGACTCCGAAACTTAGCAATTCTCTCCATTGAGAATGAAACAGCAAAAGAGTTGAATTACGAAGAGTCAATAAACACCTTTGCCGAACAGAAAGCAAGGAAGGTTAAAAACATAAATTAAAAAAATCGAATATTGTTATATTTTCTTTCTTTTGTTGGGGGGGGGTGGCAAATTCTCTTCCCCCCCCCCCCCCTCAAGAAATTCCTAGATCAAGCAATGATAGTACTACAGATATAGATAGAAGTATTGAAGTATATAAGACAAGTCAAAAACCAAAAAGGGCTTACCAAACGGGCTTTTGTACTTTTTTTTTAATTATACAAGTTTTGTTTGTGGGATGATTCAAAAAGCAACTCATACGAAGAGAACATGCAGAAAAACTGTTTTTTAACGATAACTTTGACGACTTCTAACGATAGAAATATCAACTATATAGTATTGGGTTAATGACAATAGATGTGTAAATGTTATGGGCAATATTTCCTGTCTGAAAAGTTTTTGTTTACAACCAATAGTAAACGAAATAAGTCAACTTTTATAATTCTTAAAAATGGCGGCACCTACTGACGGTAGTGGGAATACGCCTTTTTGTCGGTATTAATTTTTGGTTTTAGACTTGTCTCATGTCCCTCAACACTTTTTTACTATTTCCGAGGTAAAACTACAATTTATGGTACTAATATCAATTGGATGTTCCAAATGTCGAAGCTATGTACCTGTTGACGTATTAAGGTTTGAATTGCATCAAATCTCTGAACAATTAGCCAGCAAGAGAAAGTCGCTTTCGTTACTTGGTAATCTGATCACACAAGGCTACATAATAACTTATACAACCTAACATGCTGTGCGTACACGTTTGTACGCAAACGAGTAGGTATAGTGTTTTCACTTGAAATTGAAAATGTACCTGCAATAAGGGTTTATTACGGTCAAGGGTTCTCCATTGTATGGCGTGCTGCGCAGAGGCCTTCGTCCAGGAACGTAACTAAATAATTTACTTTCGACGAAGATACTACTTAATTGTTTTCTCTTCGATATATACACAATTATATCACTATGATCATAATATAAAAATGATTTATTAATTAAATTGAATTCAATAACCTTACAACTATGTACATCGTTTTTTATGAGTTGGCGGACGTAAGTATTTTTACAATTTTACAATTCGATATAATTACAAGACTACAGATGTCAGTAGATAATTAAGAGTCGTCACCTAGGAAACGGTTTTTAAATGATTATACGTTCGCCCAGGCAATTAAGGTATATTGTACCTTAATTGCTAGGCGAATATGCAGTCCAGGTAGACAATCAGTTAAGGCTGCCTCAAATAGTCTACATATGTCTTTCAGTCAGTGTTAACCTTTACATTGCAATAGTACTCATTTTACATACGTGTTCATATTATCATTTATAAATTTGTGAAAAGGTAGAGTTTATTAAGATGGAAACGTCGTTAAGTGAAACTGCAACAATTATTTCATCAATTTTTAATAACACTCAGTTCGATGATCTATTTCAATTATGTGAGGAAATAATTCATTCCGAAAGTTTTGTTGAGGAATCACTTCGACAGTCTACAGAAGGAAGCTGTCCTCAAATTGATTTTGATAAATTTCAACACAACCATCATCAAATCGACATATCAACTATCGAAAATGAAAATTGTTACGTCGTTATTTTTTTTTTAACGCAATGAGCAAGTCAATAATGTTAAGGGTAACATAAGTCATTTGTTTCGCTAATCATACTGTATATACATTTTCTATTAAATTATAACTACATATGTAAAACACAATTAATTATATATACACTTAAAAATACAATGAAAAGTACAATATAATTATAATAGTGATAATGAATCACTAATGATAACTTTCTACTGGGCACTGAATCTGCATTTACTGATGCCGGCTCAGGACTCTGTTCTCTTCCCATTACCCGTAATAAAATTCCGTTTGCACAATGGAGCGCAATTAACACCCTTCGTAGGTAGATTTTCAATTTCAAGTAAAAACACTATAACAATTATGATTTGTAAATGGGTACCATATGTTACCAGGGAGTATGGACGTATATTTGCGTATAGTGTAACAACCACTTTTATGTGATTGGTCCTTAATTAATTAATTAATAAAAGGAGGAGCTGATGATCAGTTAATTCACAATGGAGAGGGCATTATTAAGGCAAGCCGGCGCAAGTTGGCGGGGCGCGCGCCAGACAGAGGCAGCGGGTTAAAAAGTGAGACAAAAATGGAAGCTGCTTGGGGTGAACTCGGAGCGGGAACAGTTGACTCGGGGGCGTAAAAGAATTAGGATGGATCTGATAATACGTTCTCGGTGAATGTGTGTAAAGGGTAGGCTAGATACAAGTTTCTTTTTAAAAAAGTAATAAAATGAACATTTTTTTTTTCATGTATTATGGCTTCATTAGTAAGAGCAAACATTCCCATTAATTATGGAACACAACTTCGTTCAAGTGGCTACCTCGGCTGGCTTCGCAGTAGTGCATTCTGCCACTCCAATTTTCCAAGACCCTATTGATGGTTTCGGGCTGTAGCTCACGGATTGCTTGGATGATATTGGCCTGAAGTGCTTGAATCGTTTCTGGATTGTAGGCATAACATTGGTCATTCACGGTTTCCCACAAAAAAAAATCCAAAGGGGTCAAATCGCAGCTCCGAGGCGGCCAATTGACATCGCCAAGACGGCTGAAAACACGATTTGGGAATTTGGTGCGAAAAGAATCGATTCTGGCATGGGCTGTGTGGCATGACGCGCCATCCTGCATAGACCAGAGGTCGTGCAAAACCATGTATTCAATTTCTGTAAAAAAAAGTCGGATAAGATGGCTCTGTAACGCTCACCGTTAACCGAAACGTTATTCCCAGCCTCATTTTCGAAGAAAAATGGTCCAATAATGCTCTGTGGATGCATTGGCTTCTCGATAATAACGTGCGGGTATTCCGAGCAGCAGATGCGACAATTTTGTTTGTTAACGTAGCCGCAAAGATGAAAATGCGTCTCGTCAGAAAAGATGATTTTTCGCCCAAAATCGTTGTCCAATTCAAGCTGCTCTAAGGCCCAAACTGCGAAGCGATAACGAAGTGGATGGTCGTGCGCCTTCAATTGCTGAGTCAATTGAACCCTGTAAGCAAAAAATCCGAGATCTTTGTGCAGAATTCTCCTCAGGCTAGTGCGTGAAATGTTTGGATGTTGAGATCGACGGCGAGTTTATGTTCGTGGATTAAGTCTCACACTCTTGGCTACAGCAGTCACATTCTCTTCACTAGCATGCCAGTCTCACGAACTTTTTGCACAAACTTGCGCACAGCAGGCGCGATGGGTGATTCATTTCGGCCAAAACTTATTTTCAACAAACGCACTGTTTGGGCTACACAGCACTCACTTTGAAAATAAATTTGCAATATTTCCCAACGTTGTTCAATAGTAAAGCGACTCATTTCGTACCGCGGAGGTATGATACTGACTTTCTGTTAAGATTTCGAGCGGGAAAAAGCTGCGAGTGTCAAAATAACCTATGATTTAAAAAGAAACCACTAAATGGCCCACCCTTTATATGTGTGTGATATATGGGTGTTTAATAATTGGATTAATTTGAGTATGGCAATAATTAAGGTCTGTGCTGAATTTTATTTTATATCTTGCCGGAATATACCCAGAAAGGATTGTGGAGCTCCTATATTAATATACAGAGCGGCGTCATAATAAGGACGTGAGATGCATACGGGGTTTTCCATATAAATATCGCTTCATTGGCATGTTATGCGTGCCGATATTAAAGAGGGTGTGAAATGATTGTTGAAGCCGCACGGGGGTGCCTTTACAATCATGCGCCAAATTATAATAGATTGTTGAAGCCGCACGGGGGTGCTCTTACAATCATGAGCCAAATTATAATAGATTGTTGAAGCCGCACGGGGGTGCCCTTACAATCATTGGCCAAATCATAATAGATTGTTGAAGCCGCGCAGGGGTGCCCTTACAATCATGCGCCAAATTATAATAGATTGTTGAAGTAGCATAAAGATGCTCTTCCAATCATGGGAAGTAAAAACAATAGCGCCAGATTATAATTAATAAGCGTTAAGTCTAGAAATAAATATGGGTATGAATGAACATGCGGAAACTACGAGTATATGCGCCTCGATATAATGCGCAATGTGTACACATATTAGGGAATTCAGTTACAATTAATTAGACATTAGATTTGAGAGCAGTTAGTTGTATTGCATCCAGAACCTGTATCCCAAATAGAAAATCGTATATTAGAATTGAGTTTAACCAAAATTGTACTGTTTTCAAATACGCTATTACCGTCCGACTAAGCACGTATTACGAATGCCTGTTGGAATAAATGGCGCCAAAATTAGAATGGGTTTTCTGATTGAATGTGTGTTTTAAATGGGTATGAGTGGTACGAGATTAATTAGAAGTATTGGCCCAGATGAATCATCAAATTCAGTAAAATGGTTAAGTTTTGTAATTCTGCAATCCACTGCGATGACAACAGAAATCGTAGCATTCTAGGCAGGGGGTTGTGAAGGGCCGAAAGCCCCCTGGTAAGTTGTGATTCCAATTAAATTATATTTGGTGTATTAAAAGGTTTTATTATTTATATGAACTCGTGGCCCGGCAATGGAATGCGAAATCAGAGGATCCTGTCTGATTGGGCCGTCTTGACAAGTCACATGGTGGTAATGTAAACCCAATAAGTAAGTGACGCATGAGTAATTAGAATATGTATACGCCCATATTATTATATGATTAGAGAGCAATTGAAAATGGCGAAAAATTTGTACGTCCAGGAATTGTGATCCTAACAATAGAAACAAGACTTCCTAGTGCGCTAGATCGCAATTAGTCATAGTAGCAGAAATTATGCTACATCAAGAACGGCAATAAATGTAATGATGACATTTAAACAATTTCAAATGAACGTAGTCAGTGCCCTCACAACTTGGCATGCCATGACACCGTCGTTGCTATGCTTACATGTTGTTGAATGAAAAAATATCAGTTGAAACCCAGCATTGCGCCGGTTCACAGTGAATTGTACCGAAGTTTCTGCTACAAGTTACAAAAACCAAAATATAATTAGTACACCTTTTAATTGTCAGCTTGAATCTCGTATTCCAGGCTGTAATTAATAATTGGCGATCTGATAAAATTCATATGGTTTTTGCTAGTTCAGGTCACCGAAACATGACAATGTCGTATGGTATGTTTTTCTTGTAGTTCACATCTTCTTAGATGATTTGCGAATGGTTTCGTTTTACATAGGTACATCATTGTAATTTACATTATTACGAAACCACATTTTTGATCCTCTCATCTTATCGTTCTCCAGACCCACTTGGTTGTCGTTCAGATTGTCATTCACATCGGCCCATGTAAATTTGGTGCTACCATAAAAAAAACCCTGCAATTTACTAACGATCATAGCATTTACACAGGATGTAGCAAATTGAAACATAAGACCCAAGTGGTTTAGTGAGTAAATGTGTATTAATGTAAACTGACAGCAGGTTCGGTTCTTGCTTACAGCATTACCAAATTTGTATCATTTCTCAGGTAATATTAATTGACGGCGAAAATACCTCTAAGTTCGATAGCCTTAATAACGATTGTTTACTACTTTACCAAAAATAAAATATAAGGTCCCGATGTTATTTTGATTTGTAAAAAATAACCACTTGTTCGTGGGGCAGTGGCTGAATTAGGCGATAAATTGTAAATTTATTTATTGATATAAATCCTTTCCCCATTGGTCAATTTAATACAAAATTTACATTTTTAATAATAGGGTATCTAATCATAAATACCCTATTATAATCTAGTAATATATTATACAGGGTGTATCAGCGAAATGGAATAAATTCAATAATAAATAAATGGGGGCGTGTACGAAAAAACGCTCGGACACGTCGATTGTTATTTTTAGTTGCGCATTTTTTTCAACAAAAACTTTTTATACAGGGTGTGTCATGTGACCGTGGCCAATACCAATACCAATTATTCAATTTTTGGATTTTTCAAAAAATTCTAGACATATTTCATGTACAATATTCTATACCTATCTTCAACTGTTTCGGAAATATTAAGTGTTTTCAGATTTATTGCAAAAATTAACATTAAAAAAAGAAAATTATTTAATTACAGAAATTCGTTACAACACACTCAAAAACTAATAAGTAATACTGTTTATTTCTTGATAATGTAAAAAAAACAAAAAAAAAACAATAAATTTCAATGGAGGAGATGTTCAAAATGCTCGCCGTGAACGTCTTGGCAACATCCTAATCTTAAATAGAAATTTCTTCTAACGTTACTCAACATCTCAGGCGTGACCGATCTAATCGCAAGCATTATTCGTCTTCTTAAGTTAGCTAAGTCGAGAGGTTTAGTTTTGTATACAATACTTTTGACATATCCCCATAAGAAGAAGTCTAATGATGTCAGATCAGGGGATCGTGCTGGCCATTCCATCGATCCTCGCCTCCCTATCCACCGATTTGGAAATATTCGGTTGAGGTAGTTCCGGACATTGATTTGGGAATGGGGCGGTGCTCCATCTTGCTGAAACCATATCATATTCGCTGGAACTTGTGGGTTTGCTGGATCAGGATATAAGTTTGTCAAAGTTGGCACAACATTATTTTGGAGTAGTGCTATAGTATATTACATAACGAGCATGGAAAGTAATACATATCGTACGAGTGTGAAGATTGACACACGAGGCGAAGCCGAGTGTGGAAATCACATGAGTACGGTATGTATTACTTTCCAGCGAGTTATGTACACTATTTTTCCGACGATCACAAATATATGAACAATTAATAAGAAGTATGTGAAAACATTTATTTAAATTCATTTTTTCTCATTTAGAAAATTAATGGTAATAGTATTGTTATTGCAATTTGTAAACGTAATAGGGGGTGTAATTGTTTGATTGTTCCATAACATGTTAGTGGACAGTGTCTGATTTTGTGGTTGAACGATTTCCTCTCTATTTAAGGGTTCTTCTAATGGAACAGTTGCATCATCAACCATTTCAATGCTTGAATTTGAGTGATATTGATTTACATTAGGGTTTACCGCCTGAAGTATGGTATCTGCAACTTTCATTTTATTTGTAATGGATTCATCGATGTAACTCTCCGCCACGGTAGTCGATTTCCACCCACCGTGGCGCTTAAGCGTAGTTATATCTCCACCGGCATCTACCAGAAGAGTTGCCGATGACCGTCGGAAACAATGTCCGGTATATAGTTTTGGATCTTCTAAGTTTAAGTACATGGCAATTGCGCAAGGCACAGCACCAAATTTGTTTACACCTACTGGCTGTTTGGTACATTTTTGATTTTGGTAGTTCAAGAAGAAACGCCGCTCAGTTATACCTAAGGGTCTAAGAGCTGCATATTTCTTAAATTTTTCATAGAACTCGCCAGTAATAGTAAACGCACGCTGCTGCTTTGTTTTTGTGTCTTTAATTTGAATTAGGGCAGCAGATTCTAGGCCTTGGATATCATCTATTTTCAGTTGAACCAATTCTTGTTTGCGGCATGCTCCGGTAATGCCGACAATTAACGCTACCTATAATATAGACATTCAAAGAATTTGACAAGAGTTGTTGTAAAATGTATACCTTTACGAACAAATATTGTTCATCTGAAGCTTCGTGTAGGAACTGATGGATTTGCTTTGAAGTCAGAGTTTTTGATTTTTTGGGTTTGTAGCCATCTGATTTTCGCTTTAACAGTGCTCTTAATTTTAAATATCCGCCAATATTTACATCATGATAAACAATAAGCGTACTACGCAGCATGGAGTACTGCACCCATAAAGAATTTGGTTTGATTTTTTCAGATAATTCGCCCAAGTATGCCAGAATCACGTTCTCGGAGAAGGATGACTTTATATTTTTGGTTTTTCGCCAATCCATAAACTGATTATAAGCTATATTATACCTCTTTTGTGATTTTTCTGGTAGCAATTTTAATGAGGTATTTTGTGCAGCTTCAGTAATACTCGGAGGAGTGCAGTCTAATGAAGAATCACTATCAGAGTCCATTATATTTGAACGATTATTAATTCTTGATGTGATGATTAACACACACGTTTGATATGATATCGCACGCCTAATGATTGATTGATTGATATTGTCAACTTTCGTAGCTACTTGATCGTATAGAAACTGTTGCTTTCGTAAGTGATCGTCGGAAAAATAATTATCACCATTTAAATTGCCATCAATCAAAAAGGGACCTATGATATGTTCTCCAACAATTCCTGCCCAAACATTAACCTTTACAGGGTATTGCGTATGTTCTTCTCTCATCCAGTGAGCATTTTCCGTCAACCAATAGCAGCAATTTTGACGATTAGCATGACCGTGAAGTGTAAAGGTGCACTCATCAGAAAACAAAACATGTTCTAATTGGATCACATTGTTATCTAACATTGCCATCATTTGTTCACAAAAATACGTTCTCCTATCAAAATCGTCTTCCATGAGCTCCTGAGTTGGTATCATTTTATAGGGATGCATTTTAGTTTCTTTTAATATTCGAAAAATCGATGAATGGCTAACATTGAACATTGTGGCTGCTTGTCGACTCGAAGTATGTCGGTTTTCCACAAACTCAAGCATAATATCCAATTTGGTATCATCACTTATTGCATTGGCAGCTGCTTTTTTTATCTGCCTTACATGTCCAAGCTCACGAAACTGCTTTTCTATTTTACTAATTGTCCCTTGGGATATAGGCGGCAAATATGGAAATTTTTCATGAAATAAGCGAGCAACTTCCATTTATGTCCGTGTGTTATCTCCATAACCAATCATCTGTAGAATTGTAATTTTGTGCATTTCTGTTAAATTAACCATTTTTCTGATATGCAGTTAACGAAATTCAAACCACTATAACACTTACAACTAAACTGTCATGCAGGCAGACAACAATTTCCTAAGGCCAGGCGTTTTAAACAAAAGTAAACAAAAGTATTTATAGCTTTTGTTTATTTCATATCCGTAAAAAGGTAAAAAGGAACGCTGAAATGGTTTTTGCTTACTTTCTCATTATCAAGACCTAAATGGGAAATAATTATTGAATGTGTTGTCCCGAATTTCTGTAATCAAATAATTTTCTTTTTTTAATGTTAATTTTTGCAATAAATCTGAAAACACTTAATATTTCCGAAACAGTTGAAGATAGGTATAGGACATTGTACATGAAATATGTCTAGAATTTTCTGAAGAATCCAAAAATTGAATAATATACAAGGTGTTGCATTTAAAATAAGAAAGTTGGTATTGGCCACGGTCACATGACACACCCTGTTTAAAAGTTTTTGTTGAAAAAAATGCGCAACAAAAAATAACAATCGACGTGTCCGAGCGTTTTTTCGAACACGCCCCCATTTATTTATAATCGAATTTATTCCATTTGGCTGATACACAGTGTATAATATATGATACTAGTAATATAGTAAATCCTACATAATAATATTACTATGCATAAGTCTGTGTGGCGTTATGGGTTAAGGTTTCGATTAATTAATATACGAAGAGGTTTGTTCAACGATTTTTTTTATGAGATGTTATCCATACGTTTACGACCAGTAATAAATATTTTGTGGACTGAGGTAGCACGAACTGTTATGAGTGAAACATCAGTATAATACGAGGGCTGTTTGACGGAAGAGTGACTTTTCAAAGGTTGGTAACACTTTCGTTATAATGATTATGTTGCTAGCTCCTGAGGTCTTTCGGAGGTCTACTGTCAAAATTTGGCACCAATCTGACAGATAGATTATGTTTTATACTTATTTGAAGGAAACTGTTTTCGTTGTTTTGTAAATATGTAAAAAAAAAAATTCGAGTGTTAATTAAACATTATTTTCTACGTGAAAAAACAATTAAAGAAACCGAGGAAAAGTTACGTAAATATTATCCAGAATCTGCTCCGTCCCATGGAATGATTTGTAAGTGGTTTCTGCTTTTAAAAGTGGCCATATGAGCACGGTTGATGCAGATCGTCCGAAACCATCATTTACTGTGACTACTCCAGAAATGGTTAATAAACTCTATGGCCTTGTAATTGGCAATCGTCGAATAAAAGTTTGTGAGATAGCTAATGAAGTAAACATCTCAACCGAACGGGTATACAATATTGTGCATGAACATTTCAATAAGAAAAAGCTATCCGCGAGATGGTTGCCGCGTTTGCTTAATGGTGATCAAATGCGCGCTCGCATTAAGAATTCAGAAGAATGTTTGGCCGTCTTCAACGTAATTCAAAGGATTTTTTTCGTCGATATGTCACAGTAGATGAAACTTGGATACACCATTATACTCCAGAAACATGCATACAGTCTAAATAATGGATTTCTCCATGCGAACATGCTCCCAAAAAGGCAAAAACATTTTTTTCGGCCAATAAGGTCATGGCCACAGTTTTTTTGGGATTCTAAAGGGGTAATCTTTATTAATTGTTTACAATAAAGAAAAACGATAACTGGCCAGTATTATGCTGATTATGCAGACACGTTTTGATGCCGAACTTGAAAAACAACGACCGCATTTGATGAAGAAAAAAGTGTTGTTACATCACGATAATGCGCCCTCACATTCGTCTGCAATTGCTACAACTAAATTGGCTGAATTGCATTACGAATTACTGCTTTATCCGCCATATTTGCCAGATCTGGCTCCCAGTGATTTCTTCTTATTCCCAAATTTTAAAAAATGGCTGGGTGGAAAAAGATTTTAGGCAACTGAAGAGGTGATAACCGAGTCAAATGCATATTTTGAAGACTTTCCGAAAGATTACTTTTTGGAAGGTTTAAAAAAACTGTAAACTCGCTGGGCTAAGTGTGTACAGTTAAAAGGGTGTTATGTTGAAAAATAAAATATTTTTTTAAACAGAAAAATAACGTTTTCATTAAAAAGTCACTCTTCCGTCAAACAGCCCTCGTATACCGACTTTTCCAAATCCCTCTGTCAACAACAAATTTTAATAAAGAACAAAAATACATACACATGGTAGGGCAACAAAATGGTTACAATGTTGGGTTAATCAAGAAAATCTATAATAAATATCAACCGAAGAACAAGTTACAAACAATGACCACTCTGATTGATAGATCTAATGAACAGAAAAAGCTCTATATGAAAATTACGTTGAAACCAACATGTTCAAATCGGTTCGCAATAGATATTTATGCATTAAGGGAGATATGGATGTTTTTTCCTGAGGTTGACAGGATTACAAACTGAGGGCCTTTGGCCCGAGGTTTGTAAGCCAACCGAGGGTAAAAAACATCCATATCTTCCGTGGTGCATACAATATTTTATTTTTTAGAAACATATTGGTAAACATTTTAGGTATTGTATCGATCCACAATGTTTATTTCCGAGGTTGCTATGAGTTGTTTAACAGTATATAAAAGTCATAATAAAAATGGCAGAAGGTATTATTCCTCAAAATGTAAATGAAAAAGCCAAAAAAGCCCGTGAATTATTGGTACCCCAAAAGTCGGAACATTTATACGCAAAAGAATATGATCGATTGCATGAGTGGATGTTAAAAAATGATGTCACAGTTATAAGTGTAACTGTAATGTTGGCATATTTTCAAGATTTGTCAAATTCGTTTAGTCCGAATACGTTGTGGAGCAAGCTTTCGATGATTAAATCTATGTTATTATTGAGAGATGGCATTGATATTTCAAATTACCACGAATTGGAAACATTCCTTAAAAGAAAAAACAAAGGATATGAACCCAAGAAGTCACTAATTGAAATTAAATGACACTAATTTGATGTTTAAAGTGGTAGTAATTATGGGTATGCTTGGCGCTTGCAGAACTGACGAATTGGTCAAAATGCAAATTGGAGACATCAGTGACAGGGGTTCAGTAATTGTGGTGCAGATTCTGGACACTAAAACATTGGCAAAGAGATCCTTCACTATAGTTGACGAGGAGAGACTGAATGCGTTGTCGCTTATCAGAGAATACATGTGTTTGCGTCCTGCAGGAGTCTCAAGGTTTTTTTTATCGTACAGAAACAGAAAATGTACAGTGCAACCTGTTGGGAAAAACACATTTGGCAGCATTCCGTCAAAAATTGCTGTCTACTTGGGTTTGCCGAATCCGAAATCTTGCACAGGTCACTGTTTAAGACGAACATCTGCAACTTTGGCAGCAGATGGAGGAGTAAGTATGACCAATCTGAAGCGTCTGGGTGGATGGAAAAGCTCTACAGTAGCGGAAGGCTACTTGGCAGACAGCATGGCATCCAAGAATAAAATTTCACGCGTGATTGCTGGACTGGAAGAGACTGAAAAAGTAAGATCGTCGGCATCTGCTAGTGGCAGTGGAGGCCATGAGCAGACGCAAAATTGCTCATCTTCAAGTACCGTCTTGAATGGAAAATTTGTCAATTGTACGATCTATTTGTCAAGTGGTCATAAGGTTGAAGGAGAAAAAAATGTGATTGAGAGTGAAAAAAATTGACATCTCCCTAGGGAGATATGAGTTGCTTTTCATAGATTGTATCCATGACGAAAATAAATAATATCATGTTTCTAAAAAATAAATAAATAATATCATGTTTCTAAAAAATAAATAAATAATATCATGTTTCTAAAAAATAAACATATTTAAATAATTCAATTTAACTCCAGTTTTTTTTCGAATAGTCACACGCTAAAAATGTTGCTCCTAACGGTTTTTGATAAAGAACCACAGTTAAATATGTCAGGTATTTATCAGATAAAGTGCAATGGTTGTGAGGAATGCTATATAGGTCAAACAAAACGTAATATAGTCATTAGATTCAAGGAACACTTACACCACGCAAAGTCATACCATGTGGATAAATCCACGGTTGAACGGTCTGAACGCCTACGAAGAAATTTTCATGAAAAAGTACAGTTCGCGCCTACTAAATTTTGATAAGTCTGTACTAGCAAACCCATTACTGGAATGTATACCTTCATTGTCGGGACCCAAAGGCTCGACGCATTCTTGGAAAACAGCACCGCAAACTCCCTAGCCATTAAGGAATATGAGGCTCTTTGGAAATCATGTAATTAGTATTGTATTTGTAAAATTACTTTTTCTAGATTTAGGTATTTAAGGAATTGCACATCCTCGTTCGCATCAGTAATATTTCTACTGAAGATGGTCGCCTAGTGATCGAAATGTACATTTAGATAAAATAAATGTGTTTTGTGAAGAAGGTGTTTTTTTCTTTATTAATACGAACCGTTCACAAGCTCCAAGATACCACTGTTCTAAATCAGGTCTCCGATTGTAATTATGTTGACCCGTTCATGAGTTATTTTGGCTGTCATTTACATGCAATTACCTTTAACGCGTTTGGACCAAGAGGCCTCTTAAGCTTCTAATAAACACTAACAAGACGAAAAAAACATGAACTTATCAAATTTTAAGACCTGGTGTAATCAATGGCTGGGTATTAAATACATCCCAGCGTTCTTCTATAGACCATACTTCATTAATAAGTTTCTTTCAATGAACATACTTTTTCCACTTATTATTGCCAATTTATTGTATGTATTACTCCAAGTTGTTAATATTTCTTCTGGAGAAAATTTTGTTTTTATATCGCTATTGCCATATTTTCTTTTGCATTCTGACCACACCATTTTGATGGTGTAACGTTCTTCTTAATGTGAAGTTACGGTATTATATCAAGTATAATTATAAAATCCTTGAGAGAATTATATTTTATTATAATACTTTGTCACAAAAACTTATATATTATTTTATTTATTTTATATCCCTGGATACCTGTGGTTTCCAAATCCTTCTTGATTCAGCACTCTCGTCCTGTCGTCCAGCTCTTCTCGGCCGACGCTCACTACACTACACTACACTACACTACCTCCGACCCAGAAGGACCTTCGAAAACAGCAAAAAGAGGTGTAGAGAAAGAAACGCGTTTAGTAAGAGAAAAACTAGCTTTGTGGATCGTTACTGAATTTTTAATGATGGAACGCAAAGGCTGTTCAGAAAAACGAACAATAGAAAAATTATTAATGGAATTTGAATCATAATTGTTATTCGTTTTGAAACAAGGTTTAAGGCGATCCACGGAAACTGAAACAATCTTCGTACCCATAGCAATATTAAAATATTTATCTAAACGTGTTACAATTTTAAAAGGGCCATCGTAACTTTGCTGTAGAGGTCGTTTAACCCCATCGCGACGAACAAAAACATGAGAACAATCTTGAAGTGATTTAGGCATGTAAAAAAGGCGGGTAGGTGTACGTGTCACCGCAGGAGATAACAACTTCATGCGTGACTTAAGGTTATCAACAAATGTGGTGTGACAGTAGTCATCATGTTTGGTGTAATAATAGTTATTTATGTAATAATTGTGTAAAATTGAGCTTTATGGCATGAGTTCAGATGATGTTTCGTTGCGAGCCGAAGGCTCGTCACGAAACATCTGAACGAATGCCATAAAGCTTATTTTACACACGCATTACATACATACATAACTTTTTGCACATCATACCGTAAACAAGTACAATATAGTATTTAAAAATAAGGTTTATTTTGACTTTAAATTTCAATGGGAATTATTTGTTATTATTAACAGTTAAGTTTATAGTAAAATGGGAGCAATTTTGTATATTGACTCCTGAAGCTGTAAGTGCTGGTAACATAACATTTTGGGAATCGGCATTTGCTTTTGATATATTATTTGCAATATTCACATCTTCACGGTTTTGGCATTCCTTAATAGAACTACTATGTGCGATTATGGTGCTTTCTTTTGCCTTATTGGGTTCTATATATTCTATATTATCATTTGTAGTCAAATTTTCTATTCTCGGTTCTACATAATTTCTTGAACTTGGACCAGCTACAGATGGATTTTTCATAATTGCGACCGCTGTTTTGATTTTATTATTAAGGGAATCATCAATGTAGCCTTCGGCTACAGCGGACGATTTCCATCCACCATGTTTCTTAATTTGTACTAAGTTAGCTCCAGTATTGGCCAATAATGTTGCGGATGAGCGTCGAAAACAATGACCCGTGAAAAGATGTGGATTTTCTAAATGTAAATATTTCGCAATAATAGAAGGAAAGCTTCCAAACGTGTTAATGCCAACTACTTGATTGGTGCATCGTCCGTTTGCATATTTTATAAAGAATTTTCTATCTGCCGCACTTGTATTGGTCCGCAATCTTGAATACTTTTGGTAAAAAGAGATATAATCAATATGAGATTCATTATCGTTGACAATAGTAAAGGTTCTTGGATTGTGAGTTTTCGTATCAGGAATGCTAATAATTACCATATTGTCAATTTCTTTTATATCCTCTTTCTTGATATTGTACAATTCGTGTCTGCGGCATGCCCCAAAAATCCCAAATATTAATGCCACCTGAAATGCCTATTTCAATATATTGTTAAAATGGTTTAATTAAAAATAACCAACCTTAATCATAAGAAAACTGCCATCTGGGGCTTCCTTCAAAAATGCCAATATTTCGGATTTCGAGAGAGTTTTAGATTTTTTGCCTTAAATCCTATGCCATTCTGTTTGATGAAAGCTATTAATTTGCTATATTTTCCAAATTGCATATTATGTTTTGTAGCGAGGGTGCATTTTAACATTGAAAATATAGACCAAATGCTAGAGGGCTTATATTTTCTGCAAAGATCGGCAAAATATGCTAATAAAGTATTCTCTGAATACCTTCTAACGGTTCTAGATTCACACCACTTGATAAATTCCTGGTAGCCTTTTTTCATATATTACCCTTGAATTTTTCGGTAGTAGTTCTAAACTCGCTATCTCTGCTTCCTTTACTACATCTGGTGGTGTGCAGCTTTCCGCGTCGGATGTATCATCCACTTCCATGATGAACTACTATCGATGTACTCGTGTCGCGAAAATTTGATTGATTGTTCTGACAGCAGGTATTTCGATGACAGAGTATCATGAAATTCCTTTATGCATTTGATACCACTTTTATGGTTGGATACAAATAAACAATGTAACATTTGCTAAATACCACCTTTTGACATTGATTACAGTTTGTAAAGTGTCAACTTTTAAGATGAAAGTGCAAAAAATAAATTTAGAAAATCTCCTGGCAATCGCATCGGACGCCCATAAACATATTCAGCGGTTGTAGCACTCAGTGATCTTTTAAAAACAGATCGCAATCCCAACAGTACAATTGGCAACTGTATCAGTTAGATTCGTACTCATTGCTATTGAATTTTTTATTTGTTTATTAAGTCGTTCCACTAATCCGTTACATTGTGGATGATATGCAGTAGTTGTTTTATGTTTAATGCCAAATATAATGTTGAATTCCGACCACAATTTCGACTTAAATTGTTTTCCTCTATCTGTTATAACTGTTGTCGGAACGCCAAACCTGGCTATCCAAGTAGACAAAAAAACTAAAGAAACAGTGTTTGCTGTTATATCTGTCAACGCAGTAGCTTCCGGCCAACGCGTATATCGGTCAATACAGACCAAAATATATGTAATGGTTTTATTGGATTTTATTATTCTTTTTTAACTTTATATTGACAGGCAGTACATAATCAATATCATTTATTATTTTGTTTTTTCACCACCTACCATTTATAAAACTATATAAAACTAGAACACTTACATATACCCCCTCCCAGAAAAACCAAAAACTAACCCATTCTATACAAATACAACTCGTTTTACAGGTGTGCAGGTCAGGAATTGATCTGGGTAGGCAGGTTTTAAACGGTCGATGCAGGCTTGATCAAACTTTCCGTTTATCAACAATTTAAAACATTTTGGAAACCGTTCTATAACTTGAAAAGGCCCAAAATATGCAGCTTGTAGAGGTTTTTTTATTTTGTCATCTCGAATATATACGTGACTGCAGTCGTGTAATTTAGCTGGAACAAAAGTGTTTCTCGATTTGCTAGACGGTGGTTTATGCTTGTAAAGTTGAAAGAATTGTCTTAATTTAGATAAGTACTCAAGGGGAGATGGCGAACTGTGTGATGGTTGATCAAAATATTGACCGGGTAACCTAAGCGCGGTGCCACATACTAATTCAGCACAACTACAGTCAATATCTGTTTTTAGGGAATTTCTGAGACCGAGCAACCCTAGGGGTAAAACATCTACCCAGTGTTTCGCATTCTCATAAGCGGTAATTGAAACCTTGAGTTGGCGATGAAATCTTTCGACTATACCAATGGCTGGAGGATGATATGCTGTAGTTTTGATCGTTTTGAAACCGAACAAGCTTGAAAATTTGTTGTACAAGTCTGACAAGAATTGAGCTCCACGATCAGAAGTAATGACCAATTGGAACGCCAAAACGTGCTATCCACCCACTTGTAAACGCTTTAACAAGCGAAATAGTACTGGTATCGTGGAGGGGAAAAGTTTCTGGCCAGCGAGTAAACCTGTCAACGCAGGTCAAGAGGTACGAATTTCCTTCGCAGACGGGCAGTTTAACCAAATCAATGTGTACATTAGAGAAACGATGGTCGGGTGTCGCAAAAGGCATTAAAGGGCTTCTGGTGTGTTTATGTGTTTTGCTAATTTGACATGCATGACATTGTACAACGAAACGTTTTATGTCGATATGCATGTTTGGCCAAACGTATGATTTCTTAATTAATTGTACCGAAGCTTTAATTCCTGGATGTGATAAATAGTGTAACGCATTGAAAATTTTTAAACGTAAGTCCCGTGGTACAAGGGGTCTTTTCACAGTCTGAGAAATGTCACAATACAATTTAAATTTCGAGTTAGGGACATCCACAGAAATAATTTTTAAGGAGGAGCTAGTGTCATTGATCATTCTAACTATTTCGGGATCCGTGTTTTGAGCCTGGGCTAATTCTCTAAAGTCTACATTTTCAGTCATATTTGAGGCATGCTGTATTCACGGAAGAGCGTCTGCTACAACGTTTTCAGAACCTTTTATGTGTTGTACATCAGAAGTGAATTGTGTTATGTAATCCAGGTGTCTGTTCTCCCTAGGGTTATATGAGTCAGAATTACTTTTAGTAGCATAAACAATCGGTTTATGGTCTGTGTAAATTTTAAACTCTCGCCCTTCGAGGTAATAACGAAAATGCCTAATCGATTTATAGATTGCTAATAGTTCCCTACCGAAAGTGCTATACTTCATCTCTGTATCGGAGAATATTTTTGAAAAAAATGCGATTGGTTGTTGGACGCCATTAGTTAATTGTTGTAGGCAGGCGCCTAACGAACTATTCGAAGCATCGACCAACAAACTGATCGGAGATTGTAAGTTCGGATGGTTTAATAACGAAATGTTTGAGAATACTTGTTTAATTTCTGAAAATGATCGTAACTCTTTCTCTCCAAATACGATAGGGTGAGATTTCTATTATTGTTGATTAATGAATTAAGAGGTTGAAGGATCATAGCACAGTGTGGTATGAAACGATTGTAAAAGTTTATCATACCGAGGAATAAACGTAACTCGCCCTGAGTTCTTGGTTGAGGAAAGGTAGAAATTGCCTCGACTTTAGTCGGCAAAGGAAATATACCGTTTTTCGTGACTGTATGTCCTAGAAACTCTAATTGTTCCTGGGCAAATTGACATTTGTCCCGATTAATGACTATGGCGTGATCATTCAACCTAGAAAGAATTACTTCAACATGTTTAAAATGTTCATCCAGAGAAGTACTAAATATGAGAATATCATCAATATACACAAAAGAGTACGTTATTCCCTTGAGAACTTCATTCATGAAACGTTGAAAGGTTTGTGCGCTGTTGCGTAGACCGAAAGGCATTCGAACATATTCAAATAACCCGAAAGGGGTAATCACCGCTGTTTTTGGAATGGACTCCTCATCAATAGGTATTTGATGATAAGCCTTTCGTAAGTCGATCTTTGAAAAATATCTTGAGCCTGAAATTGATGAGCTGAAATCGTCGATGTGCGGTATTGGGTAACGATCTGGTTGCGTTATGATATTGAGTGCACGATAATCCCCACATGGCCGCCACGATTTGTCCTTCTTGTTAACCATGTGTATAGGAGTGGACCAGTTGCTACTGAAATGACGTACTATGCCTAGTTTTAACAACTCATCAAATTCTGCTCGTGCCGCCGCGAAGCGATCCGGAGCGAGTCTTCTGCATCGAGAAAACACTGGTTGCCCGGAAGTAATGATTTGATGCTTTACTTTATGTATGCAAGGTCTCGCTATGGTATTAGTGTTGGTTATGTTTGGATATTTGGATAATAAGGTGTTGACTTTATGCCGAATAGTGTCGGATTCATCAATTTGAGATATATAATGGGGTTCACTAAAGCTTAATTTTTGATTATGCAAATCAACGCATAACTTGAAATGTTTGATCAAATCTGCACCTATAATTGAGCGTTTAACATTAGTCACTATGAATTTTCAACGAAATGGCCTCTTCAAACCAAAATCAACTTTGAGGATACACTCACCATAGGCTTTAATCGGAGAACCGTTAACAGCCGAGAGGTGATGAGGATGATGTTTAAAAAAATATTTTTTAAATGTTGAACGCAAAACTTGCCTGTTGATTATACTGACCTCCGCACCTGTGTCTACCAAAATCCGCACCCCAGTAGTAACATCTGTAGCGAAAAACAAGTGACTATTAGAGTTAACACCACCGGCAACATCAGCCACATCTAATTGTCGGTGTTGTCGTTTTCCGATCAGGAGCAGGGTTTAACACAGCGATGAGCTTTAGATTTGAATCGTTGATGGTACCAGCAGATGCCGTCAATGGCAGTTCGAGCTGGGGAAGGAGATCTAGAAGTGCCTCTGAAGTTCCTGGAATATCGCGCTGTCGGCTGCTGTGATGTTCTTCGTTGTAATAACGTAGTTAGTAATTCTTTGATTTCTCCGAGCGGATTAGAAGGTTCTTTAATTGCTGAAATGTCATGTGGAACTTCTGACACATCCAAAATCTTATCCGCTAGTTTGGCCAATTCAGGGAGTGGTACCTTCTCGGTGACGGCTAAAACTTGTTGTGCATGTTGTGGGAGCCGTTGCAAAAACAGCTCTCGTAATATTGCCTCGTCTATAGATTTGCATCCCAAAAGTTGCTGCATCGAGCGTAGTAATTGTGTGGGTCGACGGTCGCCGAACTCCTCTTTCGAAATTAGTTGGTGTAGTTTTTGCCTGTCGGAAGTCGTGCTGCGTTCAATAAGCTCCTTCTTCAATACGTCGTACGTTACAGAAGGAGTTTGTAGGAGTAAGTCTCTTACTGAAGTAGCAAGGTCAGGGGTGAGACTGGAAACCAGGCGGAGATACTTTTGCCTCGAGCTGGTCACTCGTCTGGATTCGAAAATTGCCTCTATTTGGGCGAACCATAATTCGATATCCTCCGACCAGACCGGCGGTAATTTCACTACAAAGTTAGACACGTCGGTTGCGGGTGGCGCATGGAGCTGCTCCGAAGCTGCAACGCCTCCAGAAAGCTCGTTGTCGGGTAGAGAAGGTTCAGACATGTCTTGGGTTCACGTCGGGGTCATCAATTTGTAATGGGTTTATTGGATTTTATTATTCTTTTTTAACTTTATATTGACAGGCAGTACATAATCAATATCATTTATTATTTTTTTTAATGGTGGCTTTATAAACAGTGTGTTATGGTTACCAAAACCGTGCATAAACGTGCGTTTATGGCACGTACGTGCTATAAACATTGCCATGGAAATGTCAAATTTAACACTGACACTGACAACTGTCAACCCCATCATTTATTAATTGTAATATGAAATTCACAATTTTGGTTGTTTGAAAATATTATTCCATGTTCTGCCGTAGCACTTGATACACACGGTTCTTCACTGCTACTTCCTGCAATGCCATTGACAATCCTTTTCGCAATTTGAATTTTACTATGTGTGGACTCTTCGACATAGCTGGCAGCAACACTCATAGATTTCCATCCTCCTGCGTCCATCACTGTTGTCAAATTTGCTCCAGTATTAGCAATTACTGTTGCCGAAGACCGTCGGAATGAATGACCAGTATACTTGCTAGGATATTCCAATTTCAAATATTTTGCTATCAGTTTAGGGAAGTTACCGCAAGTGTTGATACCAACTGGTTCGTTGATACACATTCCATTTCGATATGTTAGTAATAGCTTATTCAAGGATGTCTTCGGACGTATGGCCGTGTATTTTTTAATCAAGTCCACGTACGCAATGTCTCCTGCGAATTGAATTATTGCAAATTTCCTTGGTTTGTCGGTTTTTGTTTCTCTAATATGAACAACTAAATTTGGACCTTCCTCCACTACATCTGAAGTATATAAATTATAGAGTTCAGAACGCCTGCAAGCTCCAAATATTCCCAGAGTTGCAGCAAACTTGCGAAAAATAAAAATGAACAGCTTATGATAAAAATTTAGAGGCAATATACCTTCAATAACAGGAAACTTTCATCGTCAGCCTCGGTAAAAAAAATCCGCAAGTCATCTTCTGAAAACACATATGACTTTTTAGTCACTTCACCCTTCTTTTTCTGCTTTAAGAAAGCCTGTACTTTTGCAAATTTTGAAATGTCAATACCATGTTTGATTTTTACAACAGACATAATATTTGAGTGTATACACCACAACGATGAAGATTTATAAATTTCTGACTGCAAAATAAAAACCAATAGAAATTGAACGAAAAGGTAAGAAAAAATAATACCAATTGCGACATATACGCCAAAATCGAAGTTTCGTCGATATTGGTGACATCATGAGCAACCATCCAACTGTTGAACTTGTTATACTCCTTCAAATAACTTTCACTCGATTTCTTAGGTAATAAGGAAGATTCTGCCGCAGCAGCAATCTCAAAAATACTCGCTTCCATTTCTGACATTAGGATATTTTGTAAACATCAATTGTATTTTCCATGGCTACTAAACAATTTGTCATATTATTTAAAATAACGAATCAGAATTTAATGTTATTTCTTCTAGTTATTTCCAAATTTATAATGCCACCATTAAAAAAAATAGCGTATAATACTCGTGCATATAGGTTTATTGCACTTGGGTCGTTACGAGCACTCGGCTGCGCCTCGTGCTCGCGAAAACCCGACCCTCGTGCAATAAACTCCTGCATATGCACTCGTATTATAATATACTATTGTTTTTTCACCACCTACCATTTATAAAACTATATAAAACTAGAACACTTACATATACTTGAAATTATTACATGTTGCTAATGGACCGATAATGTCAACGTGTACTACATCGAAACGTTCATCCGGACTCTTAAATTGCGAAATCGGCGAAAGTGTGTGTCTCGATACTTTAACTTGTTGACATTTTAAACATAGCGAACAAAATTCGAAATATCTCGGTTCATGCTCGGCCACACTTAACGACTAGTAACTAAACGTTTAGTTGCATTAATGCCTGGATGAGACAAACCATGAAGTGAAAACATAATCTATTGTCTAAGGGATTTAGTGATAAAAGGTCGTTTTGATTTAGTAGAAATATCAACATAAATAGTTGTAGAAGTGTCGGGTAATTTATATCGTCTTAATTTGAGTGAATGATTGTTGTTGCTCAACAATAATTGTAATTCTACATCTTTGGCTTGCAATTGTTCCAATTGTTGGAAGTCTGCAACATCAAAAGAATTAACTTCAATTCGTGATAATTTGTCTGCGACTACATTTTGTGGACCGGGAATATAACGTATATCCTAATGTATGAAATAAAGTTACGCACTTTAAAAAAAAATCAAAATTGTTTTTTATAATTCACGACAATTGTTTCGCCACACTGTGGCTTCTTCAGATGAAGAAATTATACATAAACTGTGTACAATTTGCTTAAGTAGTGTATTGATGGGGGTGGGGGGTAGCTATTAACAAGTTTTAAAAATATTGAGGAGCGGTGAATGATTGACGTCCGTTTGGTCGTTAAGTAGGAGGCCGCTTAATTTCCTTTTGTTGATTTCCAGGCTTTCCTGGTGGTTAAGTTTCCTTCCTGTTTCTTCTTGATGGAGTATTTGGAATTTTAGGTCGAACGAATGTCCTTCCTCTCGTAGGTGGTTCCCGTACGTGGAAGAATTTTTATTATTAGTGAAACATTTTTGATGTTCCTCGATCCTTTCTGAGAAATCACGACCTGTTTGCCCTACGTAAATCATAGGGCAGTCCCCACACGTCAACATGTAAACCCCGCTGCGGTCAGTTTTGATAATTGGACTTTTGTTATTTTTTATTATCCTACCTAGGTTGTTGTTTGTTTTAAACGAGACTTTCACATTTTTCTTTTTCAGGATGTTTGCAATTTTTAAGGATGAGGATCCTGAATACGTGATGGAGGCATACTTCATATGATTATTATCTTTTCCTCGTGGGTATATTAAATTTGTAGTTCGTTGTTTAATTCTAGCTTTTAATATGGTATCAATGAGGTTTTCGTGAAATCCATTTTTTCCGGCAATTTGTTTAATTATGTTCAGTTCTTGTGTATAATTGAGTTCCGTCATTGGGATGGTTAGTAATCTATGTATCATGAAATTATATGCTGACATTTTTTGTGATTTTGGGTGAAATGAGTCATTGTGGATGGTGCTGTGGATGGAAAAATAACCCAACCAAAAAGTTCCAGACAAAATTAAAACAAGAAATTAGTCAAAGTACAGCTTTATTTTCGGAGAAAGAAAAATATTTCCTCACCACAATGAACCCACAACCACCTAAATTGTACGGTTTGATTAAATTACATAAAGAGAACCAACCTCTAAGACCCGTTGTATCATACGTAAATTCCCCCGGCACCAAATTAGCCAAACAACTGAATACATTAATTAAACAACATAGCAAGTTTAACTCAAAGTTTGCAATTCAAAATAGCCTGGAACTCGTCGCAAAAATTAAAGACGTTAAATTACCACCCAACAGCAAATTCGTTTCATTCGATGTAAAGAATTTATTTACAAACGTATCGCCATCGGAAACAGTCACAATAATAGATAAGATGATGACAGACAATGGGACAAATACTATTGTAATCTCAGAAATTATAAATCTCCTGGAACTTAATATCGCTCAAAATAACCTAAAATTTAACGACCAATTCTACTCCCAACCGGACGGATTAGCAATGGGGAACCCATTATACCCCTTAATGGCAGAAATATTTATGAATAACATCGAGAAACAAATTTCTAAATCAACGGCTTTTAAGAACTGCCTATACTGGTATCGCTATGTGGATGATGTAATAGTGGCGTTTACAGGAACAAACAGACAACTAGATTCATTCCTTATTCTTTTAAACAACTTACATAAAAATATTCAGTTCACCATGGAGTTAGAAACAGATAACAAGATTAATTTTCTTGACTTAACAATATCAAAAATTAACAACAAACATGACATCGCAATCTACAGGAAACCAACACACACTGACAACACCATCCACAATGACTCATTTCACCCAAAATCACAAAAAATGTCAGCATATAATTTCATGATACATAGATTAGTAACCATCCCAATGACGGAACTCAATTATACACAAGAACTGAACATAATTAAACACATTGCCGGAAAAAATGGATTTCACGAAAACTTCATTGATACCATATTAAAAGCTAGAATTAAACAACGAACTACAAACTTAATATACCCACGAGGAAAAGATAATAATCATATGAAGTATGCCTCCATCACGTATTCAGGATTCTCATCCTTAAAAATTGCAAACATCCTGAAAAAGAAAAATGTGAAAGTCTCGTTTAAAACAAACAACAACCTAGGTAGGATAATAAAAAATAACAAAAGTCCAATTATCAAAACTGACCGCAGCGGGGTTTACATGTTGACGTGTGGGGACTGCCCAATGATTTACGTAGGGCAAACAGGTCGTGCCTTCTCAGAAAGGATCGAGGAACATCAAAAATGTTTCACTAATAATAAAAAGTCTTCCACGTACGCGAACCACCTACGAGAGGAAGGACATTCGTTCGACCCCAAATTCCAAATACTCCATCAAGAAGACAAAGGAAGGAAACTTAACCACCTGGAAAGCCTGGAAATCAACAAAAGGAAATTAAGCGGCCTCCTACTTAACGACCAAACGGACGTCAATCATTCACCGCTCCTCAATATTTTTAAAACTTGTTAATAGCTACCCCCCACCCCCATCAATACACTACTTAAGCAAATTGTACACAGTTTATGTATCATTTCTTCACCTGAACAAGCCACAGTGTGGCGAAACAATTGTCGTGAACAATAAAAAACAATTTTTTCTACGAAAGTGTTGAAAGACACGTTTTCTGTCATAAAATTTAACCTTGAAAGTTTGTATTTGTTACAAGGAGTGCAGAAAGTACTTTCCGCACTTATATGAGTGCGGAAAGTACTTTCCGCACTCACTTTCCGCACTCCAATAAGACATGTACAATATGAGCACAATTTTATTAGATACCGTATTACAAATTGAAAAAAAAAACAATAACTTACTTATTAATGTGGATGTTAATTGTACATCCTGAACAGTTATTAATATTTACACCTGGAATCACAGACTTGGTAACAGAATTAACTGCAATGCTTAATGTGGAAGGATCAGAAACACCTAACATTTTTGTAGTTATGTCTTCGTCCTCCAGGACTGGCCTGACTGGTGACATAGATTTGAACCCAGTATGCTGCATGGAAGATGAAGATGAAGACGTGCACGGATCATCAGAAACATGGCCTGTTATTTTGTTTGACACTTCAACCTTACCTCGTACCGAGTCGTCTATATAGCCCTGTGCTACAGTTGCGGATTTCCAACCGCCGTGACGTTTAAGGCTTAATAAGTCTGCACCGGCATTTGCAAGCAAGGTTGCAGAGGTGCGGCGAAAACAATGTCCTGTGAACTCAGCAGAATTGGGTAATTTAAGGAAATTTGCAATATTTTTTGGAATTGCCCCAATCGTATTTACACCTATTGGTTGTTTCGTGCATTTTCCCATTTTATAATTTAGAAATAACCTGTTAGTCTCAACATTATTAGGGCGAAGAATTATATACTTTTATAAATATTTATCCAATTTTCAGGACCTTCGGTAACGGAAAATGTTCTACGAAGATGTGTTTTAGAGTCGGGAATTGTTACGAGTAAAATTGTATCTTGATCTTCAATATCGTTCAACGTCATTTTGGTTAGCTCGTCTCTACGGCAGGCTCCTGCTACTCCTAGTATTAATGCGACCTAGAATATATTTTATAGTTATATTACCCTACAAATTCAGTAAGTTCCTACTTACTTTCATCATTAAATAATTTTCATCGGGTGCTTTCTCTAAAAATGTAGTGATTTGCTCTCTTGTTAAAACGCGCGATTTCTTCGATTAGAAACCTACAGATTTACGTTTTAGAAACGACTGCAGCTTAACGAATTTGGAAATATCCACGTTGTCTTGTAAAATCAATGTACTTCTTAGCATAGAGTACATTGACCACAGTGTAGAACTTTTAAGTCTCTCTGATTTTTCTTTAAAGTAAGCTAGTAACACGTTTTCAGTTTACTGCTTAACTTTTTTGCCTTGGCACCAATCTACAAAACATTTACGTTCTTTTTCTTACCTCTCTTTTGATTTTTGAGGCAATAAATCGGACGAAACTGTGGATGCATTGGCCGCAAGTTCCGGCGGAGTGTTTGATATATCGTCACTATCGGAATCCATTATTGATATTCTTCTACTTCCAGTATTAATGTATAAATTTCGAGTCTCGATTTGGTGACAAGCGATTTATAAATTTTCTGACGTTTAAATTAATGACAATGACATTTATTTTAAATTAATGATTAAATTTACATTAATCTTTAGTTTTCTACACTTTCGTAGAAAAAATAGTATGTAACACTCGTGCGGAAATGGCCATTGCAAAACTCGTATGAATGGAGCACTCGCTGACGCTCGTGCTCCAACTTTCATACTCGTTTTGCAATGAAGCCCTTTCCGCACTCTTATTACAATATACTATTGAATATTTTTAAAAAGTGCGTAACTTTATTTCATACATTAGTAATTATGAATTTTCAACAAATAAAAGCCACATCGATCAATCTAACGTATATCCGATGTAAACTGTGTAATAAATTCAATATGCCTAAACTCTCGACTTAAAAACCGATCTGAATCTGAATTAATCGCACTAACTAAAGGTTTGTGGTCTGTGAAAACTGTAAACTTTCGACCTTCCAAATAATACCGGAATTTTTTAATTGACAGGTATACTGCTAAAAGTTCACGACCATAAGTACTGTATTTACGCTCGGTCGACGTGAAGCTTTTGGAAAAAAATGATATGGGTTGCAAATTGTTAGAAATCTTTTTTGGCAGTACCGCACCTGCAGCAACATTAGAAGCATCTACCATGAGGCTAAGTTCAGCACATGCATCCGGAAAACGTAATAATGCGCAATTACTTAAGGCAATTTTTATGCGTCTGAAAGCATTAGTACAATCATCGGACCATATCAACACTGTATTATTCTTAGATGAAGAAACCAGCGATATCAATGGTGTTAAAATATCTGAACATGACTTAATATACCTATGGTAAAAGTTTACCATGCCTAGGAAACATTGGAGATCCTTTCGGTTTGTCGGCCTAGGGAAGGAAATAATTACATCAACTTTTTCTTTCAACGGCCTAACTCCTAAAGAAAAAAATTGAATGCCCTAGGAAACGTAATTCTTGCACACCGAAAACACATTTATCGCGATTAATTTTGATATCAAAATCAGATAATTTTTGTAAAATGATTCGAAAATGTTTGATGTGTTCCTTTGCATCTTTACTAAAAATTAATATATCATCAAGATAAGCAAAACAGAAAGTAAGTCCTCGCAAAACTGTATCAATGAATCTTTGGAAAGTTTGTGCAGCGTTGCGTAAACAAAAATTCATTCGGGTATATTCATATAAACCAAATGGCGTTATTATTATGTATGTTTTAGGAATGTCATTAGGTTCAATCTTGATTTGGTGATAAGCCTTCACTAAATCTAATTTTGAAAATATTGTACAATTCGAACAGTTGTTGGTAAAATCTTGTAAATGTGGTAGTGGATAACGATCCGGAATAGTTATTTTGTTAAGCGACCGATAATCGCCACAGGGACACCAAGAATTACTTTCTTTGGGTACCATATGTAAAGGCAATGCCCAACAACTAGATGATGGTCTGGTGATCCCTAAGTGCAATAAGTATTCAAATTCTTTTTTAGCTATCGTATTGTTTTTCAGGTGAGAGTCTCCTAGTTTATAGTAAAAACTGGCATACCAACTGTAGTAATTGTATGCATGATACAAGGTGTACCTAAATGATTGCAGTTACGTAATCACTTCAATTCAATTGTGCCGCCTTTCCAATATGTATACCGTACTATTTGAGAACTGTCACTGTCAACCATACCTGTCAACTGTCAGACAACATAATAACAGAAGTTTGTTAAGATGTACACTGATCAGAAGAACACTTTTATTGTTGAGGCTTACTTTCGCAATGGACGATTTGAAAATGGAGAATGGATTTATTCAATTCCAGAGTGCGTTAGGGATTTTCAACACAAGTTCCCTGACCACCAATTTGAATACTCGGTTTTGTCAACACATATTTCACGAATAGTGCATCGTTTTAGGGAAACTGGTAGTGTTCAGAAAGGGAAATCCTCAGGCAGATCTTCAGTATCGGGAGAGGTTGTTGCAGATATTCGTGAACGACTCGAAGTAAGCCCTCAAAAGTCAATTCGTAAATTGGCTATGCAAGCTGGAATTCCCTCGAGCACCTGCCTTAAAATTGTGAGAAAGAGGTTGAATTTACACCCTTATAGGGTCTCAGTGGTGCAAGAATTGTTGCCAGTAGATCCTCAACGTCGATTGAGTTATTGCCGATGGTTTATGGAAAATTTAAATGACGATCGATTGCTCGATTTAACATTTTTCAGTGATGAGGCTTGCTTCCACCTATCAGGATATGTTAATTCACAAAACTATAGGTGCTGGCATGCTGAAAACCCTCATCTTTTTGTGGAAGCACCACTACATCCTCAGAAGGTTGGAATTTGGTTGGCTGTGGCTCGCCGTAGAATAATTGGGCCTATATTCTTTCATGATACAATAAACGGTGAGAGATATCGGCAACAAATTATCCAGTCTTTCATAGAACAATTAGATGATGAAGAATTGCAGAACGGATATTTCCAACAAGATGGTGCAACAGCTCATATAGCCCGAGCAACGTTAGCCTATCTGCAAGATTTTTTTGATAATAGACTAATTAGTCAAGGACTATGGCCGTCACGCTCTCCAGATCTAACTCCACTGGACTACTCAATTTTTGGATTTCTAAAAGATAGAGTTTTTCGAAGAAAACTGCATACGTTGGAAGAGTTAATGGCAGAAATCTTAAATGTTTGCCAAACCATAACTCCTGAAATGTTAATCAACATTTTTAACAATAAAAGAAGACGAGTGCAAATGTGTTTACAAGCAAATGGTACACATTTTCAACATCTGCTTTGATTATATATTTTATTTATTAATTATGTTTTGTAAATCTTTACTTCGTATGATTCCGTTTATTAAATAAATTATTTTGTTTACTTTAATAACTACATGTGATTGTTTTATTGTCTGCTGCTCCTCAATTTGCAATAGTAAAACGTTTTGTCTGCTAGCCCTCAATTTGCAATAGTAAAACATTTTGTAACAATGTCAGATTTCAAGCAATTATTAGCTGCATCGCAGCTCGTTTATTTAATTAATTCCTGCATGATTTTCAGTTTACAGCTTGTTTGTGCCGTGGAATAATCTGCCACACTTGGGGATGTTGCCTGTGAGGACTTAATTTTCATGCATATCTGGTTACTTTTATGTACACACAATTTAAGAATAACCTCGACTTTAAAAGTAAGGTTATGTAGACAATGTACATTCAAATTCGTTGGCCCTAAGTAATTCTTCATTGTAATCTTTTCATGTGCTTGGAAGCTACAAATATTGCTGAAACTAATAATAATTTAGTATTTGAGTAGTGAAATATCGACTGACACAACTGATATTTTAATTGCATGAAGATAGCTTTTAAGGCCATCTTTATGAGTAATGAGTAAGATGTATCTTTAAATAATTCTTTATTGTTGTCTTTTCATGTGTTTGGAAGCCACAAATATTGCTGAAACTAATAATAATTTCGTATTTGAGCAGTTAAATATGAAATTCCACAATAAAAATTAGAATAGCATGAAGGTAACTTTTATTGCCATATTCATGTCTAATAAGTGTAAATGAAGTTGCCTATGTCCAAAATTGAATTATTTTGACTAGAGCGGCACAAAAATAATTTACATGGTTACGTAACTGCAATCATTTAGGTACACCTTGTAGTACATTTGGTAGGTTCAGAAAGATCAAGTGGTGTAGTTTATTGTGAAAATCCATGGAGCAAACTGTTAACTACTGTTTTTTTGAAATTTTGAGAAAACGTAGGTAATATGTTGAGTGTTGAAAGAGAAGAATTTATAGAAGTGTGACCTGAAATTGCAAAGTTTGAAGTTACAGAGTTATCTGTTAAACGTTTATTGAACAAATCAACAGATAGTTTGAAATGATTTAAAAAATCGGCTCCCAAAATCGAGTGATTGACTTGTGCCAATATAAAGGTCCATTTAAAAATTTTGTTCAGAGAAATATTTAAATTTAAAGTCACCGAACCATATGTGGGAAGTGGTGTGCCATTTATTGTGATCAATGTTAATTTAGCCGGATTATGTGTGTTTACAAATTGTTGATTTATCGCCAATATGCTTATTTGAGCTCCGGTATCTACTAAGAATAGGTTACCAGTGTTAAAATCTTTAACAAAAAGCAGACGACCAGTGTGATAAGCAGGATTACAGGTAGCAACTAATCCTGCTGCGCTTCGTTTCCCCACTGAGTGCATTTTCTCGCTTTATCCGCGTAATTAAAATGATACCAACAGAGTATGTTATTAGGGTCCTCACCTATGTTTTGACGGTTACGGGAAAGTGAACGACTTCTACTCAGTTTACTATTATGACCGCTAGAACATTTTGATGGACGTTGCAATCGCGAAACCTGATGTGACAAATCTGTCACTTGTTGTTGCAAAGTCAAAATTGTCGCCTGTAAATCATTATCTTTAAAATCACGCAACGGTGCAGTACGTTTCAGCTGAGCTGCGCAAACCTCTACTGGTGTTGAAATTTCGACGATCATATCTGGCATTTCTGCTAGATCTGGCAAAAAAGTGGTTTGTGAAGAGACCAAAATTTTTTGTACATCTGATGGTAAACGTTGCAAGAATATATCTCTCAACAAGTTGTCATCTATCGGAGTACCGCCTAATAGTTGCAACAATTTTCTTAATAGTTGAGACGGTGTTTGATCACCTAATACTTCATTAGAGAGTAATTGCTGCAATCGACGTTTCTCCGATAGAGTGGTCCTTTTAATAATTTTAGATTTTAAATATTCGTAGGGTAAGTTGGTTGGAGGGTTTGTGAGAATGTCCCTAACTTCCATGGCTACATCTGCAGAGGTAATTTATAAATTCGTCTAAATAACATGCGTTTGTTGGTCTTCGAAGAGAAATAATACTACACATTCCATATTTCATCTTTCATTGCTTTTTCAGGAAAACCAATACATTATTTCTATTTTCTGGAGCCAAAAATCTTCCCTTCCCTTGGTCTTCCCTTGATCTTCCCTGGGTTCAAATTTTTTTTGGTATTTCTTGTTCAACCAAGTTGTGGTAACTAGCCTTATCTGTGAGAATAAGTGATGGTGACTTTAGATTTGCGATCAACTGGTACTTAAACGCATGCTCAAAATTCTGCTGATTCAAAGCTGTGGTAGTGGGATCTTTTTGAATAACTCTCAAAAATTTAGGAAGCATTTTCTATTAAACCTCAGTCCTCCCTGCATGAATAATTATGGATAGATATCCTTTACCAAAACTTTTAGAGGATGTACGGTCGCCGCGGTAAAAGAGTGGGACAGAATTTTTTCCAAGTGTGAATTTGGTTTAGCTAAATTTATGCAATTTGCCCGATAGATCATCCCTTTATAATTTCTCTATTATTCTTGCTTTATTAAAAGCACTAACTTGAGGGACCATTCCAAAATGTAGCTTTTTATTAAGTAACATGTAGGTATTTGTGTCACAATGACAATGGCATGCTACTTGATTTTCTTTGCAGAGACGAATGACTTGATTACACAGCCTAATTTTAGATAAATTCACTATAAGGCTTGTTCCACTTTTTTTATTGTGGCCGCGACCGTACCATTTTTCCAGCCTCTTTCTGTATGAACCATTGCTAAAAATCAACGTCTCATTCGTTCCACTGTTAAAAAATAAGTATTGGTGTGGTGAAAAATGTTGTTTATTATTTATGTATTCCCTTAAAAAAAATTTTATAATTGAATGTCAGACTGTTCCATCAAAATATGTTCTCGTGCTTAATGCTTTCCGGTTAAAACCAATTTCTTTACACCATTTATACACTGATGAACGAAAATACGGAAAGTCCTCTTTATACAAGGTGTCCCAAGTAGAGTGAAATTGCATGGACATCTTTCATATTTTCAAAGGTAGAAATCTGGTTAAATAAGTAATGGTATGCAGTTTTGTATGCTGGTTCATATAACATTGAAAAATTTTCAAAATTCCAAGCAGTTTAGAGAGATTATTTTTTAAAAAAACTAAATTTCGCGATTTTCTAAAAGATCAAATATTTTCATAATTATTCAAGATGCGGGACGAAATTTCAAATTATTGTTAGTTCGATCGACCGCGCAAACTTAAGAATCAATATTAATAGCAACTTTCTTATTTTAAATGGCCACCTTATTTGATTTTTACAAGTCAAAATAGTCGTTTTCTTTCTATTTTCAACGATGTATAACAACTTATGTGAAAACTATTTTGATGCAAAATATTATTATGCAAAACACTTACTATAATTATTACAATCTGATAAAAGATAGATTAATGAGTAATGTTATGCCAACTTACTAAATGCAGGTTTAATGCTAAGGGCCTACACTAATATTAGCGGGTACACTAGCACTAGCTCTGCTTTTGCACTAACACAATATTAAACTAACTCGAACGGTTTGGTCTACTGTAGTCTTCTGGTCAAATTCATGTTACCGAGGAGCTGGATGGCTCCGATGTTGACGTGTTGAAGAAGTCCCTTGAAGTTTGGGACTCTTGGCAAATTTGTTTATTGTCTCATTAACAGTGTTTATTTCCACGTCCCTGTGGAAGTCACTGTTCCGGAAATACCAAAGTGCATTGACAATACTCTTTAGTACTTTGTATTGATATCGCTGGATTATTTCTATATTGCTCTTTTTGGCACAACCCCACAGCTAGATGCTATATGTCCACACGGGCTTAAGAATTTGTTTATACAACAGTATTTTATTATAGCTTGACAGGGTGGAATTCCGACCAAGCAGCCAATAAATTTTTAGAAATTTGATGTCCAATTCTTCTTTTTTCTTTTCGACATGAGCTTGTAAAGGTTGTCTCATCTACCTTCTTTACTTACTTTAATTGATATACATATATAGAATGGTTTTCAATAACGTTATATTTAATAAGGGGTGGGCCAGATACAAGTTAATTTTTAAAAGTGCAATAAAATGAACAAATTTTTTTTTTGCATGTATTATGGCTTTATTAGCAAGAGCAAACATTCCCATTAATTATGGAAATCTGCCTCGGCTGGCTTCGCAGTAGCGTATTCTGTCACTCCAATTTTCCAAGACCTTGTTGATGGTTTCGGGCTGTAGCGTACGGATTGCTTGGATGATATTGGCCTGAAGTGCTTGAATCGTTTCTGGATTCTTGGCATAACATTCCTTCACGATTCCCCACAAAAAAGAAATCCAAAGGGGTCAAATCGCAGCTTCGAGGCGACCACTTGACATTGCCAAGATGGCTAATAACACGATTTGGGAATTTGGTGCGCAAAAGATCGATTGTGGCATGGGCTGTGTGGCATGGCGCGCCATCCTGCATGAAGCAGAGGTCGTCCAACTTTAAATTCTTCTTTTTTCTTTTGTCATGGGCTCTCCGGCGCAGCTTAGCATCCAATGTGATACCAAATAATTTTGCTGTATCACCGTAGGGTACCTGGATATCATTCATACATTCGGCGATATGTTGATTTCTTTTATTTGTGAAATTGACATGGACCGATTTAGTCTTATACAATTTGAATCGCCACTGCTTAGTCGAATTGGTAATTTTATTAATTGGGGTTAGCAGATTTACTGCTGCTTCTTCATGATCTTTGCCTACAGCCAATATACAAGGTGTACCTAAATGATTGCAGTTACGTAACCATGTAAATTATTTTTGTGCCGCTCTAGTCAAAATAATTCAATTTTGGACATAGGCAACTTCATTTACACTTATTAGACATGAATATGGCAATAAAAGTTACCTTCATGCTATTCTAATTTTTATTGTGGAATTTGATATTTAACTGCTCAAATACGAAATTATTATTAGTTTCAGCAATATTTGTGGCTTCCAAACACATGAAAAGACAACAATAAAGAATTATTTAAAGAGACATCTTACTCATTACTCATAAAGATGGCATTAAAAGCTATCTTCATGCAATTGAAATATCAATTGTCAGTCGATATTTCACTACTGAAATACTAAATTATTATTAGTTTCAGCAATATTTGTGGCTTCCAAGCACATGAAAAGATTACAATGAAGAATTACTTAGGGCCAACGAATTTGAATGTACATTGTCTACATAACCTTACTTTTAAAGTCGAGGTTATTCTTAAATTGTGTGTACATAAAAATAACCAGATATGCATGAAAATTAAGTCCTCACAGGCAACATCCCCAAGTGTGGCAGATTATTCCACGGCACAAACAAGCTGTTAACTGAAAATCATGCAGGAATTAATTAAATAAACGAGCTGCGATGCAGCTAATAATTGCTTTAAATCTGACAATGTTACAAAATGTTTTACTATTGCAAATTGAGGAGTAGCAGACAATAAAACAATCACATGTAGTTATTTAAGTAATCAAAATAATTTATTTAATAAACGGAATCATACGAAGTAAAGATTTACAAAACATAATTAATAAATAAAATATATAATCAAAGCAGATGTTGAAAATGTGTACCATTTGCTTGTAAACACATTTGCACTCGTCTTCTTTTATTGTTAAAAATGTTGATTAACATTTCAGGAGTTATGGTTTGGCAAACATTTATGATTTCTGCCATTAACTCTTCCAACGTATGCAGTCTTCTTCGAAAAACTTTATCTTTTAGAAATCCAAAAATTGAGTAGTCCAGTGGAGTTAGATCTGGAGAGCGTGGCGGCCATAGTCCTTGACTAATTAGTCTATTATCAAAAAATTCTTGCAGATAGGCTAACGTTGCTCGGGCTGTATAAGCTGTTGGACCATCTTGTTGGAAATATCCGTTCTGCAATTCTTCATCATCTAATTGTTCTATGAAAGGCTGGATAATTTTTTGCCCATATCTCTCACCGTTTATTGTGTCATGAAAGAATATAGGCCCAATTATTCTCCAGCGAGACACAGCCAACCAAATTCCAACCTTCTGAGGATGTAGTGGTGCTTCCACAAAAAGATGAGGGTTTTCAGCATGCCAGCACCTATAGTTTTGTGAATTAACATATCCTGATAGGTGGAACCAAGCCTCATCACTGAAAAATGTTAAATCGAGCAATTGATCGTCATTTAAATTTTCCATAAACCATCGGCAATAACTCAATCGACGTTGAGGATCTACTGGCAACAATTCTTGCACCACTGAGACCCTATAAGGGTGTAAATTCAACCTCTTTCTCACAATTTTATGGCAGGTGCTCGAGGGAATTCCAGCTTGCATAGCCAATTTACGAATTGACTTTTGAGGGCTTACTTCGAGTCGTTCACGAATATCTGCAACAACCTCTCCCGATACTGAAGATCTGCCTGAGGATTTCCATAACCATAACCATAACATTAAAATTATTATAAATTATATTAAATTATTATCAATGTCAACTATAACATTAGCATATTAGCCCTGTTAATGCTTTGTTTTGGTGGTATCAGTGAGGTATTCATTTTTCTTTTCTTAGTATTTAGTACGAATCCATCCTGCCTTTCGAGCTAATTCTACTTTATCGGTGTGGTATTCTTCTGCGGTTCTTGCTGCTGCCGCTGCTGGTGGTGCTCCTGCTGCTGCTGCTGCTGTAGTTGTTGGTTCTGTGTGTTAAATAATTTTTCATATTTTTCTTGAACAGCAGCGATTTGTTGCTGTAAATCCAGAATTATTGTGGAGCTTTCTTCTCTTTCATGTTGCAAGGTAATACAAAGTGCTTGCTAATTTTGGTTATTTGGAATACATTTCTTGGACATGATTGCGTTATAATTTGTTCATCCCGCTTTGTTTATTATGATATTTAATCATGATTGTGAGACACATTAGTGTATTTGTTCCACGTTGGCTGTTATTATTTTTAAAATTGCACTTGAACCACTATGATTGCAGCGCCCGCAAAATAATTGGGACGCGTTGCGACATTAAATTTCACACGCTCGGATCACGCAACGATACGTACGTACCGTACGGAGGTCTGGCACTAAAATGAAAAATATGGGAAATATTATTTTGTCTGTAACGGTTCGAACCCAGGTGTTGTACAAATTCTCATAATTTGTAATATTTATTATTATTCATTGCATTTATTTAACTGCAATTCATTCTTAAATGCAATTGGATGCATTTAATTTCTTTAACTGCATATTACATGAATTCTTATAATTCAAGTAATTGATTTGGCTCGTGATTTACAAATTCTCGTAATTTGTGTAATATTGATTTGGTTCGTGATTTAGTGGTAGTACTCTACGTTATGTTTGATTTTTAAATCAAAATCGTAATAACTCAGTTTTGTTCGTTTTATGGGTAATGTGTCTGTTAGTAATTTTTGTTGGCAAGTAAAACACAGATACATGGATTTCATATTATTTATTCATTTTAAAAGGTTATACAAGCGACAGGTAAATAAAAGACAATTTTGGTACTCTAATTGGACGTTATTTATTTAGTTATATTTATTTAAATTTTGGAATAGATTTGTTTAATAATTATTGAAAATTTATTATATTCTTTGAATTTGAATGATTTATTTTATTTTGAAAACTGAGTAACTTATTAACACTGCGGTTGGAATTACAAAGTGTTACTTAGCGATTTCATGCACCACAATCTTCAAATTGTGCCGAGAAGGATATCTGATACATGTCATCACTGCATAGAAATTCATTAGCACGGTGCCTACCAATGTATTTCAACGCCACCTTGTGGATAGGAACGAATCACATAACTTTACATTAAAGTACTTCAAGCGATTCCAGTGCTTCAAGCACCCAATGTGTCCTCATTCGGAGATATTGCTAGTATTCGCGTCTACCAACATTATCAGCCATGTGATCGTAAAAACTTTAATAGGTATTGTTATTCAAAATTGATTATAGATTAGTATGATAAAGCTCTATTCTACTTCTACTTTTCTATCTACTTAAGCACATACAAACATTCGTTTCATTCATTCATAATTCTCAGATTTCTTGAATATCGGAGGGCTGAGCAAGTTTAATTATACGATTTAATTACAAATATCATTGAATTATTTATATCGAAATTATTAAGTTATGTTCCCCTGAAGCTACTTTTTATTTAACTACAGATTGATTAATGAGGCCACACTGTTTATCAAATGTTTGCGACGAGGAAAGGAAGGCATATTACAATATTCTCCTGTCGGTACGAAAATATTGTCAGGGCAAGGTATAAAATGCAGTTAAGTTCAACTCCGCATTTAGTGGCGTGAGGCTCCCTACATTTCATACCTTTATTAAACTTCATTCATTACCAGCGGCAAGGCGCGGTAATATCACTAGATAGGTTACATTATTAGTATGGAATTGACTTTGGAATTGTTAGTGTGAATTACATTTGATAAACTTGTGTTATATATTCACCTGAGGAGTTAATGTTCAAAGTATATGAGTCGTCGTCGGACAGCGTGACGTTCTGTCTCGATCGGTACATCTAACTGCTCTCGTTTAAGTTCCGCACTTCTATTTATACTGGTCCCCACTTTTTACTCTTCTTCCCCTGTCCTATGCTAAATCTGCGTGCCGCTGCAAAGTGACGCAATCCCATACGTGTCACCGAATAACGCAATCGCCGTTTCGAGTTCCCGTCGTATTCCCACGACCTATTTCTGTGTCATCATTTTGATAGTGTGCTTATTTACATTTGCCCAAAATTAAGAAGTGAGCAAAATGAATGTACTCGCTTCGGCCAACGCGTCGTCGGCCGCGGCCTGCTATGATATTTACGCAGTTTTGTTCCGACTCGTAAAATTATGGACTTTAATATTATTAGGTTCTTACAGGTCTAACTTTAAAACAAGAAAGCACGAATAAGAGTGAAAGTATCTTTATTTATTGAATCTGTTTTATTGAGGTTTACAGAAATTGGAAGACCTGTATTTGTATTTACTGAAATAATATGTTCTTCTATTGTGTGCTGCTGTTTTTGTATTAATATTTAAGACGCAACTTTTTCGAAAGGTAATTTCGAAAATAATAAATAATAAAAACAAATTTTAACTTAGAGAGGAAAATATAGCAGAATATTATAGTTATAGATTAAAATATGCATTTTTTTGAAACTCTATAGGTAAAACATTTTAAATGCTGCATTTATTTAAAAAACGAATAGCGAGAAATAGTTTTAACTCAAAATTGGGTTTGGACCTTTTTTTATAAAAACCATGAGTCATGTATAAATACATGAGTCATGGTTTGGCGAACGGTGAGAGACAGTGTAATTAATTTTCACGTTGATCATATTTGGCGTTTACAACAAGAACACGGAATTTTCAAGATAGATTTAATATTAATGTTTGGGATGGAACTGATAGAAAAACTACTTTCACTAATTATATTTTATTTTTCCATTCATGTGGGAGGTATTTCTGATCAGTTTTGGCCAATTTGTATGTGGTGCTTCAAAATGATCAAATGATTTACATCACGATTTAAATAACCTGATTTTTTTTAATAAATACTTGAATTTGAACAAGAATTGATTAAAATAAATTATGTGGATTTGTACTATGTAATGGACCAAACATGGATTATATGAAAACTATTATTATTATTATTATTATTATCTATTTTAAAACATGCTAACTCTATAGTTATTATAGTTATAGGTACTCATGTATTTTTTTTTTCTCGATACCAATTTTTATTTTATTTAATCAATTGACATTTTACGTTGCAGTGTTGGCGTACCAATTATTATACTACGCAAAAATACCATTGCACGGAAATCTTTCTCTTCTCTACCTGCCAGAATAGGACCATTTTACATTTTATGAGTGGACATATTTATTACCGATGGTCATAAATTACCATCGGTCAGTTTGTGGTTGCAGAATACCGCTCTTCCAGTGAAGCTACAGATAATATCCGCTAGGAGCAGTAGTGTACTGAACGGAAAATGTGTGCTTTTTGATACGTTTTAAATTGAAAGTGGGCAAACATATCATGCCGAAATTAAAAATTTGAATGTATTTTATAAATATCTATCCGCGTATGTTGTGATTCTAAAAAATAATACGATTAACATTTTTTTTGCAATATCTCCGAAATTATGAATTTAAAAAAACTGAAACATAGTTCGAAAGATAATTATATATAATGTGCACTATTTAAATTTCAGATCTCCATCTCAAAACGTTTAGAAAGTATGATTTTTTGAAAGCTCAGACCCCTGTTATAATCCCCTTAACGTAGATCAACCTGGATTGGCACTAAAAGATGTGTATACTTGACCCACAGATCTAAGAATATTATGACTTTGACTTCTTAATAGTTATATTCGGGGTTTATTTTTGGGTCACCATAAAGCAAACGGATGGTCAAGACGGAAGAATCGCACGCCGTCGTCAATACCAGAAAGACAGCCGGGCAACCACTCGCTGGCACCTTCTACAGATCGCCTATTGAGTTACAAGCCAGTATAAGCGCTGATTTTATGGCAACACCAAATAAAACCCCCATAAAATACTTAAAAGTCAAAGTCGTAATATTCTTAGATTTTTGGGTCGACTATATAATGTAATGAATAGTAGGTTATAAGTAGAAATGTCGATAAATTAATTTGAACTTCAAATTAAACAAATGCAAAATGAGTGTTACCAACTGAAATTAAAGGACTATTAAAACTATAAATTATTTATAGAAAATACATACTAATTTTATACAAAAAAATGTTCAAATTATATAATATAGTATAAAAATCTCGCGAATAAGTTAATTGAAACACTCGTCCGTTAAAATACTTGCCGCTTCGCGGTTCATGTTTTAAATTTAAACTTGTGTTTTAAACAATGACTTATTTTACTTGTTGTTTAATATACTATTATTTTATTACATTTTATATGTGCAGACCAGTAGAAGCACATAAAAGAAGCCCAACGTTGCAACAACCATGCATCTATGGTCGACGTATATGTAATTATATGGAAATTTAAAAATATGTATGCTGGACCAGTCTAAGAAGACTCGTTTCAAGGCGAAAATACCACTTTGTTCGCATTAGTACTTTAATTCTATTTGAAACTTTTTTTAATTTGTATTCATAAAGACGTCATTAACGTCGTTATAACAAACAATCTAAACAACCGTTTATGTGCAATGCTACAATATTTTATAGCAACGGACGTTAAATTTTTTGTTTTATAGCAACGGACGTTAAAAACCGCCACAGCGGACTTTTCTGTTTAACGAGATAGAGAGAATGAGATACGAGAGGACGATATAACTAGAAGAACGAGATTGCGAATTAATTATTATTTAGTTAATAATAATAATCTAAACACATACAAATTATTTATCTTTCTTTACAATACTGAAATTAAACGTACATTTATTAAAGTGTCCACTAAGCGTAATTCTTCCGTCGTCACATATATCATTCATAATCGTTTGTTCATTGCTATTAGAGACGATTCCAGATGATGTAGATGGAATGTCATCAGCAGTTTTATTCGCCGAATTTGTAATTTTCTTTGCAATTTCCATTTTCTGGTACTCCGATTCCTCAATATATCCTTCCGCTACACTCGTTGAGCGCCATCCACCAAGACTTTTTAACGCAAATACATCACCTCCACCTTCTACCAACAAAGTGGCCGATGTTCTCCGAAAACAGTGTCCGGTGTATAATTTAAAATCCGGAAGTTTTAAATATTCGGCAACTTTTTGGGGAATATTTGCTATTGTGTGTATTCCAGCTGGCTGTACAGTACATTTTCCTCCGCGATAAGTTAAAAATAACCTTGTAGTTTTAACATGACCTGGCCGCAATGACAAATACTTTTTGTAAAGCATATAACCGTTGAATCCATCAGCATCATTCGTAATTACGAAAGATCTTGTTTTGTCGGTTTTTGTCGCTCCAAGAAACACCCGTAAAAATGAGCCATTCTCTTTCACATCGTTTACCGTCAAATTGACAAGTTCTTGGCGACGACAAGCACCAAAAACTCCAAAAAGAACCACAAGCTGAGAAGATTTGATATAGGTACATCAGTTTGTCTAGCAGAAATACAGTTTACCTACCTTTGCAAATAAAAAATGGAAATCATCAGCCTCTTTCAAAAATGCCATGACATTTTCTTTAGATAATACCTTTGACTTTTTAGGTCGGTAACCTCGGGAAATATTTTTCAAAAATTCTTGAGCACTAGCATATCTAACAATTTATACAAATCTAGTATTGAATTTATACATAGCAATATTAGAACTTACTTACTAATATCCACTTTTTCCTTTACTTTTAGCACTTTCTTCAACATTGAAAAATATGACCAAAGACTAGATGGTTTGACTTGTTTCGATTTCTCATTTAAGTAAGCCATAAGGACTTGTTCCGAAGTTTTTCGAACAGACATTTTGTTGCGCCAATCGCAAAACAACTTATACGTTTTTTCGTAAATGGCAGCCGACTTCACGGGCATCAATCGACTTTGTGCTTGTGCAGCTTGCTCGATAACTTCTGGTGGCAAATCATAATCTTCTTCGATATTATCTTCGATATCTGACATTTTGTCAAATTTAATTTGTCAACAACAACACTGTTGTTATGGTTGGAAATAACATATTTCAATATTATTTTCAAATCAATATGTGTACAAATTAAAAAAAAAGTTGTATGTTACACGTACGCTAATGGTCTTTATGGACTTGGCCGGTTAAATGGCTCGGCTAACGCCTCGCCATTTAATCTTCCGGCCGCGTCCATAAACACCTATTTAGCGTACTTGTAACATAAATAACTATTTTTTAATTTGTATTCATAAAGACGTCATTAACGTCGTTATAACAAACAATCTAAACAACCGTTTATGTGCAATGCTACAATATTTTATAGCAACGGACGTTAAATTTTTTGTTTTATAGCAACGGACGTTAAAAACCGCCACAGCGGACTTTTCTGTTTAACGAGATAGAGAGAATGAGATACGAGAGGACGATATAACTAGAAGAACGAGATTGCGAATTAATTATTATTTAGTTAATAATAATAATCTAAACACATACAAATTATTTATCTTTCTTTACAATACTGAAATTAAACGTACATTTATTAAAGTGTCCACTAAGCGTAATTCTTCCGTCGTCACATATATCATTCATAATCGTTTGTTCATTGCTATTAGAGACGATTCCAGATGATGTAGATGGAATGTCATCAGCAGTTTTATTCGCCGAATTTGTAATTTTCTTTGCAATTTCCATTTTCTGGTACTCCGATTCCTCAATATATCCTTCCGCTACACTCGTTGAGCGCCATCCACCAAGACTTTTTAACGCAAATACATCACCTCAAATCATAATCTTCTTCGATATTATCTTCGATATCTGACATTTTGTCAAATTTAATTTGTCAACAACAACACTGTTGTTATGGTTGGAAATAACATATTTCAATATTATTTTCAAATCAATATGTGTACAAATTAAAAAAAAAGTTGTATGTTACACGTACGCTAAATGGTCTTTATGGACTTGGCCGGTTAAATGGCTCGGCTAACGCCTCGCCATTTAATCTTCCGGCCGCGTCCATAAACACCTATTTAGCGTACTTGTAACATAAATAACTATTTTATGTCAGTGTAACAAACGATTAAACTAATTATTGTAGAATTGTAAAAATGTATACAATTGAAAGATTTTGTATAGTGCGTATGGCCGTTAGGATATTAAAGCCCGAGTCCGATCACGGACCGTACGGTAAAGTCCTTATTATGTCCTAGATACATAAATATCTATAATAATCAACTGAAGTATAAAATAGAAGAAATACAAATATTTATTTAAAATATTTGGGTCTCAGACTCAGTTGCGGATAAATTCGCTTTACTAATAATCTTAGATGGTTAAGTTCGCACGAAACATCGATAAGAATACGTTAAGCGAGTAAAATATGTTCGTTGTTCCGCCACAGTACAATAAAGCTTTAAATTACAACACAACGGAGCACTCCACACAAATCTTACCAGCAGCTAAAAGAAGTTTGCAAATCTCCGTGTGCCCCATTTCAGCGGCGATGTGCATGGGTGACTGGAGACGCTACGGGAATTTAAAGATGCTCAAGTGAGTTAAATATTTACAGAGCTCCTTACCTCGTTCAGGCGATTCAGGTCAGCTCCCCTGCCTATAAGAGTCTCGACCGTTTCCACCTCGTTCGCCTGACATGCCAAATGCAATGGAGTATTGCCAGTCTGTAACGAACATTGAAAGACGTTGAATTTCGGAGATGTTAACTGGTTCGACACTTACCTTGTTCTGTTTATCGACAAGCGAACCATGGTGCAGTAATGCTTCCAGTATGCCCCTACTTCCTAAACTGCAAGCCGTATGAAGTGGAGTACATCCTTTCTAAAACAAGTTTCAAAATTGAATTACATATGTAATTACGTGGTAGATATTTAGTACAAGTACTATATTAGTGCGAAAATAAGAAGATAACATCGTTTATTCATATGAAGTTCAAATAGTTAAAATATTCAAATGTACCCTCTAATTATTACAAGAATTAAGTTATCAACTGAATCATTAATCATCAGTTTCGTCATATTCATCAATATTTGATTTATTTATTAATAAGATTTTATTCATTTAATGTGGAGCAAGTCCATAAAAAATAGACAGTTTTACAACAAAAAAATGTATCATATGTATTGTAAAATATCAACTAAAATTGAAAACAAAAGAAGAAGTTTTATTCGCAAATCAAATACATGTTACAAAAACACTATATGGTATTTTACTATAATTATTACAATCTGATCAACGATGGATCAATGAGTAATGTTATGCCAACTTTAATTACTAAATGAAGGTTTAATGCTAAGGGCTTAGTTGTAACAATAGACCTTATATCAAATACCTTGGTCAACTGATTGGATAACACCTTGTAAGAATGTACCTTGGGCCAGACAGTTGACAGCGATGAAATAAAACCACGCTTTGTGTTACTCAATTAAATTACCCATAACTTGTTAATTACGACCTACCGATCGCTCACCAACATCACATCAGAAGTGTCAGAAGTGAAAGTGAGAAGTGTATAAAGTCCAAATAAAGGTCAAATCAAAGCATCAGGCGACGCAACTAACTTACAAAATGCAGCAGAAGCAGGAATAAGACCGCCAAAAGCTTTAATATTTTCCAACGACACGAAAACGCTGACAATTAACTGGAAAAATTGGATACAACAATTTGAATGATATGCAATAGCCTCACAACTAAGCAACAAGCCAGGAATAGTGCAAGCAGCTACGTTTATGGCAACAATTGGTCCAGATACAATACAAATATTTAACAACTTTATTCTAAGCGAAGAAGAGCAAAAGGATATTGAAATAATAAAAGAAAAATTCAAACATTATTTTATTCCTAAAACAAACGTATCCTTTGAAAGATACAATTTCGTCAAGCTTACACAAAAAGAAGGTGAGTACTTTGATGATTTTCTAAATATAATCAAAACTCAAGAAAAAACATGTGAGTTTGAAACTCTTAATGATAGTTTACTGAAAGACAAGTTAGTATTTGGTATCCGATCCGACAAGGTTCGAGAAAAACTACTCACTGAAGACGACTTAACGTTAGAAAAATCAATAGCCTTTTGTAAAGCAAGTGAGCAAGCAACAGAACAAATTAAAGAAATTCAGAAGGTAGAAGTAGATAGAATTAATGTGGTGAAAAGTAATAAACATAGTAAAATGAAAAACAATCAAGAATTCGACTGCAAAACCTAGCATAAAAAACAAGAATGTCCGGCATATAAACAAAAATGTAAGAAATGCATAAAAACGGGGCATTTTAAATATAAATGCTGGTCAAAGAACCAGAAACAAGTTAATGATATAGCAGAGGAATTGAGTGACTCTGGTAAGGGGGAGTTTTTTGTACAACTAGTACGGGACACCGAGGGAAATGATGGGAACGACAAAATCAAAAATAAAGTATTCTTTGCTAAACTAGAGGAGCACAGTGCAATGTATTACCTAAGCATATAGCCGATCAATTAGTAGCAAAGATACAAAAATTAACCACTAAAAAGTGAATCAGCTTTACAGAAGATAAAATACAAGTCTTAGAAGAAACTCTTTTGCACTGCGCTATAAACAAGCAAAACGTAAAAATAATGTTCAAAGTAGTAGCAGAAAAAGTCCCAACTATATTAGGAAGAATATCATGTGAGTAATAGGGATTAATAAAAAGAATTAATGAAATATCGCAGCTCGAGAAAACTGATGTGTTCAAAGGTTTAGGGTGCCTGAAAAATTACGAATATGACATTGACCTAATAGAAGATCCAAAGTTCTAAATCAGACCTACCAGAAGTATACCATATTCAATCAGAGATGCAATCAAAATAGAATTGGACTCGATGGTTAAACTTGAAGTCATAAAACCAATGAAGGAGCCAACTCCAGTAGTGAGCCCAATGCTAATAGTCAGAAAAAATAAAAAACTTCGAGTATGCATAGATCCAACAGACGTAAATAAAAACATATTAAGAAGACATTATCCGTTAAAAACCATTGAAGAAATATCAGCAAGAATAAATAAATCAACTTTCTTCACACTACTCGATTGCAGAAGAGGATTTTGGCATATTAAAGTGAGCGAACGAACACAAAAATATTTAACAATTTCAACTTCATGGGGGAGATACAGCTGCTCAAGACTTCCGTTTGGGTCAAGCTCAGACCCAGAAGTTTTCCAAGAACTAATCAATTATGTGCTAAAAGACATGAAAAACGTCGAATGTCAGTAGACGACATTTTAGTATATGGAGAATCTCTGGAAGAATTGAAAGATATTACAGAAAAAGTCGAAACAAGAAAACTACATGGAGCAGGACTAAGGTTAAATAAAGAAACATGCGTATTCCAAACAAAGAAAGTTAAATTCTTAGGTCACATTTTGGCAGAAAAAGTTTAGAACTGGATACACAAAAAGTGATAGCAATAAAAAACATAAGACAATCGACCAACAAAAAGGAGCTACAGAGGCTGTTAGGCATGGTTACCTATTTAAATTAATACATACCAAACATGACCGAGCTTACAGAACCATTAAGAATTCTGTTGAAAATAGAAACAGAGTGGTTCTGCGATGTTGAGCAAACCAGAGCTTTTGAAAATATTAAACAGACGCTCTCAACACCACCGATACTCAAGTTCTATGAAGTAAACAAAGACGTAACACTATTGGTAGACGCGAGCTCAAAAAGCTTAGGCGCAGTATTACTACAAGATCATCAATCATGGTCTATGCAACAAAAGCATTAACACCGAGCCAGCAAAACTACCCACAAATCGAAAAAGAAGCGACAGCAATAAAATGTACGTGCCAGAAGTTTCATGAATATGTCTATGGTAAACAGGTATACATAGAAACGGAGCACAAGCCATTCGAATAAATATTTAAAAAACAATCCAATGTGCACCACCGAGACTTTAAAGAATTCTGTTTGATGTAATGCAGTATTCGCCAATAATTAAATACATAAAAGGTACAGAAATTCCCATAGCAGATACCATTAAGTAGAGATTGTGATCAAACAAACATAAAAAACATAGAAGAAATGGAGATTCAGATAATATTATCAATGTCAAAGGAAGCTAGACAGATATTAATATACGCTACCAAAGAATATAATGAACTGCAAATATTGACAAAGTACATCTATGATGGCTTCCCCGACTCGTACAACAAACTACCAGAATCAGTAAAACATTACTTTAATTTTCGCGATAAACTGTCGTACTATGAAGGACTTATATTTAAAAGTGACAAAATAATAGTTACAAAATCACAGATACCAAAAATGCTGACACAAATTCATGCAGGACACTTAGGAATTCAAAGTTGCATGAAACGTGCCCGTCAGTTACTGTATTGAAAAACTACTACAAAGATATAGTTAACTTAGTAGAAAGCTGCAACATTTGCCAAAAACAACAGAGAGCAAACTATCAAGAACCAATAGTGACTAAGCAAATTCCCAAATTACCTTGGCAAATAGTAGCAATATACCTGTTCGAGTTTCAAGGCTAAGAGTACATAGTTCGAAGTGATAGCTACACAGGATTTATAGACTACAAGTTAATAAAAAATCAGACGTCAAAGGAGTCCATTGAACACTTGAAAGACTGGTTCAGTGTACATGGTATCCCAGAAGTGTTAGAGTCAGGCAATGGTAGACAATTCGACTCTAAGGAGTTCAAGGAGTTCAAGAAAACTTGGTGCTTTAAACACAGAACTTCAATTCCGTATCATACAAGAGGAAATTGACTAGCAGAACGAAATGTACAAATAGCAAAAAACATTCTAAGAAAGTGTACGATGGATGAATCAGATACACGACTCTCACTATTAAACTTTAGAAACACTCCAAGAAATGAATTTATTGGTTCCCCGAACCAACGACTAATGAGCAGAATGACTAGAACAACACTGCCCATAACCCGAGAAAATCTGAAACCAAAAATAATTCAAAACGTGCATAAAGAACTGAACAAACTTAGACCAAAATAACAATCATATGCAAATGGACAAACCAAACCACCACAGGTATTAAAAAAAAGTGAGAAAATAAGAATTCAGTTTGGACATAGGAATTGGACAGGAGGAGAGGTATTAGAAACAGCAGATACTCCACGATCAGTAATCGTTAAAACCAACGATGGAAAGATATTAAGAAGAAATTCTAGCACTATGGTCTGGTTTTGCACTAACGCAATATTAAACTAACTCGAACGGTTTGGTCCGCTTTGTCTTCTGGTCAAATTCGTGTTATCGAGGAGCTGCATGGCTTCGAGGTTGACGTGTTGAAGAAGTCGCTGTTAGTGACTATTAGCAAATTTGTTTATTGCCTCAATAACAGTGCCCATTTCCTAGTCCCTGTGAAGGTCACTGTTTCGGAAATACCAAGGTGAATTGACTATACCCCTTAGTACTTTATTTTGGTATCGCTAGATTATTGTTATGCTCATTTTGGCACAACCCCACAGCTGCATGCCATATGTCCATACGGGCTTCAGAATTTGTTTATACAGAAGTATTTTATTATAAATTGGCAAGGTGGAATTCCGACCAAGCAACCAATACATGTTTCGAAATTTGATGTCTAATTCTTCATTTTTCTTTTTTACATGAGCTCTCCAGCGTTACTTAGCGTCCAGATATGTAATACCCAAATATTTTGCTGTACCACCGTGCAGGGTACCTAGATATCATTCATACTAACGGGGATATGTTGATTTCTTTTATTTGTGAAATTGACATGGACCGATTTAGTCTCCTACAATTTGATTCGCCATTGCTTAGTCGAGTTGTTAATTTTATTAATTGGGGTTTGCAGATTTACTGGTGTTTTTCCATGATCTTTGCCTACAGCCAATATAGCAGTGTCGTCGGCAAAAGTGGCTATCGTATTTTGGCCTAATGCAGATATATCACTGGTGTATAATAGGTAGAGGTCTGGCCCTAACACACTGCCCTGTGGCACACCTGCCTTTATTTCTTTTAGTTCAGAGTAAACATCTTCCTGCTTAATTTTAAAAACTCTATCTGACATGTATGATGTGTATATGGTATGGGCAGAAGTTTTATTAATTAGTATTTAAGTCCCTCGTGCCACACTTTGTCAAAAGCTTCACCAAGAAAGATAGTAGAGCAAACCTGCCTTTCTTCCAATGATTTTTCAATTACGTCTGTTATTCTATGGACTTAATCTATAGTGGAATGAGATTCTCTGAAACGAAACTGATGTTCTGGTATTTGGTTTTTGCCTTCAATAATTGCTTTTATTCTTTTAAGAAGTATATTTTCAAAAAGTTTTGAGATTACAGGTAAAAACGAGATTGGTCTGTAAGAAGAAAATTCAATTCATGGTTTCCCAGGTTTAGGAATCATTATTCCTTCTGCTACTTTCCATATCTTAGGTACATCTTGAAGCTGCATTAATAAGATATGTAAGTTTTACGATTGCTTTACGAGGTACTTGTTTGAGAATTTTGTCAGTAATGAAGTCAAATCCAGGAGATTTCTTAGTGTTAGTGTTATTTTTTCCAAAAATTATATCAAAATAAAAGGCTACATGGTATATACAACCAACCATCCATATAACAAAGCACATGGGGGCACCGCTATTATAATAAGAAAAACAATAATGAACAATGAAATACAAAAGCATACAACAGATAGCATATAGTCAACCAGCATTGTAGTCAAACTAAATGGACCAACTATCATATCAGCAATATATAACCCTTAAGACATGTGATAAGCAGCCAGGAATTTGATACGTTCTTCAACACACTAAGCCCGACATTTATAGCTAGAGAAGACTGGAATGCAAAGAACACACACTGGGGATCCCGACTAACACTGCCTCAAGGCAGGCAACTCTACCACTTAATAATAAATAATAATTTGCAAAGAATATCAACTGGAGAACCCACCTACTGGCCAACAGACAGGAATAAAATCCTGGACCTACTAGACTTTTTAATAACTAAGGGGATAGCACAGAACTACTTACATATTGAACTTGTTACGATCTATCATCAGACCACTCGCCTGTCATTATGACCATAAGTACTAAGATAATATTTGAAGAAACTTCAACCACACTTGGCAACAGACGCACAAACTGGGACAAATTCAAAGAGCTACTGCAGGATCGGAGGACACCCAATATTCAGTTCAAAACTCCTGAAGATATAGAAGAAGCGGTGGTAAGTCGTAACAAAAGAAATCCACAAAAGCTACATGGGAAGCAACGCCTGTGCTGAAACCAAAAGCTACAACCTAAAATGAATACCCTCTCATCATCAGAAACAAAATAGAAGAACGAAGGGAACTGAGAAAGACATGGCAAAGAAGGCGCTATCCAGAATACACACATAGGTTAAATAAGGTATCGCAAGAACTAAAGAGGCTAATAATAGGATACAAAAATGGAACCATAGAGAACTATCTTAAAGAACTATCACTCTCAAAAAACACTGATCACTCTCTATGGAAGGCCACAAGGAGACTGAAATAACCCAAAAAACCAATTGCCCCAATTAGAAGGGAAGATGGTAGTTGGGCTAGAAGTAACGATGAAACGGCCAACGTGTTTGCTGACCACTTTGCTAAAATATTCCAACTATTTCCCTCTGAAATAGAACCTTCTGAAGATCAAGTAATAGAAGAATACCTGAAAATACCTTTCCAAATGTCTCCTCCAATTAAAGCAATGTCACCCAAAGAGATAAAAGCAGCAATAATGAACCTAGAAATTAAAAAATCGCCCGGATACGACCTATAAATGGCACAGATATTAAAAAAACTATCACAGAAAGCCATAATGAAAATCGTTCCCATGTACAACGCCTTACTGAGAAATGGATACTTTTCTGTAGTATGGAAAGTAGCACAAATAATTATAATACTAAAACCTGGTAAACCACCTAATGATGTAAAATCATATCGGCCCATTAACCTGCTACCAATCCTATCAAAGTTTTTCGAAAAAATACTCCTGACCAGACTAAATCCACTTCTAAGAAAGCATATCTCCGACCACCAATTTGGCTTTCAAGAACGCGATTCAACGGTGGAACAAGTGCGTAGATTTGTAAACACAATAACACAGACATTTGAAGAGAAGAAATACTTCTCAGCTGTTTTCTTTGATGTGAGTCAGGCCTTTGACAAAGTCTGGCACATTGGCCTATTATATCAACTTAAAAAAATATTACCACATTCCTACTATATCCTACTTAAATCATACCTAGAAACCAGATGCTTCCAAATTAAATTTCAAAACTCCCTCTCCAAACTACACCAAATCAAAGCTTGCGTACCACAAGGAAGCGTCCTAGGTCCAAAACTGTATGTGATATATATCTCTGATCTCCCGACTAGTCCGCACACCTCAATAGGGACATTTGCTGATGACCCTCAAATAATGGCGACCGACGAAACACCAGAGAAAAATGGCTTAAGAAATGGAGAATAAAAGTTAATGAATCGAAAAGCACGCACATCACATTCACACTACGCAGATGAACTTGTCCTATTGTACTCCTAAACAACAAAGCCCTACCACAAACAAAAGAAGTCAAATACTTAGGTATGCACTTGAACCGTAGACTGACGTGGAGAACTCACATTTGGACTCAACGCAAACAACTCGATCACAAAATTCGGAAATACTACTGGCTCATTTAAAAAAAAACTCTCAGCTGTCAGCTGAAAATAAAATACTAATCTACAAAACCATGATTAAACCAATATGGACCTATGGCATCGAACTCTGGGGAACAGCCGGCACATCAAACCATGAAATTCTAGAACGGTTCCAGTCTAAAGCAATAAGGATCATATTTAATATCCCATTTTATATACGAAACAAATACTTCTACAATGACCTTCATATGAACACAGTGAAAGAAGAAATAAGAAAGTACAGTAAAAAATATTTGGAATGACTGAACCATCACCCAAATCATCTTGCCGTAGGCCTACTTGACAATAGTGCAACGAATTATAACAGAAATAATATATTAAACTTGAGTGATATATTCTAACTCTTACACCCTAACAATGCCAATGTTAATTATTGTTCAATTATTAAACAGATTGTAACTTTGCAGAAATAAATTTAAAAAAAAAATAATTTCTATTGCAATTTCTTTAGAGGTAGGAGGTCTGGTTTCACCTTCTTCCTGGTTAATATTTTCCTAGTCTAAACTGGCTTCACCCTCATTTGGTTGGAAAGTCCTTTCAAGATATTAGGCAAATCTATTAGCGTTTTGAGAATTGCTTTTTGCAGATCTGCACTTCTAATTCGAGAATTCTGTAAGATTGGTCTCTTCAGTCTCTTAGTAGCTTTCCAAAGTGAATAATCAGTTTTACTTTCATTTGATAGTCCAATTAGATATTCACTAATAGAATCATTTTCATACTTTGAATCTCTCTTTTGAGTTGTTGTGTTGTTTACTCTAGTTTTATCTGCTGGGCATCAAGATTGATGCCAGATTCTGGGTCTTCTCTTTTCGGAAATAAGGGTCGGAATTTATTTGCGGTAATTGTTAGATTTTGATCGTTGGGTAATAGCAGGGGTGCTATCCTATGTAGCCTGTTGGATATTATCAACATTTTTTTCCGCTTCGTTGTCTAGCTGGTTCTTGTTTCTTATTGAGGATGACATGTTCATAGTGTCTTCAAGTCGAAGTTTAAAGCTCTGCCAGTCAGTTAATTTGTTAGTCAGTCTAGCAGGTATTTACTGTTGTATACTCCTATCGCTAAGGATGAGGACAATCTGAGAATGGTCAGAGTTCATATCCCAAGGCTCTTGTACGTACATTTACCTTAAAGACACATTTTGTGTTATAATAAAAGAAATTAATTCTGAAATTTTATTAGGATCTGGAGGCCAATATGTTGGCTTCACAGTTAAAATTGTTTCGCATTTTAGTTGGTTGACTGCTTGTAGTACTTCCTTTACTTTTGTAGTTGTTGGTCCACGTCCCCATTGAATGTTTTTTTTTGTTATTTAAACACCAATATGATGTTTTTGCATAATTACAACCTGATCATAAGATCAATGAGTAATTTATTTGTAACTTAAAATACTAGGGTTGAACGACTAAGGTATTGCTCAATAGCATTCCTTAGGTTCTAACTGCTTTCTACACTAAAATGTTGTCGTGTATGTTAGACCAGCGCACACTATGCTCTGCTTTTTGTAAAAAACACTGTTACACTAACTCGTGAGGTTTGGTCCTCTTGAGTATTCTTTCTAGCCCTACGACATTAATGAGCTGGATGGCCTCGACGTCTGTATGATGATGAAGTCGTTGTTCATGATTTTTCGCGAACTTTTTAATCGTCTGGTTGACAGTGTCCATTCCCAGGTCCCGGTGGGGTCAATGTTCCTTACGTACCAAGAGCACCAACAATGCTTCTCAACATTTTATTCTGGAACTTCTGTATTATTTGGATATTACTCTATTTAGTACAGCCCCAAAGCTGTATACCGTAAGTCCAGACTGGTTTAAGAATCTGTTTATGTAATAAAATCTTATGATGTATAGACAGAGTGGATTTTTTTCCTATTAATCAGTACATTTTTCTGTACTTAATACCAAGCTCTTTTCTCTTTTTGTTTTTAATATGGGCTTTCCAGCGAAGCTTTGCATCCAGAGTAATACCAAGACATTTTGCTGTGTTAATGTATGGGTTCTGTGTATTATTTATGCTGATGGGTATTAGATGGTTTCTCTTGTTTGTGAAATTTATACGCATTGATTTGGTTTCATTCAGCTAAATTCGCCATGTTTTTGTCCGATTATTAAATTTGTTGACAAATGCCTGCAACTTATGCTTCTTCGTGGCTGTCTCCAAGTGCTAGTATAGCAGTATCGTCTGCAAATGTAGCGATAGTGTTATGTTCAAGTTCAGGAATATCACATGCGTACATAAGGTACAGAACCGGCCCTAGCATACTTCCTTGTGGTAAACCTGCCTTAATTGCTTTTATTTCAGAATATGCTTCTTCTTGATTAATTTTAAAGCATCTGTCAGACATGTAGGATTATAATATTTGCGATTACTGTTTTGGCAGATACTTGCACAATTTGCATTTTAGGCCATCGTGCCATATTTTATCAAACGCCTGTGCCATATCAAGAAATATTGTAGAGCAGACTTTTTTGTTTTGTTTTAGTTAGTATTCAATTATTCTGTTATCGTTATTCTGTTATCTGTTATTATTATTCGTTATTCTGGGTATTTGGTGAATTGTGGAATTGTGGATTTCTCGAAATCCAAATTAATGAGGTGGGATTAAATTTTGTTCTTCTATGATGGGTTTTAATCTTTTTAACAGTAACTTTTCGACATTACCGGCAGCAAGGAGATGGGCCTGAAGATGTCATTTCATGGGGCGGTTTGCCAGATTTAGGGATCATGATGAACTGTGCGAATTTCCACACCATCGGTACATACTTCAATCTAAAAGAAGCATTCATTAGATGTAAAAGTTTAACTATTGCCTTCTTTGGAAGTTGTTTTAAGTCTTCTCCAGTTATTAGGTCCAATCCAGGGCCCTTTTCGGGTTGATATTTTCTTTGATAACGATGATTATTTCTTTAGGAGAAGTGGGTCTGAGAACGACATCTCTTTGTATTTGAATATTCCATTCTGGTGAGTTACCTTGTTCCTTATTTGGTTGGAATGTGTTTTCTAAATGGTCAGCAAAGTTATTAGCTTTTAGCAGGTTATTTCTCGCCCATTTTCTGTCTAATTGGTGGAATTTGCATTATTGTTTTTTTTAATGTTTTAGTGGCCTTCCAAAGGGAATAGTCAGTGCTAATGTCATTGGTTAATTCACTAAGGTAAGCACAAATCGACTCGTTTTTTAGACGTAGTATTTTTCTTTTTAACTGTTTGTAACGGTCCAAAAATAGCGTTGGCAGAAAGCGGCATTTTAATAATTAACGGACGTATGGACCTGCACGGTAGGCAACCATGCTTGCATTTTTTTGTTGTGGTGACGCGTCTCCCCGGTGAGCGATTTTTAAATTCACCGGCGGAAGCGCCGCCACGAGGCAGAACTAAATTGACTCGTGCCCAAGATAGATCGTGCCAGAAGAACCGTTGCAGATAAGGTATATCACCATCCGTTTTACGGGAATAATCAACGGTTCTCAGCTAACCACCCTTGAGGGGGATTGAGGCATCGACTAGAGGGCAGAGAACACGCTCATAACACCGGAGTAAGTAGTTATTCCTCCTCCTCTTCGTGAAGCCACGTGTCCGGCCATTTTGATTAAGGCCATGTGTTTTGTAGGCGTTTGGCGACGGGCTAAACAGCTCGGCCAGAACCATTCTTGGCTGGAAGCCGCGGACCTAGCCCAGACGCCGTCGACGGAAACCGCCGACATCCCGGGGCTGAACCCAGCCAACGGCGAGACCATCCGGAACTCAGGCCAGATATAAATTCCAGATAATATAATTCTTTTTGTGTCCTCGATTGAGCCATTTTTGCTGATTATTGTTTTGTGTGTAAATTGCGTCGACGTGTTTCGTATCGTACGTGTTTTGCGCTAGTGTACGAGAAAGGTCGCTCCCTCTGCCCTTTCAATCGCGCGATTAGGAGCTTATGTTATTCGGCCGAATAGGGTAAACCCTGCGCGAAAGGGTGGCGCTCGGAGGTATTTGTTTTCAGGAGCGCAGGACACGGTGTCCGTCATTGATTTGTGTGAATAAACGCCGACATTTTACCATACCAAACTCACACCTGTTATTTTTTGCTCCCCCCACGTTTTCTCTTTACAGTTTTCTATATTCATTTCAGTTACAGTTTTCTTTCTCATTTCTCTCATTTACAGTTTTCTCTTCTCACTGCGAGATTTTAATCTGGTGGTGTTGACGCCAAACGGTCAGCGTTGTGACAGTTCGTGATTTCTGAACTTCGCTGACTGTCTGCCGTCCACCCACGCAGGTAGGGTGGAGCCTCCCTTGCGACGAAGTAGCAACGAGGTAAAATTACGTGGAGCCTTTTTTTAACCGCCCCACTCTCTGACACCGAGAGCCTGGCCCTCGTCACTACTTCAAAGGGACCCTCCACTCGCTCCACGGCCTAACGCGCCGACTGCCCTTCAGGTACGTCACATGTTGACTGGCATTGTTTAAATTTGTTTTATCTAATGGTGCTCTGGTTTGGTGCCACTTTCGTCTCAACTTTCTTTTTTCAGAGATAATGACCCTTATTTATTTATGATAGTTGTATCCTTTGGTCCTTTGTGTGATTTTGGGAGCGTTATCCCAATCTGCTTATTGGATTATGCTTAATTAGTTTTTCAACTTCATTATCTAAATGTTATTCATTCACTAGTGGGGCTGCTGGATTGATTTTGTCTTCAAGATATTTTTTTAAGCTTTGCCAATCGGTCAGCTTATTTACTAATGTGGGATTGTTTTCTCGCTTGATGATTTTTTCACTGAGTGTTAGTACAATTGGTGAGTGATCAGAGTTCATATCCCAACCTTCTTCTACATTCATACATTCATATAATGTGCAGACATGTTTCTAATAATTAAAAAGTCTATAAAATCTGGTATCTTATTTGGGTCAGTTGGTTAATAGGTTGATTTTCCTGTAGATAGCGATTCACATCTAAGTTCCCTGATTGTTTGTAAAAGTTCTTTGCCCTCTCAAGTCAATCTAGATCCCCAATGGGTGTTCTTTGCATTGAAGTCACCTCCAATAATGAATCTGTATCGTAGGCTTTCTAGAAACTGTATATATTCATTTTTCTTGAGGACATATTTAGGGGGACAATATATTGCTGTTACTGAAAGTTGAGAGATTGTGGTCTTAATGCTTACCTCAGTGGCTTGAATTTCGTCGGACTTATATTCCATTTCTGAGTTGAGTAAAATAGTATCTTTAATTATAATAGCAATACTGTAAGAACATAATAATATTAAAATCCATAATTTTACGAGTCGGAACAAAACTGCGTAAATATCATAGCAGGCCGCGGCCGACGACGCGTTGGCCCAAGCGAGTACATTCATTTTGCTGACTTCGTAGTTTTGGGCAAATGTAAATAAGCACACGATCAAAATGATGACACAGAGAAATAGGTCGTGGGAATACGACGGGAACTCGAAACGGCGATTGCGTAATTCGGTGACACGTATGGGATTGCGTTAATTTGCAGCGGTAAGCAGATTTATCATAGGACGGGGGAAGAAGAGTAAAAAGTGGGGGACCAGTATAAATAGAAGTGCGGTACTTAAACGGAGCCAGTTAGATTACCGATCGAGACAGAACGTCACGCTGTCCGACGACGACTCATATACTTTAAACATTAATTCCTCAGGTGAATATATAACACAAGTTTATCAAATGTAATTCACACTAACAATTCCAAAGTCAATTCCATACTAATAATGTAACCTATCTAGTGATATTATCGCGCCTTACCGCTGGTAATGAACGAAGTTTAATAAGGGTATGAAATGTAGGGAGCCTCACGCCACTGCGGAGTTGAACCTAACTGCATTTTATACCTTGTCCTGACAATATTTTCGTACTGACAGGAGAATATTGTAACATGCCTTCCTTTCCGCTGTCGCAAAACATTTGATCAAACATCTTTTCACACTAACAATTCTAAAGTAATTTATCCATAATAATGTAACCTATCTAGAGATATTACCGCGCCTTGCCGCTGGTAATGAACGAAGTTTAATAAGGGTATGAAATGTAGGGAGCCTCACGCCACTGCGGAGTTGAACCTAACTGCATTTTATACCTTGTCCTGACAATATTTTCGCACTGACAGGAGAATATTGTAATATGCCTTCCTTTCCTCGTCGCAAACATTTGATAAACAGTGTGGCCTCATTAATCAATCGGTAGTTAAATAAAAAAGTTGCGTCAGAGGAACATAACTTAATAATTTCGATATAAATAATTCAATGATATTTGTAATTAAATCGTATAATTAAACTTGCTCAGCCCTCCGATATTCAAGAAATCTCAGAATTATGAATGACTGAAACGAATGTTTGTATGTGCTTAAGTAGATAGAAAAGTAGAAGTAGAATAAGAGCTTTATCATACTAATCAATAATCAATTTTGAATAACAATACCTATTAAAGTTTTTACGATCACATGGCTGATAGTGTTGGGAGACGCGAGTACTAGCAATATCTCCGAATGAGGACACATTGGGTGCTTGAAGCACTGGAATCGCTTAAAGTACTTTAATGTGAAGTTATGTGATTCGTTCCTATCCACAAGGTGGCGTTGAAATACATTGGTAGGCACCGTGCTAATGAATTTCTATGCAGTGATGACATGTATCAGATATCCTTCTCTGCACAATTTGAAGATTGTGGTGCATGAAGTCGCTAAGTAACACTTTGTAATTCCAACCGCAGTGTTAATAAGTTACTCTGTTTTCAAAATAAAATAAATCATTCAAATTCATAGAATATAATAAATCTTCAATAATTATTAAACAAATCTATTCCAAAATTTAAATAAATATAACTAAATAAATAACGTCCAATCAGAGTAACAAAATTGTCTTTTATTTACCTGTCGCTTGCATAACCTTTTAAAATGAATAAATCATATGAAATCCATGTACCTGTGTTTTACTTACTAACAAAAATTACTAACAGACACATTACCCATAAAACGAACCAAACTGAGTTATCACGATTTTGATTTAAAAATCAAACATAACGTAGAGTACTACCACTAAATCACGAGCCAAATCAATATTACAAATTACGAGAATTTGTAAATCACGAGCCAAATCAATTACTGGAATTATTAGAATTCATGTAATATGCAGTTAAAGAGATTAAATGCATCCAATTGCATTTAAGGATGAATTGCAGTTAAATAAATGCAATGAATAATAAATATTACAAATTATGAGAATTTGTACAACACCTGGGTTCGAACCGTTACAATACCTGTTCTGGCTATGTTATCGGGATGTGTGGTGTGATATATTTTATATCCTTTAAATTTGATAAATTATTGATTAGAAAAATGTGTTTCGACAATAAGACACACATCTATATTTTCAATATCACGGACTGCTTGTAATTCTTGTTGATGTTGCCTCAATCCATTGGCATTTCTATCCATTATTCGAAGATTATTAGCCATTTCTATGCTTTGGGATATCTCCTCTAGCACTATGTTCCAGTTTTGTTATTCTGTCATCCATTATATTTCATTTATCTAGAATTTGCTGTACAGTTTGCTCAGTTAATGATTTCTTTTGATGTTTGCTATTATTATGTTTGTTGCCTGTGACTGTTTGACAATAGGTCTTTGTCACTATACTATTTTCCTGTATGTCTTGTGTGTCCACATTCCTTCTTTGTGGTTATGTGGGTAATTTCATCTTGTACAATTATTTATTTTTTGCATCTCTTTGGCCACAACGCAGCCTCTATAATTTGCAGGATGCTCTTCTCTACAATGCACGCACTTTAGATGTGCGTTCTTTGGTTTAGTACACTCGCTTGTGAGATGTTTCCCAGTACATCGGACACATCGAGGTTCTTTTGCGCAATACTTATGGGTGTGTCCATAAGCTTGACACCGTTTGCATTATGGTACCATTCTGGTTATTCTTTGTGGCATTATTCTTACTCGAATGCTCATTCTGTCTGCTATCCCATATATTTTGTTAATGTCTTCATCGTGTCTGAAACTTAACAAAATCATATTTAGTGGTTGTTAAGTTTCATATTTCAATTTAAGTGTAGCATCTAATACTTCATAACCTCTTTTCCTTAGATCCGCTACAATTTTAGCAGGTTCGCAAGATTGGTGAAGTGTATTGGCAATTACTTTTATTGGCCTGTTCTGTTTGTTCTCGTATGAGTACCATGAATAACTGAGATTCGCTAACATTGCAGTTAGTATCCTATAGCTTTCGCCATCTGTCACATTTATTTTAATATTTGAATCGTTAATAATTTTGATCTTTGCTTCATTCAATAATGTGTGCACTTCCTCGTGAAGTTCATTACAGTTTTCGATTCCGTCCACTATTACTAGTGGAGGTCGATGTATTTTTTGTTTGTTTGTATTAATTTGTTCCTGACCTTTATTTGAGACATTTTCTCTTTGTGATGGTGATAATGACGTATCCATTGTACGTTCTTTTGGTCTTTCTATTTTTCTTCCTAATTGACTCTGTCTCTTCTGCCAATTCGTCTTCGTCGGTGAAGTACTCGATAATTTTCTCTTCTGGTTTTTGTGTTAGTCTTTGTTCCAAATCGGCATATTTGCATTGCATATTTTCTAGCTAGAGCTGAAGAGTTTCTATTTGGCTAAGTAAGGAACTTCTCTCAAGTTTTGCCTGTTTCCATGCGTTATACAGCACCTGTTCATTTTGCGATCTCTCGCAGTTTTGTTCCATTTTCTCCTTATCTATTCAATTTTATAGCGATTTGTTGCTTCAAGTTCTTCATTATTTTGGTGTTTTCTCTTTCATGTTGCAAGGAATTATATACTCTGATTTTTCTAAACTGGCGTCCATGTCATCAAAATAATAATCATAATAATGATGGCACAATTTTACAAGGTTGCCAGCTGTCCTGGGTATTTAAAAATGGCTGCAATCAGCTGTTGCGCCCATGCAATCTTGTGCGACAGTGTGCGGTTCGTATCAAATTCGTCGACTTCTCTGCCGTTTTTCGTACAGATATCAATCTTGTGGTTATGGTTTAACATCTACAAAGGCAAAATATGCATTGTAATAATCGATCAAATGTAACAAGTTAAACCTGAAAGAAGTTTGGTTATACACACATGTATGAGCATGTGTTAGTGAAAAAGATTTGGCATCGTCGCCGAAAAAATATCACGGCCGCCAACATAACATGATTTATTACATGATTGGCAGGCGAAAATTGTGTCCGCGGTTAATACACCGATTACTTATTTATAACCACCGGTGATCAGTGTTATCTAACAAATGATGCTCAGATTAATTTGGATTCTTAAACTATTGTTATGCATATTCTCGAAAACAATCACGTTGGTACGAAAAAACCTCATCGCACAGCTGTTTAATGACGTAAACGCCAGTTTAAAAAAATCAGAGTATATAGTGCTTGCTCATTATGGGCATTTCGAATACATTTCTTGGACATGATTGCGTTATAATTTGTTTATCCCGCTTTATTTAATATGATTATGATATTTAATCATGATTGTGAAACATATTAGTGTATTTTTTCCACATTCACTGTTATTATTTTTAATGTTGCACTTGAACTACTATGATTGCAGCGCCCACAAAATAATTGAGACGCGTTGCGACATTACATTTCACACACTCGACCACGCAAAACCACGTACGTACGGAAGTCTGGCACTGGCAAATACATCTGAATAAAATATTAAGAATATAAAAAACAAACTCCAGAAAGAGTTGTATTACCATGTTCGAGAATCACAATAAATGTATACTATCATTTTAAATACTTTTAAAATTAAAAAAAAAATTAATCAAGTGCAATTAAGGTATACACGTATATTGTTTTATTTACCGAGTTTTCTGGGTTTGGATCTGCTCCTGTTTCCACCAGTAATTGGACTAGTTTCGTTTGCTGAAACTGAGCAGCCAGATGCATAGGACTGTTGCCCAACATATCTCTTGCTTCCATATCTGCGTCATGAAGCAAGAGATATTCTGTGACGTCGATGTGGCCGCGCTCACATGCCAAATGTAGGGCAGTTTTTGACTCCTGAAACACAAATACAGAAAAAACGGTAATTATATTATTCATAATACTGTTAGTATGGATTAATTATAAAATATTGAGAATAATCAGAAGTAATATAACAATAGCGTCAAAAATAATCAAATATAGCTGACGTACGCGAAATGTGTTCTGAGAAGTACGCCCGTCCCGTCCTAAGGAAAATTCAATATTGTGATTGGTCCATTTAACTATGAGGTATGTAGTCTTTGAAACACGGTACTCATGCGCTAATTCCCTTACGGATACCCCAAGTTTGTATGTATTTTGCTGTTCTTGCCGATCTTTCTGCTCTTTCTCCGGTGAAAATCGTTAGTTTTCCACTTTGTTGGATACTTGGACCCTTCTTCGCATTCGGCTATTGTGCAGTAAATGCTTCTGCGCGAGATAATTTGGTTTTCAAATATCCGAACTATTTCGGGTTTTAGCCATCCGCCCAACATAGTTATAAATACTTTTTCGAATTTCTAATTTACAAGACATTTTAATGCTGCTGACTTAAAAAAATCTAATTAAAGTCAAGAAAATAAACATTTGTGTTGTTTTCATAGCCATCTGGATATTTTATCATCACAGCCTATTTTAAGACCCATACATTTTATAACAAAACTTTTGAGACTTACGTTATTGAGATGTTCATCACATCAAATGCAGGGATTCTACTTTGTATGGGAATATAACACTTTTATGGGCATTCCATATTTTTCATTCCGATTTCTATTGTGTTAATAATCCAATGGTGCGATTTAATAGACTATCAAATTTTATGACTAAAGCGTATACGCTGTGCTTTGAAACGAATAATTTGTGCATTCAAATAATACATATTTTGTCAGTTAGTATTATTAAATCAATCAATCAATCAATGTATACTTGTTATTGGCAATAATAATTGTTATAATTGTCATTACATAATAAATATTTTACACATTAAAAAGGAACTGTTAAAAAACGGCAAATTAACAATAAACAATAAAACAAGATTACACTACATTCTAAATATTTTTAAATATAACGGGGTGACTTAGATTATTCACCTCTATCGCTGAATTGTTAATATTATCTGCCGCCCTCAAATGAACTGCAATATGCCATATTAGTGATATTCGATGCTTCTGTTAAACAGAGTTGTATCTCTTGTGCTGCTTTCCAGGATCGAGAACTTTACGAGCAGTACCTAGTTTATTATTTAGAGAATCATCTATGTATCCCTCAGCGACATTCGATGACCACCATCCTCTATGACGTTTCAAGGCAGTTAAATCGCCCCCAGCATCCAATAATAATGCACAAGTACACTTTAACTCGTCTTCACTCGACATTTTAAATTGATTTTTTTTTCGTTGTTGATCTACCGTCACATTGACAACGTAATAAAAATTTCACGGCAATTCGATTAATTTTTTTTTAAATATTCCGTAGTTTGTAACGTTCCTGCTATCGAAAATAAAAATTATGTATGATATACGGACGACAACCATATTTCAGACTCATTGCTGTTGCTGGACTCGGCATTGCCTCGTCTCCAGCAAATCGTCCGAAATATTTCGTTTTTCGTCTTTACAACATAAAATACAATTTTTTTAATATCTCAAAGGCAAAATTCCTGTTCCAAGACCGTTGTGTTTTGTGCTCCATTAATATTCTTGATTTTAATTTTGCTCTGCACTACTCTATACTACAGATCTCTACGTTAGTAATTCCATCTACCAAGCTGACTTTCAATATTCTTCAATATGCCCACATTTCGAATGCCTCGATTTTTTTCATTAGTGTGTCTGTTACTAGCTGGGCTTCAGCACCGTACAGTAACACTGGGAATATGTAGCCCTTAAGCATTGTAATTTTTAGCTTGACCATTAGATGGTCAAGATTTAAGATCAGATCCGGATTTAACTGGTAACATTTTTTCGGTAGCTTTCAGTGCTTTTGCCACGATATCTTAGGACGTACCAGGTGTACCTAAATGATTGCAGTTACGTAACCATGTAAATTATTTTTGTGCCGCTCTGGTCAAAATAATTCAATTTTGGACATAGGCAACTTCATTTACAGTTATTAGACATGAATATGGCAATAAAAGTTACCTTCATGCTATTTCTAATTTTTATTGTGGAATTTCATATTTAACTGCTCAAATACGAAACTATTATTAGTTTCGGCAATATTTGTGGCTTCCAAACACATGAAAAGACAACAATAAAGAATTATTTAAAGAGACATCTTACTCATTACTCATAAAGATGGCCTTAAAAGCTATCTTCATGCAATTTAAATATCAATTGTGTCAGTCGATATTTCACTACTCAAATACTAAATTATTATTAGTTTCAGCAATATTTGTGGCTTCCAAGCACATGAAAAGATTACAATGAAGAATTACTTAGGGTCAACGAATTTGAATGTACATTGTCTACATAACCTTACTTTTAAAGTCGAGGTTATTCTTAAATTGTGTGTACATAAAAATAACCAGATATGCATCAAAAATTAAGTCCTCACAGGCAACATCTCCAAGTGTGGCAGATTATTCCACGGCACAAACAAGCTGTAAACTGAAAATCATGCAGGAATTAATTAAATAAACGAACTGCGATGCAGCTAATAATTGCTTTAAATCTGACAATGTTACAAATTTTTTTACTATTTCAAATTGAGGACTAGCAGACATAACGTTTTACTATTGCAAATTGTGGAGTAGCAGACAATAAAACAATCACATGTAGTTATTAAAGTAATCAAAATAATTTATTTAATAAACGGAATCATACGAAGTAAAGATTTACAAAACATAATTAATAAATAAAATATATAATCAAAGCACATGTTGAAAATGTGTACCATTTGCTTGTAAACACATTTGCACTCGTCTTCTTTTATTGTTAAAAATGTTGATTAACATTTCAGGAGTTATGGTTTGGCAAACATTTATGATTTCTGCCATTAACTCTTCCAACGTATGCAGTCTTCTTCGAAAAACTCTATCTTTTAGAAATCCAAAAATTGAGTAGTCCAGTGGAGTTAGATCTGGAGAGCATGGCGGCCATAGTCCTTAACTAATTAGTCTATTATCAAAAAATTCTTGCAGGTAGGCTAACGTTGCTCGGGCTGTATGAGCTGTTGCACCATCTTGTTGGAAATATCCGTTCTGCAATTCTTCATCATCTAATTGTTCTATGAAAGGCTGGATAATTTGTTGCCGATATCTCTCACCGTTTATTGTGTCATGAAAGAATATAGGCCCAATTATTCTACGGCGAGACACAGCCAACCAAATTCCAACCTTCTGAGGATGTAGTGGTGCTTCCACAAAAAGATGAGGGTTTTCAGCATGCCAGCACCTATAGTTTTGTGAATTAACATATCCTGATAGGTGGAACCAAGCCTCATCACTGAAAAATGTTAAATCGAGCAATCGATCGTCAATTAAATTTTCCATAAACCATCGGCAATAACTGAATCGACGTTGAGGATCTACTGGAAACAATTCTTGCACCACTGAGACCCTATAAGGGTGTAAATTCAACCTCTTTCTCACAATTTTATGGCAGGTGCTCGAGGGAATTCCAGCTTGCATAGCCAATTTACGAATTGACTTTTGAGGGCTTACTTCGAGTCGTTCACGAATATCTGCAACAACCTCTCCCGATACTGAAGATCTGCCTAAGGATTTCCCTTTCTGAACACTACCAGTTTCCCTAAAACGGTGCACTATTCGTGAAATATGTGTTGACAAAACCGAGTATTCAAATTGGTGGTCAGGGAACTTGTGTTGAAAATCCCGAACGCACTCTGGAATTGAATAAATCCATTCTCCATTTTCAAATCGTCCATTATCGTCCAATTGTGTTCTTCTGATCAGTGTACATTTTAACAAACTTCTGTTATTATGTTGTCTGACAGTTGACAGGTATGGTGACAGTTCTCAAATAGTACGGTATACATATTGGAAAGGCGGCACAATTGAATTGAAGTGATTACGTAACTGCAATCATTTAGGTACACCTTCTGTTTCATGTTTGAAATGGTGTATTTTGGCGAAATCGGCTTCATCTCCTCTCCAGGCAAGTAGTTTAGTAAATATGTAATATAGTTTATTTTTAAGACCTTCAGCACAATAGTCTTTCCAATATTTCTGCAATTTTAACGACTCGGCCATAGTTAACGCCTTAGCACTTTGCCTGCGATTCTCTGGGATTGTTTGTAATTGCTTTCTTTTTGTATCTCTGACATCTCTGGCACACTTAAATTCAAGGTCCTAAAATGGCTTGAACATCCTTGTAAAAAATTTCCGGCAAAAGTTTTGCCACCACATTCCAGTTACACTTCTCTACGGATTCCTTATAATCCGAGCCATCTGATTGGCGTATATTGAATGCATAATCTTTTATGATATCGGCCAAGTCCTTTGAAGATAGATTGGGACCTATTGCATATCTTCTCTTGTCACTAAACATCTTAACGAGTCGCCAAGCGTATTGTTGTGATCGCCTTGTATTTATAGGAGGACTTTTTGGATCTTACTAGTTATTTGTTTTAAACTTTCAGTTCCTCTTCGATTATTTTCCATTTTTTAATACCACACCACACTTACTGTACTTGTACAGGGTATATACTAGGGTTGCCCTTTTTGCTCGACCTTGAATTTTTTTCGCGGCTCCCCCTAAAATCGTACAAATTTGTTTTTGCTCTTTGTTGTTTGATAAAATCTTATTATAATTATATGTAGTAGGGTTTTGGAGTACTTACTGGCATTTGTACACACTATCAATTATGTCTTTGTTTTTGTCCTTCATTCATTAAAATAAGTTGTTCTACCTAACTAGTTTCGGCTTTGTTTAAAATTTAAGCCATCTTCAGAGGTTTTCATTTCTAAAAATATTACAAGTGAGATGCATGTTATAAGAGAAGTTGATTAAAACTATATAATGTGTGAATTAATTAGTGTGAAGTCATATATGTGTTTAGTATATGGTTAACATAGGTAGTTGTTTTTTTGTTCTTATTAATTACGCCTTAAGTTAGGTTAATATTAATTTTCTTGTTATAACGACTGGTAAGGAACAGCTTGATCAATACGTACATTTATGTTTGTTATGTTGTATGTTGTTGTTAGCGTTTGTCCCGTAGATTAGAAGAATCAGATGTATTAAAGAAAAAATACGCTTTGTGTTGTGTGGTCTGTCAGTGTGGATTTTTATGTATGACAGTGCCTCGTGGTTTGGAGGATTTTTTTCCGAGATAGTTACTTTTAAATTTATGTGCGTTAGTGTGGTCTATATTGGTCTGTCTGTCAGTCTCTGCTGTGGTTGATTTATGGAGTTAGACGGGTTATCTAGATACTTGTGCATAGGTTTAAACTTCAGTTGTGTTTGTTCGTTTAGGCATTGTATGTCTCTTTCGGTGTTGATAACTCAGTCAATTTCATATGCCTCTAGTAGTATTTGTTTTAACCCTTTGGAGGTGTTGTGTAGTAATATTACGTCTGTGCTAGGATCGAATTTGTGGTTATGGAAGTGTAAGTGTCTTCCAAAGTTTGATATATTCTTCTCTCTTATATGTTCCTTGATTCTTTGTTTTATAGGTCGTCCGGTTTCGCCTATGTATTTTGCTCCACAGTCATTGCAAGTTGAGGAGTATACGCGATTCCTGTCTGAAGGGTTTGTGGGATCTTTAGCGTTGCATAATTGTATCTTAATGTTATCTTTAGTTGTGAAGGTTGTTTTTATATTGTGTTGTTTTAATGTTTGGTTAATTTGGTCACTGATTAAGCCCTGGTAAGTGAATGATCTGTAATATGTTTGTTGTTGTGTTGGTGTGTTTGCGTTTGTTGGGCTGTTTTGTATGTTATGTTGGAGCTTGAAATGTTTGTAGGTTGCTTTTCTGATCATTTTGTTAATTGTGTTAATTATGTACTCGTTGTTTATTGCAGGTTGCTTGATCATTTCTATTTCTATTTCTTTATTATGGTGGTTTAGTGGTGCTGAAAGCATTCTATTGATTAGTAAGTGTATGGCTGCGTATTTGTGTAGTCTGTGATGGAATGAGTCTGCTGGAATTGTGAATTGTGAAAGGTGTCAGTTTGCGTGGGTTTTCTGTAAATTTTGAAATTCAGTTTATTTTCTGTTTTATATATGGTGACATCCAAAAAGTTGATACTACCGTTCTCTTCTATTTCGAGTGTGAATTTTATGGAATTGTGAAGGTTGTTTATGTATTGTTGTAAATCCGTGATTTTGTGTGCGTTATCATCTGCCCAAATGATGAAAATGTCATCTACATATATTTTCAACATTATTATTTGTTTATTGTACGGATGTTTTATTGTTATTGGTGATATTACTTTCCATTTGGTCTCAAAATATGTTTGCTAGTATGCCGCTGAGGGGTGAACTCATGGGAAGTCCGTCATTCATTTTATAAAACTTATTGTTAATCGTGCAGAAGTTTTGTTCAACTGTTAATTCTATGAGTTTGCAAATATCTGTATATTCAATCGTATCTGTTATGTGTTGGTTAATGATGTTTCGCGTGTAGGTTAAAGTTTCATGAATAGGTATATACATCTGTATTTATATAGATTGGTTATATAGAATGAGGGGAGGGTGAAATATGGCGGAAGTTGTGTGTTTTTGATATGTTTGTGTGATGAGTTCTTCCCTGTTCTTTATTGTATGCTTGGGGCTGTAGTGTATTGTGTTGTTCACTATGTTATTAAGCAACCTTGCAATGTTGTATGTTGGTGAGTTACTGGATGTGATGATCGATCTGATGGGTTGGTCTTGTTTGTGTAGCTTAGGTTGTCCGTATAGTTTTGGTATTGTGGGATTCATTGGCATTAGTGTTTTGGTGTTATTTGTAAATTTACTCACTGTATCTTTCGTACGATTTAGTATCGTGTTTGTTTTGTTTATGAATGATGTGATGGGATTCTTTGGAATTTGTGTGTAGTTATTGTTGTGGAGGAAGTTTTCTGTTTTTTTCTAGGTATAATGATGTGTCTAGTATTACCAATCCAGCCTCCTTGACCACTCTGAGGTCGTTATTTTTGATTTTTCTTTTTAATTTTCTTAGTGTTGATCTTTGTTCCTTACCTGTGTGATATTTATTATTTGTTTGTTATTTTCTGCTTGTTTTACGATTCTGATGCCTTTGATAGTTTCTTCATGTGGGTGGAATATTAAAGCTATGTCTAATTCTATGGTCAGTTGTGGGAGGTTTAATTGTGTTGGTGGTGCGTATTTGTGGCCTTTTTCCAAAAGTTGTGTTATTATAATTGTCAATAAGTTTTAGTCCTCTTTCTGCCGTATCATTTACTACCCGTAGCTTCGTCAGAACTTCCATTGGTTCATTATAATTACAGTTTTCATTCCATGGAAATGGATCTTGTTGGAGAAAATCATCTGCTAGTTCCAAACGTTTGAAAAATTTTCTCGTATCGCTGGTTATGAAATGTTCGATTCCTTGTAGTTAAAAATCTGACATTGCCGTTTCCTTTACTTCTACGTGTTCAATTCTGACATGTTCCCCTGCAAATTCGGCTTCGCATGCAAATAAACAATTGACCATGTTTCTTTTTGTTTGTATTGAAACATTTCTGGCGAAAAACGCCAATGCAACACGTACGGGGCTCAAATACCACAGATGATTGCAACATTTTTGAAAAATAACTTTTGATAATTCGGCATATATGGTTCGGTAAACGTAAAGTATTTTCAAAAATTGAAGATCGTGATACGGTGCGGCTGCTGCTGAAGGTGCACAAAACCAAGCTTGGACTTATACTTTAACTAAAAATATACAAATATCTCAGAGGGAGATTTCTTCGTCAACCTTTAAATTAAATTCTTCGCGAAATAAGAATATTTGGGGGCTTTACAGGGTGGTCACTTTTACGACGCCCGCCATTAGTATCTATTAAACGGAAATATATACAGAGTTGGTCAAATGGGAGAAAAGTTTCTTATTTTCATATCGTTTAATATTCTGAAAAGAAATCCGGGATATCTTGCACAGTTCCTGAAATATCGCTGAAAACCCAAAAAAGTGTACTTTCCTTTTCCTTTTATAACTTTTGTATATTTAAAGGGATTTTTTCGAAACTTGGCACTTTTACATTTTTCGACGTGCGCTTCCTGATGACAGTGCCAAACATTTTCTGCGCCAACTAGATGCCCAAATTTTCCCAAAGAAAAGGAAAGTGCACTTTTCAGTTTTTCAGCGATATTTCAGGAACTGTGCAAGATATCCCGGATTTCTTTTCAGAATATTAAACGGCATGAAAATAAGAAACTTTTCTCCCATTTGACCAACTCAGTATATATTTGCGGTTAATAGATCCTAAAGGTGGGCGCCGTAAAAGTGACCACCCTGTATATTGCTTTTGCCATCCACCTCGTATGGTGAATGGCACCTGAAAGATGAAAAGGCGTTGCTTTAGTTCGCATATCACCAAGAATGATAGCAGTCAATTCTAAAATTCTCTGTAGTCGTCACGAGGTTGAGACTGTTTGGCAGTTTCTTTTGCAAACTGCAAAATTTGTGCAGCATCGGATTTTATATATTTTTTTACTTTTTCGTTTTCGATTCCTGGTTTGAAATTGTTAGTATTGATACTCTTCCATGATTATTGGAAGCGTTTAATAATCGGCACGTCATTATCTGTGGATTTGCCCATTACTGCATCAAAACCACTTCGATGAATAATTTAGAAAATATGATGCCTACAAGGCAAATACAATCCGTTTTTTTTTTTTAGTCAATAATAGTTATTTATGTACAAAGTCAGTAAAGATACTTTACTGACGTGGTGCATACAAACTTTTATCGCCAACCGTGTAAATGCTAAATAAAAAAAATATATATTTTAACTTATCACATTTTATTGTAAATAAGTAAACAAATAGAAAAATTACAGCGAATACAAAATGAGTCTACTTATTATTCGTTATATTAATCGTGAAAGTACACCCTGACGCATTATAAAAATTAATTCCTGAAGTCGAAGGAGTTTGAACTGAAAATGTTTGAGGATTATTATCTATGTTAAGAATGTGTAAATCGTCAGCAGAATTATCATTGGTAACAACTATGTTTTCAGTTTGATCTTCACCTAATATAGTCTTTGCAATTTTCGTTTTATTGAGCACAGATTCTTCAACATAAGCCTCTGCAATTGTATCGCTTTTCCACCCTCCGTGGCGTTTTAAATTTTCCTTACTGCCGCCTGCGTTGGCAAAGAGAGTGGCGGATGTTCTGCGAAAGCAATGTCCCGTATAAAGTGACGGTTCTGGCAAATGCAGATAGTTGGTAATTTTGCTTGGTATACTTCCAAAAGTATGTACTCCAACTGGCTGGACTGTGCATTTGCCATTTCTATAAGTTAGGAATAATCTGTCGTGGGGCGTATGCTTAGGACGCATAGCTAAATATTTGTTAAATAATTCTATGGATTTTACTTTTCCTTCAAGAAGTGATCACAAATAATCGAGGCCTGTTGGTCTTTGTTTTAGGTATATGAACAACCAGAATAGTTTCTTTGTGCTCTATGTCATCTATTTTTAAATTCAAAAGTTCTTCATTACGTAAAGCCCCAGCAATTCCAAACAAAACGCATATCTAAAATAATTCACATCAAAATGGTTTTGAAAATGTTGCATATATATCCTTCATCATCAAGTAGATTTCATCCGGAGCATTTAGTAAAAACAATTGTATTTATTCTTGTGAAAGAGTTTTGGACTTTTTTGGAGTATGATTTCTTCCTTTTTGTTTTAAAAAAGCCGTAAGTTTTTTATACTTACTAATATCAACATCATTTTTTACTGAAAGGGTTGCTTTCACCATGGTATAGTATGACCACATCGTAGAAAGAGAATACTCTTTCGATAAATCGGAAAAATACGCGAGTAAAACGTTTTCACTGTATTTTTTAATTCCGTGTTTTTTGCACCACTCGATGAATATGTCATACTGGCGATTATATTTTTCTGCCGATTTTTGTGGTAGAATTTCGAAAGACGTCTCTAGAGACTTCTGCTGAATTTCTGGAGGTGTGCAGTGAATTTCTTCTTCCATTATTTTCACTAAATAGTTCGCGACGATACCTTAACTGTTTCATCGGTGACAGTGACAAACGATTTATGAATAATGTCGTACAGTCATGGCTATGTCAATTAATATTAGCGGCAGGTAAAATGTTTGATTTTTATAGTAAGATAAAGTGTTTGTTTACTTCCGTAAATCGCTATGGTAATGTATGGCTTTATTGCCGGTTGGCGATAAAAGTTATTTATTTTATATATTTTAATGATAAAAGTATTATATTCCTTCTCCATGAGCTGTTCTAATAAAAGGCATGTGACATTTAAATGACCAGTATTTACTTCAGTCGTATCGAAAGATAGTGTTTTCAATGATTCTTGCAATTTTCAATCAATTAGCGTGTTATAAATAGCCGATGCTTTATGTTTCGCAGTTCCACCTTCTAATGGTGGAATTGCAACAATGTTCTTATCATCCTGATTCGTTACAACCACAGCAAGTCTATCAACGATATTTTTTCCGTTCAACCTTGGAAGTAGCTTTCCGTCCCAATGTAGAACAATAGCTCGGAAATCACTTTCTTTGAATTGCTCTTTTAGAAAAACTGCTCTTTCTTGACGTTTCTTTCGTCCTCGATATGCTGTGCAGTTCTTTCGGCACCTTTTTGCAATTTTCGCCATTTTTCGTACAAAAACTCCACTTTAGATATACAATGTATATTCAGTCATGTCGGAATACGTGCGTTTTCCCAAAACACTACACCATCTTTCACTATCAGTCTTCCACTTTCTCATGAATTCAACTTTATCACACTGAGATTAAAAAATAAAGTATGCAGTACTTGTATGTTCGACGGTAATTTATACCCGTCATTTCATTGGTTCATTACCCGTTATTTCATTGGAATATTGATCAATTATGATTTGTTTATGCAATGAACGAGTACGATCCGATATTGCAAAGCGTGATTCAATTCGCTTAATAACAAGTTCTAGCAACACCGAAGCTTCAAAGTTGCAAACACAACTAACGAAAACGTAGTTAAGAAGAGCATTCGTCTTCCTAAGATTCACAATACAGAAGCATTTACACACAGCGAAAAGAACAGTAGCACATCCAGAAAGCAGGTACACGAATTAAATTGTCGTCTTTCACCCCGAAACTAAATACCATTACGTCGGTAATTTCCTTCACTTTATTACAATGCCAGATTTTTCAAGTCAGATATGATTTATTTAAATTTATGTTAATTATAAAGTTTCAATTTTTATTATGGTCATATTTTATTCTAACCTAACCTAACCTTAACCAAAATTTAGGTTTTAAGTATTTTAGGTTATAGCAGATCAAATAACTTATTGAATGCGATATTTCGCATATTAGATACACTGGTTGCATTCGATTTTAAATAGATTTAATTAAAATAATCGAGATGCAATTTTCAATCATCAATCGTCATCAATTTTCAATTTGTTACGCTGTTTTTATCTTTGTTGAGGTAACGAATATATTGCATATATATACACTGTGTATCAGCCAAATGGAATAAATTCGATAATAAATAAATGGGGGCGTGTTCGAAAAAACGCTCGGACACGTCGATTGTTATTTTTAGTTGCGCATTTTTTTCAACAAAAACTTTTTATACAGGGTGTGTCATGTGACTGTGGCCAATACCAACTTTCTTATTTTAAATGCAACACCTGGTATATTATTCAATTTTTGGATTGTTCAGAAAATTCTAGACATATTTCATGTACAATGTCCTATACCTATCTTCAACTGTTTCGGAACTGAACCCCTCGACTAAGCTGACTTAAGAAGACGAATAATGCTTGCGATTAGATCGGTCACGCCTGAGATGTTGAGTAACGTTAGAAGAAATTTCTATTTAAGATTAGGATGTTGCCAAGACGTTCACGGCGAGCATTTTAAACATCTCCTCCATTGAAATTTATTGTTTTTTTTTTGTTTTTTTACATTATCAAGAAATAAACAGTATTACTTATTAGTTTTTGAGTGTGTTGTAACGAATTTCTGTAATCAAATAATTTTCTTTTTTTAATGTTAATTTTTGCAATAAATCTGAAAATACTTAATATTTCCGAAACAGTTGAAGATAGGTATAGGATATTGTACATGAAATATGTCTAGAATTTTCTGAAGAATCCAAAAATTGAATAATATACCAGGTGTTGCATTAAAAATAAGAAAGTTGGTATTGGCCACGGTCACATGACACACCCTGTATAAAAAAAATTTGTTGAAAAAAATGCGCAACTAAAAATAACACTCGACGTGTCCGAGCGTTTTTTCGAACACGCCCCCATTTATTTATTATCGAATTTATTCCATTTGGCTGATACACAGTGTATATATACCGGGTGTTCAATTCAAAACTAGCCGGTCTCAATAACTTTTGAATGCAAGTTAACTTGATAAAAACAAAAAACACGTCGATTGATTTTTGGAGGGGGAAGTTTAATAACAACGTCAAATAAATTTTAGGTGTTACCCCCTCCCCCCTAGCCACCCCCACTTTGAAATTTCAAATGGCACCCCCCACCTTGCGATACCTCATTTTAAAGCTTTAAAAAAACCTAATCCAGTGGCGTAATAAAAAAAGATTTTTGTCGATTCGTTTTGGAAAAAATAAATAAATAAGAAAAAATCCGAAACAATTTATATTGAACAAATTTAAGTTCCTTTCAATGAAACAAAAATAGAACAAATTGAACCAGTTTTCGGGGCAAATCGTAAAAACCATGGTAATTGAATATAAAATATTACCCCCTCCCCCTTGCGACTTTCACTTTTCTTACAAATTTTAAATTACACCTCTTTGTTGTGACACCTTGATTTAAGCTTTAAACAAATACAATCAAGAGGTGTAACAAACATATATTTACGTTAGCAAGTTTTCAAAAGCAAAATATATTTTTCAAAAATAAATTATGCTGATGTTCATTTCAAGAGTTGATTTGGTTTTCACATTTTATGTACACATTAAATTTTACAGTCAATAAACAAATATACCTTAATTAATACATTGATAATATCTCAATATAAATAATCTATAAATCATATTGTTTTCTCAATTAAAAAAATATTTTATTAAATGTTCAAAATGCGCTCCATTATTTGCTAGACAATAGTATAGCCTATTTTTAAATTCGTCGCGAACATTTTCGAAAATTTGCGGATTAATTCGCCTACATTCATCTACTATTCTCATTCGAAGATCCTCAATACTTTCGGGAATTGTTTTGAACACTACACTTTTCAAATGACCCCAGAGAAAAAAATCTAATGGTGTCAGATCTGGAGATCTTGCTGGCCATTCCACATCACCCCTTCTACCAATCCATTTTCTAGGAAATCTTTGATCCAGCCATTCTCGTACGGGCACCGCATAATGCGCTGGAGCTCCATCTTGTTGAAAATGTAGAAGTGGTTCGTCCAGTAGCATACCTCCTTCTGAATCTACTTGACTTTCCAATGATTCGGTAATTAATGGATTAATTAGATTTTCTAATATATCGAGATATAACGCTCCATTCAGGTTTTCTTCTATAAAAATGGGCCCAATAATAGCATTCCCAAGAATACCAGCCCACACATTTATTTTTTGTGGAAACTGAGTATGATCCTGCCGAAATAAATGTGGATTGACATTGTCCCAATACCTGCAATTATGCCTATTCACATGCCCGTTCAAAAAAAAGTGGACTCGTCACTAAAGCAGATATTTTTGAGTAAATTTGGCTCATCTTCGATCCATTGAGTCATTAACTCACAAAATTAAATTCTCTTGTCTTAATCATCCTCATTAAGTTGTTGATTTATTTCAATTTTGTAAGGAAAAAACTTATTGCGTTTTAAAATTTTGTGTATGGTACCACGAGAGACATGTGTTGAAGTAACTACTTTCGATATGGAACTGGTATGACGCATACTAAAGTGACCTAGTACTTCTATCTGCGCAGCTTCATCTGCAATTCTCGGTTTCCTATTGATTTTATTGCAAATGGACCCAGTTTGTTCAAATTTTCGTACAAGATTTAGCACGTACTGGTGGCCGACTTTTTTATCAGGATGTCTTTCATTGAAAACTCGACTTGTCCTACGAGCACAACGATCTTCCGCCCCATATATCAAAATAAGTTCTGTCCTTTCTTGCAGCGTATACACCATCGTTAAAAATATTTTTTTCCAATTTCTAAACAATATGAAAATAAAATCATATCACGTACCAAAACCAAATAATAATAAAATACTGATAAATATTATACTGCATGTGAACATGTCAGCATTGTTTGTACATTAAATACGAATAACAGCTTTCTGGAAAACTTATCCACAAAATATGCCATATTTAACTGATGTATGAATAAGTATAAATTTGTTGAACAGTATTATTACATATTAATATTTTATACTAACCTTATAAATGTCAGTGTTGACAATTTGACTCAATAACTACGAAACGGTGTTACCTGAGTACAAAGACACATACCCTTGCATTTAAAGTTCAAATAATGTATTATTGTTAAAATGAATTTGAGTCTTAAATTGGCTTAATATCAATTATTTAAAACAAAATATATTTTGTTTTTGGAAACGTACTCAGTTTGGTTTGTTATAAGTCTAGATCATATTTGTAAAATAGGATGTACTATTGTCTAGCAAATAATGGAGCGCATTTTGAACATATGCTAAAATATTTTATTAATTGAGAAAACAATATCTTTTGCCGATTTTTTTATATTGATATATTATCAATGCATTAATTAAGGTATATTTGTGTACTGATTGAAAAATAAATGTGTAACTATAATATGTTAAACTACATCGACGTGTTTTTTTAGTAAAATTGACAACTTATTGAGACTGGTTACTCCTAAAACGAAAGTCAGCATAATTTATTTTTGAAAGATATATTTTGTTTTTGGAAACTTGCTAACGTAAATATATGTTTGTTACACCTCTTGATTGTATTTGTTTAAAGCTTAAATCAAGGTATCACAACAAAGAGGTGTAATTTAAAATTTGTAAGAAAAGTGAAAGTCGCAAGGGGGAGGGGGTAATATTTTATATTCAATTACCATGGTTTTTAAGATTTGCCCCGAAAACTGGTTCAATTTGTTCTATTTTTGTTTCATTGAAAGGAACTTAAATTTGTTCAATATAAATTGTTTCGGATTTTTTCTTATTTATTTATTTTTTCCAAAACGAATCGACAAAAATCTTTTTTTATTACGCCACTGGATTAGGTTTTTTTAAAGCTTTAAAATGAGGTATCGCAAGGTGGGGGGTGCCATTTGAAATTTCAAAGTGGGGGCGGCTAGGGGGGAGGGGGTAACACCTAAAATTTATTTGACGTTGTTTTTAAACTTCCCCCTCCAAAAATCAATCGACGTGTTTTTTGTTTTTATCAAGTTAACTTGCATTCAAAAGTTATTGAGACTGGCTAGTTTTGAAATGAACACCCGGTATATATATATATATATATATATATATATATATATATATATATATATATGTATATATTTATTTAAGTTTACAAATGTAATAAAAACGGCGTAAAATTTTAAACGTTTTTTTTATATAATGCTAAAGAAAATAGATATCTCATAAATAATCATTTATTGCACGTTTACTGTTTAATGCTATAGTAAAATTTATATTTCACACATATTTTATAAAATGTATACATTAAATTCCCATTTAGTGAGCATTTAAATTGTCCGTATAATTTAATTCTTTCACATTTAATATTTAAACTTTAATTCCCTGTCACATGTAATTGAATTTTCTATCGAGTTGAATTTGGTAGAGTACTAACAACTACTTTTAAAATCACCCTTTGACAGAATAACAAGATCGCGTGACCGTTCTTACGATGTCAATATTCCACACCCACCATCGATAATAAAATAAATAATGACTCTATTTACATTGTGCTGTTTAAATATGACTTGTGGTTAGATATATTGATTGTATATTTATTAAATGTCTTCTTCAGTATGAAAATTACCATTTTTTACTTGTATCAATATCCACTGAATTAAAATTAAAAAAATAATATTAATAATTAATCATCCACCATGGAATTACACCTTTTAGCGAAATACTTTGTAGGAAAAGCAAATTGTAAAATATAACTGTACATTAGAGTGGCCCTTAGTTATTTGATGAAATTTTTTTTTCGTTTTTTTTCTGCGGCACCTTTTATTATAGTTCCATTTAGTAGCAAAACAACTTGTACGAAGTTTGAAAACAACGAAATTAAAGGAAAACGTGCTGCTTTGCTATTTAATTTCGACGATTTCATGATTTTCTTTGGTGCATTAGAAGACCTTTTTTTTTAATCGTATCAATTATTACAAATGATTTTATTATTTTACTATTATTCTACAAGAATTTAAACATTATATTTAACATAAATTTAAACCAAACAGCTCTTGAAAAATCTGGCTTGGTAATCAAGTGAAATAAGTTACCCATTTAATAGTACTCGGGGTGCAAGGCAACAATTTTATTTTCAATTTCAAACGTTTGGACCTAGAAGATGATTTTCTCCGACAAGATCCATTAATATGGAGTGAAGACTGTTATTATAATGAAGCAATGGCAGTTGTGACGAAGCTACGAGTAGTAAATGATATGGCAGAAAGAGGAATAAAACTTATTGAGGATTATAATGTAGGATATAATAAGATAACAAATAATGAAGAGCAAAAACAATTTGTTTCGCAAGTTGTAAGAGACTATCGATATTATGATTATTGCACTGCACGGAGTTGAATCCAAAGATGTAAATTAAATCCATTGTGATATGTTCAGATTTAGAGCTGAAATGCGTACTATATGTTTGTCACAGTATTTTCGATCTATTTAAAGGGATATGGGGAAAAGTCAATCTTTTATCAAGAACCACTGCAAAAAAAAAGGTGTTGCTCAAATTAAAATATAACGTAACAGTTAATTTAGTCATAATAGTCATGTTAGGCGTCGTAATTTTTTAAAACGGTATAAGCGGCTGTTCTTGATAACTTACATTAAGCCTTATTTGAGCCTATGTATCTTGAACTTATTTGAATGTAATTTAAAATTTGATAGCAGTCTAATGTGAAGTATAATTTTAAAAGTGTATTAATGATTATCAAAACCCAAATTCCTTCGATTTTCAGAAACAAATTGTGTTGCTTGGAAACCACGAGTTGTATTTGATAAGATTATTTCATGAAATAAATATTTAAATCGAATAAATTATTTTATTTAATTCCGTTATGAAAACACAAACCTTACATCAATTTCTGACGTTATAAAACGTCAAATTTTTTATAAGTCACTCACGAGTTATGTAATGTAGTTATGTAAAGACATTACATAACTGCAGTTCCCACCAAGCGTTAAACTTTTTGTAGTCTACAGCGTATATATTTCTGGATTTTTCTGGTAGTAAACTACCCATGGCAACATTAGTAGAGTCTTCAACATCAGAAGTTAATTCTGAATCGATATTTGAGGACATTTTTTGGCATTAAATTTGTGAATTATTTTAGTTTCCTGACAGATTGGTTCATGTCACTGCAATCATGTTTCCGTAGAAACAATAGGTATAAGGTGATTCTGTGATGTAGTAAGGAACGTTCTTATTTAAATAGTAGATTAAATAATTCCAACGGAATTAAATAAAGTTTTGTACGTAACACGTTATGAAATATGCGATGTTGTTTAACTCGTGTAATTTGCAAAACTCGCTTCGCTCGTTTTTTCAAATATTACACTCCTCAAACAATATCGCACTTTTCATAAATGGTTACGTAAATAAGTAATTTATTATGAATTATTGATATTAAGTGATCAGTTCGTACAATTGTTAATTTTAACGTTATGCAAATCTAATTTGTTTTTGTTGGCATTGCTGGAAGTTGCCATCATTGATATATTCACATCTTCATTTGTTAAATTAGATATTATTTCAGCATCATGCTCCTTGCTCAATTGTAAATATGGTTTTATGGACGTTGAACTATTATGGCCAGTCACGTTAATAATTTGCAGTACCCCAATTCCAGAATTTGGCAGCTGACTTAATGCCGCAGATCTATTGGAATGGCTTGAAATTTTGACGTTCTTTGTATCTAAACCAATCTTTTATGCGGCAGATTGGCTAATTTCATTAATGCTAACAGGCATGTTTTTAAAGAAAGGACTATTTGGTTACTTATACCAATTGTTGTTTGTGGTTTAAAAGAGTTGATCCGTTTTAATGTTTTCTCCATTTTTGGATATTACTTTTTTTTTAAATAATCGAACTGGACAATTTTCTGGATTTTCTTTGTTTCATGCAAGCCTTTTATTTTGTGATGTATTTTTGAAACCTCCTTATGCAGTTTTTGTAAATATAGGATTTTATTGGAGTCTTCCGGATAGTACTCCATTATTATTAAATTCGTCTTTAAGGTACGGAATTAAACAATGGCCAGCTTCGTCCTCCCCCCGTCTAAGCTAATTCTACAGCTATGATATTGTATAGTTTCCTCTGCAGTCCATTTAGAGTATTTCATCCCAACTTTGAACAATATTCCTTAATTTGTAAGGGTTTACGCTTCTACCTTAACTTTACCCACTTAAAGTGGGTATATATATATAAAGAACGGCAACTAATCAATTTATGTTTAATATCTTTTTGTACAATATATAAAAGATTTTTCCAGACAATACCCTTTCTTATCTGTCACTTCTTTTTCTGTTATTCTTCCCTTAGCAACCTCCGGTGCCTTTGATCTGTAGGGTATCATAATTTCGGCACACACACTACACTACCCTCCCCCCGAAGGAACGTAGCAAACGCGTACGTGAGTAGCAAAAGTGACTCGCTTCAAGCGTCGTGACGAAAGAGAAAATTTAGAGGGATGGGAGAGTATTGAAGGCAGAATAGGAGGAGAAATGGAAATAGTTAACACGTGAGGGAAATGCTCGCTTTCCACCAAGAAACAGGGCATCAAACGGTCAACGGAAACTGTCACCTCCTTATCGTTTACCGATAGCAAGAAATATTTAGAAAATATTTTTATATTATAAATATAAAATATATATTTATATTGGCGGACTACGCGAACTACGGACTACGGCGGACTACGCGAAAGGGGCCCTCGTAAGATGGTTGAAGGGGACAATCTCCTTTCACACAATCTCGCCTAATAAACACGTGAGTAACGTCTTGTAATGAGGCAGGGACATAAAATGGTGTGGCAGCCCTGCGAGATTCAGCTGGCACGAGCGATGCCATTCTGCGTTTTAAGAGGCCTCTTTAGTCACCGGAGATCAGAGTGTAGAGAGAGCGCGATTTCTAGAAAAGAGATCTCCGATGCCGGGTGGGCGTCATGGTTTGGGTCGGATAGACGCCGAAAGAGACAGTGGGGGTACAGCATGTGAAACGCTAGATTTGAAGACTATCACTTTATAATCGTTCATCTCAACCGCGACAAGCCGAATGGTATTTTTGACTTTTCGTATTTTTCGTTATTTTTGCGCCAAACGTTGTATGAAGTAAATCTAAGTAAAACAATTAGCGAATTAATAATTTTAATACAATAGTAATGAGTAAAATTATATCAGGTTATATAGGAAATACGAGTACACAGGATATGTAATAATGACAAAAATAGTAGACAATATAAAGACTAATTTATTTGACGCACCGAAATATTGAAGTATGTAATTAAATTATATACACAACAAATAAATAGTAACATATATATGAACAATAACATTAACTACTATTTCTTGAATAGGTATACAGGGTGTTGCTAAATTGGATAAAAAACTACACGTGGCGTGGTTGGTCATAAAATTCTGATTCGGAAATTGTAATACCAAAATGTAGCAAAATGAAAAAAAAAATAAAAAATTGAAATAAAAATAAAAATTGAAATGATAAACAAATAGAAAAAAACCCGATAAAACGACATCACTTTCAAGCTATGGAGAGTCGAAGGTACCTAGAAAGTATGGTAGAATAATTTTACTAAAGTATGGCTCAGTGTCTGCCAGACATAGCAAAATTAACATTGGGAAATTATATAAAGATCAACTATTGCCATGTTTTTGAGTGGCCAAAACAACCAAAACAAAGTATTTAAAACAAGCGGAAATTTACTTCTGTCAAATAATGTTCATATGACATAATTATTTAATGGAATATTGATAATTAAATGGTTGTATTGAGTCAGCAAATTCTAAAAATATCAGCAACCTGACAGTAAGGTAAATTTGATAAATTCAACTACCTGCATTAAATTTGTGACAATCACATGTTTAGATACACATTGCAATAGTTGATCTATACATAATTCACCAATGTTAATTTTGCTATTTCTGGTAGTCACTGAGATATACTGTATATGGAATATATCGTTATACAGGAGAAAGTGTCCAAGTCTATTATTCTTAATTTAAAGTTCATTTTTTCTCTCCTGTACATTTAATTTGAAACTGGACTTGGTCAATTTCAAATTTACAGAAAAAATACGAATTTATTAGAAAAAAGTGTCTCGTGAAAAGATAAGTATGTTTTAGATGTTTTAGATAGATTGATGTTAAAAAAATTAAAATCTATAAATTTTAGACTTGACCACTTATTCCTGTATACCAATGATATGGTCTACAACATATTCATATTACGAAATAAAAGGAGAAAAATAAATGAATCATAAATAATAAAGTAAAAATAAATTGTTTAAATTAAAAATTGTTTATTACAAATTCGAAATTATTTATTTTTCTTTCTTTTCTCCATAAGTTTTTGTTGTGCCTCAATAATCTCTGGTGGATCCTGGATTTGCAAATTTCTCGTATGACGAGGATCCACCAATTCAGGTAACATACAATTTGTATAAAAAAAATTTAACATGGGCAACATTTTGGTGTTCCAAAAATGATTATCACGACGTATGTATTCTACTTTCATCGGATACTCATCACCTGTCCATACTGCGAAGAGACATCTTCAATTGCGTTGATAGGGTCCATTTTAAATGCAGAAAATGGACATTTTATTTCGACAGTCATATTACTTCCTATCAAACCATCGGGCGTTGCGCCTAAATAAGGATGGTCTTTAGATATAAAGAAGCCACAATCATCGATGTTTACACATTCTTGGCGAGCTAACTGCATTTTTGCTGCCGACTCAAAAGTGCGACCATGCTTTAAAGATTCGGAATGTATCGCACTGTCGGTGTAAATTATTTTTTTTACGAGATTTCTACAGCTGGTTGTCAATCGCCTATTGCAGATATTGAAAAAACGAGAGGCAGTCAAAATCTTTCTTCTATATTCTATCCACTGACCACTCCCAGCTTGCAAAATGGTTGCTCTTTCTATTACATCGCGATTTTCTGCACTTTCTCTGAGAGCTTGTAGGAAGCGGGCTTTCTCACCTTCAAATTCTTCTATTGATAAATCTGGTTGTTCACAAGTCGAACCATAATCCTTGTCGTTAGTTTTAGATTTAAAAATAAGTTTTTTAAATATAGAGCTTTTTGTCCGCAATTGGTTTTTTGCGGCTATTGTTTTTTTTCTTTCTTCCGTCTTCGAGGCGCTTTATCAACTTCCATGGGCTTTTGTTAAAAGATGATTTATAAAAATAAAAATGCGGCCTTCCTGTGTTGAATGAAACTACGGCTGCTTCACACCTGGCTTTGTAAGATCCCCTCAAAGAAAAATTTATTCGCTTTCCTCCAATAAATTTGGCTACAATTGAATTAAAATGTTCTACAACATTGCTGTCCACATCTTCAATCAGAGATCTGACGTTCACTCGAAGCCCGTGAAAACATTGCAATAATTTAGAATAAAATTCTTCGTTGTTTTTTATTTCTTAAAAAAAAAATTGGTTCTTCCAGTTCCTTGCGCTTGCAAAAATAAATTTTACAATCATTGTGTCTTCCAAATAAATGTGGTATAATATTATCTATATCGCTTCTTAGCGAAGTAATACCACTTTCAAGGGTTTTATTTTGTACTATGGCACCTACTACAGCGTTTCTCATGCGCATTGTATTTTTATTTAAAATTCTCCTTAATTTTATAGGATATTTGGTCTCTGATCCCAAGGCGTGAAATTTATTGCAAAAATTACGCAAAAGGTGATTTCGGCACTCAATTTTTTCCACCGAAATATTTTTATACGGTTTGGCATCTAAATTTTTTTTATATGTAATGCTATCTCCATCGGCTATAAGTTTATTGTATTTTATGCCATAAATTGACTCACTGGTACGAAAACCTGAGACGATAATATCGGCTTCCATACTAGTTGAGCTTCCCTCAAAGTTTTTGAAGCACACATGCGAAGGAATACCATCGTCAGCGTTCTTGAATCTAGTGCAAAAACTACAATATTTATTTTTGACACCTATGAATAGCACTTGACCAAATTTCTGGCCCACTATTGCTGCTACTCCTGACAAGGCACTGTAGTTTTTCCGGTATGCCCTTTAGACCAGCATCCATCGGCTACAACAGTTATGAGCGGTACCCCGGTACCCTTTATTTTCACGTCTAAAATGTGCAACAAATAATCCCAGAGCGCGCCCGGCATTAGAGAGACAGATGCATAACATGCGACAATCGGACAGGAGGGGCTTACGTCTAGTACTACTGTATACAGGTTGGCGGCAGCACATTACTGTCGCCAAATTGCATTTATTTGTCGCCAATAATACTCCATTATAATTTAAGATATCGGAACAAAAAAAAAGAAGCTCGTTGCTAACAACATTAGCTACAAATACCCCGAGGGAATTTCCATTATATGTACCCTGTCGTGATTAAATAAATACCGAAGAAAATATCACAAATCGGCTAAACATGCCATTCTTTTAATCGACATAATAAATCACCATGTTATTATCTCTTAAAAACTAATCAGCACTAATGTAGATAAATGTCTAAACTTTCTAAATCAGGTCTCCGATTGTAATTATGTTGACCCGTTCATGAATTATCTGGGAGTTGATATACATGCAATTCCCTATACCGCGTTTGGGTAAAGAGGTCGTTTATAAAAGTCTCTGCGCAAAAATCAGTACGATTGACTGATTTGGGAATCGTCAGGAACGATGCAGGCAACCTGAGTGGACAACCATACACATACTCTGCAGAGGTAGCCTTCAATGGTTTACGATAACATACCGTACGTAGACCAAGTAGTACCAATGGCAATTGTAAAACCCAATTTGTGGGATCCTCTGACATCGCGAGCGAATGTTTAATTTGTTGATTTAAGCGCTCTACTTGACCATTGGTCTGAGGATGATAAGCTGTGGATTGCTTTTGTTTGATTCCTAATGTAATATTGAAATCAGACCATAATTTTGATTTAAATTGTTGGCCGCGGTCCGTGATTATCATTGAAGGAATACCAAAGCGGGCAATCCATATTGTCAAAAAAGCCAACGAAACTGAATTCGCTGTAATGTCTGTTAATGGTATCGCTTCTGGCCAACGTGTAAATCTATCGATACACACCAAGATATATCTGAAATTGCCACACAGGGGCAGTGGTCCAACAAGATCAACGTGGATGATCTGGAAACGCGTGTCTGGCTTGGTAAAATCGGTTAGTGGAGATTTGACGTCACGGTTTACTTTCACCGTTTGACATTTATAACAAGCGCGTACGAAATTTCCAATGTGTTTCCTCATGTTAGGCCAAACATACCTGGCGCCAACTAAAATTCTCGTGGCTTTAACACCGGGATGTGAAATTGTATGCAGGGCTTCCAGAATATATTTCCTTAATGATTTAGGAACAAAACGACGTGGAAAACCTAAAGAAAAATCAGCCCATACTTTAGTATTTGAATTTTCAATTTCGCATAGCTGTAATTTTAAAGAATGATCATCAGCAGCTAATAATGTGGCTAGCTCCTCATCAGAATCTTGAAGGGATTTAAAAAGTTCTACGGTGGGAAATTTGACAGAGTTAATTTCTATCCTAGACAATGCATCTGCGACCTGGTTTTTTGAACCGGAGATATGTTGAATGTCATTGGTAAATTGGGCTATGTAGGAAATATGAAATATGTGAAATATGAAATATGTATTCTCGATTCGAAAAACTGTCAGATGAGGAATTTATGGCCGAAACAAGCGGTTTATGATCTGTATAAATAGTGAAGGGCCGACCTTCTAAATAAAATCGAAACTTCTTTACCGCCAAATAAACCGTGAGAAGTTCTCTGCCGAAAGTGCTATATTTTCTTTCAGTAGGGGAAAAACTTTTAGAGAAGAAGGATATGGGACATAACAAGCCAGGAACGGTTTCATGTTGTAAGACTGCGCCTGCTGCAACGTCAGATGCATCAACCATAATGCTCAAATTTGCATTTTTACTAGGAAAATTAAGTAAGGTGGTTGAACTCAAAACTGACTTGATGCTGTCAAAGGCGAGTTGTGCCGGTTTTGTCCATAGTATTGGAGAATTATTGTGCTTTGCTAATTTAACTACTTCTACCAATGGTGCCAGACTAGAAGAACATGCTTTAATAAATCTATGGTAGAAGTTGATCATTCCGAGAAAACGTTGCAACTCTTTCTTGACACGTGGTTTGGGAAAATCAACAATAGCTTTGAGTTTATCTTTCAAAGGTGCAAAACCGAAAGAGGAAATGGTGTGTCCAAGAAAATTTAATTGATTTACACCAAAAATGCATTTTTCTAAATTAATTTTGATATCAAAATTTGATAATTGTTGGAAGATCAATTTTAAATGTTTTAAATGTTCTTGTTCAGATGAGCTGTAAATTAGAATATCGTCCAGGGAAGCAAAGCAAAAATCAAAACCACGTAACACTGTGTCAATGAAGCGTTGAAACGTTTGAGCGGCGTTCCTCAAACCAAAACTCATGCGAGTATATTCTAAAAAGCCAAAAGGGGTGATGATAGCTGTTTTTGGTATGTCTTCAGGCGCTATGAGTATTTGATGATAGGCTTTAACGGGATCAATTTTGGAAAAGAAGGTGCAGCCAGCACAATTTTGAGTAATGTCCTGAATATGGGGTAAAGGGTACCGATCAGGTTCAGTTACTTTGTTCAAAGCACGATAGTCCCCGCATGGACGCCATTTCCCACCTTCCTTCGGAACCATGTGAAGAGGAGAGGCCCAACTGCTCAACGAAGGTCGGATAAATCCTAATTTGAGTAAATAGTTGAACTCTTGTTTCGCTATTAGTAATTTATCCGGCGTTAATCGATGTGCTTTTGCAAAAACGGGTGGTCCACATGTCTTAATGACATGTGTGATCTTGTGATTCAATGAAAGGGTTGGGTTAAAAGGACGAGTTAAAGTGGGAAATTGGTCAACCAGCGTTGTGTAAATAGAGCGTCCCAATGCAGCAGTACAAATGGGAGCAGGGCCAGTAACATCAACGATAGTGTTTGTAGCTGTTGTTGTGTTAATCGCATCGTGATCAAGCAACTGTTGATTGCGGGTATCAACTAATAAACCGTAATGAGTTAAAAAATCCGCACCAAGAATAGAATAGTCCACTTTGGCTAATACAAAAGGCCACGAGTACTTTCGTGAAGCTGATAATTGAAATTTTAAATGTACTGTTCCATACGTCGGAAAAGTCACACCGGTCACTGTTGTTAGGCGAAGGAAAGCAGGAGAATGTGTGTCAACAAAATATTGGTCAACTGCAAAAATACTAATTTGTGCTCCGGTATCAACCAGAAAACGTGTACCAGTAACAAAATCAGAGACGAAAAATAAACGACTTAAATTGGACGCAGGCTTGATGGTTGCCATTAAACCTGCGATGGGGAGTTTTTTTCCCATTGGCAAGGACTCACACATTTTTTAGCAAAGTCTCTAAAATTGTGGTGATACCAACAGAGCCTGCCAGAGGGGTCATCGTTCGAAATTCTACGACGACGTGATGAAGAACGGCTTCTGAAGGAAGATGAACGTCTTTCACGAGTTGGTGTTTGAGGGCATCGTAATTGAGCAACTTGATGCGACAAATCCGCAATTTGTTTTTGCATGTTTGTAAAAATATTTTCAAAATGCGTAAGGTCAACATTTGGAGTAGGAATAGGAATTTTGGTAGTCGTAAAAGAAGAGGAGGCGCAAATTTGTGGATTAGTTGAAATTTCTAAAATTTGATCGGCCATAGTGGCCAGATCTTGAAGTGAAGATGTCCGCGAGGAAACCAAAATACGCTGAACGTCAGTAGGCAATCGCTGTAGAAAGATTTGTTTAAGCAATCCCTCATCAATCGGTGTCGTTCCCTGCAGCTGCATCAATTTGCGAAGGAGTTGAGTAGGGGTGCTGTCACCCAATATTTCGTTAGAAAGGAGCTGCTGTAAACGACGCTTCTCCGACAACGAGGTACGCTTAATAATTTCAGATTTGAGGTATTCGTAAGGTTCAGAAGATGGAGGATTGCACAATAAGTCACGTACCTCAGCAGCAATATCGGCTGGCAGAGATGCCACCACCTTGTAGAATTTACTCAAGGAAGACGCCACACGGCTGTTTCTAAATTCTGCCTCTATCTGTATAAACCACATGGAGGTATCAGTTCGGTTAAATGGTGGCAGCGTGCATTTAGAAAAATGGGCGTAAGAATCCGAAATTAAACTGGAAGTTAAGCGGTTCGTAGGGGAAGCCTGATCTAAATTAACTGTCAAATCTGACTGAGGGACGTCAGTGTTCATACTTTAGGGAATGAGAACAAATTTATAATCTAATAAAGGATAGAGTGATGTAGTCGTGTGCAAAAGGTCGAAAATAAGAAAATTGATTATATTACCGTTAAATTCAAGGTACCCTAAAAATGAAAAACACCGAAGGTTGCAGGTAATGTGACAGGCGGTTCCGCTTGACTTCTGTTCCAGCAGTTGGAGTTCCCTAAGTTAAATATCTCTTCGTCCAATATGGGCACAGGCATACAGTTTAGAAGATCAGGCCGAGGGAAGTTCAGCTTCTCGGTGACGTTGTCCGTAAGAGCGAACTAGCGGTATATCCGCGTTCCAAGGGCTTGTTCCCAAGGGATAGTATTGGACGCGAACTGGTCCGATTGAAGTGGTCAAATCGATCTTGTTGAGAAGTTATCACGTCGCAGAAAGTTGCGTGTTCAAACGTCGGGGTCACCAGTGTAAGGGTTTACGCTTCTACCTTAACTTAACCCACTTAAAGTGGATATATATATATATATAAAGAACGGCAACTAATCAATTTATGTTTAATATCTTTTTGTACAATATATAAAAGGTTTTTCCAGACAATACCCTTTCTTATCTGTCACTTCTGGTTCTGTTATTCTTCCCTTAGCAACCTCCCGTGCCTTTGATCTGTAGGGTATCATAATTTCAGCACACACACTACAAATTCTTCAGATGTTAAAGGTGCACTAGATATTTTTCTCTTTTCCGGCATGACTTGCTATTATCTTCTCTTCGCATTTCTAGCAGCTTGGAATGTTATACCTCTAAATGGATCAAATCGTCGGTTGTATTCAGAAGTAATATAACAAGAGCGTAAAAAATAATCGAATATAGGTGACGTATGCGAAATGTGTTCTGAGAAATACGCCGAGTCCGTAGCACGAGGCATATTTTAAGGAACACATTGAGCAGTAGTCGCTATATTCAGATTATTTTTGATGCTCGAGTTATATTCGGAGGACTATATACCGAATAATAAATGTAAATGCAAGAAATATTTTGTCAATTTAACTTTTGTGTATACATATTATGATTCACGGCAATTTGATTGTTATCAACACCTAAATTAAATAAAATTCATAATTATGACTTATAAGAACTTGATTTATTTATGGTACCTATATAATATTAAAAGTACAATTATTATAAATTCCTGAGCCACTGGAATTATTATTATTATTATTAGATGAATAAAGAGAAACTGACGAAGAATTATTGATAGAAGAATTTTCAATTTTCGATTCCATTGATTCACTTCTTAAATTTGAAATAAGATTTTTTTGATGATTTTCACTAAGATTCAAATAAGGTTGAATTGAAGCAGTATTGTTGTGTCCAGTTATGTTTATAATTTCTTCAGCGTTAATACCTGTACTTGATAACTGACTAACTGTAGCCGATCTGTTAGAATGATTTGTTATTTTTACAAGTTTGGTATTTATTACGATGCCTTTAGCAGCACTTTTTGTCCATTTGCTCATCTGATTGTATCCTAATGGCATGTTTTCATACCAATAGATATTTTCACGTTTTTCCCAATCTTTATTTACTGTAAGAAACAGGCTATTAGTTTTATTGTTAGGTGTCCGTTTAGAAAACATTTTCTTTAGAAGTCGAACGGGGCACATGTCTATATTGTTTGAATTTGGGGTAATCCATTTACTATCAGCAATTTTCTTATCACCTCCTTGTGCTGTTTTGGAGAAAATGGTATTGTATTCCATCCGACCTGTTGGCAAACCGTAACTGGTTATTTCATCTTTGAAATATTCTATCAAGCAAGCACTTGCTTCTCCTCCTTTTTACGCAAGTTAAACATACGCAATATGGTAAAACTTTCGCTGTAGACCATCGGGTGTATTTCCATTAAAATAATTTATAATTCTTGTTTGTTCTTCATGGGTTAAAGCCGACGAATTGCGTTTTCTCTTTTCCGAATTGCGTTGCAAAATTTTCCTCTTTGAATTGCGAGCATCTCTTGCTTTTTGAAATATAACGCTTTTAAAAGGATTTATAACTCTTTTGAATTTATTATAATAAGTAAGTTGAATATGCTTAGCTGTGAGATTCCTGAGTGTTTTATAATCTTCACCATTAACTTTTCGCATGTTGTAAGCCCAGTCTTCAAAAATTTTACATAATTCTTCATCCGACTTTTCTTATTTTATATCATTATTGCTTTCTGAACAGAAGTTGTCATATTGTCTTATAACATAACATTCTGTTCGCACTATATTAATGTGTTTTGTGGATGTGACGGATTCTTCGATTTTTTTTAATCTCATCAGATCCAAATCGATTCATATTGACCGCTTATTATATACTGAATGCAAGAAATATTGTTATTTTGACTTTTGTGCAAAAATATTGTGATTCACGGCAACTTGATTTTTATTAACACCTCATCGAAATACGCAAACTAACGATATATTCTAAACATGCTCCATGACAACCAGGTAATTAGTAATAAGCGCTGTAATACGAAGTAACTAAGGAAAATTCAATATAGTGATTGGTACATTTATCAATGAGGTATATAGTCAATGAAATCATCGAATTATGGTCTGTTCAATAATATGCATCAATAATAAAAATGATTTCTTGCACAGTGCACGTTTTATGTTCTAAATATTAACAAATTGAGATTATTTGAAGTAAATTAGTTCTCTTTAATTTGACTGTAATTTTTGTTAATGAATGACTGTTCTGAATAATGTAACACCAATAACAAGCAAGTGGTACATATGAATTTACGTGCAAACAAATTTCTTAGATAACTAGATGTAAGTCTTTATAAGACGTGCTGAATAATGAATAACTAAATTAGTATTCCCATTATTATTAATTATTATATTAAGCATGTATTCAAATAATAGGTAAAGTGTTTTAAGATGTCAACTAAGATTATTATACTCTGTTAAATGATAGCCATGGGATGTTTGTACAACTCGTGACATAATAATATATATATTTGAATCGTGCATCCGCATAATTTGCATATTCAATTTGCTTGTAGCCAGAGCAATTTAGTCGGTTTGGGTGGCCATCAGTTGAAATTCAGCCGCAGCACATCAATGTCAGTGCTCCATTTGCATGCAAATGTCACATCTCATGTGGTCGCTCAAGTTCTTTGAAACCGGCCTGGTCACGAAACCCAATAAACAGAATAGGCTGTCGGCTGTCGCAATATTTACCGAGAGCCGTGTATTCTATGTTGTACGTACCTTTACCGTGTTAATCTGGGAGGGTCGTATAGTACGAAACACCGATACTCCTCTAATCATTGTGTGGTGTTCATGAATGAAGAATTAATTTGGTAGACAACCAATACATTTGGGTTTCTAGACTCGTTATTTTATTTACACACATGTGTCCACCCACGTCAAGTTACAATTTTATTTAAATTATTTTTCTCCTTCTACATTAGAAGTTGTCCATTACGCACGGACTCCATGGCTAGTAAATCAGCTATAATGTAACACTGTAATGTAATGAAAGTCACTAGGGTAACAATCCCATACTGGTGAAGAACAGTTAGAGAAGGACGAGAAAAGGACGCAACAGGGAAAGAAGTAGAAATAAGAACAGAGGGCAAGTAAGAAGAGTAAAGCTGAATGTTCTCCAGAAACTACCCGTACCCACTCTAACCAAGAAATTTCCAAACAAGCAAAAGATACCCTACGAAATGTACCCCCAAAACCACATGTCACACCTTTTTTAGCCTACCGCCCCCTTTCAAAAAAACAAATTACTCACCGCCCCCCATTCAGAAATAAAATCTCACTTAAAATCAATATAGGTTTCCCACCTTTTCAAGAAGCATTTCAAGAGCGCCCCTCTTGGTGAACTATATTATACTACGTATATATTTAAAAACAAGGACGCATTTTTAAAAATATTTTATTACGTCTTAACAGAAAAATACACATACCTATATACATAAAAAAATAGCACTAGTGAGAGGGCTGAGCTTGATGTAATGACACTAATTTGTCTATATTTTTGGGTGCTAGTTTTGTCATGAGCAACCTTAAGTCACTGCGATCTACTATTGACAATCGGCTCCGTTTTGCTGTTAGTAGATTGAATACTACACTAAATCCTCTTTCGGCTAAACACGATGATGGAAATGCTAGAAAAAAATTTGTACTGCACCCCATAAGGTCGGATATAAAATTGGAATTTGTCTTTGAAGCCAAAATGCTTGGTAGCCATGTTTCAATTTTAGTTTTAATTATTCGTTTGTTGACAATTCTATGAGCTACTCCTGTAAAAATACTTCCGCTGTTTCATTGTTTGTGCAAGGTTCCAAGACCCAGTCACGAATTATTATACAAAGGATATCTTAGTAAAATCTTCTTTGAGGGTTTCTAAATGCTCTCAATAAACGAAAATGTCATCATCCCTTGTTTTCACCGAGGAAAGATTTTGAAACTGATGGAATTGTCTCCGACCCAAATTTAATTTGTATAATGCAAGTTTTGACACGAATGCCGAAATTATTGCTTAGCTTTAATTAAATTCAACTCATCTCCTTTAGCTGCAGATTGGTTTCGTTAAATTTATAAAATAAATCTGTTAAATACGCTATATCATTTTTAAATTTCAATAAATTTTCTTTTAAGGAATCATCTTTATTTTCGAGAAACGTTATAACTGATTCAAATGGTTCATAAAATCTTTGCAGATAAAAACCCTTTGATAACCATCGAACTTCTGTGTGCAACAGTAAACTATTAAAGTCCTGGTAGTTGTCATCATAAAGCTTTCTAGACATTCTATCGTTAAGAGAATGGCTTCTGATTCTATTAACCCCTGTAATTACGTACTGTAGTGAGCAATGAAGGCGATCACTAAGGTTTTTTGCAACTAAATGTTGTCTGTAAATCACACAATGCATGGCGACTGCATTTGGTGCAGCTTTTTTAAATATACAATAAACCCGCGGTATTTTCCAACCATTGCCGGAGCACCATCAGTAGCAACGGTCACTATATTATTCAGAGGGATATCTTTTTCTTTGAAATATTGTTCCACAACGTCAAATACAAATTTCCTTTAGTATGAGTTTCTATTTTTTTGCGAATAATAGTTCTTGACAAATGTTCTCATCTCTTATGAAGCGAACGTACGATAGAAGTAATGCCTCATTGTTGGGCAATGTAGACTCATCGAGGTGTATAGAAAATTCGGTCGTCTTCAAAAATTCTGTTAGAGAACTCTCCACATCCTCGGACATTGCGTCGATTCGTCTCTGTACAGATATTATTGCTCACGGGGATTTTTTTAATAATATCTGAAGGTGACTTTTGAAGTACAGTACGGAGAACTTCGCCCACAGCTGGCAGTATTAATTCTTCTCCGATAGTGTGCGGTTTTCCCGATTTAGCAATAAGCAACGAAATATTGTAAGACGCACGTAACCCATCATTGTCTTATTTTAATGCTGCTGAAAACATACCGGCTAAAGTTGGACGTCTCGAATGTTAATTTTTGAGCATTTGAAGGTAAGATAATTTTTTATCTTTTATGGCAGGATGTGTTTTGCTCAAATGTAATCGTGAAGGTTTCATGGCTTCATTTGAGAAAACTTTCTGGCAAATCAGGCACATTGGCAATGTCTTGTTTGTGGGTGACTGAATAATACCATATTTTAAATATTCGACATTGTATTGTCTACATTTTTTCTCTGATTCCGACATATCTTAAAAATAAAACAAGAAAAATAATAACAAGAAGTTGTTGTTAGCGCAGAACCAACCAATTTAAAAACAAAATTAAAAATTTAAAGTTAGTTAAAATTTCTTGCGCACAGCATCAAACCCTATTTGGGTCTACATAGCCCAATATGCAAAGTGTCCCAGGATAGAAGTAATTACACGTGTATTTCTTTTACACGTGTAACCACACGTGTATTTCTTTTACACGTGTAACCACACGTGTATTTCTTTTACACGTGTAATTATAATTACACGTGTAAATATAATTAAACGTGTCTTTTACACGTGTAATTATGTAATTACATGTGTAATTATAATACTGTCGGTTTTTTCATTCATTAATTTATTTTATACTTTGGAAAATAAATATGTACATGAACTTTGGATATGGTAAGATTCTAATGTAACTAAATAAGTTACTAAATAACTAAAAAAGTAACTAAATTACCCGCAGTAGAAAAACAACGCAAAATTCGCGCGGCGATCAAAATAACGATTTATTCTTACAATGAAGAACGATTCTGGTTCAAAAATATTAACATATCGACGTCTTCTGAAAGCAGTGAAAAACGCTTCGCTGTTACAAGTGTAATTATATGTGTAAATAATTACACATGTAATTATACGTGTAACTAATTACACGTGTAATTATACGTATAACTAATTACACGTGTAATTATGCTGTACGTACACGTGTACATGTGACCCGTGTATTTGAATACAAATATAAAATCTGCGGCTCTACAAAAAATGTACGATAGAGAATTGTAAAAGCAATTTTCAAATTTTGTATACATATTTTGCATTTATAAATTAATAATAATATTTTGCCGTATGTATGTCATAATTAATATATTTTACCGCGTAGAAAAAAAAATGTTTCCTGAGCTATCAATTTTCTATTGTCTCAAAATCCAAAATGTGGGTTCAATTTTTTTTTAAACCAAGGATCAGGGCTTAATCTCAAAACATGAAATAATCATTCCTATAGTTTTGGTTAATGTATCTATCAAAAAATCTTATATCATCTATCCGAAGACACATTGTATATTACAAGCGATTAAAAATTAAAACAAATTATATGAAACCTAAAATATTAAATATTTGGAACTATATGTACATAAATTGCAGCCCATCAAATATAACAATAGATAATATGTAAGTACTTACCTCTATTCCAACAGTTATTTCACCAACGATATATTTTTAATAACTGGGTCCACTTAATATGAATATTACTTTATTTACAATATTGATCACAATATGACAATTAATTACAATCCAAAAACAATAGGTCAAATATACTTGACTCGTTGCGTGTCAGTCAGAAAGTCAGAATGCAGGCCGGAGCGTCCCCGCTCCGGCACCTTGCACACCAAACCGGGCAAGCGGGGTAATCCCCAGGCTCTCGAAGTGGGCCGATGTACAGATATTAGTCAGTACGGGGAATCCCATGTTGATTCGGTGGAGCCAACATTCAATTGTTCTTTTGAATGTGATCTGTAGATTTGAGGTTTACACTCTTGCTCTGACGGAACTCCGTTTTTGCCCGGGGGGCGGCGGCTGGTCCTCAACGCCTCCTAAATACACCTGTCGCCAGAAACGCCCCCCTAAATCCCTTCATCGCCCACCTGGGGGGGGGGGGCGGTACCGCCCCCGTTGGGAATCACTGGTTTACACCATCGTATAACGGAACTATAATTATTACTCGAAATCAAAAACATTGATATCTGCCAGATTTCGAAAACACATTTCACAAACCAGTCTATTATTAGAATTACAGGATATAAATCCTACGACACATTACACCCTTCCAACAAAGCGAGAGGTGGATCTGCTGTTATTATACGTGAAAATAATAAGCACTCTGAAGAACTCAAACAATCAACAGAAAGTATTCAAGCTGCAACAGTCAAAATACAAACTTCAAGATTTCACTGCTTTGTTTCGGCAATTTATAGCCCTCCTAGGCACAACATTAAAGAAGATGAATACTTCAAATTTCTCCAATCTCTGGGCGCAACCTTCATCATTGGCGGAGATTTTACTGCGAAACACACTCATTGGTCCAGCAGATATACTTAGACCAACGGACGTGAACTTTATAAAGCAGGGAAATTATTGAAGTGTGAGTTCCTGTCAAGGGGAAGCTCTAGCTACTGGCCAACTTACACTCAAAACTACCCCGATATAATCGAGTTCTTCTTTGTTAAGGGCCTAAATTTGACAGCTGCCTGTACCTTAGCTCAGGTCACCAGTGATCCTGAACTTAAGTGTGTGACGTACCTGAAGGGCAATCAGCGCGTTAGGCCGTGGAGCGAGTGGAGGGTCCCTTCGAAGCAGTGACGAGGGCCAGGCTCTCGGTGTCAGAGAGTGGGGGGGTTAAAAAAGGCTCCACGTAATTTTAACCTCGTCCCTACTTCGTCGCAAAGGGGGGCTCCACGCTACCTGCGTGGGTGGACGGCAGACAGTCAGCGAAGTTCAGAAATCACGAACTGTCGCAACGGCTGACCATATGGCGCCAACACCACCAGATTTAAATCTCGCAGTGAGAATAAGAACTGAAAACTGAAAAGAATGCCCGATCGAGAAAACGTGGGGGGAACAAAAACTAACAGGTGTGAATTTTGTGGTGTAAAATATCGGCGTTTATTCACACAAACGACAGGACACCGCGCCTACGCTTCCTGAAATAAATACCTCCGTCCGCAACCCTATCACGCAGGGTTCACCATATTCGGCCGAATATCGCGAACTTCTAATCGCGCGATTCAAAGGGCCGTCGGAGCGACATTTTTCTTACACAAGCGCAAAATACGTACGGCACAAAACACGTAACGCAAATTTTACACAAAAGAAATAAACGATATATCAAATGGAATTAAATTCAAATGAGAACAAAAAAATAAATATAAAGATCTGGCCTGTGTTCCTGGTCTGCGACTTTGCTGGCGGGCTGAGCTCGGCTCCTGGGCGGGCGGCGGCCGATAAGCGTCGGGAACGCCGATCACTTGATTCCAGACCTGAGAGCAGGATGGTCGCTGCCCTAGCCAAGAACTGGCTGGCTGAGCTACTTAGCCCTTACCCCGTAAAAAAAAACGCCTGCAAAGCACATGGCCTTAGTAACAATGGCCGGACACGTGGCTTTACGAAAAGGAAAAAAAATGTCGGGTTTAAGTACTTACTCGGATGTTGTGAGCGTATGGATAGTACCTTGCCTTGGGCTCGGTGCCTCAATCCCATCAAGGGTGGTTAAATGAGTCCCCGTTTATTACCCCGGAAACCGGATGGTGGTATACCAATTAAAACGGGACCTCTGGCACGTCTGCACTATCAGGAAGGCAACTCGTTTCTGTCTTTATGGCGGCGTTTCGCCGGCGATTTTAAAAATCACACACATATAGGAAACACGTCACCACAACAACAAAAAATGTGAGTACGGTCGCCCACAGTGGAGGTCTGTGCGCCAAATTAATTATTAAAAGGCAGTTTCTGTCGAAGGCGTTTCCGGACCGTTACAAGTGACACAGTTATTACAAAACTTCCAACCCTTGGCCTTACCAATAGACTAACCAATTGGGATGGATTCAGAGAACAGCTAGAAGAATCGTTTTACTAAATACCCCACTTAAGGCAAAATACCAACTTGAAACTGAATCAGAAATTTTTGAGGAAAAACTCCAAATTGCAGCAAAAACAACACCCCTAAATTAGCCAAAATAAAAACAATGACCAAGAACTCTTTTGGAAGTGAAAGATTTAATCAAAGAAAAGCATGAAGCACGGAAAAAATGGCAGGAAACCAGAAACCCTGAACGAAGAACAATATATAATCGGTTGAGTCAATACCTAAAAAGAGTAATCCAGGAAATACAAAATGAAGGAATAGCAGAGTTTCTCCGAGGGTTAACTGCTGAGAAGGAAATCAACTACTCCCTCTGAAAGGCAACACATTTCATAAAAAGGTATAATGCGAATACCCCGCCTATCCGCAAAGCAGACAACAGTTGGGCACGAAGTAGTCAAGAGGAAGCTAACACACATGCATATTATCTTGAAACCGTGTTCTAGCCTCACCCAAGTACTATAATTTCTCAAGGGCTAGTCTTAGACATAAACAATGATGATATTACCACCAAAACTATAACTGTGAAACAAGTAAAAAATAAATCAAATTCCTGAATCCGAAGAAATCTCCTGGGTCCTCATTACAGGTAAGATGCTCAAAGAATTGCCAAACAAAGGGATCATAAAATTAACGCATTTTTTTAATGCTTTGGGCTTAATTATGTCCCGAAGCAGTGAAAAATTGCAGAAGTCATAACACTCCCTAAGCCCGAAAAACCACCAGAAGAAGTGTCATCCTATTTCTGAACCAACTAAAAACTATAATTATGGCCAAAAAAATTAATTCCCTCTCATCAGTTTCGATTCAGAGATAAACACTCCACCATTGAACAAGTATACCGTATAGCAGCCAACGTTGAAAAATCTCTTGAAGAGAAGAAAGTGTATGCCGCTATCTTCTTGGACGTTGCTAAGGCTTTTGATAGGGTCTGGCATGAAGGACTCAATTATAAGCTCAATAAGGTACTACCGAAGCCGCATAGCCTTCTATTGAAATCATACCTGGAAGACCGATGTTTCCGCGTCCGCTATGAAGAGTCTCACATAACTTTCCGTAGGATAGCAGCGGGTGTTCCACAGGGCAGTGTCCTCGGGCCTACCCTGTACCCGCTCTATACAGCTGGTATTCCAAAATGCCCAGGCACCTTAACCGATGATACCGCAATTCTAGCAACCGGAAATAATACACGATATGCTACCATAATACTGCAATCTGCTTTAAACAAGGTCAGTGACTGGACTAAAAAGTGGCGCATTCATCTGAATGAAACTAAATCACAACATATAAACTTTACTAACCGCAAAGAGCATCCACTACCAGTGTCAATTAACCACAGATTTGTCCCCTATGCTAACTCGGCCAAATACCTGGGCATAACACTCGACGCTAAGTTGTGCTTGAAAGAACATATTAAAATAAAAATCAAGCAATTAAAAAAGGTGCGATCTAAGATGGAATTGATGATCGGGAGAAAATCAAAGTTATCAATCCACAACAAGTTGCTCTTGTATAAGCAAATTTTGAAACCCGTGTGGACTTATGGCATCCAATTATGGGGATGCAGCAGGGACTCAAATATCAAGACTGTTCAACTATTTCAAAACAAAGTGATTCGCAGTATTGTCAACGCTCCATGATTACACCCGTGATACGGACATTCATCGTGACCTCAAGATGAATTCCGTGTATGAAGAACGAACCAACGTGGCTAAGAAGCATGAAGACCGACTCCAAAGCTACGACAACATTGAAGCCTCCGATCTCCTGAACATACGGGGACAACTAAGACGACTTAAGAGGAAAAAGCCTACGGACTTAGTCGCATAGTCTAGTCCAGTCATAAGTACACTGGGTGTAATCTACCAACCAAGTGATGCAATGGATATTTTTGAAACTATAACGATTAAATTTGCGGCATCAATTTAGCAACATGTTATTCTTCTTGTAAACAAGACTGTAAAATGAACTCTACAGACCAGATCAATAAACAAAATATTAAAACAAATACTAGTGTAACAATATATATAGTTATGTTCTTTAGTGGGTTTTTATTTTTAATAATATTAGTCCCACGTTCGGGTTCCAAAATGCTATGTTATTAATAATGGTTTTTATTTACCCCAGATTCGCGTGACAAAAAAATAACAAATGCAATGTTATTACTAATGTTTTTATTTAACCTCACTTTCTGTTATCAAATAAAATGTTATGTTGGATTCGCTCTTAATCTCAGGGTCTCGAGTAGGTTCGAATAAATTAGATAGACGATAAGTAGGTAGAATTTTAAATAAATTTATTATAATATTAAGAATTAAATTTAATATGAAAATCACGTAACAAAATAAAATAAACACTTTCGCTAACTAACAACTTATAACACCTAATTATATTACAACACTCTAATAACCCTACTTTTCACAATTAATTTATTGATTGAGTTATATAAATGGTATAACTCTACCTTGCAATTATTTCTCTTCACGGAGCTTTATGTGTACCGGAAACTTGTAGTGACAGTCGGTCCTCCTGGCTGCATTCTATTGAATTAAGCGAAATTCAATTCCTCAGTGCAGCAAATTCCAGCGATTGGGATGTCCAGCGCTCGTTCCTCCTGTGTAAATGATCTGGCTGCGGTTTCCTCTTCCAGAAAAATGTCCTCGGTAATCCCCTGCAATGACCTCAGCAAGTCTCCCTTGACGACGATGCTCTTGCAGAATTCCTCACTGATGTTAGATCAGCTGTTCCGTATTTCCTTCGCGTACTGGCGAAAATGTTCGTTGCACTACTGTTGTATTTACAATGTTTCCCGAATTTACGTCAGATGCGGATATATGCTCGGATGCGACTGATAACTGTTTATAAATTGTTTGGCTATGTGTACGTAAACACTCGAGTAGCAATTTGCTTTTGGGACGCTTAAAAACGGAAATAACTGTCGGCTTGAAAACACTTGTTTCAATATCTATCTATCTTATTTTTCTATCACACAATGACGTAAGCCCGCCGGGAAATAACGGAACTCTCCACATCCCGTGCATGCAGTCCTTATATAACCTCTGGTCAGACAGTTAATTATTGTTTGTTGATTTAGCATTTGTCGTTCTTGAGAACTTGAAATTTTACAGCGTCGTCCGACAAATCCGGATCGTTTTCATGGTCATGATTTAATAATGTATACTTGCAAATCTAAATTTTCATATTCTCGCAAATTTAAATGTCCAATCATAATTTTAATGCGTTATTAATGCTTCTTATAATTGTCCGCTTTTAATAAAATGTCGTACGTACGTAACTCATAACATTAATTATTTATTAATTGTGCCATACTTATTTATAATGTTATCTACGAGAACACTATCTAATTAACTACAAGGTGTACCTAAATGATTGCAGTTACGTAATCACTTCAATTCAATTGTGCCGCCTTTCGAATATGTATACAGTACTATTTGAGAACTGTCACTGTCAACCATACCTGTCAACTGTCAGACAACGTAATAACAGAAGTTTGTTAAAATGTACACTGATCAGAAGAACACTTTTATTGTTGAGGCTTACTTTCGCAATGGACGATTTGAAAATGGAGAATGGATTTATTCAATTCCAGAGTGCGTTCGGGATATTCAACACAAGTTCCCTGACCACCAATTTGAATACTCGGTTTTGTCAACACATATTTCACGAATAGTGCACCGTTTTAGGGAAACTGGTAGTGTGCAGAAAGGGAAATCTTCAGGCAGATCTTCAGTATCGGGAGAGGTTGTTGCAGATATTCGTGAACGACTCGAAGTAAGCCCTCAAAAGTCAATTCGTAAATTGGCCATGCAAGCTGGAATTCCCTCGAGCACCTGCCACAAAATTGTGAGAAAGAGGTTGAATTTACACCTTTATAGGGTCTCAGTGGTGCAAGAATTGTTGCCAGTAGATCCTCAACGTCGATTGAGTTATTGCCGATGGTTTATGGAAAATTTAAATGATGATCGATTGCTCGATTTAACATTTTTCAGTGATGAGGCTTGGTTCCACCTATCAGGATATGTTAATTCACAAAACTATAGGTGCTGGCATGCTGAAAACCCTCATCTTTTTGTGGAAGCACCACTACATCCTCAGAAGGTTGGAATTTAGTTGGCTGTGTCTCGCCGTAGAATAATTGGGCCTATATTCTTTCATGACACAATAAACGGTGAGAGATATCGGCAACAAATTATCCAGCCTTTCATAGAACAATTAGATGATGAAGAATTGCAGAACGGATATTTCCAACAAGATGGTGCAACAGCTCATACAGCCCGAGCAACGTTAGCCTATCTGCAAGATTTTTTTGATAATAGACTAATTAGTCAAGGACTATGGCCGCCACGCTCTCCAGATCTAACTCCACTGGACTACTCAATTTTTGGATTTCTAAAAGATAGAGTTTTTCGAAGAAGACTGCATACGTTGGAAGGGTAAATGGCAGAAATCATAAATGTTTGCCAAACCATAACTCCTGAAATGTTAATCAACATTTTTAACAATAAAAGAAGACGAGTGCAAATGTGTTTACAAGCAAATGGTAGACATTTTCAACATCGGCTTTGATTATATATTTTATTTATTAATTATGTTTTGTAAATCTTTACTTCGTATGATTCCGTTTATTAAATAAATTATTTTGATTACTTTAATAACTACATGTGATTGTTTTATTGTCTGCTACTCCTCAATTTGCAATAGTAAAACGTTTTGTCTGCTAGTCCTCAATTTGCAATAGTAAAACATTTTGTAACATTGTCAGATTTAAAGCAATTATTAGCTGCGTCGCAGCTTGTTTATTTAATTAATTCCTGCATGATTTTCAGTTTACAGCTTGTTTGTGCCGTGGAGTAATCTGCCACACTTGGGGATGTTGCCTGTGAGGACTTAATTTTCATGCATATCTGGTTACTTTTATGTACACACAATTTAAGAATAACCTCGACTTTAAAAGTAAGGTTATGTAGACAATGTACATTCAAATTCGTTGGCCCTAAGTAATTCTTCATTGTAATCTTTTCATGTGCTTGGAAGCCACAAATATTGCTGAAACTAATAATAATTTAGTATTTGAGTAGTGAAATATCGACTGACACAATTGATATTTCAATTGCATGAAGATAGCTTTTAATGCCATCTTTATGAGTATTGAGTAAGATGTCTCTTTAAATATTTCTTTATTGTTGTCTTTTCATGTGTTTGGAAGCCACAAATATTGCTGAAACTAATAATAATTTCGTATTTGAGCAGTTAAATATGAAATTCCACAATAAAAATTAGAATAGCATTAAGGTAACTTTTATTGCCATATTCATGTCTAATAAGTGTAAATGAAGTTGCCTATGTCCAAAATTGAATTATTTTGACTAGAGCGGCACAAAAATAATTTACATGGTTACGTAACTGCAACCATTTAGGTACACCTTGTACCTAACTAACCCTATACCTACTCTATTAAATTAAGTACAAATATCAACAAATTCCTATATAACTTATCAAATTACACACACAAATCCGTATCAGACTTCAAGATCTTACTTATCGAAAATGGACAGAAAAATTGCGACATCTTTTTACCCATGCCTATATTATTTTATGACGTTGAAAAATCAGCGCGGTTGTGAAGAAAGTATGGATATAAATGATAATAATGACAATGAATTTAACAAAATGAAGTTTCGATAGAATCAAATACAAAGTTTAATATAAACTACGGAAATTTAAAACAAAATTATGGAAAATTTATTTCACTCGGTAGCAACAAGAAATCCGGGAAATCTTCCCAAAGCACGATTAACCACCCACTCTTCGAAGAATCAGATGATGTGTTTATGATTGAAAAATGCGTGATATCAGAATTACGTCCTTTTTTCAAAGAGTAAATCATCTTTTTTGGATGGCCTTGTTCCGCTTCCTGAGAGAGATAGTACATTAATGTGGCCAAAAAAGTTGAAACTGATAGCAAAAAACTACCAAGGGGAAATATTTGAGGGCAATGCTTGCCGAAAACTGTTAAAAGAAGAAGATAGACTAAACTAAATGATAAAGATGTACTCGGCGATAGAAGTTCGCTTGTAGTAGCTCCATATATTTCCTCTATTGAACTAATGAACACTATAGTAGAAGACTGTTTCTCGACAACCAAACCTGGTCCTGTACCAAAACTAAAAACAACTATTGACTGGAAGTCTCCAAGACTGTAACGGTCCGGAAACGCCTTCGACAGAAACTGCCTTTTAATAATTAATTTGGCGCACAGACCTCCACTGTAGGCGACCGTACTCACACTTTTTTTGTTGTGGTGACGTGTTCCCTATATGTGTGTGAGTTTTAAAATCGTTGGCGAGACGCCACCATGAGGACAGAAACGAGTTGCCTTCCTGATAGTGCAGACGTGCCAGAGGTCCCGTTTTAATTGGTATACCACCATCCGGTTTCCGGGATAATAAACGGGGACTCATTTAACCACCCTTGAGGGGATTGAGGCACCGAGTACAAGGCAAGATACTATCCATACGCTCACAACATCCGAGTAAGTACTTAAACCCGACATTTTTTTTTCCTTTTCGTAAAGCCACGTGTCCGGCCATTGTTACTAAGGCCATGTGCTTTGCAGGCGTTTTTTTTACGGGGTAAGGGCTAAGTAGCTCAGCCAGCCAGTTCTTGGCTAGGGGCAGCAACCATCCTGCTCTGAGGTCTGGAATCAAATGATCGGCGTCCCCGACGCTTATCGGCCGCCGCCCGCCCAGGAGCCGAGCTCAGCCCGCCAGCAAAGTCGCAGACCAGGAACACAGGCCAGATCTTTATATTTATTTTTTGTTCTCATTTGAATTTAATTCCATTTGATATATCGTTTATTTCTTTTGTGTAAAATTTGCGTTACGTGTTTCGTGCCGTACGTGTTTTGCACTTGTGTAAGAAAAAGGTCGCTTCGACGGCCCTTTGAATCGCGCGATTAGAAGTTCGCGATATTCGGCCGAATATCGTGAACCCTGCGTGATAGGGTTGCGGACGGAGGTATTTATTTCAGGAAGCGTAGGCACGGTGTCCTGTCGTTTGTGTGAATAAACGCCGATATTTTACACCACGAAATTCACACCTGTTATTTTTTGTTTCCCCCTCGTTTTCTCGATCGGGCATTCTTTTCAGTTTTCAGTTCCTATTCTCACTGCGAGATTTAAATCTGGTGGTGTTGGCGCCATATGGTCAGCCGTTGCGACAGTTCGTGATTTCTGAACTTCGCTGACTGTTTGCCGTCCACCCACGCAGGTAGGGTGGAGCCACCCTTTGCGACGAAGTAGGGACGAGGATAAATTACGTGGAGCCTTTTTATAACCCCCCCACTCTCTAACACCGAGAGCCTGGCCCTCGTCACTGCTTCGAAGGGACCCTCCACTCGCTCCACGGCCTAACGCGCTGATTGTCCTTCAGGTACGTCACAAGACGCCAAAAATACATGCTATTCTAGAACATACAATTGAATCTGTATCATTTCTTGAAGAAGACGGACTTGGTTTGTGGAATTTCTAAAGTACTGGGACTGGTAGAAAATAGATCTTATTGACGATGATCATTATACACTTCCGGACAAAATTAAGGGACCACCAAATAAACTTAAAATAACTTTTCCAATTTACAAGTTGTTGTGAATAGACTTTTCACATGTCGTAAATTGACATTTATTAAGCATTATTTAAATAGTGTGCCTTTAACAATTAACAATATCAGGACATATCTGCTAGGAAACGAAAAGTCAACATAAAACTTTAATTGATGACCCACCTTTTTACACATTTGATTATTAAACCTTGTTTTATGTATCAAAAATTAGTGAATTTGTTTGCATTAAGGTAATTAAATATGCCTAGATGCCATTGCAGACAAGAAGTATCCCAAATGATTATTTTTCTTAGTGAAGGATTTTCACGACGAGAAGTTGCTGGGAATCTAAATACCAACAAATCTGTGGTACAGATGGCTGCAGCACGGTTAAGAGGGACTAGTAGTTTCAAATGAAGTTGGCAGACAAAGTGCTAAAAGAAAATAAACAACACGTAGAGAAGATCGTTTTATCGTACTTAAGGGTTTAAGAAAGCGGTCTGTAACATCTAGCATCGAGTGAATTAAAAAATGATCTTCGGTTAGCCTCTGCAACAGAAATTTCAACCAAAACATTAAGATGAAGATTGAAAGAAGTCAATTTGTCTGCTAGAAAACCAGCTACCGATCCAATTCTTACAATCAAATTCTTCTTTTGTCAAAATCATCAAGGTTGGGACTAGGAGCCGTGGAACTCCGTTTTGTTTTCGGATGAGTGCAGATTCCTCCTAAACAAGAATGATCGGCGTGTTGTTGTCTTACGAAAACCATGTGAGCGATTTGCACCATGTACCATTCGAGAATTTGACAAATTTGATGGCGGGTCTGTAATGGTTTTGGGGTGGGAAACAATTTAATGGTCGTACAGAATTGTTTTTGATCCCAAATGGGTCGCTAAGAGCAAGAAGATATACAGACGAGATTATTGTACCCCATGTTCAACAATTTGCCGAAAATTTCGCCTATGAATTCATTTTTGTGCAAGACAATGTCAAACATCATACAGCTTATATTGTCACAACTGCGCCGAGAGATGCAAATATCCAATGTTTGGAGTGGCCTTACAAAAGCCCTGACCTCAATCCTATTGAGCTCTGGGCTATCTCTGGGATCAATTGGGCCTAAAAATTAAAAACTCATCGAGACCGCCAATAACTCTTTATGAGCATGGTTGTTCGCGAATGGGAACAGATCCAAGAAAGAATACGAACCTTAATCTCAAGCATTCCGAAAAGATTAGAATCTTGTAGTGCTGCAAGAGGAGGTCATACAGACTATTAATAATGTTACTTTTTATTATAAATTAGGGCTTCAGTTCAAAAGAAGACCATTGGTATTTTTGTCAAATTTTTAACTTTATTTCTTCAAGTCCATAAAAGTAAAGTTTGTTAATTTTTATTGCTCTTAAGTCAACTAAACTGTAAGGAAACACTTGGATTTATATATTTATTCGTTTCATTAGATTTCGTTATCTGGTTATAAATTTATTTTGAATTTTACTAGTGGTCCCTTAATTTTGTCCGGAAGTGTATTACCCAATTTAAATAAGCAGTCGGCGAATTTTCTTCTCTGCACTTGTAAATAAACGTTCTTTCGCATATTAACCAATAATTATTGTAACGAAGTTATTCCTGATTAATCAGCTGCCAGGATTTATGTTCTTTCTTGGACAGTTTTTTGAGTAAAATCTTGGACTCTTAAATTATTTAAAGAAAAGAATTAAGCATCAGATATAATTTGCAGTTTGACATTTTCGTAACCCTTTACAGGGTCATGGCGCTATTTTAATATAACCCATTTACTGTCGAAGATCACTGTGTTCAGTTCATGTCGTCTGCGAACACTAAACACACCAAATAACCAATTAAAATGATTCGTCGGGAGCTTCAAACACGAATTTGATTATTCCTTCCCTAGTTAAACTCTTTAAATTAAATATGTTATTATGTTAATATGAATGTTCATATCCTTTACATTTCTGTGTGAGATATTATCCCTGCTTTGCATACTTTCCCATGTCGATATTCTTATTGACCAACGATATTTTTTTCAACATGGAATATTTCGTCCATAAAAACCAAGAATATTCTAAGGATTTGGAGAAAATGTTTCCGACTACAAAGATAATAATTATAAACAACACGGTGTGGAAAAATCATAGAAACATACCAATTCTTCAAACCAAGCAGAGCAGTTTCATTTATCAATTTCAGCCCCAATTTTCCAATACATTTATTAAATTCTCATATTAATTTTCGTATGTTTTCCGGATTTAACTGGTAACATTTTTTCGGTAGCTTTCAGTACTTTTGCCACGATATCTTAGGACGTACAAGGTGTACCTAAATGATTGCAGTTACGTAACCATGTAAATTATTTTTGTTCCGCTCTTGTCCAAATAGTTCAATTTTGGGAATAGGCAACTTCATTTACACTTATTTGACATGAATATGGCAATAAAAGTTACCTTCATGCTATTCTAATTTTTATTGTGGAATTTCATATTTAACTGCTCAAATACGAAATTATTATTAGTTTCAGCAATATTTGTGGCTTCCAAACACATGAAAGGATAACAATAAAGAATTATTTAAAGAGACAGCTTACTCATTACTCATAAAGATGGCATTAAAAGCTATCTTCATGCAATTGAAATCTCAATTGTGTCAGTCGATATTTCACTACTCAAATACTAAATTATTATTAGTTTCAGCAATATTTGTGGCTTCCAAGCACATGAAAAGATTACAATGAAGAATTACTTAGGGCCAACGAATTTGAATGTACATTGCCTACATAACCTTACTTTTAAAGTCGAGGTTATTCTTAAATTGTGTGTACATAAAAGTAACCAGATATGCATGAAATTAAGTCCTCACAGGCAACATCCCCAAGTGTGGCAGATTACTCCACGGCACAAACAAGCTGTAAACTGAAAATCATGCAGGAATTAATTAAATAAACGAGCTGCGACGCAGCTAATAATTGCTTTCAATCTGACAATGTTACAAAATGTTTTACTATTGCAAATTGAGGACTAGCAGACAAAACGTTTTACTATTGCAAATTGAGGAGTAGCAGACAATAAAACAATCACATGTAGTTATTAAAGTAATCAAAATAATTTATTTAATAAACGGAATCATACGAAGTAAAGATTTACAAAACATAATTAATAAATAAAATATATAATCAAAGCAGATGTTGAAAATGTGTACCATTTGCTTGTAAACACATTTGCACTCGTCTTCTTTTATTGTTAAAAAAATGTTGATTAACATTTCAGGAGTTATGGTTTGGCAAACATTTATGATTTCTGCCATTAACTCTTCCAACGTATGCAGTCTTCTTCGAAAAACTCTATCTTTTAGAAATCCAAAAATTGAGTAGTCTAGTGGAGTTAGATCTGGAGAGCGTGGCGGCCATAGTCCTTGACTAATTAGTCTATTATCAAAAAAATCTTGTAGATAGGCTAACGTTGCTCGGGCTTTATGAGCTGTTGGACCATCTTGTTGGAAATATCCGTTCTGCAATTCTTCATCATCTATTGTTCTATGAAAGGCTGGATAATTTGTTGCCGATATCTCTCACCGTTTATTGTGTCATGCAAGAATATAGGCCCAATTATTCTACGGCGAGACAGAGCCAACCAAATTCCAACCTTCTGAGGATGTAGTGGTGCTTCCACAAAAAGATTAGGGTTTTCAGCATGCCAGCACCTATAGTTTTGTGAATTAACATATCCTGATAGGTGGAACCAAGCCTCATCACTGAAAAATGTTAAGGCCGGGGAATCAGGCCGCCTCGGACTGTGGACAGTTGATCTCTGAAGATAATTAATATTTTTGAATATTTTTTTCTGTACTGTATTTCAATATATACCGCGCGTTTTTTTTATCTCTGAACATAGGGTATGTTCAGTTTTAAAACGACAGTATCAATCATACGCTAAAATTCAATGTATGCAACCAAATTTACTAGCGTGGGTAACTCAATTATTTAAAAAAAAAATGACAAATTCATAACCCATTTAATAAAACGTCAAAACTGTAGACAGAAAATGTATTCAACGCAAGAAAAGATACAATCTGGGCAGTGCATCTGTACCAGTGCACAAATACAGAGCACTGGTAACAATGTGGCATTAGTATACGGACTGTGCGCTATTTATTTCTGTGCATTATCCTGAGAGACCAATACCATCAATCGGAACAATTAGTAATATAACCGCCAAATTTAAAAGTAGATGATGCATCTCCGTTGGTCATCATAAATTAACTACAAGATGCCACGTTTTGATTGAAGAAATGAAATTAAACATGTTATGCTATGCTGAAGAAGGTACTGATGAAGAAAATTTAAATACTTTCTTGCGTTGAATACATTTTCCGCCAACAATTTTGACGTTTTATACGTTACGTAAATATACGTTAAAATTATAAAAAATATCCTGAGACACCAATCCCATCATTCCTGTTCAAATAGGAATCATCAACTATTAATCCCGAAATAGTAACTCATTTGTGAAAGTGCCCTATTTAATCACTTTCTTGCATTGAATACATTTTCTGTCAATAGTTTTGACATTTCAAATGACCAAGTTGCACGTGCATGTAATTTTGGTTGCATAACTGGTTGCAATTGATACTGTCGTTTTAAAACTGAACATAGCCTATGTTCAGCGATAAAAAAAACGCGCGGTATATATAGACTGTCTGGACAACTTTTTGAAAAAAAAATCTTTTGAACTTAAAGTTTTAATTTTGATAAGTATATGACGTATTTAATATAAATCAACTAAAATCTTTCCAGACACCCTTTACATAAGGTACTTCAAGAATCCGTCAAATATGTTTTTATAAACTTTTTGGTTTTTGAGATCAAGTGTCCCGCGTGCTCCGTTAATTTGGTGCAACATCAGACGATTTGAGTACGGCGCGAGAACAAAACAGTTCAGGCATTACCGGTTAGATAGCGCGGCGGAATTTACTTTCGTTAATATCATTCTTTTGGGTTAATTTATTAACTGTAGATATGTAAATAAAGGATGTACTTCATAATTTGCTTTTACTTGCTGAATAAAACAGTTTTTACATAGTTTGTTAATGACGGCGGGAAAACAGTCCTCCTTCGAGCGAAGCCGCAATTTCCGCTCAGTTCATGTTTCAAGTGAGCGGCAAACAGTGAAAATAAAGCGGGCAAAGATGATTTGCTGTGATTATTTTTATACTGGAAATTTTTAAAGCTACGCATACGTATGTTGGGATTAATTAAAATCGAATGATTTTAATCGTTAATAAATATTAAATTGAAATTTTTATATAAATCATATTTTAAATAAATTATTGATTTAAATAGCAAAGGGAGGCCAAAGAAACCATAATGAAGGTCAGAAGTTGGAGGGAGGTTGCCAAGGACAGAGTGTTCTGAAATGAGGACGCCAAGATCCACATAGTGTTGTAGTGCCAGAGGATGAATGAACATATTCAAGAACAATAACTTATAAAAAAAAATATAGATAGCAATCGTCTTTCTCCATATATTTATTAATATGAACAATTGGTATTGAAATTAATATTTATAGCAATTTTCTTACACAACAATTATTACGGAGATACATCAGGTTTAAATTAAGTAATATCTATAACTGTTCTCCTTATAATATTGTTCTCAGTACTAACTTAATAATTGTAGATTTTTTATTATACACCTTATAGTAATATAATACCTAATATTCGCAATTTGATTTAGGAAAAAAAATAACAATTAAAATTTATGCCTTTATTCTTTTTTTTTCAATTTGCAACTTTTGTGCATCTTTAATATAATCCGGATCCTCACATTTCTTTTTTTTTAATTTCCTCGAAACATTTCTGTCAAAATACAATGCACATAAAACCTTACTAGCTTTTCCAGCATTGTATCTTGCCTGAATGTTTCATCTTTTCTTATCTCCTCTATATAAATATCGGTTTCTTCATTTATAAAAACAACAAAATAACACAACTTCCTTTTTGATATATTTAATTGCCCCTGCACCTGGAATGAAATTAATTATCTTGTATCAAAGGAATACTACTAAAGTATCGTCTCCTACTAATCCTACAATTCAAAATCAATTATTATCGAATTAACATCAACTAATAAATTTCGAAATTTAATGTCGAATATATTGTATACCGTCTGGCGAAGCAGCAAGAAATGGATGAATGAGGTGCACATATAGACCACTTGGTTGGACTTTAATATTTAATTTCTCTTCCAATGTTTTTACAGCCCCTTCTTCATTAATTTTTCCATACTCCATGGCTTCAGTTAAAAAGTTTGTTGGTGCTAAAATTGATTTGACTAATGAATGACAGGGCGTCCAATCTTTTCTTTTCACTGTAGCACCAAATTTTGAGGCAGTGAGACGAAAAGATCTCTCACGCCTGTATATAGGATTTTCAAACTGCCCTATAGTACATTTTAAAATTTCGCCCTGCCTTTCTTTGCTCATCTAAAAATAAAATGTAAGTAACTGCATTTGGTTATAGTAACAATAAATTAAGTGCCTCAAGGTCTAATGTTTCCACAAATCGACTACACTCCAGCTCTATATCTTGTTGACATAATGCTGGTTCATCAGCATTTTTGCCATAACTTATGTTACGTAGGAGGTACACTTTTTTTCAGCCTTTTTAGGTGAAGAAAATACCATTTTTTTTTTGTATTTTTTATGGCTAGTCATGATTTTTTTTTTAAATACATTCAGTTATTGTTGTGGGTTTTAGTTTGTTGTATCCTGTCATTGTTTTCTTTATCTTGTTTTTAATCTTCTTCATAATTTCATCCATTGCTATTATGAACAAAATGGGGCTTAGTCCACCCCCTTGTCACAATCCTTTTGTGGTTTTAAATTTCGTTGTGATTATGTCTCCGGTTCTGATACAATTTTCTGTGTTGTTACATATGCTTTTGATTGCCATCCTCAGTTTAGGTTTTGTCTGCCACACAAGTGAAACAGTGGAACATTTTATTTTGAGATTAGTTTCTATAAGATACGAAAGATAACGAAAAATACTGTGTAGGTATAGAAGACCATTTGTCTCTGAACTTAATTCCTTCCTTAATATTGATGAAGTTTCTCTTGTTAATCTGAAATGAGGTTCAACATTTCTTCTCATGTTGCTACTCAATACTAATATATTGTACAATGACTGAGCAGTCAGCACTCATCTTTTTGAGAAATGTTCTGAGTAGTGTCCATTTTTTAAATATATATGATTGCAATATTTATTTCTCACAATATAGTGTTTCTAATTAAATTCCCTGTAGACAGAATTATTTGAGAGATGGTAGATTATAAGAGCTTTTGAAAACCAGAGTGGTGTAAGTAAGTTTCATAATAATAATAATAAGTAATTCAGACACTCCAGAAATATACTAGAGATGTTTTTCCTTGCATATTTCTGGACTTAAATTTAGAAAAAAAAAGACTTACACCACTGTGGTGTCCAACGGCTCATATATTAGTATTATTAAATTGCATCTTTCTAAAGATATTACCTCTATCTATAACATCTTTTAGGTTTATACTGGCAAAGGTCACTTTTGATAAATACCATTTTAGTAACGGAACGAATTTAGGTAAAAGTAAAATTATTTCTAAAAAAATACCGTGATCCAAGTCTTCGTTCTCAAATAACAATGTATTCACAGATTTATAGTGATGAAAGTAATGACGAAATGCTAGCCCCTCTAGCCCTCTAGTAGTAGTCTGTACAAGTAATTTAACTAAATATATCTATTATTCACTGTAATACTTGTTTGACCTCATGGGCATTTTTTGTCGGGCACTTTCTGCATTTGAAAACAACAAGTGTACTCGTGGTATATTTATACATTTAATTTTAGGCATGTAGCTTTCAACATATTTTTCTTTTCTCGTGTCCTTGAATGCGCTGACAAGTATTTTTCATATTGTTCATTCCATCCTTCACAAAAGAACTATACTTATTATCATCTATACACCATTCAAACATTACAAAAATGCATTTTTTAAACACTATGAAAACCATCGCCTATTTTCTTTATCTTCTCGACAAAAAAAAAACACATTTATTATACAGTGTGCGCCTAAAGTATGGAATAAATTCATTAAAAGGGAAATTAAAAAAAATAGGAAAAAATCCTCGAACACGTCGATTTTCTATGATAAAAATACACATTTTTGCATGACAGTCGATCTTCAACCATCATTTGTTTTTGAGTTATGACGTCATCTATTGTTTTTTAAATGACAACCCCCTATTTTTGTTCTTGATTTTGAGAGATCTTTTCATTGTCAAAGTGACAGTATAAAAATGTTGCCATGTTACATAAGGAATTTTTCGAGTAAATGACAATTAAAAGTGAAAAACGGCAAATCATGAAAAATGAAGCAAAAACGTCATCAGATTTAGTTTTTCAAAGTGCTTGAGGTTGAATCAACAATAACCTCGCGCGCTATTACAAGCCGTCTGCTATTAGCCTAAGCTGTACAAAACTATTCTTGCAATTTAAGAATAATAGCACATTTAACTGTCACACAAAAAAAAATGAAATTTTAATCATTCTCATCAGATGTAGGGATAAGAACTTTAGTGCTGGCGGAGCGATACGTCTGCAAGTCCCTAATGAAACGGGGATTTCCTAAAAAAAACAATACGGAATTATGCCGACGCGAGCGGCATAAGGCAATGCACGTGTTCATACAAACTGCGAGCCCGATCTAGCCGAGTTCTAACGAAGTACGTCTCGGTACAAATCAAACTCGCACAAACTATCAGAGCCGCCTGGGCGGCCACTCACGGCGTACAAATGATATCCTACCCCCTTAAATCGAGCAATCGATCGTCATTTAAATTTTCCATAAACCATCGGCAATAACTCAATCGACGTTGAGGATCTACTGGCAACAATTCTTGCACCACTGAGACCCTATAAGGGTGTAAATTCAACCTCTTTCTCACAAATGGCAGGTGCTCGAGGGAATTCCAGCTTGCATTGCCAATTTACGAATTGACTTTTGAGGGCTTACTTCGAGTCGTTCACGAATATCTGCAACAACCTCTCCCGATACTGAAGATCTGCCTGAAGATTTCCCTTTCTGCACACTACCAGTTTCCCTAAAACGGTGCACTATTCGTGAAATATGTGTTGACAAAACAGAGTATTCAAATTGGTGGTCAGGGAACTTGTGTTGAAAATCACGAACGCACTCTGGAATTGAATGAATCCATTCTCCATTTTCAAATCGTCCATTGCGAAAGTAAGCCTCAACAATAAAAGTGTTCTTCTGATCAGTGTACATTTTAACAAACTTCTGTTATTATGTTGTCTGATAGTTGACAGGTATGGTTGACAGTGACAGTTCTCAAATAGTACGGTATACATATTCGAAAGGCGGCACAATGGAATTGAAGTGATTACGTAACTGCAATCATTTAGGTATACCTTGTATTACTAGATGTTTATATATATATATCGGGCGACTTAGGCGACTCGGGGCAAACGCCCTTAGGCTTGCAACATAATTTCCCTCAATAAGGCATCAACACATACAGGGTGTCTCAAAATTGACGCCCGTCCTCTTGGGATTTGATCCAGCGGAATATTTTCCGGTTGCCCTTTGTTATAGAGTTATTGATAAAAAACAAAAAAAAAACTTTTCAACTTTAAACTTTATTAAATGCTAATAATATTAAAAAACAAGATATTGTCCACATCTTTTTTCACAAAATGTGTTCAAATAGGTCGCCTCCTATTTCAAGGCAAACGATTCACAAGATTTATCATGGAAGCACAAACTGACTGTAGCATATTTTCATCTATTAACGCCACAGCAGCGTGAAACCGAGCCTACACACCTTCAGGATTCAGAACAGGTTCGCGGTAAACTTGTTCTTTCAAATAGCCCCAGAAAAAGTAATCCAGCGGATTGATATCCGGCGATCTAGGAGGCCATGGTGTGGGCCCACCTCTTCCAATCCACCTCCCAGGGAATTTTATATTCAGATTAATTCTCACTTCTATTCCATAATGTGCCGGTGCAACATCATGTTGGAACCTATAATTTAATCTACCTGCTAATGGAACTTCATCAAGCAATGGATGTGGTAACTTTTCATTTAAAAATTGTAGATACAATGCTGAATTAAGTCGGTTAAGTCGGTTAGGTAGAATGCATGGACCAATTACATTATAATTTAATAAGCCAGCCCAAATGTTAGTGGACCATCGTCTTTGAGAAGATCTTTGGCGTATTAAGTAGGGGTTTTCATCCCTCCATTCACGCAGGTTATGCGTATTTATTCATGATTATGCATGGTATTAAGATATTATGCGTATTTATTCATCACTCCACAGAATCTTGTCAATAAAATATGGATTATTGTTTACGCTATGAATCAATCATCTACAAAAATTGATTTAAAGCTCCCTCTTGCCGTCATGCAAAACTTGAACTTTTTGGGGCCTAAATGGATGCAAACCATTTTTCATTAACTATCTGTGAATTGTATCTTTTTGGGCATGAGCTTGGGACGATATAATTCGAAGGCTTGTACTTGGTTCCGCCTCAACAAATTCAAGAATTTGCTGTTCTTGATCGATGCTTAGCTTAGATCGACGTCCTGCCTGATTTTGTCAAGGATTCAAATTATCTGTTTCCAGTAATCTTTGTTCTGCCCGTTTAATAGTTTTTGCATCGTGTTGCCGACGATTTGGAAACTTCTCTGCATGTGCCCTAGCCGCAGCAGTGGCATTGTCATTGCATGCACCTAACGCTTTCAACATATCGACATAATCTCGATTACTGTAGTATCGTTCCATAATACACAAAATACGAGACACAAAAGCGAAATACTTATCAATTGAACCAAATTGAATCATGTTACACAACTAATTGTCAAATCTAACAGTTATGTCTCTAGATTTGATAAAATTAATCAATCAAAATTATGTTTTGAGTAGTGGCCGTAGAAAAAAAAGTTATTGTTTACATTTTTATCATTCACTCTACAACAAAGGACAAACGGAAAATTTTACTCTTAATTTTCAATTTGTTGAGACACCCTGTATACAAAATCTACTATATATCCATACGTCTGTACATAATACCCTTGATACGTAAATAAATATTAATGTTAAATTTAATTATAAAGAAAGTAACTCTCAAAATTATTGCCATTTAATATTCGGATCTCATTTTTAAGATTTTAACCTCTGTTATCTTGAAATCAAATATTAAGTAAACAAAATGCGCAGGTACCATACTAATCATTAAGAAAGTATAACGAAGTGTTATCTGTAATTAAAATAAATTTGCTATTGAACATTGGCGACTTCCCCACATGAATTAATGATGTGTGTGGCTTCGTGTTCCACTAATGTACACCCTCCTGTTTAATGAGTGCTATAAACTTCTATGGTGGCGTTGGGAGGAGGGTGGGGGTTATTCTGGGAAAATACCCTCGCCCTGGTTGTCCTTGCCTATCGGCAGGAATTCTTGGGTTTGAACCCAGGACTTTCCTCTCAGCAGTCGCTCACACTCCCACTGAGCAACGCTCCACTCTACCTCACACATGTGTTTAATTGGAAGGGTGAAAACTTATCCCTGTGGCAGCGTAGGTACATAAACTAACAAAGGATTTGCAAATGGGTAAAGTTTATCTTTCATTAATGAAGGCCGAAGTCACAAATAAATGGCTTCACACATGTTTACATTCCTAATTCTGCATGTGTTCAATAATTTTACGTTATTCGGCATAAATGTATGTGTAGCCTTAAAATAATGTGCTGCACTGATATATCTATCAGATGTGCTTTAGGTATGCGTAATTTAAATCGTTTACCTTGTTCAACCTGCCCGTTCGTCAACTAATATAGCTTTTTATGTAATAAGTACATAATTTAGGACTTTATGGATGATCTCCATATAGCTTGCAAGCTAGGAGTATAAATAGGGCGAATCCGTTAGTCCTATTATGTACTAATTACATAAAAAGCTTTATGTTCGACAGTTTTTAGCAGTTTGGAAATACTTTTGAAATAAAAACTGCAACAATATATACTTACATACAGATCATCCATTATAGATATGAATTGTCAAAATCAAGGTCTGCCAAATGTCACATTGTATAATAATTTTGACAGTGTACTTGTAAAAAACTAGCAACAAATATGTCATTATGTCAACATGTGTTTTGAGGTTATGAGACCTATTACTTCTTAATAATTCGAGATGGTCTAATAACAATAAGTAGGTACCGTTGCAATTTTTAGTTAATAAATTGTAAAAATGAGAAAGAAACGAAAACTTTTTAAATTCATTCAAAATTGGACAATTCGTCATCAGATTCTGACTCAGATTGTCCTAACGATATAATTATTGGAGGGATGTTTTCGGTAGATGTATTTCCCATATACTTCGTCCAATCATCTTTGATGAGGTTTTCGCAATGTTGGATACTATTTCGATTTCGATTTCGAATCTGATTTCTTACCTTCAAAAAGGTGACATAGGGGCCATTCAACGCATTCAAAATAAAGCCATTCGTATAATACTTAAAGTGAACAAATATACACATATCAGGAAGATGCTTCAGGTTTTAAGATTCGTGAACGTAAAGCAGATAATAACGTATAAAGCTCTTCTTTTTGTACAGAACATGAAAATGGGAAATATGCCATAATACACTATAAAAAATCTAAAATATGTAAGCAATGTTCATGGATATGAAACAAGGCAAGTGTCTTATTTTTATGTTGAGGGGTTTAGGACCGACAAAGCAGAAAAATCGTACTATTCGAGAGGATTGAAAATTTACAATGGGATGCCGTGCGAAATAAGGGATCAATCTAATATTCATCTGTATAAAGCAAAGATGAGAGAGTATGTTTCTCACATGGACCTGTAAATAGCGTTAAAGATTGTAGGGTGAAAAATGTTTTTGCTATTTGTGTTTTATTTTTATTTTTGTTATTTATTTGATTTTTATTTATTTTTTGGAATATGAATGTAGCTTTCTGCTAATAAATATTATCATTATTGTCATTATTCTTTTAGCATCTTGTCCGCATCTTCCTTTTAAACTACCAGTTCTTCTGAACCGTGCTGCAGCCCTCTATACCACAGATTTGTTGGTATATAGAATTCTAGCAAATTCTCTTTGCGAATATCCTTCACGTAGAAGAATAATCATTTGGGATACTTATTGTGGTCTGCAACGGCTTCTAGGCATATTTAATTACCTTAATGCAAACAAATTCACCAATTTTCGAAACATAAAGCACGCTTTATTAATTAAATGACTTGAATAGATGTGTCAACAAATAGACCTTTTTGTTGACATTTCGATTCCGAACAGAGTATATCCTGATATTGTTAATTGTTTCATGGCACATTATTTGAATAGTGCTTAATAAACGTCAATTTATGACATGTAAAAAGTCTATTTAAAACAAGTTGTAAATTGGAAAAGTTATTTCAAGTTTATTTGGTAGTCCCTTAATTTTGTCAGGAAGTGTAATAATTTTATTGCCGCCAAAATTAAATAGTTATATTACCAATTGGCGTTCCTAGTAACTTTATTAATAATGCCAACGTAATGGCACTTTGACAATGTATATCTATACTATCTAAAATTCATATCTACATACAATTCATATCTATAATGAATTTAGTTTATGTTTATTATTCTGTCACACTAAGTTAGTCATTGTAAATTTAATATAAATTGGATGAAATTACAATTGCGGAGGAGATTGCAAGCCAAGTATTAGATGCAAGAGAATCACTATTGTCTAACTTAATCATTTTTTATTGTAATTATTTGATGTTTACCTGGTAAAAATAAAAAGCTGCTGTAAAATGTAAGTATATGTTTTCGGACAGTCAAACATAATACCTATTTATGTTTGACTGTCCGAAAATATGACCGTTTTATATTTGTTAGTAGGCCAGAATATAATCATCCTCTAAGAAAATTCAGATAGCTTTATAAGCTTATCATGTTTCACATTGTCAAACAGTTTCTCATAATACGTAAAACATGCGTAGACATATTTTCGTTGATGACAACATTTCTGTACTAACGCCGAAATCTGGAATAAATGGTGAGAAAAATATAAAACCGAAACCTGTACTCGACTCATCCACCTTTCACCAATAATATTGAATGAAATAATTATCATCATCATAATCGGTCCTCATCCACCTTACGGTGTAGAGGTAAATTAAGCAATATTTAATAAAATATTTGTTTAAAATTAATTTAATCTTGTTAAATTAATAAGTGGACTGTCGTTTTTTTTTCAACTTTTAAAATTGTTTCACGAATTCTATTATTTTTACAGCGCATAAGACTAAATATTTCTGAAAAGTGCAGAGTATGTATTCCTAAGACAATTTATACGAAATTTCCCCAATGACGCATACCTGCCAACTGTATGTTCTCCAATATGAAATAATTCAGATCCTTGTGACCCCCCAAGGTAACTAGTAGGTAACAACATGAAAGGCGCCCTAGTATGGTGTAACTTTTCATATAAATAAACAATTTAGCAAACACCCCAATGCACACTATAAATTTCTATATGATTACAATTTACAATAGTAACCTACAATGGTATCCCGTTACGAGTGCAATTGTGAGTATAAATAGTCTGCAAACATACGCTATATTAATTAATTAGTTATTATTAAAGTTATTGTTCTAACTTTAACATATTTGTAAATACTATTGGATACTGAAATTGACGTGGTAACTTTACGCAAATATATATTTTCATGAGAAAAATGCTTTAAATACCGAAACTCTCTTTACATTGATTGACGAGTATTAATTAACTCTTTTTATATATTTCTAAACCAGCCAAACGTAATAAAACCGTAAAAGTGAACATATTTGCAAATGAAATGAAAGATGATATCCCTCCCTAACACATTAGCGGGATTGTATGTTAATTACATCTTTGATGAAATAAAGCATCTCATTATAATTTATAGTACAGCTAGTACAATTACTCCAATTATTTCACATATTTATTTCATTTGTCATTTAGAAAAGGTATTACTTAAATCATAAATTAAATAATTAATTAATTAATTAGTTCATTGGTACAATACCATTGGAGTTATATGAAACATTAGATCAATGATTGTACCAACTGAACAGATTTTCAATCTAAAGCTCAAGTACACACGATAACTTTAGGTATGGTGTTTTCACTTGAAATTGAATATGTACCTGCAATGAGGGTTTATTACGGTCAAGGGTACTCCATTGTATGGCGTGCTGCGAATAGGCGAGCGTCCAGAAACGTAACCAAATAATTTACTTTCGACGAAGATGCTTCTCAATTGTTTTCTCTTCGATATATACACAATTATATCACTATGATCACAATATAAAAATGATTTATTAATTAATTTGAATTCAATAATCTTACAACTATCTACATCGTTTTTTATGAGTCGGCGGACTCTTTTACAATTTTACAATTCGATATAATTACAAGACTACAGATGCCAGTAGATAATTAAGAGCCGTTACCTAGAAAACGGTTGTAAAAGGATTATACATTCGCCCATGCAATTAACGTTCATTGTACCTTAATTGCTGGGCGAATATGCAGTACAGGTAGACAATCAGTTAAGGATGCCTCAAATAGTCTTTTTTTCAAATAGTCTACATCTGTCTTTCAGTCGGTGTTAACCTTTACATTGCAATAGTATTCATTTTACATACGTGTGCATATTATCATTTATAAACTTGTAAAAAGGTAGAGTTTATTAAGATGGAAACGTCGTCAATTTATAATGACACTCAGTTTGACGATCTATTTCAATTTTGTGAGGAAAGAAGCCATTCCGAAAGTTTTGTTGAAATATCTCTTCGACAGTCTTCCGAGGGAAGCTGTTCTCAAATTGATTTTGATAAATTTCAAAACAACCATCATCAAATGGACACGTCAACTGTCGAAAATGAAAATCGGGGATTAATAAAGCATGCTTTTCTTTCAACTGATACTAAAAGGATAGTCGTAAATATTTATAACACCCTTATAAGCGAGAATCATGCATCTCCACTGCAAAGAATTTCCATTCTGACAGGAATATCATATTCAACAGTTTGGAGAATAATTACGAAAGGACCGCTAGAAAGGAAAAAAAGAACAAGTTCAAAATTTACCGAAATAGACGATGCCATTGCCAAGAGGATCAAAAATATAATTTACAATTCTTATAAATCAGGTAACGTTCCCACGGTATAATTTAATTTGGAAACTCTTGGAAATGATTATCCATATGAGGAAACTACTTTGTATAAATACCTACTTAGTCAGGGTTTTAAGTATAAAACTTTAGACAAACGAATTGACATCATGGAATCGCCGAGATTGCAAAAAGAGCGATTAGAATATACTCACGACGTCGTTTCCAAGGGATGGGTCGATAATACAAATAAGTGTCACCTTAGAGCAACGTGCAATAGAGGAAAAAGAATTGTTATTCTTCATGCAGGATTAGTCGCAGGTTTTGTGTCAAATGGTTTGCTCTTATCAGCCAAGAATATTGCATCAAGCTCGTTAGACTATCATCAGGATATGAACGCCGAATTATTTGAAAATTGGTTTCGCAATAAATTATTGCCCAACATACCCAATAACTCAATAATCGTAATGGATAATGCAACTTACCACTCAAAGCAAATTAATAAAATCCCAACCGCCGCTTCCAAAAAAGGCGACATGAAAATGGTATTCATATTCCCTAAGTGCAAAGAAAAAAATATTATCAGAACTTATAAAAATACAAAATTTAAAAAAAACTTATGTGGTTTATAAGATGGCAGAAGAATTTGGTCACCAAGTGTTGCGCCTTCCACCATATTACTGTATCTTCAATCCAATTGAGCCGATATGGTCAACTTTAAAAAGAAATTTGCGGGAAAATAATGCACATCCCAAAATGAGTGAAGAAACAATTCAACTTGTTCAGCGAGAATGCAACAACATTTCAAGTACCATTTGGAAAAACTGCATCGATCATGTGATTAAAATTGAAAACGATTATAGGACGCTTAGTGTACCAAATCTAATTATTAATGTTCAAAGTGAAAGTGATAGCGATGAATCTGGTTGTGCGGAATAATATTTGCTTGTTACATTACGATTCATGAAAAAATTACCTGATGTTAACGTCATTAATTTTTTAACGCAATGAGCAAGTCGATAATGTTATGGGTAACTTAAGTTATTTGTTTCGCGAATCATACTGTATATAAATTTTCTATGAAATTATAACTACATTTGTAAAACACAATTAACTATATGTACACTTAAAAATACAATGAAAAGTACAATTTAATGATAATAAATCACTAATGTTAATTTTCTACGGGGCACTGAATCTGTATTTTCGGATGCCGGCTCTGGACTCTGTTGCCTTCCCATTACCCGTCATAAAATTCCGTTCGCACAATGGAGCGCAATAAACACCCTTCGTAGGTAGATTTTCAATTTCAAGTAAAAACACTATACAAACATTCACTTAATGAAATCTTTTAGCCAATCTAATATTAAATTTAACGTTTTGGACTGGAACCACCAAATAGTGTTTTTAAGGTAATTAGTTGCGCTGAATTCGAATCTGTAACTTTTTTTTTCTATCAGGTCAGGTTTGCGAGATATAAAATATCATTGTATTCGTATGTTTTTAATAAAAAATCGTTAATTTATTTTTAAATAAATGAAATTCCAAGAGTAAATGGCAGTGTTTGAACATCGTTTGTATTTATCTAGGTCAGTTTCACGTATTAGAGTCCAGCAATAATCTCCCAGCATACTTCTGTCCCAAAACCCTTAATAATTTCTTTTAATTTTCATTAAATCTTGATGAGCACGCTCTTCTTGTTCATCACTCACCGCACCTAGGTTTTGTGGAAAAAGTCCAATTGTAAATGCAAAACGCGAATCTTGACTGACATTCGTGCACCTAATTCACAATAATTTTTCAATAATTCAGTAACAATTTGTCTGTAGTTGTCACTTTTCTTATTTCCAAGGAAACCCATCTACGATGCTTTTAGAACATTGCGAGGCTGCAGATTATTTCTCTAATAAGCATTGTGAGAAACAATCATCATTCAATAACTTCCTGATCTGAGGACCAACAAATATACCTTCTTTAATCATATATGAAATTGTAGGAAAAACTGCTAACAAATGTTTAAAAGCAGCACCATCTTTATTGAGAGCCTTCACAAAGTTTTTGAAAAGACCTAGTTTTATATGCAGTGGTGGAAGTAGAACGTCATTTGGATCAATTAATGGATTATTTGATATGTTTTGTTTTCCAGGAGAATACTCTATTCTTTGTGGCCAATCTGTTCTGGTGTAATGATGACTGGTAGCTCGACTATCCCATAAACAAAGGAAACAAAAAAAAAATGTGAAACCTCCTTGCATGCCTGTTAAAAAACCAATGACCTAAATAAATTTGATTTATTTAAATCTTGGAATTTACGATATATATAGAACATTCAAGCACATACCTTTAAATCACCACATATCTTCCATTTATGATCTTTGTATTTGAGTAAAGTTAAAATTTGAGTCATTGAGTCAATTTCCTTAGTATTAACAGCATGAGCAATTGGTACGGATGATTTTTTAATCCCATTGTGTAAAAGAAGAGCCTTTAAACCTTTAACTAAATCTACATTCATTTTGTTTTCATATGGTTGGTTCATTTTTTGAAATAAACCTTGAATGTCGTTACAGTAGAGAATAGTGTTTTTCTTCTCAAAATATGCAGCCATTTCCAAGCTTCTTCTTCTATAAACTGTTACTGTTGTCCCAACTGCAAGATGTTTCCGTTGTTGCATATGTTACGGCATTGTTTGCGGTGAATGTGAGTGCTCTCTATTATTAATATTTAAGAACTACACTAAGTAATGTACAGGAGTGGGAGGCAAGATTCCCACCCCGTTCAACCCCCGACTCTAAGGAAAACCTGAGAGTACACGGTCAGCATTATCACGAGCAATAAGCACTTAGCATTCACACGACCCCATCTTTGTATTTTTACACTTTCAATATTAAATATATTACTTTTAGGCTGAAACAAAGCCCTTGTATTTTTATACTTAACCCCAATTGCAACATGGTCCTTCCGAACCGAATACTTGAGCTATAAACAAGCATTTGTGAGTTATAACAACAATCCGCGTAAAAGTGGTATCATAACGGTACAGTTTATGCAGAAGTTAGTGAACATCGCTAGCTCCAGAGTTCCCGGCATTACATCCAGGATATCGCATCGCCGTAGCTGTTCCAGGATCCACATCCAGGAAACCGGCACCATTCCTTCAGGAACTACGTCCAGGAATCCCGCAGAACGCCGTTCGATCCATCTGATTGTCCGGCGAGTCCACACAATCTCCAGGAGTCCGCAGCAGACGCAAGACGTCCGTGGTTCTCCGTACAAAGGTGGGTCGCATCCTTTATTTATTCCCATAATCAATCCCTCAGTTTGTCTCATTTACTAAGTGCTTTTCTCTACAATGGCTTCCACGAGGTCGACAAAAGCGTCGTCACCGGCTCAAGAGTCCATCGATACTTGTAAAACAATTCATGCAAATGTACAACGGTTTACAAGCTATGTTCATGAATTCAATCCAGAGTCAGACAGTGTCGATGCTCTTAAAGCTAGGCTACAGCGTATTGAAGCGATGGACATAGAATTCACCAATAATTACCACACCGCGTGTAAATTAGATTGCGAAATCGTAATTATTGAATTTATTAACAATTTTGAGGGGATATATTTTGATGCCGTTGGTGCAACTCATGCGCTAATCGGCAAATCCGTGAACGCATCTAGCTCTACGCTCTCGATTAATTCCGCCTTCCCAGCAGTAAAATTACCAACGTTGAGTTTGCCAACGTTTTCTAGAGCGTATGAAGATTGGCTGAGTTTTCGCGATAGTTTTGTATCAATCATTCACGAAAATAACAACTTAGGTGAATCGCAAATGTTGCAGTACCTCCGGTCTAGCTTAACACAAGATGCATTGCAAACAATTCAATCACTGCAAACCACGAATGGTAATTATGCAATTGCTTGGGACCTGCTCAAATTGCGGTATGAAAACAAACGCGTGATTGTCTTTAATCACGTGAAGGAAATCTTCAATTTACCTAAACTATCAACCGAATGCCATCTTGGGTTAAGAAAAATACTGCATGGCTACCAGAGACACATGCGTGCTTTGACGGCTTTAGGGCAGAACGTGAACGATTGGGATGTCATAATCTTACACATAATTACTGCCAAATTAGATTTCACAACACTCCGTGATTGGGAATTGCAGCCCATTAAGGGTGAATTGCCAACGCTGGCTGAATTATCCACATTTTTAAGTAACCGCTGCCAAATGCTTGAGTCTTTAAGTGCAAAAAATGTTAAATTCAAACCTATTAGTAAACCGTTGAAAACCCTACTAACAACTAATTCGCGAAATTGTACATATTGTAAAGATACATATCATTCAGTTTACACTTGTAAAAAATTCGCCGAGCTTCCAGTTGCAGAACGCGTCGCAGCAATTAAAGCATCAAATGCATGTCTTAATTGCTTAGTAATTGGGCATGCCGCCGGACAATGCCGATCTTCAGGTAATTGTCGCAAATGCGATAAGCGCCATAATACCCTTCTTCATTTCACTAGGTTTAACCAAACGCCGCCGGCTAATACCGCCGGGCCTAATACACCAGCTGGCGATTTAAGCTTACCAAGTAATTCGGGAAAACCAGACATACAGTCTATTGTATTGTCTTGCAAGTTCGCCGAGGGTACCGAAGCTTTATTGTCGACGGCTAAAGTTTATATTACCGACGTTTATGGAAATCCACATTGTGTTCGAGCAGTTTTGGATAGTGGGTCACAATCAAACTTTATGACAGAAGCGCTATTGAAACGTTTGGGAGTGCCATCTACCCCAATAAACTTAAAGATTAGTGGATTTTCCAATTCTATATCCGAATCAAAGAAACGTGCTTCAATAAACGCCAAATCGCTTTACAATGGTTTCGAAGCAAAGTTAGCATGCTTGGTCATTCCAGTAATCACCAGAAAAATTCCCGGTACAACTTTCAATTCCGAAATACTAGATATCCCCCAAGACTGTAAATTAGGTGATCCAGATTTTAATCAATCTAGTCACATTGGCCTGCTAATAGGCTCGTCATTATATCTTGACTTACTTATGCAGGGGCAAATAAAATTAGGGAAAGGTTTACCAAAACTACAAAATACTCAGTTAGGCTGGATAATTGGGGGGGAACATTCCTTTGTCAAATAATAACACTCAGTGTTATGTAAACACAGAATTGGAAATGCAAATTGAAAAATTTTGGGGAATTGAGGAGTTTCCCGTAATGAAATTTCAATCGGACGACGACAAAGTTTGTGAGGCCAATTTCAAAGCAACGACTACGCGAGCCGACACCGGTCGGTTTAAAGTGACATTTCCGTTCAAATCGGGTTGTCGCGATGAATTAGGTGAATCAAGAGCACTAACCGAGTCGCGTTTCTAGGCCGTATTAATAAAAACCCCAAACTGAAATCACAATATGTGGATTTCATGTCGGAATATATCCAGTTAGGCCACATGTCAAAGGTCAGAGAGGAAAATAAAGCATCATGCGTGTACCTCCCACATCATCCCGTGATCAATGATTCCAAGTTAACGAGCAAGGTGAGAATTGTATTCGATGCGTCATCTAAGACGTCGACGGGAAAGTCATTAAATGATACTTTATTAGTAGAGCCAGTAATTCAAAATGATTTACTTAATATCGTTCTTCGCTTCAGAGCGCACAAATATGTCATAACCGCGGACATCACTAAGATGTACCGCCAAATATTGGTGCATCCTAATCACCGCCCCCTTCAGCGCATATTATGGTATTAAATACCGTCACTTATGGCATAGCTCCTGCTGCGTTTCTGGCAATCAGGTGCTTGCATGAAACAGCGATCTTGCACAAAGATTCTCACCCTGCCGCGAGTAATGTGGTAATTTATGACTTCTACGTCGATGATTTGTTGACCGGAAGTGATGACCGCGAAGAATTAATACAATTGCAACGAGACATTACAATTGCAAGTACGTTTCTAACGATCAAAGAATTACTGATGTACTAAAGGTACATTTCACAAATCAAGCCGTTATTGATTTTAATCGCGGAGAGTACCATAAGACACTTGGACTGCAATGGGAACCAAATAATGATTGCTTGGCATATTCAGTCTCGTTCGCCAAACGCGAAGTGACAAAACGCACCATTTTATCGGCCGTTTCAACAATTTTTGACCCCTTAGGTCTTTTAGGTCCAGCTACTGTCATTGGCAAAATGCTCATGCAGAACTTGTGGCAATTAAAATCAGCTTGGGATGAGTGAGTCCCATTGCACATCCACACAAAATGGACGATGCTACGCGATTCACTACGTGATATCAACTCTTTCAAAATTCCGCGAAATGTATTTGTTAATAACACCATCCGTATCGAATTGCACGGTTTCTGTGATGCGTCCGAAGCAGCCTACGGTGCATGTATATATTTAAAATCCACCGACGCATTCGGTAATGTCGCCGTAAACTTATTATGCGCGAAGTCTCGTGTCGCACCCTTGAAAACAATGACGATACCCAAACTAGAATTATGCAGTGCACTTCTTTTAGCGCGTCTAGTAAACGGAATTTCAGACAGTTTAAACCGACCAATTTCAAACCGTTATTACTGGGCAGATAGCACAATCGCGTTAGCTTGGATCAAGGGTTCACCCCATAAATGGAAAATACTCGTAGCTAACCGAGTTACTCAAATCCAAGGCCTAACAGAAACTCACGAATGGCGCAAGGTTGATACACACGATAATCCCGCGGACATCATATCGCGTGGGGCATTACCGCGCGAATTAATTGCCAATCAATGATGGTGGTCCGGGCCATCATGGTTACTTGACTCAGAAATCCAATGGCCAGATCAAATTGATCAGATGCCTGAGAGTTTGATTCCCGAAATAAAACCTATAGTATTGTTAAACGCAGTTGAGCCGGCACGATGGATTTCGAAGTTTTCAACGTATTCAAGGTTACGTAATGTAACAGGTTGGTGCGTACGTTTTATCAATAATGCGAAATCCACAATGCAAAAACGTGAAAGGGAAGTGGGTGGTTTAAGGCCCACGGAATTAACGAAAGCTGCCGACATACTAATCAAAATCGCTCAAGGGGAAGCATTTTCTCAAGAAATCTCGCACTTTTCGCCGACAATTTCGGCATTTTACGCGTGGGAGGGAAATTGAAGCAATCGCAGTTTTTTAATTGCGGCGTTGATTACGCAGGTCCTATTCAAATACGCGATAGGAAAAGAAAGCCATTCAAACTCGTAAAATCATATATTTGTCTGTTTGCATGTTTTTCCACTAAGGCAATTCATGTCGAAATTGTAAGCGATTTAACCACTGACGCCTTCATAGCCTCCCTCCGGAGATTTGTAGCAAGGCGTGGCTGTCCACAACACATGTGGTCAGACAATGGTACCAATTTTGTGGGCGCTAAACGCGAGTTGCGAGAACTGTTCAATTTTTTGCAAATCGAAAGACAGAAAATAGAGGCAAACTTAAGTATGGAGAACATCACTTGGCATTTTTTTCCCCCAAAATCACCTCACATGGGAGGGCTCTGGGAGGCCAGAATTAAATCTGTGAAAGGTCAATTAAAGCGCGTCTTGGGAAATTCTTCTTTAACATATGAAGAGTTAAGCACGGTAACGGCACAAATTGAGGAATGCCTGAACTCCCGTCCACTAACACCCCTTTCAAATGACCCCAACGACCTTGATCCTTTGACCCCGGCCCACTTTTTAATCGGAGAACCACATAAGTTCTTGCCTGACCCCCTTGTTGGGCACATAAAGAGCAATAGATTGTCGATTTATCAACATTTGCAGAAGCTGCGGCAAGATCTCTGGAGACGATGGTCGCAGGAATACATTACCACACTCCAGCCCCGGACAAAATGGCGGTATCAAAAGGGACCGAAGCTGAATGTCGGAGACATGGTGGTGCTACAGGATGCTAATTTGCCGGCCATGCAATGGCAATTAGGACAAATCGCAGAGATGCATCCCGGGACTGATGGAAAAGTGAGAGTCATAACAGTGCGCACACGAAATGGTGTCACCAAACGTGCTATAAACAAAATCAGTGTCTTACCAGAACAGGGCTAGAACACACGGTGCGCAGGTGACTTTTCGTGAACATTCAAAGATGAACTTCAACATGTATATAGTTTCTTTTTCGATTTATTCTAGTTATTTTTAATATCGTTTTATATGTATATATCGTGCTTATGTCATGTCATATTATTATTTCTTTCTTTGTTATTTTGTCATTTTATTACTTCATTAGGTATTGTGTTGTATATACAGGGTGTATCAGCCAAATGGAATAAATTCAATAATAAATAAATGGGGGCGTGTTCGAAAAAACGCTCGGACACGTCGATTGTTATTTTTAGTTGCGCATTTTTTTCAACAAAAACTTTTTATACAGGGTGTGTCATGTGACCGTGGCCAATACCAACTTTCTTATTTTAAATGCAACACCTGGTATATTATTCAATTTTTAGATTCTTCAGAAAATTCTAGACATATTTCATGTACAATGTCCTATACCTATCTTCAACTGTTTCGGAAATATTAAGTGTTTTCAGATTTATTGCAAAAATTAACATTAAAAAAAGCAAATTATTAGATTACAGAAATTCGCTACAACACATTCAATAATCATTTCCCATTTAGGTCTTGATAATGAGAAAGTAAGCAAAAACCATTTCAGCGTTCCTTTTTACCTTTTTACGGATATGAAATAAACAAAAGCTATAAATACTTTTGATTACTTTTGTTTAAAACGCCTGGCCTTAGGAAATTGTTGTCTGCCTGCATGACAGTTTAGTTGTCAGTGTTATAGTCGTTTGAATTTCGTTAACTGCATATCAGAAAAATGGTTAATTTAACAGAAATGCACAAAATTACAATTCTACAGATGTTTGGTTATGGAGATAACACACGGACACAAATGGAAGTTGCTCGCTTATTTCATGAAAAGATTCCAAATTTGCCGCCTATATCCCAAGGGACAATTAGTAAAATAGAAAAGCAGTTTCGTGAGCTTGGACATGTAAGGCAGATAAAAAAAGCAGCTGCCAATGCAATAAGTGATGATACCAAATTAGATATTATGCTTGAGTTTGTGGAAAACCCACATACTTCTAGTCGACAAGCAGCCACAATGTTCAATGTTAGCCATTCATCGATTTTTCGAACATTAAAAGAAACTAAAATGCATCCCTATAAAATGATACCAACTCAGGAGCTCATGGAAGACGATTTTGATAGGAGAACGTATTTTTGTGAACAAATGATGGCAATGTTAGATAACAATGTGATCCAATTAGAACATGTTCTGTTTTCTGATGAGTGCACCGTTACACTTCACGGTCATGCTAATCGTCAAAATTGCCGCTATTGGTTGACGGAAAATCCTCACTGGATGAGAGAAGAACATACACAATAGCCTGTAAAGGTTAATGTTTGGGCAGGAATTGTTGGAGAACATATCATAGGTCCCTTTTTCATTGATGGCAATTTAATTGGTGATAATTATATAGCACTACTCCAAAATAATGTTGTGCCAACTTTGACAAACTTATATCCTGATCCAGCAAACCCACAAGTTCCAGTGAATATGATATGGTTTCAGCAAGATGGAGCACCGCCCCATTACCAAATCAATGTCCGGAACTACCTCAACCGAATATTTTCAAATCGGTGGATAGGGAGGCGAGGATCGATGGAATGGCCAGCACGATCCCCTGATCTGACGTCATTAGACTTCTTCTTATGGGGATATGTCAAAAGTATTGTATACAAAACTAAACCCCTCGACTTAGCTGACTTAAGAAGACGAATAATGCTTGCGATTAGATCGGTCACGCCAGAGATGTTGAGTAACGTTAGAAGAAATTTCTATTTAAGATTAGGATGTTGGCAAGACGTTCACGGCGAGCATTTTGAACATCTCCTCCATTGAAATTTATTGTTTTTTTTTGTTTTTTTACATTATCAAGAAATAAACAGTATTACTTATTAGTTTTTGAGTGTGTTGTAACGAATTTCTGTAATCAAATAATTTTCTTTTTTTAATGTTAATTTTTGCAATAAATCTGAAAACACTTAATATTTCCGAAACAGTTGAAGATAGGTATAGGATATTGTACATGAAATATGTCTAGAATTTTCTGAAGAATCCATAAATTGAATAATATACCAGGTGTTGCATTTAAAATAAGAAAGTTGGTATTGGCCACGGTCACATGACACACCCTGTATAAAAAGTTTTTCTTGAAAAAAATGCGCAACTAAAAATAACAATCGACATGTCCGAGCGTTTTTTCGAACACGCCCCCATTTATTTATTATCGAATTTATTCCATTTGGCTGATTCACAGTGTATAGTATTTAAGATTTATTTCAATTCTTTGAAACCGGACGTTTCAAGGAGGCCGGTTATGTTACGGCATTGTTTGCGGTGAATGTGAGTGCCCTCTGTTATTAATATTAGAGAACTACACTAAGTAATATACAAGAGTGGGAGGCAAGATTCCCACCCCGTTCAACCCCCGACTAAGGGAAACGACGAGAGTACACAGTCAGCATTATCACGAGCAACAAGCACTTAGCATTCACGTGACCCCATCTTTGTATTTTTACACTATCAATATTAAATATATTAATTTTAGGCTGAAACAAAGCCCTTGTATTTTTATACATAAACCCCAATTGCAACAGCATACGTGAAGCCAATAATTCTGCTTCTTGCTTTGATAAATGTAAATCACAAACTAGATCATTAAGTTCAGTTTGAGTCACTAAATGGCATTCATTACACTTACATAAACTACCACTACTGGGAACAATGTCATTGAAAGATGATTCCGAATCACTGCTAGTAGTACCAGGAATGGTTGGCAATGGATCATTTGATACACGTTGAACTGGTTTTAAAACAGATGGAACATTTGCGTATTGCACATTTGTTCGATTTTTCTTATTGATCCCAACAACTTTTGATAAACAAAAATAACAATCGGTTTGGTGATTACTTTGCTCTCTCAATATTACTGGAACTGAAAACTCGAAATTTTTCCTCTCGCCATTCGACCACTTGTATAAAATTGCTATTGCAAAACAATGTCGATGTCCACGTTTTGTCTAAATTTCTGACAGCAAAACCAAAGTAATGTAAATATGCATATTTTAAAGGTTTTGTTATTGCATATCCCTTTTTTCCAACCATATATTTACCACAAACAATGCAGAAATAACTTGAATTAGTAACACACGATCTACTTGACATATTTAAGTACTATTATTATGAAGATGGAGAATAAATGTGGGTTTCCGTCAAATAACTTTACAGTAGCGCCATCCATGCGACATATAAAGAACTAGACCTGATAGCGCAATTCTGATGGTAAATTTGGATTCTACGCACACAAATTACTTAGAAAACATGAAACTTGAATTAGTAACACACGATCTACTTCACATATTTAAGCACTATTATTATGAAGATAGAGAATAAATGTGGGTATCCGTCAAATTACTTTACAGTAGCGCCATCCATGCGACATAAAAAGTACTATTTCGTTGCAGAACTTGAAATATTTTTTAACGATATATATTTTTGTAGTCGACTAGCTCCACAATGCTATGTTTGCAATAAAGAAAATCATGAATAAGCACCTACTTTATGGCATTGTGCCATAAAGTTTGCCATAAAGTAGCCATAACAACAAAATAAACACAGTCAAAGATTACGTTGTCTTTTATTCGTAGCATGCATTTCAACTTCGAGAACATATACTATAAGGAAGAAGACTTGTAAAGTTTTGACTTATAAAGGAAAGTACGATGAATAAATTGAAAAATAATATAATCTAAATTCGAACAATTTACCTCATCTAAAAACTACCCAAGCATAACCTATTTTGTAACTGTCTCTGCGTTTTTGATCGTTAGCTATTGCTAAAACTTGTCACAGTATTTTTTATAATCATCTTCCAACTTTTTAGGAATCAGACAAAGCTCAGCTTCTGCAGCTTTTTTCAAAAATCACTTATGAAATCTTCGTTACATTTATTAATTTTGGTAGAGTATGAGAAAAATGGTCACCATAGACAACAGCTTAGTAACCGCATCAATCAGATTATCATTGAATAACCATATCAGCACAGGCCTTCTCTTCAATTTCTTTAGTTTTTTAAGTTCTCGTTGGTTTTTAATAAGCGGATTAGTTTTGAACAATTATTTATCAGAAATTTATAATAATTCTCTAGGCGACTACAAAATAGTATATGAAATTCATTTATAATTCCGGATTATAAACTAATTTCGTAATATACTATTATTTACTATGTATGCCTTTACATCAAATAGTATAATGAGTACTTGAGAGCGAAGCTGATTTTTCACATGAGTGAAAAGTTTGCGACACGATTCAAAGCCGAGAGTCGTGACAACGTGAGTTATTATTAAACCAAATATTTTTTTGTTTCTTGTTCTACAATACATTTAGATTTACAATACCTTATTCCTCTTATCCAACGTCGCACCACTTTCAACAAGTCTGCGTACAACTGGAGCATGGCCTTCCATCGCAGCATGAAATAGTGCCGTTTGTGCTTCCAAATCGATTGCATCCAAATTAACATCTTCCAGGTTTTCCAGGAGAAAATTAATTACATCTAGACGATTATTTTTAGCAGCGCAGATGAGGAGTGTGAATTGTTTCTGAAAAAGAAATAAGATATTGACAATGGCCTGTATGTTCTCATGAATAGCGTTATCATTTCCATAATATATTGAAATGGTCTAACAGTAATCGTTAAATTTTATAAAAGGACTATTAACAACAGAATAATAAGAAGTTATATAACAAGAGCGTCAAAAATAATATGATCTTTAGTATGTTTAGCATTTGTAGGTCAAAAGTTATAAGCTTCAATTAATTTTAAATGAGGGATATTTAGATTGTCATCCTGAAACTGTATATTGTTTAACTAGTTCTCGGGTAGTTGTATGAGTAGGTGAAATAATTAGTACAATAGGTGGTTTTCAGGTGTAGGTCATATAGGAGGTACATTGTTAAAAAAAGAATATATTTTTTCAAATTCAGTTAAAATATTTTGAAAACCTGATGATGTGGAAAGTCAAAACGTGCACGGTTGGATGGGGGTAACTATGGTGCACAATATTGTATATTTATCTTTCTATGCTCAGATTGTTGGTAAACGATGTTTTCTGCAACGCGTGGTTTTCGAAATATTACATATTTTATTGAAAAATTTAAAGTCTAGAAATATTTAAGAAATAAGAAAAAAATCGACAGCTCGGATTCGGCCGAAAATAAAAACAGGTCCAATATTGCACGTACATTTTGAATTTTGCATCGGTTCTTGGGAAAAAAAATCTCTCCGGTGCAGGACCGTCTCAAGTCAAAACGGAAAAGTCAAGAGAAAAAACCGAAAAATTGAGGTTTTCATGTTTTTGCGCCCGCCAGATTTTGCATCGGTTCTTGGGAAAAAAAAATCTCCAGTGCAGGACCGTCTCAAGTCAAAACGGAAAAGTCAAGAGAAAAAACGGAAAAATTGAGGTTTTCATTTTTTTTGCGCCCGCCAGAAGAGTCGTCAATGCAGTATTCTTTTAGAGAAAATCAAGGCGCTTCGTGTGGTACTATCAGAGCGGCATTAGGACGATTGAAAGTGATCGACAAAATTACTGAAATGTTGTTTTTTTTATTTTTCCCGCGCTAAACTCATCATATCTCGAAAACCTGAGGGTGCACAGTGCCGACACATTTTTTTAGACGCACCCAGAAAAAGCAAATAAGTGCTGCAGTTGTTTTTTGCTGGGAGCAGCGGTTTGGCGGTAATAAATTAATTTGTCTCCGCGCATATCCGTTTCGAGAAATTTTTCCGGAAAATTGTTTACCGGTATCGCGTCAGATTGTTTTTCTCCCGTTTCGTTGGCAGCAACGCTGCGAAAAAATCAGACGTTACCCCCAGATGTCGGGGGTATGCGTAACAAGTCCAGAAATTTTGCTGCACTGACATTTCCATCAATAAAAAATGGGCCTATAACTCTCGTATTAATTATTCCAACCCAGACATTTACTTTTTGAGGGTACTGTGTGCGGGTTAGATTTTGGGTATGAGGATTTGTACGGGACCAATTAACTTGCCGAAACAGACTCGGTGTTAAATTTTCTTAATTGGAATTGAAGAGTTAAGTAAAACAAAAAACCCTTTTATTTATAAAACTGTTTTTTTTTTAAATAATGTTATCACACTTGACTTTAAAATGGATCTTATAACGAGCTGCCGGGGCAACACGTCATAAAACAATGTAGGCACAGAGCTGGGTTTTACTAGCAGTTTATTCACACAGAGCAATTGTTACATACAGAAGAATAGCGTAGATGGCAATATACACAAAGTTGTGGGGGGGGGGGGGACTGTTCGTTAATGTTCAGCGCACACTTTGCACTCAGCGCGTTACACGGAAACTCACGATGTATCGTAGCGCGAGTGAAACTAGAGGGCCGGGCGCGGCGTCTGAGCGTTTTTGGACGGCGGAACGTGATCGAAGACGATGCACGTGGAGCGGACCGCTAAGCTTGATCGAGAGCCGATGCGAGCTAGGGGATAGAGTAGAGGCTTGATCGAAGGCCGATGCGAGTGCTCTACAACTGGCGAGTGATTTTTTTTTTGTTTTGTTTTTTTTTGTTGAGGAGAGGAAATCTTCTGAAAGACGCCCCTTACGCCCCTTATAGGGGTAGTGTCGAATTCCTACCGACTAAAACCTCTCCTTACTCAGGACACCAGAAGGCGTCCATGAATCAATAATGAGGTACCGGTTGTTCACCATGACCTGCCGTATCATATTGATCATCAGAAATGTTCAGCATTCAGATATGAGCATTTAAATGAAACCCGAAGGTTTGAATCTTTTAGGTTCAGCCAGCGTAGCTCCGGATTAAGTTAATGGCGAGTGATAGCAGGGGTGGTCCTATTTGTAGGCGCGCTGCTCCGTTTGCGCCGCTGGGGCGCGTTGCTTTGGGGATGGTGGTGGATTTTATCGCTGGCGGGGGTGTGTAACCGCGAAGGTCAGTGTGCGAGAGAGACGACACTCGGTGTCGAGCGCGTGAAATTTCCGGGGTTGTTACAATCTGCATTTCCAGAGCTCTGGGGTAATAGTTTTGCAGGAGGCTAATTTTAAAGTACATGAATTTGCAAATGGCATTGATGTATAGGTCAGCCATCTTTCATTGTTATTATACCAGACCTCATAAAACTGAGCGATCTTAATGCACTAGCATGGTAAAGAAAATAGATGAGTTGGTCATTCAGTGCATATGAGTGTTTTATATCGTTGAATAAGTCTGTAAATTCTAGACGTTCTTGAACTGAAATGGGGCGGTGTTGATTAAACAGGTGTATTCCACCCTGTTCCACCATAGAGAACAAAGAGTGAGTGAGTGGTCGAACGTGTTCGAGACTAAACAAAGTGGAAAACCAGAAGAAAACGAGATATTAAAACCAGAGGATAGCCAAACGAGGACGAGAGGAAGGCGAGGAGGAAAACAAACAACAAAGGAAAAGGATGAGAGTAGAGAAAGCGGAAATAACTTGGAAAATCAAACAATCAGGAAAGTAAGGTTAGTGATAGGCTTAAGTGCTAAAGTCACATACGGGTGACCCACGATAGACACCTGGCGCCAGCTAGAGGAGAAAAACACAAGCAAACAGACAAAATCGAAAGAGATAAGAGATACCGCGGCAACCGGTGATAGTAGGAAACGCAAAATCCGACGGGTAGACCGGTTTTGCACACTCCTGGCGCCATCTAACAACAAACGGGGCAAGCGCGAGTAAACAAAATTTGCAGAATAATTACCTACTTGATGAAACGAGGAGTGGAAGACACAAGTTTTGAGGCCACTGAAGACCCTGATACGAAACAAAACCCAAAAATACCGAACAGGGATAAAGACAGAAGAAAACCCGCAGTTGTAGAAACGGAAATGGAGGCATTTAAAAAAATGCTGCAGGAAATGCAACAAGACCTAAAACAAGACATAGAAACAAGCAGAAAAGAAAGCAGAGAAGACATGAAAGAGCTTCAAAAAGATATAAAAGTAATGAGAGAGGGAATACTGCAAAACAAGGAAGAAATGAAGGAACTGAAAGAGGAGTTACAAAAGATAAAGTTGGAAAAAACGAAGGGAGAAAAAGAAATGCTCAGTAAAATCGAAGAATTGGAAGGAAAAATTGAAAGAACAGAAAAAGACCAAATCAAATACAACCTAGTAATCACATGCAAAAATCTAAAAAACGTGGCAAGCGAAGAACTGAAAATACAGATGGAAAAATTGATAGCAAAAGAACTGGAAATTAACACATCAATTAGGAATGCCAGGCAAATCGTGAGCAACAAATACGTGGTAGAAATGGCGAACTGGAACGATAAAAGGTTGATTTTAAAAAACAAAAATAAATTAAGAGGAAGCGATATATATATAGATAGCGAAATGACAAAGCAAGAACGAATAACCCAGAAGAAAATAAGAGACGCGGCTAAAGCAGAAAAGATGAAGGACACGAACGTAAGCATAAAGATAGGATTCCAAAAAGTAGCACTCAATGGGGAAATGATGAAATGGAGCCACGAAGAGAACAAACTGATTCCAAAAAACTAGAGGAAGCCCGAGACAACCACACACAGAGGGCGACAAAGCAATGGCGAAGGACAAGAGAAGAGAAAGAAAAAACAAAAGCCACCAACAAAAAGTTAAAAAAGAAGAAAAGAAGAAACAAAATAACAAAAATTGGATCATGGAACGTAACAACGATGTTAACAGCTGGGAAAATGCAAGAAATAGCAAACGAAATGACCAAATACAAACTAGAAATGTTGGCACTACAAGAGGTGAGATGGAAAAATGCCGGGAAAATAGACAGAAAGAACTTCACGCTATACTACTCTGGAGAAAAGAAACAAGGGAAAAATGGCACCGCATTTATGGTCAACAACTATGGGAGAAGGAAAATAATCCAATTCAAAGCAGTGAACGGCAGAATAGCATACATAAGAATTGAAAACAAGCAGGCCAACATAACGATAGTCAACGTATATGCACCCACAGAAGAAGCGGGGGAAGACACTAAGCTGGAATTCTATGACAAGCTAGAGGAGATATGTGAGGAAATACCCAGGAACGACATTTTAATTATAATTGACGACTTTAATGGGAAAATTGGGAAAGAGGAACAAAACAGAGACGTTGCAGGGAGGGAAACAATACACGACAAAACAAACGATAACGGCTCACGAATATGCAACCTAGCAGCAGCAACAAACACATTCGTAACAAGTACGACATTCAAACACAAGAGAGAACATAAAATAACATGGATGATACCAGGAAGAACAGATGGGAACCAAATAGACCACGTGCTCATCTCAAAGAAATGGAAGAAAATGATACAGGATGTTAGATCTTATAGAGGAGCCAATGCGGATACGGACCACGTGCTGATAATTGCAAAAATAAACGAAATTATAATCCGTAACAACAATAAAGAAGAAAGAAGAAGGAAATGGAACCTAAGGAAGCTAGATAATGAGAGCACAGAAACAGAATATAGATCTGCAATTGAAAACAAACTCGCCACCGAAGAAGCAACAACAATAGAAGAGGACTGGAGCAGAATAAAGAACACTATAATAGAAACAGCTGAACAGATAATAGGCCTGGGAAATAAAAAAACAGCAAAACAATGGTTCGACGAAGAGTGCCAGGAGAAAAGTGCAGAAAAAAGTCAAAAAAGGAAGAAATGGATAAAGACAAAAAAAGAAGAGGACCTCCAAGAATACAGACAAGCACAACACGACGCAAAGAAACACTACAAAAAGAAAAAAATAGACTGTCTAGATAAAGAACTACAGGAAATAGAAGAAAATAGCAAGGACAACAGGAAGCTATACGAATATATCAAACGACAGAACAACAAAAGTAGGCCTGCCACCAAAATCAGGAAGAAAGAATGGGAAGAACATTTCACGAAAATATACCTGGAAACACAAACAGAGGACGAGGTAGCAGTAATCAGTGCGGAAGACGAAGAACCACCCAACTACGAAGAACTCACGCAGACGATAAAAAAGCTAAAACTACACAAAACAGCAGGGCCGGACGAAATAAACAACGAACTGATAAAGAAGGGAGGAGCAGTACTAACGGAGAAAATATACAGTCTAATTAACAAAGTATGGAAAGAAGAGAAAATGCCCTCGGAATGGAAGAACGGACAAATAACACCAATACACAAAAAAGGAGACACAACGAAATGTGACAACTACAGGCCTATAATGCTACTAAATACCACGTACAACATACTAACAGAACTAATAAGGAATAGACTAACACAGCACACGGAAGCCAAGATTGGCCCATACCAGAACGGGTTCAGAAGAGGAAAATCAACAATAGACGCCATACACGTATTGACACAAATAATAGAAAAATGCTACGAGTACGGAATGGAGCTACATATCCTATTTATAGATTTCAAACAAGCGCTTGACTGCGTAATAAGAGAGCAACTGGTAAAGGAAATGGTGGAAATGGGAATACCGAACAAGCTGATGAATATAACAAAAATGACAATGAACAACTCAACGGCAGAGATCATCACAAGAGACGGTAAAACAAATAAAGTAAACATAGGGAAAGGAGTAAGACAGGGAGACGGGCTATCAACAGTGCTTTTTAACATTATGTTAGAAGGCATTATAAGCAAAGTGGGAAACAACAAATCACTAGTACAGAACGAAACACAGATAATTGGCTACGCAGATGACCTCGCACTAGTAACAACAAGTAAAAAGAGCCTAGACAAAACTATAGCTACAATTATCAAGGAGGCACATCTAAGAGGACTAAGCATCAATGAGGAGAAAACAAAATATATGCACAGTGCACGTACGCATGAAGAAAACAAACCAGCAAAGATACAAATAGCACAGTACACATTCCAACGAGTAAACAGGTACAAATATCTAGGAGTCACAGTAAGTGGAAGCAACGACAGATCTATCGAAATCAGTGAAAGAATAAAGGCAGGGAAAATGGCCTTCTGGAAATACCAGAAACTGCTTAAAGATAAAAACCTCAGCACGAAAACGAAAATAACAATCTACAAAACCAACATAAGAACAGTAACAACATACCCAGCAGAGACAATGTGCCTGACCAAAAGAGACGAAGAAATATTGAGAATACTGGAAAGAAGAATTATAAGAAGATCACTGGGCCCTAAGAAAATACAAGGCCAAGAGCACAGACCACTAAGAAACGAAGAAATAAAAAGGATTCTAGAAGAGGAAGATATAGTAAAGTTCATAAAAGCACGGAGGCTCAGCTGGTATGGTCACATACAAAGGAGCCAAGACCCCATATTGAAAAAAATCACGAGCTGGAAACCACCACTTAGCAGATCAAGAGGAAGACCGAAGATAAGATGGCAGGACCAAATACATGAAGATATGCGAATAATGAAAGTCACAGAATGGAAGAAGAAGGTGCAAGAGAGAAAGGAATGGAAGAAAATAATACAAGAAACAAAAACACACAAGAACTTATGAAGGAAAAATAGAAAATGTGGACTGATCCACCGCAATAAAAAAGGATCAAAAGAGCTAAGAGCTCCAGGAAAGGAGCGGCTAATACTCCGCTAGGAGTCTAAGGCCATATATATATATATATATATATATATATATATATATATATATATATATCTATATATATATATATATATATATTTATATATATATATATATATATATATATATATATATATATATATATATATTCCACCCAAGTGCATGGACTACCAATATTTATACCAATATATAAGAAAGGCTCGCCTACAGAATGTAGCAACTATAGAACAGTGGCATTGATATCTCATACCAGTAAAATTCTTCTTACCATACTTAATGAGAGATTAAAGTGGTTCCTGCTCCCGCAAATATCGGACGAACAGACAGGGTTCATTCCAGGAAAAGGAACCAGAGAGCAGATACTGAACATCCGTCAGTTAATAGAAAAAGCACGCGAGTTTAATGTGACTATGTACTTATGCTTTATCGACTACTCGAAAGCATTTGACTGTGTTCAGTGGGAGGCTCTTTGGCAAATTCTCAAGGAAATGGGAACACCCTATCATCTAATACAGCTTGTACGCAGTTTGTATGAAAATAACACCGCAAAAATAAGAGTAGGGCAAACATACTCGGGCAATTTTGAAGTAAAATCTGGAGTCAGGCAGGGCTGTATTATCTCACCTATGCTTTTTAATATATACAGCGAATATGTGATGCGAAAGGTCTTAGAGGATTGGGAAGGAGGGGTCGCAGTAGGGGGAAGGCGTATAAGCAACTTAAGATACGCAGACGACACACTCATTATTGCATCGAATCAATTGGAGCTAGAAGCTATCATGGCAAAAGTTACAAATATAAGTAACCATTATGGGCTTAAACTTAACCACTCAAAAACCCAAGTCATGATAGTCGATCGAGCTAATAACAACTCCACTCACATTCGGCAAGTGGCAGGTTTCGAGGTTGTTGATAAGTTCATTTACCTGGGATCAATCATTACCAATGGTGGAGGAAGCGAAGCCGAAATAAGACGTCGGCTAGCAATTGCCAGAACCGCAACAACTAAACTGAGCCGAGTGTGGAAAGATAGCGCAATATCAAAAGCGACTAAACTGAAATTGGCGCAAACACTAATCTTCCCAATCGCAACCTATGCAGCCGAAACCTGGACCATGAAGCAGGCTGACCGCAAAAAAGTCGACTCTTTTGAGATGTGGGTATACAGGAAGATGCTTAAAATACAATGGACCGAACACCGAACAAACGTATCAATCTTAAATGAACTACGAATTACTACCAGATTGTCCAAAAGAGTGAACCAAAAATACCTACAATACTTCGGCCACATATCAAGACGAACTGACGGAATGGAGAAGCTCATGGTGCAGGGAAAGGTTAACGGAAAAAGATCAAGAGGAAGGTCACCATCACGATGGATTGACCAAATGCAGCCGCTTGTTGGACAAGGTCTACATGGGGCCACGTCAATGGCACAGGATCGGGAGACATGGAGGCATACCGTGCAAAGGGCCACAACATAATGCCACCAAACCCTTCTTAGGGTAGCTGGACTGAGAAGAAGCATGGACTAACCAATTGAGAAAATCTTGCTGTATGATATCGAAAAGAGTCTTAAGATTCTGGTGGCAATGTTCTTTTTCCCAGACTTGTTTATATGTCTTAGGTGACGACATGACCTGAGAAACTCTGCGTGAGCTGAGGACTAATAAAATAAGTGCTGTAATTTGCTCGAAGCAACGGTTTGGCGGTAATATATTGATTTGTCTCATCGGGTCTCCGTTTCAAGAAAATTTTCCAGAAAATTGTTTACCGGTATCGTGCCGGTTTTTTTTTTCTCCCGTTTCGTTGGCAGCAACGCTGCGAAATAATCAGACGTTACGCCCAGATATCCGGGGCATGCCTTCGTGAAATAGCATCACAGTGCGCAAAACTGTTTCAAAGAAAATAAAATAATAATCAAAAATAGTCCGTTTTGCCCCGGGCTCTTAAAAAAAAAGTGCGTTGGAAAGCCCAGAAAAAGGCGAATATTTAGGATGAGCATAAATGTTTTACAATGATGTTTTACACACGCGCGCCATCTTGGATTTGCACACGCTGTTATCCGATCCTCCTGTACATTTTACGCTGGACTTCATCTTGGATACGAGGTATCTTGGATTTATTATTTTACGGCCTCATATTTTGCCGCGAAATTTATGTCAATCGGTACTCGTACAAGGTGTACCTAAATGATTGCAGTTACGTAATCACTTCAATTCAATTGTGCCGCCTTTCCAATATGTATACCGTACTATTTGAGAACTGTCACTGTCAACCATACCTGTCAACTGTCAGACAACATAATAACAGTAGGTTGTTAAAATGTACACTGATCAGAAGAACACTTTTATTGTTGAGGCTTACTTTCGCAATGGACGATTTGAAAATGGAGAATGGATTTATTCAATTCCAGAGTGCGTTCGGGATTTTCAACACAAGTTCCCTGACCACCAATTTGAATACTCGGTTTTGTCAACACATATTTCACGAATAGTGCACCGTTTTAGGGAAACTGGTAGTGTTCAGAAAGGGAAATCCTCAGGCAGATCTTCAGTATCGGGAGAGGTTGTTGCAGATATTCGTGAACGACTCGAAGTAAGCCCTCAAAAGTCAATTCGTAAATTGGCTATGCAAGCTGGAATTCCCTCGAGCACCTGCCATAAAATTGTGAGAAAGAGGTTGAATTTACACCCTTATAGGGTCTCAGTAGTGCAAGAATTGTTGCCAGTAGATCCTCAACGTCGATTGAGTTATTGCCGATGGTTTATGGAAAATTTAAATGACGATCGATTGCTCGATTTAACATTTTTCAGTGATGAGGCTTGGTTCCACCTATCAGGATATGTTAATTCACAAAACTATAGGTGCTGGCATGCTGAAAACCCTCATCTTTTTGTGGAAGCACCACTACATCCTCAGAAGGTTGGAATTTGGTTGGCTGTGTCTCGCCGTAGAATAATTGGGCCTATATTCTTTCATGACACAATAAACGGTGAGAGATATCGGCAACAAATTATCCAGCCTTTCATAGAACAATTAGATGATGAAGAATTGCAGAACGGATATTTCCAACAAGATGGTGCAACAGCTCATACAGCCCGAGCAACGTTAGCCTATCTGCAAGAATTTTTTGATAATAGACTAATTAGTCAAGGACTATGGCCGCCACGCTCTCCAGATCTAACTCAACTGGACTACTCAATTTTTTGATTTCTAAAAGATAGAGTTTTTCGAAGAAGACTGCATACGTTGGAAGAGTTAATGGCAGAAATCATAAATGCCAAACCATAACTCCTGAAATGTTAATCAACATTTTTAACAATAAAAGAAGACGAGTGCAAATGTGTTTACAAGCAAATGGTACACATTTTCAACATCTGCTTTGATTATATATTTTATTTATTAATTATGTTTTGTAAATCTTTACTTCGTATGATTCCGTTTATTAAATACATTATTTTGATTACATTAATAACTACATGTGATTGTTTTATTGTCTGCTACTCCTCAATTTGCAATAGTAAAACGTTTTGTCTGCTAGTCCTCAATTTGCAATAGTAAAACATTTTGTAACATTGTCAGATTTAAAGCAATTATTAGCTGCATCGCAGCTCGTTTATTTAATTAATTCCTGCATGATTTTCAGTTTACAGCTTGTTTGTGCCGTGGAATAATCTGCCACACTTGGGGATGTTGCCTGTGAGGACTTAATTTTCATGCATATCTGGTTATTTTTATGTACACACAATTTAAGAATAACCTCGACTTTAAAAGTAAGGTTATGTAGACAATGTACATTCAAATTCGTTGGCCCTAAGTAATTCTTCATTGTAATCTTTTTATGTGCTTGGAAGCCACAAATATTGCTGAAACTAATAATAATTTAGTATTTGAGTAGTGAAATATCGACTGACATAATTGATATTTCAACTGCATGAAGATAGCTTTTAATGCCATCTTTATGAGTAATGAGTAAGATGTCTCTTTAAATAATTCTTTATTGATGTCTTTTCATGTGTTTGGAAGCCACAAATATTGCTGAAACTAATAATAATTTCGTATTTGAGCAGTTAGATATGAAATTCCACAATAAAAATTAGAATAGCATGAAGGTAACTTTTATTGCCATATTCATGTCTAATAAGTGTAAATGAATTTGCCTATGTCCAAAATTGAATTATTTTGACTAGAGCGGCACAAACATAATTTACATGGTTACGTAACTGCAATCATTTAGGTACACCTTGTATATTACCAAATCACAGGGATTATGAAAGATTCAAGTTGATATGACAGTTGGTATTCTTGGTTATCACTAGGTACCTATACTTTTATAGTACATGTCTCGCTCGTTACATGGCTCTCGGCGCGCACGTCGCGGGCCTACGAGTTCTTTCCCTGCGATCAAATTTATCTGTTTTATCATTTTACATCTTGTATGTATGCAAGGATCGTCAACGGCGGCGAACTATGGTTTCTAGAGCCCGATTACTTAGCCTAAAGTCATTTTTTCGATTGTAAGAAAGCGTAATTTTGGACATAATAACAGATGCTAAACATTCCAAACTACAATGTAATTACGTCCACAGTCCCTTTAACTGATCCAGTTACCAATGAAAATAACTGCAAGTTGGCATTATAATTTGATGTCATTAGTCGCACATTTGTCTATCGACGACACGTTTAGCAGAGTGAGTGCTGTGACCATGTGTTTCAATAAAACGTTGTGCAGAAATTTTTACATTATTCTCTCAGGTATGTTTATTTAGTATGTAAAATATTAACCCCATTTGTTGATTTTTAATGGTTCAAATTAATTTTAATCAATATTGATGTTTGTGGTTTCCTAATATATCATTTTTAAAGTTTCACTTGACTTATAAAAAAATAGCGGGGTTTGGCGGGATTTATTTTTACATACACGTTTTAAGCCTCATTTTAAGAAGTTAAAAATATTAAACTTACGTTGCTATTTTCTGCTATAAACATGACAAACTGTTGTTTTTTTCTAGCAATGCATGTGTTCAAAAAGATAAACTTATTCGAAATTTTGCTGAACGGCACTAATAAAGAGGAGAAGTTCCGAAAAATTGTAGATTACATTAAAACACTTATTGGAGAACTCTTGATGCTCTCAAATGAAGGAGAACTTTTTGCAAAAATTCGCGGTTTGTCCCGAAATTTTGAAGAAAGGTACAATCGAGCTTGTCGACGAGTAGAATATTTTAATGGGATAAATTTTGCTTGGCTGGATGAAAACTTTATTGTTGAAGTAGACAAACCCACGCGTTCGACATCTTTTGGTCGACCAACTCTACCATTTTCTGTAAAAACAAGCCGATCGCGAAGGAGAGAAGCTTCACAATTATCCAAGGAAAAAAAATCATGAGTGCGCTTTATTGGTACAAGCTGCATCCTCGGCAGCACGACATCAAGGCAAACATGATTTAGCGGCCGTTTTCAAGGAGGTCTCGACCATCTAAAATTGGAAAATTATTTATACTCCCAAAAAAGAGATGTCAAACTAAATATACCGCCGAAGAAGCCTTAGAGTATGTTATAAATAGTAATTTAAACAAACAGCAATATTTGGACATCAGACAGGGTGCTCTTTCAAAGGGATGCGACATTTATCCTGATTACAAACAAGTGTGGCTTTGTAAATCAAAATGTAGACCATCTGTCATAAATGTTATCGATATTAAGGCAGAAGTTCCACTTGATTCTGTTTTGGAGCACACAAGTAGATGTATAGTTGAATTGCAAAGAGAGGTTATTTTGAGTCATATGAAAATGCTTAAAGTTACAGAATTAGACGCAGAAATAATTTTCAGTTATGGCTTCGATGGAAGTAGTGGTCAATCAAATTATAAACAAAAATTTGAAAGTCGTGGTAGTCATTCTGACAAGTCTTTGTTTTCAACAACATGTATTCCTCTTCGCTTGCAAACCTTAAATGAAACAATTTTATGGAACAATCGCACTCTACAATCGGTACGTTTTTGTAGACCAATCAAACTAGAGTACGAAAAAGAATTATTAGAGCACATTTTAAAGGAGAAGCAAAATATTGACAATGAAATTGAGACGCTTAAATATTAACAATATGTTTGCTAGAAGACAAAGTCATAAAAATAAAATATAAATTATATATGACTTTAATTGAGGGTAAAATATTAAATACTCCAAGACAAAAATATTTGAGCCAAAAGCAAATACTTTGCCGTTTGGAGCAAGCCCTGTACATGCACGGATTAGATTCTTTGAGTGCATAGTTCATATATCGCATAGATATAATTTGTGTGTGTGGGAAGTTCGAGGGGATCAAAATAAGGAAATTTTTAAAGAGAGAAAGAAACTTGTTCAACAACGATTTTTGGAAAAGCTGCATCTATTTGTCGATAAACCCAAATTCAATGGATTTGGCAGTACCAACGACGGAAATACCAGCCTTCAAACGTTTAACAACTCAAAATTGTTTTGTGAAATTACAGATGTCAGTGAAGAATTAATTCAAAAATTTAAAATAATTTTAATTTGTTTATCTTGTAGTTTACAAATTGATCCTAACAAATTTGAGACATATTGCCACGAAACGGCAAGATTGTTTAGGTACAAGTATTCTTGGTACGCCATGCCACCAACCGTCCACAAAATTTTAATTCATGGCAGACAAATTATTGAAAATAGCGTGTTACCGGTGGGTTACTTTGGAGAGGAAGGGTCGGAAGGAAGAAACAAAATGTATAAATCTGATAGGCAATTCGATGCGAGAAAAACAAGTAGAAAAACAATTTGCAAGATATTTTTTGCTGAGCAATGGACACATCAGATCCTTTGATATCTTCCATACACGTACAAGATTGTATACGTCGTCAATTAAATTGCCCCTTCCTTCTGAAGTTATCAGATTACTCCTAGAACCGAATCCAAACCAAGCCGTATATTAACAAACAGATGAAGATGGATAAAATGTTAAAAAAAATGATTTGGAGACTACACTTTTAGAAGAAATCATGCCTACTGCTAAATACGACATCTTTGAATCAGAATTAGATAGTTAAATATAACATTTCTTGTGAAGAAAATTATTTATTATATGTTATTGCATACAGTGTGAATCGGGTAGCCTTTCAGTAAAGATTAAAAAAATATGTACTAAAAAATCAGTTAATTATATCTATCGTGAAGTCAATTATGGGGTACACTGTATGTTGTACCAATACAAATTTGTTTAATATTCTTATTTATTACCGTAGAACTAGTTAAGACCATTAGTTTCTAATAAAACACATTATATTACTTTTGGCCATGTAATCATAATCGAACACGTATTTACGTGGATGCCGTAAATTTTCTATCTAGCCCGTATTGTTTGCGACGGGCAACAAACGTTGACACAGCAAATTAAACAATTATAATAATTTGAGTCAATTTGAGTCTTGGAGAAGCGTGCTGACCCGCTTAAGCGTGTCGCTCTTCATCTCACTTGTCATAACGTTTCTATCGCGCTCATATAACCTCTCTTTTTTGCTGAACAAAGAAACTATACATCTCGCACATATTGCGTGGTATGTACAATTTCTGACAGGGCAAATTAAAAAATTATAAAAATTTGCGCAATATGCTCACCTTTGCTCATGCACGCCGATCCCGCTTACCTAATTATTTTTCATCTCACTTGTCAACACGCTCTCACATAACCTATCTCTTTTGATGAGCAAAACAAATTATCTGTCTCACATATATTGTGTGGTATGTCACCATTTATCCATCCGATATTTTACAAAACGTCATGCACATTTCACATCCCACTCTTTCATTGATTCGAAATATCACTCGCACCCATTGTCTTCAAAAACTGGCGCACCTCTGCACAATTCGACCTGACAGGACGTCCTACGATAACATTTAACACATATATTTAGTGCGACTCTTATCAGTTCCGAGATTAGCGCACTGCGTTAAACTCTCGGGCTAGTAAACACACGGCAGGAAATTCATGGGATCGAATTCAGGGGACCGTCCCCCAATGGGATCAGGGGATCTTGCTCAATTCATGGCTGCTCAATTTAGATGGCTGCTCAATAGTTACTCAATTCGAATATTAAAAATGGCATATCCCGCAAAAATTCAAAGATGGCGGCTCCGCAAAAATTCAAATGGCAAGATGGCGGCTCAATTCAAATATTCAAAATGGCGACTCCCGCGCAAATGTTTGGCAGCCCAACATACACACTTCGCCCGACCGGATGAAAATGGCATCTGATAAGCTCCCTTAATCCTTATGGAGATTATGGCCCCGTATTTTCTTAGCTTCTCTACTTACAAGATTTAGTTTAGTTTAGTTTAGTTTAGTTTATTAAATGTATGAAGATACATATGCATTACAAATTAATAGTAACTTATAAACATAACACAGGTACAAGTGATAATAGTACATAACAATATTTATACAATTGATAGCTTCAGGCCACATATTGAAATTATGAACAATTTTTACATGGGAATATTATCACTAACGAAGGATCGCAACAGGCGTTTGAATTGCTGCAACGTAGCTGCCCTCTTAATGACACTACTCAACTCATTATACCTTACGAGTCCTTTGTGAAACAATGAGTTATATGTGCATTGTTTCCGCACTGTTCCAATATATAAATCCTCTCCAGACCTTGTCCAATGGTTATGAATTTCATTTATTTTAATAATTTTGGATGTCAGGTACACTGGTAACATATTGTTAGTTAATTTATATATGAAACACATGTTCATATAGAACAGTGATTGCCGAACAGTAAATATGTTTAGCTCTGTTAACATGTTTTGTACAGTGCTGTATCTGTTGCAATTCAAAATTGTTCGTAAACATTTAGTTTGAAGCATTTGCAGTCGATCAAGGTCAGAATTGTGTCATCAAGTGTTCACAATTAATTGGTTTTTTACTACCCAATCTTCAATTATTTTTTTTAGTAATAGGTTGTAATAGGTTCATTCTGTAAATGGCTTTATCACTATTTACCAAAAGTAAATTGATTTAATTCCAATGCGTTTTCGTGAGACACCAATCCCATCAATTTCGTTCAATCAACAATCATCAACCGTGTAAGACTTCGGTTTTCCCAATATTTAGTAATTAGGTATATTTTACTTGTAATCATAAATTCTTATAATTTATGATATTTGTTTTGGCTCGTGATTTATCTATTTTACTTTTATTTTGTGTGATCGTATAATGGCAGTACTTCTTTACGTTATGTTTGATATTAAATCATTATCGTGACGACTCAAACTTCTTTTAGAGGTAATGCGTGTGTTAGTAACAATAATATTAATAAAATAAAGACAAAGAATTATAGATTAAGTGTAATTTATTCACTTTAAAGGATTTCGCACCAACAATTAAACATCAACTTGAATTTAATGACTTTCTTTATTGACTCAAAAAGTGTTAGTTAGTTTTGGATGAAAGATGTACTTAACGTCAATGACTTACACACATTGCTCAATTCTACGTGCCCGCAAAACGGCTCAATGCATGTCATCACTTCATGAAATATGTCACTGTTTGTGCCTTCCAATGTCATTTTTCATTTTATCCGTACATCAGTTGGAAATCTTTAGTAACGTCAATGACTTTCACACATTGCTCAATACTACGTGCCCGCAAAACGGCTCAATGCATGTCACCACTTCATGAAATATGTCACTGTTTGTGCCTTCCAATGTCATTTTTCATCTATTACTTCAGGATTCACTAACTAGATTTTGATAGATACAATTTTGTAAAATACGTCCTGTAAATTGTTCGTATGACTGATATTAATGAATTTACAATAAGATTAAATAATGTTTTTACTCATTATACAGAACAACCAATAATTTGCCACAGTATTGCCCAGTTATTGTGTAAATTATACCTTAATATTTCATAATTATTCCCTGGCGAACATTATCGTTTTTAGATTTCATCTTGAACTTTAGAATGAAATTCGTTAAATAAGCAATTCTGATAATTTTATGGATTTCATTTATTTAACCCTTTTTTAGTTAAAGTTTTGTAATATTTCCGATTTAAACTAAATCTTAATTTGATTCAAATCCATATGATTAATGATTCATAATTAAATAATGTTTTGCCGCTTTATCGAAGAGATATTATTTAGGTTATATTTTAACAATTTATACTTATCCCCTGAAGAGTATTATCCTTTCTATTCTACATTTTAATTGATATGTTTAGAAGAATTGTTAACTTGTGAGGAGAATTGTTAATCATATCTACTAAGGTAAACACAATTAGAGATGCTAGCATTCTCCTGTCGAAACTCGAATGACACCGGAAATATTATCTCATTAACATCCACGACATCGCTCATAGCGTATGCCAAAAATTAATAAAGCTTTTGAACAACCCACGTATGTGTAACCGGAACGATTACCTCATTAACATCCACGACACCGCTCATAGCGTATGCCAGAAATTAACAAAGCTTTCGAACATCCCACGTATGTGTAACCCGAACGATCACCTCATTAACATCCACGACACCGCTCATAGCGTATGCCAGAAATTAACAATGCTTTCGAACATCCCACGTAAGTGTAACCGGAACGATTACCTCATTAACATCCACGACACCGCTCATAGCGTATGCCAGAAATTAATAAAGCTTTCAAACAACCCACGTATGTGTAACCGGAACGATTACCTCATTAACATCCACGACACCGCTCATAGCGTATGCCAGAAATTAATAAAGCTTTCGAACAACCCACGTATGTGTAACCGGAACGATTACCTCATTAACATCCACGAGAGCGCTCATAGCGTATGCCAGAAATTAATAAAGTTTTCGAACATCCCACGTATGTGTAACCGGAACGATTTTATATATATTTCACGGGTCTTCGTTTTTGGTACTTTAGTAGGAATGTAGTGATTATTGCTACTCAATTTCGAAATAATCAATACCATCCTGAACACAGTCACTTTCAAAATAATTCGGATAATACTCTTTGTAATGATATTCGCGGATACTATTAACGAAGATAATAACGGACTGACGCCACGCTAATCTGGAACCAACTAAACTTTTCGTATGCAAATCGATGCTATTTATATTAAAATTTTGCCCACTCAGCGTTGTTGTGTGATTCCCCGTAACATTATTTCTAATTTCGGTGATCTCACATGGGCCCTATAGCAAGGTTATTGACCTAAAATTACTACACTGTTATGATTTGTCATCAGCCGGCCTGGGCGCCTGTGTTTTGTTTATAAAATTGCGTCACCAAGCATCGAACGCGTCTTAATAAGTGATTATACAAGTTCTCGTAATTTCGTTTGCAATCTATTCAAATTGAATTCATATTTAATCAAATTACTTATAAAATCCCCCAAATGATCACCCCCTTCCTATTCTAACACAATACTTGGCTTTTACGTGTGTTTTTCAATGTTTATACCTGAGTATGAAATTGTTATAATTTTATTTCGAACCGTTTCAATTAATATGAGTCATTTTTCGTAATAATATATATATATATATATATATATATATATATATATATATATATATATATATATATAAATTAATTCATACAAAATATGTGCATTTCGATCCCTTACAAGATTGATGGCGGACACCGTGTTCTGTTCTTACCTGGAAGAACGTCTCCGCTCTGAAAGTTATTACGCCGCTTCCACTGAACTTAGCCTAATTCCGCAGACACGAATCGCGTAATGTAAACTATTCAAGGAAATACCTCTTTTACAAGGGCGCAATGAACACGTGAGATACAATAACGCCGCAATACACAAATATACACACAAAAAATCTACAAAGTAATGAAATCAATAAAACAAGAAAATAAATTATGGCAATTAAAGAAGTTATGGTAATAAAAAAGTGTATGGCCTGTTTTCGGAGTTCTGGATGAGTTTCGCTGGTCCGCCGCAACTTTACGAACGACCCTGGTATACTCGACTGCACTGCAACTTTACGAACAGCCGAACTCTTGATTCGAACTTCTGGTAGGGCTTTGTACCGATGTTAAGGGCTGGGCCTCTGATCAACCTGTGACTAACCTCTGCCTAACCTCTGAATAACCGCTCAGTTATTGTGCGCCCTAAAATATCTCCTACCTCTATATTCAGCATTTAAATCCTTCGAAGAGTAGAAAAGATTGATTACGCTTAATCCGAATATTCAGTTTCGACAATATTGCCGACACTTAACATAACCCCGCTTCTCCTGTTTACTCGACCAGCGTACGAGATGTAAAGAACGACCACCTGTTACGGTCGCGCAGATAAGCAAATGCCTCGGAATATCGATACGCATGGCTACCAATTGTGCGTGAAATACAACCCAACGCGCTAAAACGATTCATGGCCATTTAAGAACCGTTACATGTTATATATATTTTCTTAAATTCTACTAGTGACAACCATTAAAATGGCCTTTCAGAAGTAACAAGTGGGATTATATACAGCGTGATCAGCATAATGGGTAACAAGGGGACAACATTTTTAGTATGTATTTTAAAGGAAACAGTTAGGCAAAAAAAGTGCATTATCTTAAAACCTTAGCATTATTTGAAAAACTAAAAAACTAAAATTAAGAAATTGAATATATATTTTTAAGTGCTGATAAATCGAAGCATTGTAGAGCATTGTATAAACTTACTTAGTACTTGTGCAACAGTATTGCGAGTAATGGTTTTGTCAGGATGATTTACATTACATTTCTTAACTGCTTCTCTGCATGTTCTGTAATCATTCCCCACAATATGAACAATTTCAACCATTCTAGGTTAACAGAATTTTACCAGTGCAAATGATATTTTAGTGACAAACTTATTACACACCGAAAAATTAAAGTAACAAACCAGAAAACGCGATTTATAAATTTTATTAGAAGTGTGAAATGCAGGTCACACAAAGAAAAGATAAAACAATACCCAGAAGGTAATAACAAACTGTATTTTAGGAACTTAATTAAGCATTTTTTCCTAAAATAAATTTCATTTAATTTTTGATTTTTAATTTTTCAGTCTTGAAAGAACGATATTATTAATTTCAGATAATGCAGGACATTTTTTCCCTCTAAAATACAATATCAAAAAAGTTGCCCATTTGTTACCCATTATTCTGATCACATTCATATATTCATTTATATATTCATATATATTGTTACGTTTTTATTGCCCTACGTTCGGGACTACAAATGTTACGTTTTTGTTTACTCTGCCTATTTTATTAGTGTTGAATATTTAAGCATTTACTTGTTTTGTAACTTTTTGTTCTTTCTCTTATCTCAGGTTCAATAGTAGGTTCAATCATAACTAAATAGAGTTTTGTTCAAGTACTTTAATGAATTGAAAATAACCAAAAATATTAAAACGTCTAATATAAACTGAACTAAACAAACAAATCAAAAACAATATAAAACAAAACTATTAAATAAATAATAAACTATGGCCAACATTAACAAACTAAATCCTATATACACAAGCCAATTTATGTGATAATATGACTCTTGCACTTTACGCAAACTTTCTACTTGCAGTTTTCTTCTTGTGGTTCCTTGATTAATTCGTCCTCTTGTCCCTGCGTTCTCCTTTTGATCCTTTGTTGATTCCCACAAAAGTAAACAGCTACTTTTGTGTGCGAAGTTGAGCGGCTTGAAGTCCTGATTTTTGAATATCTCCGTCACGGCTTCTATCTTGTTGAACTCCTCTCCTGGTTGACTGTCTTCTTCCAGTCCTCTGTCCAATCGTTGAAACCCCGTTAATATTTTGTAATGTATTCGTATTAGTATCGCAACATCTCCACCCGCGATCCACACGCGTCTCTCCCACTCATCAATCTCCTTGTTGATTATTTTCGACTTTCCATTATTCAATTCCCCAAGCGTCTATGCACGAAGTCACCTGTCACCCGTGGTAACCGATCAACAACCTCCATCCGCGGATTGCTTTGTATATTTGTGAATACTTGTTCATATTCACATTTACAATATTTACAATAATCGTTGTTAGCTTGTGCCCTAAAGATTATAATTCTATCTAAAACCTATATGATAATAACAATAAATCTATTCTAATTAATCTAAATAAATAATACAAATACCATCACAATATATATATACAGGGTGTCTCTAAATTATGTGGACGTGGCTTAACCACAGATTACTGGAATTAATAGAAGACGATTTAACAAAACGTATCGATATACAAATGCGGTTGGTTTAGCCAGTATTCAGCTTCAAAGTTAATTTAAAAAAAACAAAATTTGCTTATAAAAAGAGAACGTTTACATTGATTTGGATGTGGATGATTTGGTCTTTTTTATAAATGTAAAAAATGATTTAATTTAAAAAATGCGACCTCTAAATATTAATTTTTTTTTTCAAAATTTTGCACAGATTATTATAATTTATAGAGACACAAAGTTAGATAGTGAAATCAACAATAACAAAAAAATATTTGTTTCTGTACATTTTTGAACACCCAATACACACACATGCACATATACGAACACAATTCATGTATATGTAGAGTAAAAATGTCACCATTAATTGTAGGTGTGTTGCAGCTAATTATAAATACCTATAGTTATGGTAAAATGTGATATACTGGACATTCTACATAAATCAATACCAATAAATCAAATGAAAACATCAAACTGTCCTTGGATGTTTGAATTCAGTAGATGCAATAAAATCAATCAGTAAATAATAAATACGACCATATAACAAATTGATTTATTAATGTCGCGTACACATTAAGTCGTTAGGTGTATTGCCTGACCTTTCATTCCCTCCGACAATTTGTTGTAGTGTACTAAAGGTGAATTTGTACTAAAAATGCTACAAAAACTTTTTACGGCATTTTATTACTTCTAAAATATGAAACGTATTTGCAGTGTTAAACAAAACTGTAAACAGCGGTTAGATGATTGCTCCCAAAAGACATTATTATGAGTCATTTGGGGACCAATGTAATGTAATATGTACTCGTATATGCAACCGTTTTTATCAAACTACATACGATGTAAATAATTCAATATACAGATGTTTAAATGTTTGATTTGTAATTATGTGTTTACGAGTAATCAATATGTATAACATTGCGTGCCTATAATTGTTATTATGGTGTACTAAGTAACCCAAAGTAAAGTAAATAATTCCTTACTCACGACAGTAAAAACCATAGATATTATAATTGAATTGAAATTTTATTATGAATATAATACTAAAATTAATAGATGTAGAATATTTAAAATATTCATAGTAGGTAATATAACTAACACAATATAACAATTCACGAAATAAAACCAAAGCAATTTGGTTCATTATTAATAAGGAGAGGAAAAATTGTGCAAAAGGACAGATTTTGTCTCAGTTGCGCTACAAATTGTGTCATCTATTGATAAACAGAAATCTCCCTTTGATTTCCTTAGGTGTACAGCATCAAATAATAGCTCTTTTTTATCACACCAATTTTGTACGATGAAATTATCACTACTATAAAATCTTTGACTAATTCAAACAGTACTGACATTTATGGATTTAATAGTAAACTGCTTAAAACAAGTTGCGAATTACAATCAGCCCCGTTAGCCTTAAAAAAAATAGTCCCCATCTACAAAACGGGCAATGCGGGGATAACCAATTATAGATATTGGACGATAGCTGCCAATATCTATAATCCTAATCAAATTCCTTTGTTAGAAAATATGACAGTTTCAAAAGTTGTACAAACATTTATAATGTCACAGTTTAGAAAAGATAAGAGGCACTGGTCACTGAGAGAAACAGCTTTGTTTCTAGCTTTGTTTAAAAAATCCTCCAAAGCGTACAAATTTCTGGGCAATATTCTAGACCATCCCTCACGACGAACATTAACAAGGTCGTTTGCACAGTTTCAGTTTGATATAGGTATTAGTATTTCAATGATGAAGCATTTGTCTACAATTAGCCGTAAAAGGAAATTGAACAACGACATGGTGTTATTATTTTTGACGAGATGGCAATAATGCCACATTTAGACTTCCATTCCCCGTCTGGAACTATTTTGGGTTTGGCAATTATGGGCAGGGAATGAATAGAAAAATTGCAGATCACGCTTTGTGCTTCATGATCAAAGGCATTAGTAGCATATGTAAGCAACCCGTAGCATATTATTTTGTACAATCAACTTGTCCCGCATCAGAATTGGGTGTTATCATTAAATCTGTTATTACTGTTATTAAACGAATTCATGATGAAACACAATTAATTATCCTTGCGACTGTCAGTGACCAGGGCTCTACCAACAGGGGGGGGGGGGGGGGGGGCAATTCGTAGTTTATGGGGAAATGGTCGATTTAATGTTGATGCTAAGGAATTTTATATATTTTTGATCTAAGGACTGAGGATATTATGTTTGATGGGAATATCTGGAAATTTAGTAACATTATTGATATGTATCGTGCAGGCAAAGAAAGTGTTGATGGCATTAAAGTTTGTCAAAGATTAACAAATGCACATATAAATCCAGAGGGCCGGGCAAAAATGAGAGTTAAGTTAGCTGTGCAGATATTTGCTACATCAGTAGCTCCTGGTTTACATAAAGCTGCTTTACATAATTTTGTTGAAAATGCCATGAACACCGGTGCCGGTGCACTATCCATAATATCTCCCAGCGAGAAAAAGGTGTTTACAAGCCATAAATATGTCGAATATATCAGCAGCCCTGATTTCGAACGTGACAGTTATGTCCATCCAAGGGAACAACGCCCCATGCCCAACCATTGGCTGGTTTGCCCTGAATGGGATTTCAATGTATAAATCGTTATAGCAACTGTTGGAAGATATTTCCTACATTTTCGATGCATAATTGAGCTCCCATCAATGAGCCTATATGCGCGATCTCAATCAGGCTACCTCTGCAACAGATTGTATACGATTTCGCAACTCTTCTTCGGTGTTAACTTCGTTAAGGTACCATTGTTTTTAAATGACCACAAAAATAAAAATCGGGTGGATTGAGGTGGAATGATCGTAGAGGCATTTGGACCACCCCGACCGATTCCAGGAACCTCGTTGAACAAACAAAAAAGGTTGGTTGTTAACTACTTTTTCCCCAACTTAATATTATTTAGTATACATAATTAGTAATTGTAGAACATTATGCCAAGTTGACAATGACAATTGACAATAATACACTTGGTATTAATAGGTCAGTATATTAATTTAAAAAATATCGACAGTTCCGATTAGTTTCATACATTTAACTCGAAGTGGCTCATTTTCTAAATAACAAGTGTAATAAACTCTTAAATGTGTTCTCTTAAATGTGTACTAAATCGACGATATTCCTCAGTATTTCCTAATGACATTCCGTAAAATTGGTCTACCAAGTTTCAAACAATATCATTATGCGGTAGTCTTCTCTGAGGATTTGTGGGTACGTTCTGGTAGGTAAATATATTAAAATTAATTTAAGGTTGTTATATTCAGTACTTAATGGTAATAATATTAATTTTTATTTTATTTTATGATCTATTTCTTTCGCCCGACTATTTTCAGTTATAAACATCCACCGTCAGAGGCATGGACGGAGGCACGAGAATACAATAAATTAATTAAGTTAAATATGAAATTAAAGTCAAGTTTGTTATAAAATGTTTAAATATAAATTATAATAGTATTTGTTATGTATTTAATGTTATAGTGTGTATAAATGATTTAGTGTTTATGTAATTTGTTAGTGTGGGGAAGAATTTAAATGAGTGAAAATTATTTTTATGGGGTATTAATTTTGGTAATAGAAAGTAATATCAATTCTTCAATTCAAGTACCTATTTTGGTTATATTATATGTATATATTTAGAATTATTTACTTAGCTTTATATATCTTTAATTTATTTGAAATGTAATTTTAATTTGATAGATGTCTAATATGAAGTTTTATTTAATTGCTTTTGTTGTTTTATGTGTTAAATGGATTATTTAACAATTTATAAAGAGGTTTAAATGTTAATTGAGTTTGGTCATTAAGGTATTGTGTGTTGTGTTCTGTATTGATAGTTTTGTCTATTTCAAATGGTTAATTTTGTTTCTTAAGTTTCCTTGAATTGTGAATGATTTATAAAATGTCGTATTTCTATCGTTTTCTGTTTGTGTTTTGAAAGTCACCTAATTTGAATTCAATAGAAAATGTATGGTCTGCGATGACCCGTCAGTGGGATTCGAGTCAAAATCATAGCAAAGAAAGGACGAGAGTTGGTTATTCCACAAATTTGGGGTGGCCTGACAAATAATTATTGTGCCTCATTAGTGAACACTATGCCACTCGATTTGAACAAGTAATCGAAAGTGGTGAATTATACACAACATATTAATGAAACGAACATACGCGCTAAAATAGATTTTAAATTATTTTAAAAAAAAATTATTGAAATAACGTCATTTTTTGACATCTAACATTTATATTAATTTACAACGTATTATTAAGTAGTGTTCTTGATAAAATGAATTTTATGAATTCAACGTTTTATTGTTTCATACAGCCTCACATTTGCGCTTGGATAAATTTATTTATTTTGACTTTAATGTCTCGTTAATTATTATTTTTTGTTGATTCTGACATTTTATAGTATTTAGGTATTGGATATAGGGTATGTCTTTGTGCCTGTTTTTCCATCCTTTTTTCGGCCATCGAGTTTCCTTTTTGTCTTGTATTATTGTTATTGTAATTTTGTATTATATTCTGTTTCATGATGTTAATCATGTTTTTGTAATAATAATGAAATACAAAATTTGACAAGTTTAATTATACTACTATAAAATATTTTATAGCTGCATAATAAATAAATTATATTTTGCGTTTTACAATTTAAATAAATAGCGTTGCGTAATTTTTCTGTTAATAATATACATTATCTAAATGTCCACAAAGTAATAAATTATTATTAGAGATATTACAATCGCACATGATACAAATTTCAATTTTTAAATATATGATTTGCAATGTTTATAAAAAATTAAAGTAGGGCTCCGGTGTGCTCTTAAAATTAACCCCTTATAGCAACAAACATGTCCACATGTGTAATATAATAAACTTACAAATCGAGAATCGACTGTAGAATATTCTATTTCTGAAAACGTGAACACGTATTTTTTTTTTTTTTTTTATTAATCAATTCTTATCATCGTTAAGAGTTTTGTCATTACAGATAGCAAACAAATACTCTCTTGGCGACCACGCCGCAGTCACTTGTTTCTTACACCACGGTGTAAGGTGTATATTTTTGTAGCAATATGAGATATTCACCACAAGAATAAAATCTCGGAGGCTTCTTTAAACACTGCAGGTAGTATTATAAAGTTGTTGGGCAAATTTAAAAGACTTAAGGGCGGAAATCGCTTGCGACAATACGAACTAAGGCCACCTCTCAAATATTTCGTTCGGGTGTACAATGAACAGATTCTGGCTTGACACATGGCCAAACTATTTCTTCCCGCGTAAATATTTGGTACAGATGTAAAATCAGGTAGAGAAGACCTTTTCTGACCATTTAATCTTAAAGCTGACCGTTTATTTCAAAATTCAAATACTGCTAGTAAATCTACACATTCTTTCATCGGCATTGAAATGAATAATTAAATAAAATAGCATAATTTTTTTATATCTTAAAAACTAAACCATACATAAAACAAAGTACCTACTTATGTCAATGTTAGTATATCCGAATATTTTGTGTACAATTTTATAATACTTATAAAACATTATCTATAAGCAGAAATATAGTTCATTTTAATGAAAAGTAACGCTGCATCGAGCCATTCCTACAACATACGTTGAAAGTAAACGACAAAAACATGAAAAAAATTGAATATTAAAAAAAATATCAAGTTTTTTTTTTAATTATACAGGGTCGGTCATTTCACCTCCCGTCTTCAATAGCTCAGTTACTAATTGAGTTAGGATTTTGATATTTTACAGACTTCAGTTGCTTTCTAGGGTGTATTTCAGGAAAATATTTTTGATTATACAAGGTGTCCCAAAAAAGTGTGACGTCATCATGATATATATTTTTAGATTGCAAGGTATATTTTTTGTCACTTATTTGGGTGCCTTTTATAGGTGCCTACATACCCATAAATTTTTATTGAAATCGGGTTAGTGACATTAGCACAAAAAAATAAAAACTGAAAAAAAACAGTTTTGCACCATTGGTTAAGAAAATTAATAAGGGATAAAAATAGTGCCTCGTTAATAAAACCATACAAGGTACTCATTAAATAAGGTCTGACAGTTGCGTTAACCAAGTTTTATTGATATGCATTATACAGAGTGTCCAAAATTTAGTGTCAAACTTTTCAAAATTTAAAGCACTTTATTTTTCTTATTTTAAATTGGAATCCCAGTATATTTTTATGTAATTCCATGCGGAATTAAAAGACAAACATTTTTCCTAATTACAACCCTATCTCAATTCCTAACACATTCAAAGATATTTGCAGAAAACTCGTTTTATCAACAATTCCAATGGCCATTTTAATTAATCAAAATCGAAGGTGGATTGGAAAAACAATTTATTGACATTAAAGTTTAACAAAGTGACAAGAGCCATTATTGACTGTAGTAATATAAAAGTTTAAAATTTTTTTAGCTAAGGTCTTTATATCCAAGATAGCAAAATTACTTTTTGTCATGGAAAATATGATATTCATAATATGACAAATATTATGACCTATATTTACAAATGTGGATATGACTTTCATATTCGCATTTCAAAATATTACATTCAACCTGTTACGAAGAGTGGCAATGTCATTTCATACCCGTCTTCGTTTGTGACTTCAAGAGGGCGGAAGACATATAGAACATAAGTTCTAGCAATTAATTAATTTTAGAAATGCACAGTTATGTTATGTTTTTATGAAATTTTATTACTAAAACTATTTTTTATACAAAACTTAATACTTTTACGATGTGTAATAGGTTTAGACGAAGATCTGTGAAACCTTTCATACTTTCGAGATATTAATTGTAACTACAAAACATGTTATGTCAATAAATTGTTTTTCAAAGTCACCTTCAAATTTTATTCATTAAAATGGCTATTGGAATAGTTGATAAATCGAGTTTTCTGCACATAACTTTCAATGTGTTAGGAATTGCGATAGAGTTGTAATTAGGAAAAATGTTTGTCTTTAAATTCCACATGGAATGACATAAAAATATACAGGGGCTCCAATTTAAAATAAGGAAAATAAAGTGCTTTAAAGTTTGAAAAGTTTGACACTAAATTTTGGGCACTTATATAAAGTGCATAAAGCTTATATCAAAAAAAACTTGGTTAACGCAACTATCAGACCTTATTTAATGAGTACCTTGTACGGTTTTATTAACAAGGCATATTTTTATCTCTAAATAAAATTTCATGTGTATGTAGGCATCCATAAAGGGCACCCAAATAAACAACAAAAAATATACCATGAAATTGAAAAATACACATCATCATGACGTCACACTTTTTTGGGACACCCTGTATAATCAAAAATATTTTCCTAAAATACGCCATAGAATGCAAGTAAAGTCTGCAAAATATCAAAATCCTAACTCAATTAGTAACTGAGATACAGAAGACGGGAGGTGAAATGACGGACCCTGTATAACGGGTGAACGATTTGCCGCGGAACATGGGGGAATAATATGGGAACATAGTTTTCCTCTGTGTTTAGCTCCCCTATTCAAACCATAATAACATTAATAGCACCGTTAAATAGATCATTTTGTTGTGCTTCTTAAGGTATAAACTTCTTCGCCAACAATGTCTTAAAATGTGGAGAAAACTTTTAAAATAATTAAAATCATTCAAAATAATAGTATTGCCTTTAATATTTTTGACGTGACGAGTGATTTTTTTTAAATCTAATCTAGTGGCGCAATAAGAAAAGATTTTTATCGATTTGTTTTGGAAAAGAAATAAATAAGAAAAATTCCAAAACAATTTATATTGAACAAATCTAAGTTAATTTTTTTAGATTTGTTCAATATAAATTGTTCTGGAATTTTTCTTATTTTTTTATTTTTTTTCCAAAACGAATCGACAAACATCTTTTTTTATTGCGTCACTAGATTAGGATTTTTTAAAGTTTTAAAATGAGGTATCGCAAGGGAGGAGGACACTTAAAATTTATTTGACATTGTAACTAACGCATAAAGTAACGCATAAAGCATAGTAACGCATAAATTCGATTACTTCGTTCAAGGGATATAGCGATTTTAATTAAATAACATTATACTGCACTATTTCCATATTGTTACTTGTTGAAAAGATAAAATACGGAACACAAGTTTCACAAAGATATTTATTTTAAACTAAAAGTACATTTCGGTCGCAATGCGACCATCTTCAGTAGCAGAAAAGTACTGACGGAAATAATGCCGAGCGCCTTCTTAAATAGGATTACCTAATTACACATAATATTTATAATTTATTTACAATGCAACATTGACAATTTCATACAATGAATGGATTAACCCTCAATTCCAAACAATATAATCGAATATACTCCGAAATCGTAATTTCTTAATAGATGTCATTAAGAGCAATCCTTTTCGCGAAGTGATTTGGGAATTGTAATTGTCTGTATGATTTCTAGCAATGGATTACCTAGCGCTGTTTCATCGAAGTTTAATAATGTTGATGTGTAGTTTTTCATGTAAATTGCTTCGTACGTGTTGCAAGTGTAACCAACACATTGTGCACATTATTAGTTAGGTAATAATAAATATTTATAATAAAAATAATCAATAACTATAATATTTTTTTATAAATTAAAAATTATGTTTTGTAATTCAATAGTATTTTTATTCTCTAATTTTATCTTTCAGTTCCCACCAAAATAATAGTTCCCTGATTTAAATGATAATTAACTGGTAGTTTCAATTGTTAAGTGAAGCAAAATAGTTCAAAAACTTGATAAAATACAATATAAAAACTAATTTGTTATTAAATTCAAATGAATATACGTTTTCTGTGTATTTAAAACTAGTTTCCTAAATTTTGTTAAATTATAATTAAAAAAATAATTAACTTTAACTTTAACGGATTAAATTAACTTCCGTTACTTACTATCGATGCACCTGTCGATAGAAAACGTTGATTACTTTAATTTCACTAACCACTTACAACTGTTTTAAATTGAGTATAAATATAGTACAATCTTAATAATTTTATATTAACTACTCTACTGGTGACTTCGTTTTGATAATTTCGTTGAAATTTTTTAATTTCTACGAAACCGGCCGATTTTCGGGCCGTCGCACAGGACAGGAGCGATTTTGGCCGGACAAAAATCTGAAATCTTGTATTTGGCTTTTTGACACTTAAAGTCGACAAAAAAACATGAAAGTGTAGATTCAATTATTTAAAATGTAGGAAGGGGAGCGTTTTTTATTATCAAACGTAAAAATCTCGTTAAGCATGAATGTAGGTCAGTTTATTGAAATAAAATCAACAGTGATGTTATTAAATGAAATTTTAAATGAAATTGACATTCCACAATAATTTAATCAAAATTTAAAAAAAAAATATGTAAGCAGAAAAGTGACTTTGTTTCATTTTTGATAGGACGCGCCCTACATTCATACTATTAACTCCGAAGGTGGCAAAAGGTGGCAAATGAACGAAATGGCATATGATAGATGAAGGCTGAGAGCATACTATGCCATACAATTTGAACCCCTGCGAACTCCTGCATAATTAGTGCACCCTATTTCATAAAAAATATCGCCTATTTATTTGCATATCTTATGGAAAAATAAACAAGATGAAATAATTTGGTTATAATTTAGCATGTATATATCGTACAAAGTAACTGATTACTAAAAAAAATACTAAGCAAGTATAATAATCATACATTAAAAAGTAGGCGCCAGAATTATTCACGACACGCGAATCGTTTCGGTGTAACACTGGCATTTAAACTCTTCTTAAAGAGAAACCCTTTGTACCATGGGTGCATTAGACTATAATTAAAATCCTGGCACTAGTTTTAACGACATTGATGATGTTTCTGCTTTTCTGTGGATTGTTGTCCGGCTAGCGGCCAAAGCTGTCCCACTGTGCGTCGGTTGCTCCAGTGAGGGTAACGCGAGCCAAACACGACCATCTTTTAAATACCATTTGGACCCACCCCCTAATGCTGAAGATGTTAGGAGTAATAAATAACTCACTAGAATTTATGATGTGATGACATGTTTATAGTACGTCACGGACCGCGGTATAGAAGTCGGCATCACAAAAGATTAGGGGTTGTACTATGGTCTCTTACAGATTGATCATATTTTTTGATAAATTATTTGATTCATTACATACAACTTGCCGCGCCGCAAAACACCTTAACAAATCTCTTAGCGAACGTTCCCCATTTAGAATTTTGGAAAGACGCTAAAGTTAAAATTAGCAAAATTGTTTTTATAAAAGATTCGAAACCTTGTACCAATACTCCATTTATTAACCACTTTATTGTCACTATAACAAATATGGAACTTTTATGCAACAAAATGGAAGCGGCGGGATTTACATATCTTTCTACCCGCTCCGTTAATCAGGACCCAATTTAAAATATATTTTATGTGGTAAGGTATTTGTGCGGTAATTACTCGTGTCTTACCACTTCTCAATTTGGAAGTTCATTTAAAACTGCCATGATTAATAATTTAGTTTCCCATAGCGCAGCATCTAATTCTGAGGACGATGACGGAAATTTTTTGTTGCCACTTGAAGAGCTCTTATCATATCCTGAAGCCCCATTATCTACATCAGTTCCGTCTACTTCTTCATCGTCTCCTGTAGCCCTTCTCCTTGAACAAAGTGTCCGAAATTCCTATAGTGAACTTAGTGAAGCTACAAAAAATATTCGTTCACATGTCAGTACATACATTGCAGGTTTTATAGCTAGACGGATTATTAAAAGAGTTACAAATTGTCAAAATTGTAAACAATATTTCATTACTGGCACCCCAGGCCCTAAACATTCGTTATTTGCATTGAAAGATTGCGGAAATAAATTGTGCTACCCTACTAAAATATTGATACATGGAGTAGAGTTTTCAATCAAAGAAATGACTTCAATTTTTATTTCACATTGCAATACTAAATTTATTATAAAATTAATTACTGAACAATTGAAGTCACCTTTGGTATTTATTGTTTGGCACCTGCAGTGAAAAATTCCAACGAATTTAAAAATAGTTTAAGTATAATAATTGTTAAACAATTAGTTTCAGTAATTAATGTCGAGAAAGGAAATTCTTTACGACACTCTTATCGACAAATATTTAAAACAGTTTAGGCCCAAAATTTTTAAAAAATAGCTTATTATATTGTGGTACTAATTGAGGTGAGTCAAAACTGTCCGACTCTACATACTTATATTTATGTGTTATTAGATTCTCTTTTACAGTTAAGGTGTCTTTCACAATATTTTGTTTCGTACCATACAGCTGACGTGACTACCTGCATTTTGTAGGTGGTAGGATGTGCGATTTAAGGTGATGGGATGTCGTAAATGCTTCATATGATCTGGTGAAGTGTAACCTATTGTGAGGTGACACATGTATTGAAATTGCAATTATACTCTATTTAATAACTAGGAGGAGTGATTCAAATTTGGCGCGCGAATGCCTACACCTGTCATTGGCTGAAAGCACGCCCATTTCACAAGGCACCAAAACGCTGTTTATAACGCATATGACCTCAATTCGAAGCGTCGGTCAGTCATATTTTCTTAATATCCCGCGAAATTTTGCAAGTTATTTTATCTTCGCAGTGTCAATAGTTAATTTAGCTTATATTATTGTGATGGATTCTGAACCCAGTACAAGCTCAGCGATGTTTTCACGTTCATCTCCAAAAAAGCGTTCACGGTTGGATTTGGGTCATTTATCTTTATCCGAAAAGTCCGTGTTTTAGTATTTGGCAGAGTAACCTACAAATATGCCCCTTTATCTTCAATGTCGTCTATGCACATTTTGGTGAGTTCTTCACACCGACATGCCCCAGATATACCCATTATTAGAGCAACCTTTTTCATCAAATATATTCTATCTTCTGCCTCCGCCAGAAATCTCTTGCCTTCTTCGGGGTATAAGTTCAGGATTTCCCTTTGAGGTACGCAATTAGCTTTACGAATCTATAATATCACAAAAATAAACACATGCCTATATAATGTTTGTCATTCAGGCATAATAAATAAACAAAACTAACCTCGAAATGTCCACATTTTCGTAGGTTTGTAGGTTAGCTTTATGACTGGGTAAAAACTGAGTAAAAATGACTCGATCCGGAAGACCTCGTGGGCCAAACTTCAGTGGGCACTCCATTACTTCGCCCACTTGTACAGTAAATGAGGATTATAATATATTTGATTTGTTTAAAAAAAAACTAGTGATTATACAGATGAAATTATTTAAAATTGCCGCCCAAAGTATCTGGTGATTTTTCTAGTAACTTTTTACAGTGTAAATTGGGTTTTGGAACTTACTCCTCCCAGTTATTAAATATAGTATGGTTAGTCTGATATGTACAATTGTGTTTTATTTTATATAAGGATGGTAAAAGTAACTTATCTTAAAATTAAATGTTTTCCCTATTTGTTTATTGTTTAGGATGAATTATAATTGTCATTTTCAAAATATGTGTCTACGGATGACTGTTGCATTATTAAATGCATTTGTAATTTCTTTAATAATCTAAGTTGTGCAGCAATAGATAAAGATCTTCCATTTTCATTATAATATTGTTATTAAATTAGTCATGTTCAATGTAGAGTGTGTTGTTGTTACATTTGATTATTTTTTTAATTTATTGTGTCATCTTAGATTTATTTTAAGGTAAAGTCGTACTGATGAGACATAAATATCGATACATGTGTTACTTTAAAAGGATTGTTGTTATTAGTTTATTCATTGTTGTCAAGTATTGTTTATAATTTGTAATTAGTTGTAATTTGTATTATTATTGTATTATGTACAGTCTGTGCAAATAAATTAATTGTGTATACATTCGCCCTCTTTTTATCCTCCCCAAACAAAAATAGTGGTTTACGAAATTAGTAATTTGTTTAAGAAATTATTCATTTAATTTTTTAAACAAATTACTAATTTGATAATAAATATTAATGTCAACACAATTCAGAGCTGCAGTACAGATATTTACCCCTATCCAAGTTCCGAACCCTATTAGTTCAAAATTGCCAATGTAGTGGGCGCAGCTGAGACGGTTCATCCGATAAACATTCTTTGCTCTGACCGTTTCGCCATACGCCTTTGATTATTTTTCATAATTTTCATGGGGAATAAATATGAAATAAATAATAAATAATGAATAAATATTAAAACCAAAATCGACCTGTTTTGACCAAGGATTTTTTATTTTTTCGAGCTATCTCAGTAGGAACGCTTTAGTTTCATGAGTAAAGAAGACCCTGTATATTGAAATAATATTTTGACATTATTAACGTACTTGTGTGAGTTGTTATTGAGTATTTAAATATTATATTAACACTGACGTTCTATTCATGCTTATAGAGATTTTTACAAAAACTTTCTGATTTAAATACAAGTTATAGTAGGCTATGGCATATTCAAAAAGAGTATAATTTTCAAATGCATAACATGTATGGTTGCATTACAGAAATATCAATAATACGAATAGCCAAATAAGTGAAATTTTATTCGCGTGTGACATACCTGAAGGGCAGTCGGCGCGTTAGGCCGTGGAGCGAGTGGAGGGTCCCTTCGAAGTAGTGACGAGGGCCAGGCTCTCGGTGTCAGAGAGTGGGGGGGTTAAAAAAAGGCTCCACGTAATTTTACCTCGTTGCTACTTCGTCGCAAAGGGTGGCTCCACCCTACCTGCGTGGGTGGACGGCAGACAGTCAGCGAAGTTCAGAAATCACGAACTGTCACAACGCTGACCGCTTGGCGCCAACACCACCAGGTTTAAATCTCGTAGTGAGAATAGAAAACTGTAAAACTGTAACTGAAATGAATGAAATAGAAAACTGTAAATGAGAAAACGCGGGGGGGAACAAAAAAATAACAGGTGTGAGTTTGTAGTGTAATATCGGCGTTTATTCACACACACAAATGACAGACACCGTGTCCGCACTCCTGGAAAAAATACCTCCGAACGCCACCCTTTCGCGCAGGGTTTACCCTATTCGGCCGAATAACATAAGCTCCTAATCGCGCGATTGAAAGGGCCGAGGGAGCAACCTTTCTGGTACACTAGCGCAAAACACGTACGACACAATTTACACGTAGACGCAATTTACACACAAGAATAAACAGAAAAGTGGCCCAATCGAGCACACAAAAAAGAAATTATATATATTGTCTGGCCTGAGTTCCGGATGGTCTCGCCGTTGGCTGGGTTCAGCCCCGGGATGTCGGCGGTTTCCGTCGACGGCGCCTGGGCTAGGTCCGCGGCTTCCAGCCAAGAATGGTTTTGGCCGAGCTGTTTAGCCCGTGGCCAAACGCTCCGGTGTTATGAGCGTGTTCCCTGCCCTGTAGTCGATGCCTCAATCCCCCTCAAGGGTGGTTAGCTGAGAACCGTTGATTATTCCCGTAAACCGGATGGTGATATACCTTATCTGCAACGGTTCGTCTGGCACGATCTATATTGGGCACGAGTCAATTTAGTTCTGCCTCGTGGTCGCGCTCCGCCGGTGAATTTTAAAAATCGCTCATGGGGGAAACGCGTCACCACAAAAAAAAAATGCAAGCATGGTTGCCTACCGTGCAGGTCTACACGCTAGTTAATTTATTAAAAAGCCGTTTCTGCCAACGCTATTTTTGGACCGTTACACGCGTAGTGTTACATCTTCGGTAACCATGTTTTAAAAAAACAAAAATAGTATGTGTGAAACCATTCTATCATCTATGTCAAAATGTACCTTAATAATAGATTAAAACATGGTACTAAATATAAATTACCACGTAGTAACCATCTTACTGATTAATAGTTAATATGTTATTAATTTGTCAACTTGCATTAATACATTTAACATTTAATAGAAACTGCACGAGTTTTTAATTTTGTATATAAAATAAACCTAACAAATAGTTTTAAAATTTCTGTACTTCATACACGGTATTGCGTGTTAACGAAATGTACGTAAGTGTAATATATAGCTAATAAAATCTTACCTTATTTGTGGCATTTGTACAAGCCCCAATGTTAACTAAAAGCTGCACCGCATCTCGATGTCCGTGCCAAGCAGCCATTAGTAGTGGTCTCATTCCATACTGGAATATAATTGACAATAATAATCAATATTGAACTGAAAATGGTAAGGTAACAGCATTTATATATAATTACAGTAATTTTATAGGTATTGGGTTATATTTATTATCATAGTGTCCATTAGGTCATTACGATAAAATGGTAAATAATTCATTATTTTAATCCTGAACTGCCAGATTTTTTCTCTACGAAAGAACAGAAACTATATAAATGGGCAGGAACAGTGAGAAAAATAGACTTTGTATTGCTCCCGGGCGAACCGTTTAACGATCTGTAGAAATTTATAAACACTCTAAACTGAATAATATTAATAATTATTATTATTGTTATTTGCATGTTAGAAAAAAAACTTTACATTTTTTTACATATGTCAGGTTTACAGAATAACGCAGTTTTGCTACATGTATAATAACAGTCAGTATTGCTACACTATAGATAGTTTTGCGGCACAGAATTCATCGGTTGAGTAGAGTGCAGAGCGGATTAAATATTCTTTTAGCTGGCGTTTGAAAGAATCTGTTGGCAACTTCCTTATATTGAGTGGTAGATGGTTATATAATTTTGTCGCAAAATATCTTTCTGTGATTTTACGAGCCTTTTTATTTCATACCTGTAGTTTGTCTTATTCCGTGTGTCATGTTTATGTGTATCTTAATGGGTTGTATGCTTTGAGGAATTTTCTTTGATATACACTTTAATATATACATGGTTGGCAAATAGAATTGAGCCACCATCGATGTTTTTTGGTAGATCATTGATATATGTGAGAAAAAGCAGATGTCCTAGGATAGAACCTTGTGGTACACCCTGGGCTATATTAAGGGCATTGGACATCACCCCTTTTAAACTTACACATTGGTTTTTATTGCTCAGGTATGACATAAGAAGCCTTACACTTTCTGGTACAATAATATAGGCGTATAATTTCCGAATGAGAATTTCATAGTTAACCGAGTCAAATGCCTTGCTAAGATCTATGAAGGAAGCTCCCAGATATTCTCTTTTTTCAAAACAATTGAGGACTGTATCTGTAAATTGAGCAATGGCATCTGTAGTGGATTTGTTCTTGCGAAACTCAAACTGTGAGATTGTATATAAGTAATTTACCTCGAAATAGCTGGTCAGTTGGTCACATAGTATTCGCTCTAGTATTTTGGAAATTATGGGCAAGATGGACATTGGCCGGTAATTATTTGGTTCATTCACATCGTCCTTCTTGAATATTTTGACTACTCTAGCAATCTTCAGGACATCAGAAAAAAATCCGAATCTCATATACTGATTTATTAAAGACGTTAAAGGACTACATATTAAGTCTCTAATTGTGTTCAGCATATCTGTTCGCATTACGAAGATATTCTTACTACTAGTATTCTTTAGCTTACTTATCGTATCTCTCACAGTGACGCAAGATACTTCACTAAACCTAAAGTATGTATCGTATTTAGTGACATTTTGCAATATACTGTTAGGTATCAAATTGTATCATTGGCAAATAATTGATTATTAATATTAGAGGCGGCATCTGTGGCTTTGTTTGTTTATATAAGCCGGGGCGCGACGCGCTCAGCTTAAGAACGAGAACGAAGGACATTAAGTTACGTGCTTTTATGGAGTGTGGATGCAAGTTCGGTGCCGATTGTGGGGAAAGCATGTGTGATCTGGTGTTTTGGTGACAAAAGAGGCAAAAATTAAGGTTGCACAATGAGAATTGGAATAATTTTATTCATGTTAAATTGGACAGGTGTTTAATAAGGAGGAAGAGAGAAAATGATACGAATTAAGATTGTGAAGTTGGAAATAATTTTTAACAATATGTATCGAAATATTAAAACGAACGAGTTGATATTAATTAAATCGTTTGGAATATTGTGGTCGACCTCACTGTATACAAGTGCTGTTTATGTTATCGTTCCGGAGAGGTATACACAGCGTTTCACGGTCATGGACTGAAAAGTCTAGAGTTTGTTTCTAGACGGAGGAAAAAGTAAATAAATACACATTGCTGTGACTTCGATTGTAATATAATTAACACAAATTGGGTTGGTTTGTGTAAAAATTATTTAAATACTACCAGAAATTAAGTCATTCTGGTATGAGATAGAGATTAAGAAAGATAAATAATTAGTTAATAGGATGCACATTGCAAATAATGTTGAATGTAATTATGAATAAGTGGCGTAATAAATGTCCGGCCAGAATAAATTGCATTGTGCTGGTTGGAAATAATTCGGAACGCTGAACGTTATCGACGAATTTTGTTTGAAAATATTAACCTCGCCTGAATGTGGAGGCATTCACATGAGATTATCTCAAGTGTTTGGTGACTGCGTGCCGATACGGTGGGCTCTTTAAAATAAATAGGAAACAATTTACAGGAGAGTTAATGACTAATCTCGGATGGCGTTAAATTGTAAGCGACTGGAAGAAATTTTTAAATGCGTACAATGGTACGATTAATCAGAATTACAGATGGTCGTGTAATGACATGATTTGGTGAATTGGATGATTGATTTAAAAACAATAAGATTGCCCTAAAATGAAGGAAATGTGTGTATATAATTAATAATCTGGTGTGTAAGAGTGCAAGTTGCTACAAAGGATATAAGTAACGAAAACTATTTAAGCGATTGAAAAATATTCGGAGTGTTGGATTCGGAGGTTGAAAATGTTACAAGAAATTAAAAAGTTGTGGATGATTGTTCGATATAGTTACGTCTATACAGCATTTTGAACAACGAGAGCGCACATACGGATTAAAATATAAACATGAGAACTTCGATGGTGTGAAACAGATCACGACTTATTGCTGCTGCGAGAGGTTGATTTATTTCTGTAGAAATAATATTAAGTAAATGAAAACAAAATGCACTGGGTGTTAATGTGAACTATGCACATTAGTGAAATATATTATACAAAGTAGACAGAATGACGCAGCGTGTTATACTGGAATTTATTGAGATCTGAGTGATTGTGGTACGAATTGGTTTTAAACTGTTTTAAAAAAAATGATAGCTATGGTGCCAACTGTTGCAATGTGTGAAGAATTTAGTGAGAGATTAATGGGTACAACCATACTGCCATAAGTACTTTAAAGGAGAATTGAGCGTATCTTCAAAGCAATTGGTATGAATTTGGACCGGCGAATTAGAGGCGAACTTGACATTGTAGCGTGGAAACATACAAATTACGTTAAATAGTACGATTCCGTGCAACGGGTTTTTGATTACATTATTATAAAATTTGGTATTTTTATAAGGGAAGTGCGAATTTAAAAATGGAGATAATTACTGTACACAATAAATGAAAATATGTTGTTTCGTAACACGAAATACGCACAGGCAACTTAAGTGTAATTTGATACGTGACGCTGAGATGTTTTTGTTGTGAGCAAGGATCGTTGACCGCGAAGGGACCCATAATTTGAAGTGTTAATTATGGGAAGATAAGGTTAGAAATATGGGGTTGATGGCCCAGAGAACTTAAATGCGAGCGTACGAGGAATGCGTTCGCAGGTAATATAAACAGAAATATATTGACACCAGAAATAATGGATACAATTACTATTGTATTATCGTAAGAGAAATGAATTCGTACGTACACGGTAACTGCACATAAAGTAAAAATTGCCTTGTTAATTGCCAATGACCGCAACGGAAGCAGCAAGATATTCGTAATTATGGAGATAAGATTAATATCATTAGCAGTACGTATTTGTAGAAAAATAATTATGCAAGGGAGTATAGTTTTGGCAACAATGTTCGTAAGGATATTGAACATTATTGATGAGCGTCACTGTCATAAGTGGAATCTTGTGAAATAACACATAGGTTGAGATGTGTTTGGTGAAATATTTCCGAAATTGGAATGTTACATAAACATTCGCGAGGTGCAACCTATGACCAACTGTAAGATGAAGTGACGTTTTCAAGGAGTTTCTTTATAATGCGTGAGACTATAGGTTTGCTTATTTGATGTGCAGTTTGTTACTTAAAATAATCTACTTAATCTGGAAATATTAATTATTACTTAGTAAATTACATGATTTTTGTGGTCACAAAACATATGTTGGTGAATTGGATTGACGGTTACAGCAAACAAATACGTCATGAATAGTGTGCGGATGAATTAAAATATCATGTGATGGGTTATTTTAATATTTATGGTAGAAATAAATAAAAATTATATTTCGTTAAGATAGAAAATAAATATTTGACAGGATATCTTGTGAAGAGTTACAGATGAGAAAAATTTGTAGAGAGCAGAGTTAACGTAAAACGAACATCCTAATAAAAGACACTGAAATAACCCATTGTAAACAAATTAAAACACCGACAACAGTTCATAATGTACGGCAATTTCTGGGAGTTACTGGATTTTTCAGACTGTTTCTGAAACATTATTCAAGAATTGCCAAACCTCTTACGATGTTACTGCATAAACCACAAGCGTGGGAAGGAAGTACAGATGAAGTAAAATCTTTTGAAGAATACAAAAATAAAAGATTAGTGGAACGTCTATTGGCAATGTATGATCCAGCAGCAGATATAGAAGTTCATACAGATGCATGTCGAAAGGGTATTGCCAGAATTTTATTACAGAAAATAGAACCAACTTTATTAAAGCCAATAAGTTATTTTAGCCGACAATTGTCTGCTGCAGAACAGCGTTGGTATTCATGCGAATTAGAGACTCTAGCGGTCGTAGAGACATTCACAATATATTGAGTCTATTTCATCGGAACGCCGTTTGAAGTCGTTACCGACTGCAGTGCAGTAAAGGCAGCCGCAGACAAGACGGACTTAGTATCTAAAATTGCAAGATCGTGGTTGCAGTTGCAGGAGTTTACTTTTGAAGTAATTCATTGTCTTGGGAAAAACATGACACATGTAGATAGTCTAAGTAGAAACTCTGTTGCTGAACAAAGTTTTGTAGAGAACAGTTTGTGCTTCAAATAGAAGTCGCCAATTGGGTGTTACATTGTCAGTTAACCGACCGAAAACTACAAGTAATAACAAAAATGTAAAAAAAGGCACCAAAGGATGATTATGAAAGAAAAATCTACAAGAAATACCAGATAACTGACGATCGTCTTTATAAAGTTGTAGATGGTAAACAATTTTGGGTTGTACTGAGAAGTATGAGGAGAGAAATTGTGAGGGGTAATCACGATGAGTTTCGACATTTTTCTAGTTGGATTGGAATAGTTGGATAGGTTGGATAGGGTACGCAACACAAGGATACAATAATTAATCGCCTTAAAGAAAAATATCGTGCAGAAAGCAGTAAAACGACAACTTATTGGTGCGGACTCGTGAAAAGGATGCCCGATCTTCAATTGCCAAAAGTTATGCTCGATTGGGTCCCTCCTTAAAGACGGAAACGAGGAAGGTCCAGGAAATCTTTTAATGAAGTCATCTAGAAGCAATGAGTGAAAGGACCAGCAAGATTAACAATGATAGGTTAGTTAGACCAATGGCAGGATAAATTAGGGTGAAGGTAGAGACTGGGGATCGGACAGCGTTGACTGCCGTTTTAAAATCGACATATAATAAATAGGATACCAGCTCGATCGTGCTATTAAGAGCAGCAGCAATGGAAGAGACGAGGCATATGATCTGCCCGGGACCTGCAAATACAAATGAGCTCGAATGGTACGAGCACATAGATGGACAAACTACAAAAGTTTCAAAAACAATCTACATGGTGAGCAAAATAAAGGCATACATCCTGGGGTGTCTGAGAGGATTAGTGTATCGCTCATCGGCACAAGCATAAACTATCTAACGAGCAGCTAGAGCTATGCTACACGAAGGAGATTGAACAGACTGCAAGATACAACAAAGCACGATTCTCGGGGTTTTGTGCGTGGAAAGTTGCCTTAGTCTTGCCCCTACAGCAAAAGTCTTAATAGCTCTTTAGACAACTGTACATACACCGACATATATCCGTGCGGACTTTTGTATTATTGCGCAAAATACAGCATAGCCTCATAAGTAGTAGCATTAGGTAACGAGCATTAGGTTGGAGATTGGCGAGAATATATATAACTACAATGCAAGCGAATGCAATAGCATTGGGACTCAACAATAATTATAGAAGGGTTTGAAATTGGAGTTTACTGGCAGCCTTCAAGAAGATAAAAGTACAGCTCTTGGAGAGACAGTAGCAGACAAGGAGCACCCTACACCATCAGCTCCGCAAGCAGCTTAAAGACAACTATTCGACGTACTGAGTAAGGCATCAGTATGGCAATTTAAAAAAAAGAAAAAAAAGCTTCTTTATGTGAGGACGTGGCTAGTAAGTTTCTTGATAGGAGTGGAGATTATATTTAGATTGGTTCAGGTTGAGAGCAGTAGTTCATCCCGGGACGTGATGATTTTCAGGATGGCCGAATGTTAGGTATCAAATTGTATCATTGGCAAATAATTGATTATTAATATTAGAGGCGGCATCTGTGGCTTTGTTTGTTTATATAAGCCGGGGCGCGACGCGCTCAGCTTAAGAACGAGAACGAAGGACATTAAGTTACGTGCTTTTATGGAGTGTGGATGCAAGTTCGGTGCCGATTGTGGGGAAAGCATGTGTGATCTGGTGTTTTGGTGTGTGTTGCGATGTGGACGGTTATGGATTAGGTGTTGGAATGGATTAAAGGTCAGTACATAAACTACAATATGTATATTAGATAGAGGTGCGTCCTGGAGGTGCGTTCTGGTAATTGCAACAAAAGAGGTTAGTCCTAATTGCAACAAAAGAGGTTAATCCTAATTGCAACAGAAGAGGTTAGTCCTAATTGCAACAAAAGAGGTTAGTCCTAATTGCAACAAAAGAGGTTAATCCTAATTGCAACAAAAGAGGTTAATCCTAATTGCAACAAAAGAGGTTAATCCTAATTGCAACAAAAGAGGTTACTCCTAATTGCAACAAAAGAGGTTAATCCTAATTGCAACAAAAGAGGTTAATCCTAGTAATTGCAACAAAAGAGGTTAGTCCTAATTGCAACAAAAGAGGTTAATCCTAATTGCAACAAAAGAGGTTAGTCCTAATTGCAACAAAAGAGGTTAGTCCTAATTGCAACAAAAGAGGTTAGTCCTAATTGCAACAAAAGAGGTTAATCCTAGTAATTGCAACAAAAGAGGTTAGTCCTAATTGCAACAAAAGAGGTTAATCCTAATTGCAACAAAAGAGGTTAATCCTAGTAATTGCAACAAAAGAGGTTAGTCCTAATTGCAACAAAAGAGGTTAATCCTAATTGCAACAAAAGAGGTTAATCCTAATTGCAACAAAAGAGGTTAATCCTAATTGCAACAGAAGAGGTTAGTCCTAATTGCAACAAAAGAGGTTAGTCCTAATTGCAACAAAAGAGGTTAGTCCTAATTGCAACAAAAGAGGTTTATCCTAATTGCAACAAAAGAGGTTAGTCCTAATTGCAACAAAAGAGGTTAATCCTAATTGCAACAAAAGATGTTAGTCCTAATTGCAACAAAAGAGGTTAGTCCTAATTGCAACAAAAGAGGTTAGTCCTAATTGCAACAAAAGAGGTTAATCCTAGTAATTGCAACAAAAGAGGTTAGTCCTAATTGCAACAAAAGAGGTTAATCCTAATTGCAACAAAAGAGGTTAATCCTAGTAATTGCAACAAAAGAGGTAAGTCCTAATTGCAACAAAAGAGGTTAATCCTAATTGCAACAAAAGAGGTTAATCCTAGTAATTGCAACAAAAGAGGTTAATCCTAGTAATTGCATTAAGAGAGGTTTATCCTAGTAATTGCAATAGAGAGGTTTGTCCTAGTAATTGCAATAAGAGAGGTTTGTCCTAGTAATTGCAATAGAGAGATTCATCCTAGTAATTGCAATAGAGAGATTCGTCCTAGTAATTGCAATAGAGAGATTCGTCCTAGTAATTGCAATAGAGAGATTCGTCCTAGTAATTGCAATAGAGAGATTCGTCCTAGTAATTGCAATAGAGAGATTCGTCCTAGTAATTGCAATAGAGAGATTCGTCCTAGTAATTGCAATAGAGAGATTCGTCCTAGTAATTGCAATAGAGAGATTCGTCCTAGTAATTGCAATAGAGAGATTCGTCCTAGTAATTGCAATAGAGATTCGTCCTAGTAATTGCAATAGAGAGATTCGTCCTAGTAATTGCAATAGAGAGATTCGTCCTAGTAATTGCAATAGAGAGATTCGTCCTAGTAATTGCAATAGAGAGATTCGTCCTAGTAATTGCAATAGAGAGATTCGTCCTAGTAATTGCAATAGAGAGATTCGTCCTAGTAATTGCAATAGAGAGATTCGTCCTAGAGGTTCGTCCTAGTAAGAGGTGTATGTCACTGCTTTGCACATGAAGGTGAAATACAATAGTCGTAGAGAATAATGGTTGAACCCGTGAGTGCTAGCGATCCAGTTGGCGAGAGAACTGGCGGGGGAAGGGGAGTTGCTCCCCCGGTAAGTCCTTCCAATTATAGTTAATATACAATACTAAAAGAATACTCTTTATATGTGGGGAAATCATTTGGAGCCAATGCCATCTTCGGATCGAGTTCAATATAAAGCCTGCGCATCCTGACCAATGAAAATACAGTATATTATGTAAGTGATTATTATTATTAATAGGTAAAATGGCGAAAATTTATGTATTAAATATGACGTCAAGTTAAGGCTACGATTGGAAAAAGAACTAGCCTAACAATACTTTTGCCACACATTAAGATTACAGGGTCAGTTTGGGCGGTTGGTAACTGACTTTCATTTCATTAACACTATGCACAAAGAATGCATTAAAATCTGAGCAAGATAAAGTACTAGAAATCTTCTTGTATACTTTGTCAGGTCTAGTATCGTTTAAGATATTCCAGCTGGCTTTACAAATATTTGGGCTATTTTTTCAAATAGGACTCAAATATTATTAGCACTGTGGCATTTTTTAACGCCGTTCTATATTTTTAACGATATACGTTATACAAATCTTTTCACACGTCATTGGAATTTGACAAGTACGCATCATGTATTAAATGTAGCGTGTCAGGCATTTGTTTTAGGGGCGTATTGAACCATTTATCTGTAAGAGAGTATGTGTTTTGATATTGCCTCCTCCTTTCCGGAAAACATGTATTGATCATTTCCTATAGACATAAGATAAGGTAATCAAATTTATCATTAATTTTATAAATGCTATTATTCACGGAAGACCAGTCAAAGTTGTCAAGTTTGTAATAAAGTTTGAATTTCCCCATAGTTGTTACAGGACGGCTAATGACTTGTTTTGATTTCGTTGATAATTCGGCATTTCCCGAAAAAGACAATGCGATTCCTAGATGGTCGGATAAAAACTTGACGGGCGATATTTGAGAGTCAATATCGATTTTTTTTACCACGTTGTCCAGAGTTCTATTCATTCCAGTTGGAAAAGTATCATGAAGACCTAAACCATAACTGTGGAACAGGTCGCATAACATTACTTTATCTTGCTCATTTGATAAGAAATTGACATTAAAGTCTCCTGCCATAATTACCCTATTTCGGAAACAGTTTATAAAATCTAAAACATGTGCCATTATTTCCAGAAAGGTTTCGGAGACGCCAGCAGGCGAACGATAAACGCACACTATATATGTTTCAATTTTAGGCAGGAATATTGCACAGACTTCGCCGTGTTTTTCACTTGATAATAGATGACGTTTGTCTTTCGAAATTCCATATTTTTCTTCATTAGAATGACCGCACCACCACCTTTATAGTTGACTCGGGAGTAGTGACTAGCAACTTGGAAATCAGTGACGTGTAGAGCATCCATTTTGTTGGGGGACAGCCAATGTTCGCATAGGCATAATATGGAAAATTGGTCCCGATAATGCTTTAGTAACGCTTCAGTTTCGAGGATCTTATTTCGTAGACTTTGAACATTTTGGAAGAACAAATGTATTGTATTGTTAATATCTACGCTATGTTTTAGTACTAGACAATCATCGTTGGTGGTGGGAGATGTGCCGGATTCCTTCCGGCCAATTCTCCGGATCAACCACACACTTGTGGTCTTCTTGCTGAACTACTAATTAGTAGCAATTTGTTCCATGTATGGAATTGATCTTTTCCGTTTCGAAGTTTTTATGTCCAAGAAGTTGCTGGACGTGGTGGCGACATCATTTTTTATACATGCCTTGGAGACTTTCCCCACGAAGACGAACATATTTTTCGGGATACCTTTTATAATAAAGTCAATGGATCTCAATCCAATTGAGTATATTTGGGGTGCCATGGTTCGTGTCTGGAACCCAGATAATATTGAGATCCGGACTATTCAGAATCTGCAGCGCCGCGTCAACGAAAAGTGGGAAATGTGGGAAATGAAGGCAAACATTTATGCAGAAATTGTGTGGTGTCAATGCCGAACAGGCTACAAGAATGTATAAATAATAATGGTTTTTATACCAAATATTAGTTTTTATATATATATATATATATATTTAATAAAAGATGTATTTTTATCTTTATTAAATCTTTATTTATTCCTAACTATTACTAGTTTGGGAAGTTATGCCATCATCATAGGCACAATTCTACAAAGATTAGAATAATGGTTAATACAAATATAAAATCTATTATTATTAATAGTGTATGTGTTGTGTTAATGTTAGTGTGTGAGTTAGCCTTATAAGGCTATACTCCTCTTATTTTCATAAAAGTAACCTATGGTTTTTCATGGATTGCATTTATTTTATTGCTACAATTAGGTTTCAGTTGGCGCATAAAGCCTAAAATTTGGGAATTTTGGTATTATAAACACTGTTGTATTCAAAATATATAAAACTCCTGTTTTTGCTAATTTGTTCTGGTAATATCTTCTATTATTAATTATGTTAATAACAACTACATGTTTTGAATTACTTAATAAATTCTATCTACAATCACTAATAAAGTAGGCTCTTTTGCTCGACACTGACAACAAAAAGTTGATAGTGAGAGTTGGCATTAACTTAAAAGCAATAATACCACTTTTTGCTCGTATTACATACAAAATATTTTCTAAAATCACTTAAAAAATGATAGAGTTCTTTAAAAAGAACGTTGATTTATTAGTTGCTATTGGCGACGCGCAGTCTTTAGTTTTATTGTGCGGCGAGCGAGAAAAACGAGTCTTAGATAAACGTCAACTTTTCGTTTTCAGTATCGAGCAAAAAAGCTTACTTTATTTAGTGATTGTAGAAAAAATATATTAAGCATTTCAAAACATTCCACCAGATAATTTGATTATCTGGATTAATTAATGTAGATTAATTTTAAATAATGCAGAAATTGTTTGGAAGAATAACATTTATTGAAAAGTTAATAATAAAATATTTTTCCATGTGTCCAACTTTCTGGCGGACACTATATAAATCAATGATGTAGACGAAAAATATTTTTCTTTTATGGGATGCATACATAATAGCGGACCCAGAGCCCTTCCAGGTAAATTTTAGGGAGCCGGTCACTCAGTGACAACACTGAACCAAACATTGAACGCCGAATAGCACCGAATGCAAATGCCCGACGAGAAAAGGACCGCGAACCGCCGTGTCCCAGCCACCAGTGACATTCTTTGAGTCCATGACTGTACATGTACACGTACAAATCGTACAAAACATAACTTTTTTTTTATTACTACTAAGAAGGTCGACCACGTTTATTTTTTGATAAAGAGTTTCCTACACTTATCAAATAATCAGCAACTCGCATTCAGAAGGCCAATAAATCCATAATCCCTTTTTTCGGTATATTACACTTTTCACAGTCTTTCTTGTATTCAATCCAACTGTTTACCAAAGCAAAATCCACCATGTGAATTAGAATACGTAGTGTCCTTTTTTTTGAACCAATGAAAATCCTATATTTGCTAAAGAGCCGGTCGAGAAGGTCTACTCCTCCCATACTGCGGATATAAAGCTTACTTATTTCGGGTCTCTTTATATCTATATATTTTCTCTCTTTCTAGTCCCATCTTTTTACAAGGTCTTCCTCACCTTTACCGACAAAATTTGATGCAAGACATACCGTTTTATTGTTAAGCCATTTTACAGCAACTATGCCATCTTCACTGACAACCTCATCTACAGAACATCGCTTTTTTTTTGTTCATTTCTTTATCTTGCAGTAAAGGTGGCTTGAAAAATCTATTTACTCTGATAGTTCCCGCAGCATATATATCTCTTTCTTTCAGTGTTTTCAATAGTTGGTGATAAAAAGTATCATATTATCGGTTCTGTGAGTCGGTACATGTAATATAACGTTTTATTATGGTATATTTTTCTTTGTGAGCACATCTGTTCACTCGTGATATTCCAACTGAATAGATTTATTTGAATTATGACATAAAGTACAAACATAACTTTTCAATGCAATTGCCAACAAACCTGAGAATTATTCCTAGTAACATTTGACAATTTAAGTTTGCTTCTGATGTGATCATAGACACACGTAATTTTACCAGATAAACATCATCCCAAATAGGTAATAGCTATTTGTGCAATAAGTTAGGAAATGTTTTTTTTTCTGTACTAGGCATGGGATTTTTATCGAGACGATAGCCGAGATTGAAAACATGTCATGTCCGCAAAAAAATATTTGACATATTACGTGTTGCACACATGATTTTTTTCTACTAGATTTTGGAAAATAAATTAAATTAGGATAATTTTAATATTTTAAAATTATTTTCAATAACCTTTCAATAATGAAGAGGTTGAGAGGTAAATAACAACCCTATTTCTAGATCCACAAAGACCTGTTCGGAAATTTCATTCACGAATTGTGATCATGTTTCTGTTAAGATTTATAATAATTATAAAAAATAACATGTAATAAATTGACTTATAACTTTTAATGTTGAAATATTATTTCCGCACTTATTAGGAAATATTCCACTTTTCTTAACTCAAATTTGTATTTTAATGTTGAAATATCATATCCGCATTTGTTCGGAAATATTCCACTTTTTCTATCTCAAATTAGTATTCAAATATTCAAGCTCTAGTATTCTAGTAGTTAGTAGTATTCAAACTCAAATAACTTCAAAAAAATACAACTATAACTTTGTTTTGAAAATCGTGTAGATAAAGAGTGAATGCCGCACTAAATATCACATTGATGTTGTAATACCAAATTTGTTACAATTTCAACCACATTGCACACTTTCAGAAAAATTGCTCTCAAAAGAGTTTCTCGTTCTGATATCTTTGTCGGGATTTGGTCAGCAGTAATTCCAAAGACACAATATTCGCTGCTTCGTCCATGTCGTCACAGGAACCACTATCACTTAAATATCTTCGTGTATCATGCTTATTTACAGAATGGTATGTACCTATACAGATATTTTTTTTATCGTGCAACATAGGGTTAATTATGTCTATAGTTACACACTTCTGTCACAATGGCAGAATTTTATCTTTTCAAATATTACAGTTTACTGAGTGTTACGCGTCAATAATTTCGATTTTCCCGTATCTTCCCGCTTGAGCTCCAGTAACGTTTATTTACACAAGTCAGTACATTCCCGCACGTCCTCGCATGAACGAAGAGGCCTCTTGGCGACCGGGCGCTTATGTCATTCATTAGTACGCATTTATCCAGCAAGTTAAGTAGTTGTATATAAAAGTATATAGTGCCTGCAGTCCATAGAATTAGATAATGTAAGTACACCTTCGTACATTGCACGGTAGAATAAGGTAGAAAGACTAACCAGTAGAGAGACTTATTTGCCATCGTCGTATATGGGATCCTGCACTCTACAATTATGAATCGCATATATTTTGCGGGATGTGTCCAGGGGGAGGTTGGGGTCGACGGTGTTGCCAACTATTTACGGATAGTAGATCCCCATCTCTTACCTCTGGCCGGGCATAGGTTCCGTCCTCATGGGATGAGTTTGAGTAGTCCCTGAGGAGCATTCGTTTATGGCAATATTGTTTATGGCAATATTGCCCACCGTGCAATTTGGGATCCCACAACTCTACATATTTGAATCGCATATATTTGCGGGATGTGTCCAGGGGGAGGTTGGGGTCGATCCTCATCTCTTACCCCTGGCCGGGCATAGGTTCCGTCCTCATGGGGTGAGTTTGAATAGTCCCTCGGGAGCATTCGTAATATGCAGTCTATATATGTGTATATGTATATGTATATGTATATGTGCATGTGTATATTCATCACTTCTTTGGAAGGGTGCTTACTGAGTTTTGGCTCAGGAATATCTTCTCTTCGTTACAGAATCGTGCCGCCCCCGCCAAGCCTTGACACGTCCAAGCCAACCTAGGTGCCCTAGCCGTTAACGTATTAAGCCATTAATAATAATTAATGTATTTTAATAATAAATATGTTTTAAGAGTTCGTCTTGTGTTAAAGGCGTATTAAACTTGCTCTTCATCACGTCCCTTTTCACCACTCAAATTATCGGCCTGACATGAGTGAACAATGTTAAGCTGAGGTTTGCAGCATTGTCCATTTAAATAACTGAGTTCGTTTTTTAGTTGTATACATTGTTGACTTCATAAACTGTTTTGCCTCACAGTGAATATTCAAAAGAGTAAATGTTTAGAAATGACACCACTTAGTATTTGTGCATTTCTGAATAATCAAGGATTTAGGGAAATATACCATCCTGAAAGTACCTTTGGTACTTTTCGTTTGTTAAACTTAAATGCTTGCCCAAAATAAAGTTAAAAAGGTAAACACAAGTGAACCACAAAAAGAAGTCCTACAGTGAAATAACAAGCACTCAGGTACTCATTATAAAACCAAAAAAACAATGAGGAAGAAGGAACAGAAACGCGTAAGAATATAATTAAAAATCTAAATTCAAATCTGTTCAATAACGTAAAGGTTAAAAACTCGTACAATAAAATTATCATGGAATGTAAAAACAAAGAAGAAGTCGAAAATATCCAAGAACATATTCAAGAAAAACTAGATGATCAATAAGACTGTCCACTCCCTAATAAATGGCGACCGTGCTATAAATTACTGGGAATACGTAATGAAGCTGAATGGATAAATGCCGAACTCACCCAAGCAATAATTAAGCAGAATAACATCGCTACCCAGGTAAACAACTTCCACTTCTCAATAATCTACAAATTTAAGGCTACTGCCAATGGCAGATTCAATATAATATTGTTAGATAAAATAAAATATATTTGAATTTGGCGCGCTGCCGGAACGCGGTCAGGCGGAGGAGAGCGCACACGCATTCATTCGCGCATGGTCGGTCAAGGGAGCGACACGCAGAGGCGAATGCTTGTCCTAGCTCAAGTATTGTGCGTGATAATTAACGGGGATTATTGTTTATTTCGTAACATCAGGTGTGGGGTAGCGTGTAGTTTCGAGATACTAGTTGTATGTACCTGCAATCATGACAGAGCCAGAGCAAGGCGGACTGAACGACTCGTTGGGAGCAATAGCAGCCATTTTGATGGATCTGTCGCGTTAATAATATAAACGACATGTAAATTGTATATTAAAAGTATATGTTACATTTGTGTAATATAATAACAGTTGTAAACTCTATGTTTGTTTATCCAAATCAATATTCTTTCACTATGGCAACTGCCCAACGCATGCTGCCATAATATAATATGGTGTGCACCACCACACTACCCTTCCCCAGCAAAAAGCACAAGTATAAAACTGGTAAGTGTGCCTCAAATGACAAAATAGTTGTCTCGAGTGGCATGATTACTGCGTCTAGTAGCATGATAATTGCGTCGAATGGCAAAGTAGTTGCCTCGAGTGGCAAAAGTAGTTGCCTCGAGTGGCAAAAGTAGTTGCCTCGAGTGGCAAAAGTAGTTGCCTCGAGTGGCAAAAGAAAGGGGGAAGTTTAATTGAAAAAAAATGAGGAAAATAAATTTTGCTCGGATAGCATGTGCGTATCCGTCAAAATAGCGTTATCCTTGCGTTGATAATGACATTATAATATGGGAAATGTCAAGTGTTGAATGAAATTGAAGTGAATAATTAATGAAAAAAAAAGAAAAAGATCCAAATTGGATATGTGCTTTTAACTGAAAGGTGGTAGGGCAGTGCTGTGGTCATAAAGTTACAAAATTTTGAATACGGTCGAAATAGAAGGAAATAATATCAGCTCCTGTTCTTCGTAACGTTCGATCTGGCCCCAGATCGTGACTGCTGCCTGTGCTGCTGAGGCTGCTGCTGGGACATTACGTGAGTCTACTGCTGCAATTGCCGGTTCTCCGTTGCTGTTGCTGCATAATTTGCGGATGCTGTTCCTGTGATCCTGTGGCTTAACTGGAGGTGATAGTGCACCGCGTCGACGAACAGCCAAAGCAGGGCGTCCCACGGCGACGGAAGTCCAAAATAGGGAGTCCCATGGAGACGACACGCGTTCAAAGAAATGTAGTACTGAAGGAAACAAAGGGGCACAACCAGCGGGCGTCATGTGTCTGAATAATGTCGAGGATCACCAATTATGGACTGGTCAAGGAATTGGCCCAAATCCAGCTAGATGCAGTCCTGGTCCTGGCTTAACGTTCGATCAGGTCCAGGGAAGTTCAGCTTCTCGGTGACGTTGTCCGTAAGGGCGAACAAGCGTCATAACCGCGTTCCAAGGGCTTGTCACCAAAGGAATAGTATTGGACGCGAACTGGTCCGGTTGAAGCTGCCTCGAGATTCTGCGTGATCTTCATTTTAGGGGTCACCACTTGTCGGGTTAATAATCACGTCGGGTTAATAATCACGCGGGGTCACCACTTGTCGCGTTAATAATATAAACGACATGTAAATTGTATATTAAAAATATATGTTACATTTGTGTAATATAATAACAGTTGTAAACTCTATGTTTGTTTATCCAAATCAATATTCTTTCACTATGGCAACTGCCCAACGCATGCTGCCATAATATAATATGGTGTGCACCACCACAGATCTACGAAGACAAACGTCCGTGCCGGCTACGAATCCTTCTCCTCAATTTACACAATCACCGGTTGCCTTGTCTTTGCGAAGATTCGATCCGGACAGCACAGATAGTGGTACTTGGTTGTCAAAGATCGAAGGATACAAAAATTAATTTGGTTGGTCAGATCGGGAAACTGTAAGTAGAGCCGGCCCATTCTTGTTGAAATCCGCGCAGAGTTGGTTTTCTTGCATGGCAGCCTATGGACGACACGTGGGAGGGATTCAAGTCGGATTTTTCAATTTCATTTCCCAAACAAAAGAATTTAGGGAAACTCTTACATGACGCCGTATGTTATCGAAGTTCGGATGCTCATAGTTACATGGAAAATGCACGGGTGAAGCTAGAGAAATTAAAGTGTTTGCGAGCTAATTGGTCTGAGCCCGACTTAAATGAAATAATTGCACATTCCATAGACGACCCTGTCATCAGAACTGCCGCCTATAATTGTAATACGTCGTCCGTTAGTGATCTGATCGCATTTCTGTCAAATTATGTACACACTCCTGTTGATAGGTAGCATCCCGGTGTGGGTGATTCTAATCCGCGGAAGAGGGCTGCACCCGTGGTCATGTCACTTGCACCTCCTACTTTCAAACAAATACATGTTTTTCTTGCGGTCAAGTTGGTCACGTTGCGCGTGAGTGTAAGGCCGAAAATAGGAGCGCTAATCCTAGAAAAGCCACTATTTGCAGGTACTGCAAAAAAAACAGGGCATACTCTGGAAAATTGTTTCTTGCGACAAAATCGACAGCACAGTGCTCAATCCGACTCTAAGAAATCTGAAAATGTGTTGCTTCATTCTTTGGTTGCTCACACTAGAGGTTTAAAAACTCAAATTGTTGAGGTTTGCAATTTAAAGACCAACTGTCTAATCGATACTGGCGCAACGTGTTCATTGATCGATGAGGCGTTGGTGGATCGGCTGAACCTTGTTAAAATCCCTCGCACTACTGCATTACAGTGGTTTGATGGTACCGTGCACGAATCATCTTGGCTTAACAAGGCTTTAGTAAAGTTCCCTTACGTTGAATTGCTACTCGATCTTGTCGTTGTACCCCCAAATCATTCCACCTACGACATTATTGTCGGAAAAAACATATATGATCATGTTAGTTTGATTAAAAATAGGATGGTTCAGAAGATTGTCCCGGATGCCTCGTTGATTAATGTTGTTTCTGTTAAAAACACGTCTATGAGAGTAATTGCTGATTTGAATTATGCAGATGAGCAAAAATTACTGGATTTACTTTCAAAGTTTAATGATTTGTTTGTTACTGGCAATGCTGTCACTGCTGTTAATACTGGTGAATTAAGTATCACACTGACCGAGAATAAAACGCCGTATTGCCACCCGTACCGAATGTCCGAATTCGAACGTACAAAAACACGTGAAATAGTTGAAGATCTCGTCAAAAACAAAATTGTACCAGAAAGTAATTCTCCGTTTGCCAGCCCGATAATTTTAACTCAGAAGAAAAACGCAACGCACCGTTTATGTGTTGATTTTCGTGCCTTAAACAAAATTACGCTGAAAGACCGTTATCCATTGCCTCGCATTGACGACCAGTTGGATCGCCTAGCCAAAGGCATGTTCTTTACATCTCTTGACATGGCGTCGGGTTTTCACCAGATCCCGATAGCTTCCGACTCAATCTCAAAGACAGCGTTTGTGACTCCGGACGGTCAATTTGAATATTTAAGGATGCCGTTTGGTCTAGCCAACGCGCCTGCTGTTTTTCAGAGGGCTATTAATATGGCGTTGGGAAACTTGAAGTACGATGTTGCGGTGGTTTATTTGGACGACATCTTAATTCCATCCCCTACGGTGGAAGAGGGATTTTCAAGATTAAAGTTAGTACTTGCTGCACTAAGTAAGGCAGGGTTTTCGGTTAATGTTAATAAATGCAGTTTTTTAATGAAACATGTAAATTACTTGGGTCGTGAAATATCTGCCGATGGTATCCGACCCGATCAAAATAAGGTTAGAGCAGTAAGGGAAAGTGTAGCTCCCGCAAATGTAAAACAAGCCCGACAACTTATTGGCTTGGCCAGTTATTTTCGTAAATTCATACCTTCCTTCTCTACCAAAATTGCTTGTATAACGCATTTAACAAAAACAATGTTCCGTTTGTCTGGTCCGTAGAATTCGAACAGGCGAGACAGTACTTAATCGACGTCCTTACTGAAAAACCTCTACTGGCGATCTTTGATCCCACCTTAGAGACTCAATTACACACCGATGCCAGCAGTCTTGGCTTCGGTGCTATTCTAATGCAGAAACACGGTAACTTCTTCCGACCGGTAGAATATTTTAGCCAGAAAACCAGTTCCGATGAAAGTAAATACCATTCTTTTGAGTTAGAAACTCTAGCCGTCGTTAGAGCTCTTAAAAACTTTCGGGTATATTTGCTTGGGATAAAGTTTATTTTGATTACGGATTGTAATTCTTCAAAGTTATGAGCCCCTGTAAAATCCCAGTAAAATGAACCCCCAGTAAAATCATTCATGATGCTGGAACAAACTTCACTGCAAAAGTGTTCAAGATGTTTGTTGAACATTTTGGAATCGAGCTGCACGTAACGACCCCGGGAGTACATTGCTCAAATGGACAAGTTGAACGATACATGCGAACCGTTACAAATTTGTTAAGAGTTAAGTCAAACAAGTTGTCAGATTGGCCGAGCAAATTGTGGAAAGTACAATTAATTATTAATACCACAAGACAAACGTCAACTGGGCATTCCCCATTTAAGCTGGTGTTCGGTCAAGAAGGACAGACCCCGCAAATCCGTACAATCCTTGCCGATCTACCGACCTCTGAGTTGAACAACGCTCCGGTTGACTACTCCGAAGTTCTCGTGAGACTAAAAGACTACGCGGAAAAACAAGTAGCTGCCTTAAACAAACAAAAAAAGAAGAGATAACCAGACTTACAAGTTGGGCGACGCTGTACTGTTGAACCGAGGACAAAGAGCAGAAAAGTTTAGTTGTGAATTTGTTGGGCCATACAGCATAAAAGCTGTTTTGGTCAATGACCGATATTCACTGCGTAATGTTGGGGCTCATATAACTCTTAAATGTGCAAAGGACCAATTACGCCACTGGCCCACCGACTGGACCCCAGATGATTTTATGCAATTGATACATCCTGATACTTGCAAGTATCCCGATTGTTTGTTGTTTTCTCTTTTTCTCTGGCCGTGATTGTTAATGAATGAGTAGTGCCGTCACAGAACTCTGGGAGTTATACGGACCTGGATGAACCATGTTCATCATTGTTAATGAATGAGTACTGCCGTCACTGAACTCTGGGAGTTATACGGACCTGGATGAACCATGTTCATCATTGTTAATGAACGAGTAGTGCCGTCACAGAACTCTGGGAGTTATACGGACCTGGATGAACCATGTTCATCATTATTAATGAATGAGTAGTGCCGTCACTGAACTCTGGGAGTTATACGGACCTGGATGAACCATGTTCATCATTGTTAATGAATGAGTAGTGCCGTCACTGAACTCTGGGAGTTATATGGACCTGGATGAACCATGTTCATCATTGTTAATGAATGAGTAGTGCCGTCACTGAACTCTGGGAGTTATACGGACCTGGATGAACCATGTTCATCATTGTTAATGAATGAGTAGTGCCGTCACAGAACTCTGGGAGTTATACGGACATGAATGAACCATGTTCATCATTGTTAATGAATGAGTAGTGCCGTCACAGAACTCTGGGAGTTATACGGACCTAAATGAACCATGTTCATCATTGTTAATGAATGAGTAGTGCCGTCACAGAACTCTGGGAATTATACGGACTTGGATGAATCACGTTCATCATCATTAATGAATAAGGTATATTGTCCCTGGCTCCGGAAGTCATACGAATCGTTTAAGGTTAAACAAGAATGTAGAGTAGGTGAGTAACACGAATTTATCATTGCAGCCGATGCTGACGAACAAGAGGAAAACACGGTGTGACCACAGTATGTGAGGTCCATACAAGATTTATAGAAAATAAGAAAACCAAATTGTACCATGCTTTAATAAAGAATTTTGTTTGTAGTAACCACATTTACTACTCTTTTATTGCAAACATTCCGAGAGCGGAATGATGTCAGTTTGGCCGTGTTAGATAAAATAAAATATATTTGAATTTTGCGCGCTGCCGGAACGCGGCCAGGCGGAGGAGAGCGCACACGCATTCATTCGCGCATGGTCGGTCAAGGGAGCGACACGCGGAGACGAATGTTTGTCCTAGCTCAAGTATTGTGCGTGATAATTAACGGGGATTATTGTTTATTTCGTAACAATATTAGAAAATGACTCCACAAGCTATGCAAAACTACATACGAGAGAGCATATCAACGTGGGCTTCAATTTTGTCAAACTAGTCGATCATTTCAGTGTAACTAGGTGCTATAAATGCGGTGAATATGGACATAAGTCAACTACTTGTAATATTGACGAAATCTGTGGCAAATGTTTAAAAAAAAAATAAAAAATTGTAACATAAATAATTTCAAATGTATAAACTGTACCAGAGCTTACTCAAAATTTAACCTAAATGTAGATATAAATCACAGCTCTTTCGATGCAAATTGTTCATGTTATAGAAAAATAGTAGAAAAAATAAAACAAAAGACTGACTGGCGTTACCATTAACGCAATATAACAATTCATTGGCGTAACCAGCATTTCTAATGAAGTAACAAATAACAAAAAAACATATTTAAGTAAACAAATTTAATATCCTATTCTTGAATGTACAATCGGTAAGAAACAAAATTAACGAAATGGAAGCATTCCTCTTAAAAGAAAATAAAAAATATGATACTATCATATGGGGTGGGGTCATACAATTAACGAGAGGTATTCAGTATACTATTCTACACAACATTAACAATATGTCCGTTGAACTCTTCTGTGAAATATCTGTGGTGTACATTCCTCAGTACAAACTAGTCATACCTGTGATATACCGTACACCAACCTCTGATTTTAATGTGTTTATAGATCGTCTAGAACAATTGCTAGAAAATATAAACTGTTTTAATAATTATGTAATCCTAGGAGACGACTTTAACGTGCACTTTGAAAAGCCAAAGGACAACAATGCAAATACAGTGCGAGACTTATTAACCGGATATGGCTTGGACGAAATGGTGGATTTCAATACAAGACTGGACAGTCGACTAGATAACGTATTCACTAATTACATAAAATCAAACATCGCAATATGTATTCAACACACTGCATTGTCGGAGCATGAAGGTATTGACATAGAGGTTCAATTCAGTACTGCCAAGAGATCACCAGTGGTCCAATTATATAGACCAATAACTAACAAAGGCAAACACACCTTCTACCATTTGCTCGGTGGCATTGACTGGATATATCCAAAATGTTGATGATGCATTTATGAAATGTCAATCAATAGTTGTACAAACTTTCGAAAAGTCTTTTCCTATAAGATCTGCAATGAGTAAAGATAGCATACGTTATGGATCTGATTGGTTCTCTGAAGACCTCAGGCGGCTGCCCGAGTCACTGGGGCTTGTTAGGGATACTTTGCAAAGGATAAACTCTCCTGAATTACAAAATGAGTACAAACAACTTAGAGCACGATATAGAACCAATATAAAATGGGCAAAACAAAATTTTAATGACAAACGAATAAACAACTCAAATAATATTGTTAAGACTTCATGGAATATCATAAACTCCTGTAGAAAAATCAACCAGAGTCAGTTTTCTGAAAATATCGATCCTTCCGCCCTGAATGACTATTTTTTTTAAATAGCAACCAATATAAATAACGAACTTCCTCAAGCCACATACGACCCTATTACTTACCTACATAATTTAAATATCCCCAGCAATAACTATTTTCACTTCAAACCAGTATCCCTAGTGAAGGTGCGCGAAGTATATGGAGCACTCAGGAATGGCCACAGTAGGGACATCTGTGGTTGAAGCACACATGTAATTAAATCCGCCACTAATCAACTAATTGCGCCATTAATTAACTTAATTAATAGATGTCTCACAACTCATTGCTTTCCAGACTGTTTGAAAAAGGCAAAGGTAATACCAATCTATAAAAACAAAGGCTCCAGAACAGACATGAATAACCTAAGACCCATATCAATTCTCCCAGTCTTCTCAAAGATACTTGAGAAAATTATAGCCACCCAAATGATTGATTTTCTGGAAATGAATAATTACCTGTCAGACAGCCAGTTTGGCTTTAGAAAAAATAAATCCACAGTAGATGCTGTCTCATCGTTTATTGGCGAAATTCTTGAGTGTTTTGAGAGTAAATCCTTTGCAGTGGCATCCTGCCTTGACCTAAGCAAGGCGTTTGACTGTGTCTCCCATGACATACTGATCCGAAAATTATACTACTATAACTTCGGTCCGAATGCATGTGGCTTAATCTCAGACTATCTAAAAACTCGAACCCAGTCAGTGAGCCACAATAATACTCTAACAACTGAATTACTTATACTCTTTGGTGTTCAGCGGGGGTCAATACTAGGTCCTCTGCTATTTTTAATATTCATTAACGATTAAGCCCAAAATATAGACGAGAGAATAATTTTTAATGAGACGACTGAAATATAATAAATAAAGGTACAACTATTGAATCTGCCTTGGAAAAGAACTGCATGGCACAAGATGCGGCATATAACTGGTTTACTGATAATCGGTTAGGCCTAAACATAGATAAGTCAGTACATATGATCCTTACTCTAAGGCCCTACGACAAGAACACCTATGCGTATGCAGATACAGTCAGATTTCTTGGCTTACATCTGGACAGCAAACTAAATTGGCACAGTCAAGTTGAAGCTCTATCCCATAAAGCTGCAAAGAATATCTTCCTCTTAAGGAATTTATCTCAATACATCTCGCAAATTGTACTGCGCACGGCTTACTTTGCACTGTGCCAATCGATGTTTGCATATGGCATAAAAATATGGGGCAATTCTCCAATTGTAGGTCGCATATTTGGCCTACAACGAAAATGTATCGGAATTATTGCTGGGATAGGATACCTAGATGACTGCAGGAAATGCTTCATAGACTTAAGTATACTAACAGTACCAGCACCATCACTATTCATCCTGGAGAGCCTTAACCACATTAAGCCTAACATCAATACATATGCAAGCCACTCGGAGATTCATGACCACTATACGAGGAACAGAGACGATTTAGTCCTGGACCCACTCCGCTTAAATAGGTCTCGCACTAGTGTGAATTATTATGGGGTAAGTTTCTTCAATGCACTCCCTCGGAGTATAAGATATCTACCATCAAAGCAGTTTAAAAGTAAAATCAAGCAATACCTTCTAAGCAAAGCGTTCTATAGCAATTCAGACTATTTAAAAAATGATTTCATTGACCTTCTGTGATCATATGCTGTGACTAGTTACCTTTGATACCTTTACTAACTGTGGTAACTATACTGAGTGTTGTCCGATAGACTGCTCGATCTATAATCATATTATACATTATATTGTATTCTGTTTTTTTGTTATTTCTGTAATGTACTGTATGTGTGTTTATCTACGGTTTTTATGTTAGTTTTCGTATGTTACTATATTAGTGTTTCCAGATGTCAAAACTGTAATATATTTCTTCAATAACATACTTTACAAACTATGTACCTACTTTGACTTCTGTAAGCTGTATAGTTCTAAACACAATAAATATTATTATTTTTATAAAATATTATTATTATTATTATAAATACCCTGAAATCTTTCATTCAAATTTTGATCACAACAATAAAAATGTACGGCGTTATTATTATTGTCTTAAATGTAATTATTTGATAATAACCCTACATGTAATTTAAAATGTTTATATTTCTTTAAACAGTTTCTGTAAGCATCGCAGTATGTTGATGTTTAATATAAAAGGATGCTTATTGTATAAGCACAATATTCTAGATAAAACAACTTAATTTTATAATTGCAGCAGAATTTCATTCTCACGCTTTTATGTTAAGAAAATATGGGTAAAATACTTAATTACGTACTTTTGACAGTATTCAATTTCTAATATATACTAAAGCAGAATCAGCTTAACTAAATGTAATCAGTTTGATACTTTAATACCAAATAAATTGTTTTGTACATAGCATATCGTGTGTTATGAGTGAAAAGTAATTAGGGATTTAAAACCGGGCTATACTGATCCGAACTGATCGAAGGCGGACTTATGAGGTACTTCTTTACATTAATTTTATTGTACGTTTACAAGATATTATTCGTAACTTTGAAATTAATGTTGCTATTTATTATTAAATTTCATTAATTTACATGGTGGGCCCAAATTGTCCAATATTGTATCTTTTTCTTTTTATATTCATAGGTAACTGAATCAGATGTCAGGTATGTGATTCTTGTATATTTTATTACTTTTGCTATTTGGATCAATAAACATATGCATTTCCTATGTATGGAGACTTGTGGCTTAGCCTGTACGTAGCTGCCTATCTATGTGATTCATACAATTAAGATAAATTATAAATTAGGTATGAAGTAATTATTTCTGATGTAGGAATATATCAATCAATATTATATGTTGACATGCAGATACATGCACAGTGTTCCGGGAGAAAGATAATACCGTAAATAACTACGAATATTAATATTTTCACGAAATCGCCAAAACATATTTTTTTTAATTAAAGGGGGACAACTATTGGCAGACAGATAATCTTCAATTGTTTAACCCCCTTGTCGTAAGAGAGGTAAGCCCTTTTGTTTAATTTGAGTCGGAGATGATTGACAGCTTATTGCAAAGCTTACTTAATTTGTAATACAACGCTGTATTACATTTTAAGATCTGCCGATTAGTTTGCAAGAAATTATGTTTTTATGGTAAGAAAAGTACAAAATAAACATGACATTCCAACAACAAAAATGTATCCAGCAACAAAAGTACAGAGTACAAAACTGTCAGACTGACAGTACTAATGTGGTTTATTGCATTGAAAGGCATTTTGTCATTAGTATTTCTTGAAAACAGCGTTAAGGTTCAATATGCAGTGATTTTTTTTTTGTGGTTTTTTTTTTATCAACATAAAGTAACAGTGGTGGATCTTTAATATAAACTATATAATATTGCTAGGAGAATTGCCGATTTTTTAAGTTACCGAATTTAGAAATGTATACTGGCTATTGTTTATTTTATTTTGCAACCACAATGCTGGCAAATTCAGGTGCTTACTCGATAACAGTCAATCGTGTAGGAAGATGAAAGTCAGCTTTAATCGCCGAAACAAAGCCAAAAAGCTTGAAGTTGTAACGGTCCGGTATCGCCTTCCACGGAAACTGCCTTTTAGTTATTAATTGCGTGCACAGACCTCCACCGTAGGCGACCATACTTACACTTTTTTTTGGACGTGACGTCTCGACGACGATTTAAAAATCGTCGCGAGACGCCGCCATGATGACAGAAACTAGTTGCCTTTCCTATTGTGCAGACGTGCCACGAGGTCACCGTTTTCCATTGGTATATCACCATCCGGTTTCCGGGATATAAAACGTGAACTCATTTAACCACCCTTAAGGGGATTGAGGCACCAAGTACAAGGCAAGAGAGGGTACTATACGACTCAACTCCATACGCTCACAACATCCGAGCGTTTTTTGGGTAAGGGCTAAGTAACCCAGCCAGCCAGGTTCTTGGCTAAGGGGCAACGAACATCCGGCCAGAGTGGTTCCGAAAATTGGAATCCAGCGACGATCGACGATCGCCGACCGCCCGCCCGTCATAAGAACCAGAGCCCGCCAGCGAAGTCGCGGACCAGGAACGCAGGCCAGATCTTTATATATATTTTTTGTTGTTCTCATTTGGGCTTTAATTTCATTTTGATATATCGTTTTTTTCTTTTGTGTAAAATTTGCGTTACGTGTTTCGTGCCGTACGTGTTTTGCGCTTTTGTAAGAAAAGGGTGGCTCCAACGGCCCTTAGCATCGCGCGATTGCGAGTTCGCGGTATTCGGCCGAATATAGGGAACCCTGCGTGATAAGGTCGCAGGAGGAGGTATTTATTTCAGGAAGCGTAGGCACGGTGTCCTGTCTTTTGTGTGAATAAACGCAGATATTTTACACCACAAAATTCACACCTGTTATTTTTGTTCCCCCCACGTTTTCTCAATCGGGCATTCTTTCAGTTTTCAGTTTCTGTTCTCATAGCGAGATTTAAATCTGGTGGTGTTGGCGCCAGATGGTCAGCCGTCGCGACAGTTCATAATTTCTGAACTTCGCTGACTGTCTGCCGTCCACCCACGCAGGTAGAGTGGAGCCCCCCTTTGCGACGAAGTAGCGGCGAGGTTAAAATTACGTGGAGCCTTTTTTAACCCCCCCACTCTCTGACACCGAGAGCCTGGCCCTCGTCACTGCTTCGAAGGGACCCTCCACTCGCTCCACGGCCTAACGCGCTGATTGCCCTTCAGGCACGTCACAAAGTATCAAAGAAAATACTAAATAGAATAGAAAATTCTTGCAATTCTACGTCTGCTACTAGTCTACTAGCTACTTCCAAGAATGAATGTTTCTGTTATTAATTAAAACCAGAATAAGATGCAAAATAAGTTCATGCATAGTGTGGAACAGCCAAATGGAATAAATCCAGTATTACGGAAATTGAAAATAAGGAATTCGAAAAAAGACAGCAGTCACAATTTTACTTAATAAATTTTTGAAGTCATAAAATAATAACGCTAAACTTGACCCATGTCGACAAATTTCAGCAAACTATTAAACTCATAATCATTACATTTCACACTATCGTCACATGTACTTTGGCAACACACGATGTATCACAACACCTTCAGATTTGAACATTTAATGACTGTTACTAGTAATAGTTTAAAATTTGTCACCTGTAACTAAAATTTAATTTCAAAGCCCAAGCCGAAACATAAACATAAAGTACATAAACATAGTTCCATCACCTTATAACTCAGGATGGATCCGCACACATTCCAAAAATAAATTAAGGTTGTGACGGTGGAGTTTACGGTTGGGATTTGTGCGAGAATAAACCAACGTATAGCAAAGTGGAAAGTTGCAAGAAAAGAGGAAAATGTTAGTTAATAAAAATAATAAATATTAAATTCCTCTGCAATCCCACCTCCCTTTATTATTAGTAGGATTATTGTTTAATCTTAAGTATGCTAGATTGAGTATCTAGCACATATAGCTTCTTACATTCGAGTGTGTTAAATATGAGTTACCCAATTGATGTGGAATGTTAGTGTTTTAAAACATCTGGAGCAATACGAGCACATTCTCAGTTTCACAGTTCTTGCAAATTATATTTATAAAAAAATTAATTGTAAGGTAATTGAATAAATTTGATTAATGCTTTTTATTATTTTAAAAGCTTTCTACATATGTTAAGACATTGTTTGGCGAGGATTGGTTTAAGAAGTACCATAGGAAGTGCAACAAAATTATCTAATATTTAACAGTGCTGTTAATTTTATTATAGTTTGTATAGGGCAAACGTACACTAAGGAAAACAATTTTCCCTTGTTCATTCCCTATACTCCGAGGCAAATCGATCACCCGGTATATATATAACAGACGTTCTTTTCCATGAAGTGAACGAAAACTTAATAAATCAAATGGTAAAATCAAATAACGGTTACAATAACCAGCTGATAATTCTAAGTAGAAATATTATTTATATTAGCAGATTCATACCTTATCTCTAGCTTCGACGTCACAATGTGCTGCGATCAACATATCCATTATGTCAAGATTACCTCTTGAGGAAGCCCAGTGCATTGGTGATCGACCATACTGAAATAAAAGATAACAATATTAGAAAATTGTAATCTCCTATAATAATTCTTCAACGACAAGCAACAATAACATAAAATATATCTACTTGAAGTTGATTATCAATGATTTACCACGTATGTAGATGATTGGATTGAAATTTGAAAATTTTACAGGATACTTTCTAGTAATTTAAATTCACATCACGCTCTTTGTATATTTTTTTATACCTAAAGATATATACAGGGTGAGTTTTTTCGGATATGTAGTATAGAGATCTCGGAAACTAGCGGAGATAGAGGTACGATTAAATGGGGAAAGAATTGCAGTTTTACGAGCTCAATTTCATAAGCTTTTTGTTTTTTGGAAAAATTGCATGGCTAACTAGATATCTCGAAAAAAATACTACTATTGACTTTAGAAAAAATGTGTAAAAGCAAGTTGTACGTAATTATGTGCTTAATAATACAGTCTAACTGATTATTTTATTTAAGCTATAATTTTTGAGTTATGACAAAAAGTTTAGTTTTTTCTAATGGAAACCATAGTTGGCCATGACTTTATAAAAAATGCCCTTTTTCAACTATTCTAATGATATACCACTTCATATAGTTATTTTTATAAATAATTAAATTATGGTCATTTTTTAGTTTTCATTTACGAACTATTCAAGAAGTTCGCTATGGAAACAATTATGTCAAAATATGAGTTATACCCGTATAGAGTGTCATACCAAATAACATCCAAATCAATGTAAACGTTCTCTTGTTATAAGCAAATTTTGTCTTTTTTAAATTTATTTCGAAGCTGAATACTGGCTAAACCAAACACATTTGTATATAGATAAGTTTTATTAAATCTTTTTTTTTTATCCCAGCAATCTGTGGTTAACCCATGTTCACGTAATTTAGAGACACCCTGTATATATATATATATACAGGGTGTATCAGCCAAATGGAATAAATTCAATAATAAATAAATGGGGGCGTGTTCGAAAAAACGCTCGGACACGTCGATTGTTATTTTTAGTTGCGCATTTTTTTCAACAAAAACTTTTTATACAGGGTGTGTCATGTGACCGTGGCCAATACCAACTTTCTTATTTTAAATGCAACATCTGGTATATTATTCAATTTTTGGATTCTTCAGAAAATTCTAGACATATTTCATGTACAATGTCCTATACCTATCTTCAACTGTTTCGGAAATATTGAAATGCTTTACAAACGATAAAATAACGATCTAAAACGAACATTTAAGACTAACTGGTCATAAATCGGTATACATGTCAACTGCATATGGCAGAGTAAGTTAAGGTTGTGACTAATCAATAGATTCATCTTAAATTGGTAAATTTTAAACAAATATTCACACGGCACAAGGACCAAAAGTTTGCCAAAGGTCATTTAAGGATGAAATCCGTATTGAAGAATTTAGACCTCCTTGGCCAATTTTCTCAGTTTCTCATGTATAACTAAATGAGACTAAGATAAAGAAAATTTATAGTTTTATTATGGGGGAAATAAAACCATACAAAAAATATATATACATGATTTTTTTTATTGAAATTTGTGGTGATTTATGTTAATCATGTACTACGATTCAATTACAATAATCCTTATAAATTTTATTGCCACCACTTTTCAATTGGATAATACCATAAACAGTATGGTGAACTTGTCCCTGTTACAACTTCATTTATATGGTTGAAATATATTCTATAAAAATTAGTTGCAATCCTTAGAATTTCTATGGAAATCATTATAATTTTAAGGATTCTCAAGAATAAGTGACAGAGATACTGAATACTCAGTAGATGTGAGTACTCAGTGAGATACTCAGTATCTCTGTTACTTACTCTTGAGAACCCTTAGAATTAAAATGATTTGCATTACAATTCTAAGGATCGCAACTAATTTTTATAGAATATATTCTACTCAGTAACTCATACTCAGTAATAGTACTACTGAGTACTCGGTACTCAGTAACAGCAATACTGAATACTCGGTACTCAGTAACAGCAATACTGAGTACTCAGTAGATGTGAGTACTACTCTGTGAGATACTCAGTATCTCTGTTACTTGCTCTTGAGAAGCCTTAAAATTATAATGATTTCCTTAGGAGTTCTAAGAATTGCAACTATTTTTTATAGAATATATTCTACTCAGAAACTCAGTACTCAGTAACAGAGATACTAAGTACTCAGCAGATGTGAGTGGTACTCAGTGAGAGAGTCAGTATCTCTGTTAGTTATTCTTGAGAATCCTTAAAATTATAATGATGTCTATAGGGATTCTAAGGATTGCAACTATTTTTTGTGGAATATATTCTACTCAGTAACTCAGTAATCAGTACTTAGTAACAGAGATACCGAGTACTCAGTAGATGTAAGCAGTATTCAGTGAGATACTCAGTATCTCTGTTACTTACTGTTGACAATGATCGTGAGGCCGAAATGATTGTAGAGGACATTCTATCAATATAGTGAAACTTTAACCAAGTGTTTGATTTAACCTAATTTAAATATAGTCTTTGATGTAGATGAAATACTATAAAAATTAACTGGAAGACATAATAATTCGTAGAATTTTAATAATAAACCTCTGATATTTACATGAAAACAATGTAAAATTTAGATCAAATTTCTGCGGAATCTATAGAATAGCAATTAAATATGTGATTTAGATAGAATTTTGCAGTATTTAGATGAACTGCATTAATTTATATGAATATCTTGTAATCTTTTTAGGGAAGTTTGTGATATAAATCGGGGGTTCTCAAACAACGATCCGTGGATCAGATCCTGCCCTTAAAATTATTAAATCCGGCCCAATGAAGGTTCAATGGGGTAAAATTGATTCAAATTTACAAGTGCAACAGATAAAATCTGTCATATATTCTTTTCTTCTTCTTCTACATGTGCCGCCTCCTTTGAGAAGGTTGGCTATCATCATGGCGATTTTCACCTTAGATGTTACGGCTCTGAACAGTTCAATAGAGCTGCTGTTGAACCAATTTCTGAGGTTATTCAACCAGGAAATTCGTCTGTTTCCTATATTTCTCTTTCCCTGTATCTATAGATATATAGATATATTCTTTTATAACTATCCAAATCTGTCAAATTTGCATCAAGTATTCATTCAAGTATGCAAATCTAACATTTTTTAAGTGTAATAATCGAAATATGTCATTTGCAACTGCAACTGTCAAAATCTGTAGAGTTTTGAGTTTTTACCTTCAGTTGTAATTTACAATAGAATCTAACGAAATCTGAAAAATTTTCACACCGCAGTTATCAAATGTGATAAATTTTTAATTGTAATTGTCAAATTCTGTCAATATATGTACACCTATTATACCCCATATATCTATTTCAATACTAACTGCAGAGGTAGAATTCGGGAGACTTTTGTTTCAGTTGTCAAAAGTTTCAGCTGCAATTTTCCAAAACTATAATATTTTCTTCTGAAAATGTCATAAGCTTATGCTCTTTAAGTGGCGCAATTGGACAAATCTGTCAAATACTAGATTTATATCGCTGCCATAATGGCAGATAGTCGTATGTGAAATTTACATTGATTTTGCATTTGATTTTTGCACTGATATGAGATTAATACGAGATGAGAAGGTTATAAGATAATTTTCCTCGTTAAAAGTGTTACAGTTGTTAACATAAACTAGCAAACTACTTATTGAAGTATAGTTAAATTTAATTATGTTTCAAATAACACTTACGACATTCTGACATAGTTATTATAAAGTGAAGTGAAGAAGAATATTCCTATATTCATTGGAGGTGTATTGTACTCAGTTATTTCCTAGTTTTGATATGCAATATCAATATCAATATTCTCGAAAATTTACTGTTACTATGCCTAATTGTGTGATTGTCTGTGATCGCTTATACGACTTTAATTAATTGTACGATTATTTGTATTACTATTTACTATTTTTTTGACCCTGACCAGTGTAATTTTTTTTGTGCTAACATTAAGAAACCGGCTTATCGTATCTTATCTATGCCACCGATATATTAACTGACACTGTCAAAATCTGTCAAATTTTCTCTAAAGTGTCAAATGTATAGCTCCAATATTTCGAATTCATAAACAATTTTGACCGTTTTCATTTTTATTACATAATATTTGTTACCTTTTAAGCCTGATATAAAGTCGTTTATTTGACAGTTAAAATCGGTGTTATTTTTATTTATGACTGTCAAATTCCGCTAGAAACCACCAGATGTAAAATCTGTAAACTTTTCATCTCAAAATGGAGTTGAAAGTTTGGTAAATTTGAACAATTTCAATTGAAAATTTAACACATTTCAAGAGTTCTGTTGGACAATATATTGGATGTCGAGAGTTGGGTTGACAGTTTTGCCGAATTTCAAACAAAATCGTCCAATTCTGTACATATATTAGTTCCAGTTGTATGGTTATTTCAAAATTTTCAAGTATATCATATTTTCTAGTGTAACTCATCAAAATCAGTAAAATTTTCATCTGGCACTGTAAAAACCCACAATTTATTTTGTGATGGAGTAGAAATCGGTTACTTTCAACTGAACCTAATGCAATTATCCAAGATTATTAAATTGTCAACTAAAAATGTCAAAATTTGTGAAATTTTCAACTGAGAATGTCCAAATTTGTGAAATATTCAACAGAAAGAGTAAATTTTTGGTGTCTATCATATTTGTGAAAAAACTTACTTTGATACAATTATCCACAAATATTTTCTTTTCGGGGTCTGACCTTCTAAAAGTTTGTAATATTCGTATGTGGCCATTCTACCATACACTTTGGGGGCACGTATTATAGACGAGAATCTATAGAAGCGGGCTAATTATACAGAACATTTGTGGAATTTTAACATACTAATCTAATCAGTTGAAGATAGGTATAGGACATTGTACATGAAATATGTCTAGAATTTTCTGAAGAATTCAAAAATTGAATAATATACCAGGTGTTGCATTTAAAATAAGAAAGTTGGTATTGGCCACGGTCACATGACACACCCTGTATAAAAAGTGTTTTGTTGAAAAAAATGCGCAACTAAAAATAACAATCGACGTGTCCGAGCGTTTTTTCGAACACGCCCCCATTTATTTATTATTGAATTTATTCCATTTGACTGATACACCCTGTATAGGTATACAGGGTTATTCCAATTCGATTACCACTATGGAGATATCGGAAACGGTAAAAGATACGAAGTCGGTTAAATTAGGACAAAGTTGCGTAATCATATGGGGGAACAATATTTAATAAAGATAATTAAAAAAATTACAATGATTGCTGAGATTTAAAAAAAATGAAATTTTGCAAAATCTTATTTATTTTTTCCTGTCGTTACACGATTTACTTGACATATTTAAGCACTATTATTATGAAGATAGAGAATAAATGTGGGTTTCCATCAAATTACTTTACAGTAGCGCCATCCATGCGACATGAAAATAACTAAACCTAATAGCGCAATTCTCGTGGTAAATTTGAATTCAACGCACCCAAATTACTTGGAAAACATCCTCCTATTTTCCAGTCATTTTTTTTAACTTGTAGACCAGTGTTATTATTGTTTTCAGTTCAAATATTGAATTTAAATATATACGACATATACGCATTTTTTCTTTTTAGATAACTTATTGGTGAACTTGGTTGCTTTTGATTGCACAGCTAACTTAATTATTCAAAATTCATAATTTTATTGGTATAATAATTCATTGTAACTAAATAAAATCACATTTAGGTCCATCTATTAAACCAACATGGAAAGCTATGTCAATCACTTCTTTCACTTTATAATTCATATTTAATCGGGTTTTTTTTCTTGCTTCTAGCTTTGTGTAAGCGACACAATGAACAGTTTTCTCTGTTAATAGCAGGGTAGCATTGTTTGATATAAATTGGTAACTACTTCTTTCAATATGTATGCGGTGTACGCCAGCTGTAAACGTTTGCGTGTCATTTGAAACGTAATCGCAATCGATTGATACACAACGCCTCTAATAATCTATTATACATAATAAAACAAAGGCTGCATTCATTGTTGCATATTTTTTTATAACATTATGAAGTACTTCCCTTTTTGTACAAAATCATATTTTATTGTTGAAAACATTACAAGATTCACACACAACAAAAAATAATTCTTATTAAAAGTGTTATTAGACAATAATTAATAAAAATAATAGTTATGTACATGTTTACTGGTACCCTTGGTCTGCTGTGGTGGGCCAATTCAATATATCTGCATAAAAATATTGATGCTTCTCAGTACTTATTGACTTTACGAATGTCTTCATTTTTTTTAAGTTAATTAGAATTTTTCCATCATATGTATTATTCAAAATAATGTAAGTACTACTGTAACTATTTCCTTTTTGCACTAAACGGAATTTTGTGATCGCAAGAACCTTATTCATACTTTACGGCATCTTTTTCCTTTCTACGCCAAACGTTCGGGCTATGTCAAAACTATAAGAAATCATGTATATTTCAATTTTGATTAAAATGTCAGTACTTTCTTTATTGCACTTAGCCATTCAATTTTGAACAATGCTAGTTCCTAATTCTTCTAAGAAATTTTGGCTTTGTAGTGCAGACGAAGCTTTTCAGATGCCCCCATAAAAAAAGTCATTGCTACAATGTCGAGTGATAGTGGTAGCCTCCGCTCTATCCACCAACCAGGAAATCTGTTGTCAATGAAATTCACAGACACGAGCAGCAAAATGAGTTGGTGTCCCATCTTGTTGAAAAACAAACTCATCTTGCATAAGATTTGTCATCATCTTCGAGAATTTCAGTAATCCTTGAATTGATAGATTGCTGACCTGTTTAAATAAGTAGCACTATCCAAATTCTCGTTAATGAAGAAAGGCCCGCCGATATGGTCACCAAGTATATCCACGCACACATTGAATTTCAGCGGATGTTGGGTGTTGGAAATATGCTCCTGATGGAACAGTTTTTGTACCTCCAGTACCCAGAATGATGTTGATTGTTAAAGGAAAACGAACATTCAAAGACATATAATACAGTAGATTATGATTTGTTATAATTTGTTTTGTTAGACTTTTACAGAATTATAACAGGCGGTCGTAGTCTACTTTATGTAACTAATGAATGAGTTGCATCTGGTAGAGATGAAATTTTCTTTAATAAAATTTTAATTTAATACATTAATTTAATAATAGGGAGATGAAGAAATAGCGGAAAGATGTAGCAACAAGAACTTTGCAGACGATCCTAAAGATAATACTAAACAACAAGAAGATATCGAGAAAAACAAAACTAACAATATACAAAGTAATACTAATGCCATCACTAATATATGGATACGAAACGTACAAATGCGACAAAAAAGTAAGATACAGACACTTGAAATATAGTATCTTAGGAAAGTATACGGAGTAACCAGAAAAGACAGAATCAGAAACCTAGACATAAGAAGAGAACTAGAAATAACAGAACTAAACAAAATAATAGAAGACAGACAGCTGCAATGGTTGGGACACCTACACAGAAGAAAAGACACCAATCAAACAAAAATCATATGGCAAACAAAAATAAACGGGACATCGCAGGAGCAAAAGTAACAGTCGTCTCCATGTTATTTTTGTTCCCTCCATACCATAGGAATGCCAAAGGGTAAAGAGCTACCTTTTGTCCATTTTCTCAGTAGCTCGACACACTGAAAGCACACTTTGTCTGGAGCCCAATGTTTGTCTTGATCACCAAGATTTACACCGAAGCAGTGATTATAAGAGTTATAAAGATGCGCAACCTTTACGGTGGTTATGTTACCCATGTTGGAGCCGACATACAGTCGGCGCCACTAATATCTCGGCTCCAAATGATTCAGTGTAATTCGATCGTCGTCGAGTAACGTTCTCCGAGTTCCGTTAGCCACGTGTTCTTTCCTTTTCCAAGTGCATCGTTCGACTGCGTTTTTTTTATCGCAAAAATGAATACAGCCCATCATACTTGTGTTTACAACACTTGTTGTAATGAACAGAGAAAAAATAAAGATGTAAGCTTCTTTAAATTTCCGGTAAAGGATTTAGCGAGGACCGAAGAATGGAAAAAAAATTGCGGAAACGTAGAAATTGCTACCATGGAAAATTGTAATTTAAAAAATAAACTTGTGTGTGAGAAACATTTCTTAGCTAAGGACTACTATTCTAATAATAAACGCAAATTGTTAAGAAAAAATGCAGTGCCTATAAAATTTATCGAACAAGGTACGTATTTTATGTTGCAAAAAAAAAATTTAATGCCAGTGAATAAAATATAGGACGTATAAATTACATAAATTGAGTTGTTTAAAAATTAACACAAAACATACATTTATTTGTTCTATGTTGTATTCCGAATATTTATTATTCGAACAACATTCAATTTAACGTTGATATTCAGGTGCACTGCGTATCAAAAATCGTTTGCAGTAACGTATCCGTTACTTGAGAGCATCACATTCGAGTGTCAGATACATTTATGACAGCTACAATTAGCGTACTATCGCCAACATTCAAAGTGCAATACGGTTTTTTTACGACCGCCTTATACACATTTGAGGGCGAAGCTGTTTTGCATCTGTATTTGTACTTGTATGTGCCGAAACCCCAAATTACCAATAAGGTCGAAATTCGCTCTGGTTTATGGCTTTTAGTTTCACTTCAAATGTCGGCGATTGTACACGTAACTGCAAACATTTTTTGATGGGCATTACACCTAATTATCTTATCCATCACTTGGTAAAACATTTGAACAATTAAAGAGGTAGAAACGACACTTTGTTTATGTTTTATAATATATAAATTTATTTATAAATTCCCGTCATATTTTGGTCTCACGACCATTCTGAAGGGATACAAGATAATTATTAGTTTAACAAAACGTGTTTAACAAGTCACACTTCTTATTCCTATAGATTAACACTAATGACAACCATCGACTAATGGGGAAACCCTAACGTCTTTGTTTAGCACAACTGACTATAGAGCCATCAAAGGTGTATCCATCTTGTAGCGATCTGCATACATCTAGAAAAAGAAGGTCGAGTTCGACAAGCACTGCTTCAATGTCCGACGAGGCAGAAACGTTAAGATTGATCGTCACAAAACCCCCTCCAAAAATGTCAAGCTTTGTAAGCAGCAGCAGCTCTTCATCTAAAGTAAGCGATCGAATTTTGACAATGCCATTATCAAAGAAGACCAGTTTAAAGAAAAAAAATAGAATTCTCTCTTCAAAAGTAGTGGAACTCAGAAAAACACTAAAGGTGAAGAAAGTCCAGTTCTACCGTGCAAAGAAGAACAAATTAACTACGAACAATATGTTAAACACGTTATTAACTAATAAGAGCCATTCTGTCAAAACATTTATTCATATGCAGTTAAACCACCAAAGTAGAAGTAAATGGACTAGTGCTGAAAGGCAATTAGCACTTTCGCTCCATTATAAGTCGCCAGGTGGCTACAAGTATATGCTGCAGACATTGAAATTTATACTGCCATCGGTTCGCACAATTCAAACTTGGTTGAAAGTTAACAATCTAAGGACAGGCATGAAAAATAATCTGACAAAAAAACTTGCAACCAAAGCGAAATGCATGTCTGATAGAGAAAAGATGTGCGTCGTAATGCTCGATGAAATCTCTCTAAAACCAAATTTAGATTTGAATGAGCATGAAGATTTCATTGAAGGCTATGAAGATTTAGCAGCTCTAGGAAGAGGAAATACACTGGCGAATACAGCTTTAGTTGTCCTTATTCAAGGGTTATTGTTCAATTGGAAGTTACCCTTGTGCTACAATACAAGCACAGGCCCTATGAAAAGTGCATCCCTAAAATCCATTGTGGAAGATGTTGTCGCACAGCTTGCGAAACTAACATTTAAACCTATGGTTTTGGTTTGTGACCAAGGTTCTAACAATCGGGGCGCTTTGACTCTTCTTGGTGCAACTAAAGAAAATCCAGTCGTGAACATATGTGGCCAGAAAATTTTTACCTGCTTTGATGCTCCCCACTTATTGAAGAGCCTAAGAAACAATTTTATTAACCACAAACTGAATTTTGTTGTCAAGAACAAACCAGTCAATTGGAAAGATGTCACAAGTACCTACAATATCGATAATAAAAGTTCGTCAACGAGAGCCATGCTAAAGATTACTGAAGCACACATAGCGCCAACAAACTTTCAAAAGATGAAGGTGAAATATGCGGCACAAATTTTTTCACATAGTGTTGCAACTGCCGTTAGAACTGCATCGCATACGAAGCAATTAACTTCGGAAACATCTCTTGATACCGCAGAATTTGTAGATACAGTAAATCAAATATTTGATGCCTTAAATAGTCGTGTATTAAATGATCCCAATCCTCAAAAACGACCGTTGTCAATTTTTAATGGCGAAACAACGGCTATTTTAAAAAATGCATTAGACTATTTCAATCAGATTGAAATATATGAAGGCAACAAGAAGCGCAATAACATTTATTGCATTAATGGTTTTGTATGGACAATAAGGTCTATTTTAATGTTGTGGGATCATTTGAAGGACAATGGCGTTAAATATTTACTGACAAGATTCCTGAATCAAGATGCATTGGAGAATATTTTCTCTGTTCTTAGAAATAGGAATGGCTATAACCCTACACCAACAGTGAGGCAATGCAGAATAGCCCTCCAACACAATATGGGCATAAGATTGTTCATGGATGTAGAGAGCAGCAATTGCGAAGGGGACGACACTGAACTTCTAGAAGTGGACAGCAACTTAGTCGAAGTTGAAATGCAGTCTGCTTCTCCTCCATCAGAGACGGCAGAAAATATAGAAAATATTTCCCAAGTTCCAAGTTCAGTTGCGACAAGTGATGTAGGCACTAATAAATGTACCTTAAAGACGTGTCCAAATGTTTATGTTGCCGGATACTTACTTTATAAATTAGAAAAAAAATTCAAAAGTTGCCCTTGTTTTACTAAATTATTTAAAGATGGGGAAGAGTTGGTAAATAAAAATGAATTTTTAATATTATCTAAAGACTTTTCCATTCATAATATTTCTTACTTAAAAAGACCATCGGATGGTTTTATTGAATTATTTATGTTTGTTTTGGAACAATTTAAAGTTTTATTTTCCAAGTACAAATTTCAGGAAAATGTTTCTAAACATATTCAAAGAGAATTGACCAAATTAGTAGAAGCCCATTTTAGTTGGTTTTTTACATGTAGTGAAATATCTCATTCTGAGTTCATCATTAATCTCTTTGTAAAAATGAAGATTCATAGACAACTAAAGTGGGTTTCTGCCGATAGTGGATTATCAAAAAAACTTACAAAACCTCATCGTAAGATAAGAATTTTATCTGGCAATATTTTTTAGGTATAAATACACATTTTCATTTTTATTTTTATATTATTTATATATTAAGAGCATAATTGTGAAAATATTTTATACTTTATCTCGATAACTGTGTGAATGGGTTTCCATTTAAGATTTGATAGTTAGTTTATGTGTATTGTGGGTTTTATTGTACACAAGCAAACAACATAAATTTTTATTGAAATTGAAAATAAAAATTTTCTTGTTACACTTATCCCTAAACGCCCCGTATACCGTCAGTTTTTGTAATATTTGTATTTTGCACCTTTGTAATTTTTTATATAGAAATAAAATTACATTTTACAACATTGTTAATTTTGAAGAAGTGTCTCCAGTTTGGCAAATAAAATGTCAAATTCAATATTATTAGGTTTGCAACAATTTTATTGTAATGTAAAAGTTGTGGGTACTTCAAAGCAACAATTTATGCCTAGGTACGCACGTATCGGCATAATATGCGTCCGCCGGGTAATTGAACCATCGAAATCGATATTGGCCTTATTGTGACAGTATCTCGATGTGAAATATAATTACATATAATAAAAATTCAATAATTAATAGTAAAATTGCATTCCATCCGCTTTCATATTTCACGGGATGTTTATTTACTTAAAGCAGTTGTCGAAATGCACGTGCGCGATTTTCGGCGCTAGCGTACAGATTCGCAGTTTTTAGAGTCTGCGGCGACCGCGGAGAAAGACGAGGTAATAGATAAAGAAAATAGATGCGACAGATAGATGGTAACAGAAATTACACTAGGTTGCGCTTCTTGTTAGTCCTATATTCACTGACCGAAGTAAGCGTGATAAGCTTTCTTGATAAATTCTGTTATGTTTCGTTGATGCTTTGCTATCGTTAAACCACTACACACGTAACAAAATATATCAGGACTGTTTTTGCACTTTCTTGATGACATTATAACGCACTAAACACTCAGAAAACAAAACACAACTCGATGCTACAAACAGGGGCGGATGGGATTAGCAAAACCGGCCCAGGAAATACAGTCACCGGCGCAATACATAAAATGTGGACAAAAGTTGAAAGAATCAGAAAGAATCAGTGCTCAAATGTCAGTTTTAAGAGGTTATAATGAAAAGCAGTAAAAGCGTCTGCAAATTTTTTCTACAATTAAAAACCAAATGTATTACAGAAGTAAATAAGCAAAAAATAAAAAATATATAATATTTTTACTTTAAAACAATAACTTTTTTGATAGAAGAGAACTGGAATTACCTAACGCGGTTACAATTTCTTTATTATTTAGTTCATTTAAATTCTCTTTCTCATAACTCATGAACATAAGAGCTTCAAGGCGAGTGTGAGATATCGTCGATCATAATCTATTTCTACATATTTTAGCGTTAAGAAATATCTTTTGCAGGAAACTTGAGATTTCGGACGAGTTCTAAATACGCTAGACTAGAGTATTGGGTATAAGGTGGAGTACACTTCTCCAAATAAATTGTATTTAAAAATAAAGTAGTTACAACTAGTAGCACAGTTTTGCAACTTCTACATGTTAGTATTTCTTCATTTGTTTTGCCACATGCTCACATATGCTTGCTTGATAGTTCTATATGTTCTTCTATAAGTCTATCTGCAGTTGAAGATTTTGGTCTACTATTAACATATCACAAATATTTTGTTCCAATGAAATACAAATTTCAAATCAAAAGTTCTTCTATTTAATTTTCTAATGTTACATTACAATTTTTGTTTGTAATTTATTAGTTAAAGTTTTCAATATAGAGAGAAGTCGATCTTTTTTGGAATATTTGGTTTAATTTCATAAAATTTTTTTGGATCTAATACAGATAGATCTTTACAAAGATCAAAGGTATTTTGGAATCGTTTTATCATAGACTTGATTACGGTATCTATTATTACATTGAATGTTTCAAACATACATTTGTCATGTTCATCGTCCAATGTTTCACCTCCACATTTTTCTCTATTCTTTCGGCATACGAATTACTTTTTTCTTCGCAGTTCATTCAATATTCTCTCAAATATCATTTCAGAATTATGTACTGTATGTTTCATTGTGTACTAATTTTTCTTCCGCTCATACTGCGAATTAGTCTGAAAGATATTTTACTGGGTCGCAATTCTTTCAAACTCCTGTACTTTTGTACTTTTGCACTTTGCGCCATCTGTGTAGATTTGTAGCAATGGTATTTGTAAATCAAGGGCTACGGGAAAAACAATCAGAGTCCAATTTGGTCGTTTTCCAGAAAACTAAATTGAAAGTTTCAAGCCTAATAAAGGACAGAAAGGATGAATGAAAAAACTAACTGATTATAATTGATCTACTTTGACAAGATGTGAATTAGAATATTGAGCAAAAACATGAAATACACATAAGTAAAACTATTAAAACAATATCTTTTTATTAACAAGTCTTGGACTCTGATCGTTTTTAACTGTATTTTTAGATTTTTTAGGTAGGGTACAGTACAGTATAGGTATGTACATACAAACAATATATTTTCAAATTAAATACAAATTTTTGATAAAATATTATTATGATTACCGATTATTGTCCATTAGGGGGGTCGTCCCCCTAATGGAATAAATTATTCTTCTTCATCTAGATCTCTGATCGTTTCAAGTCAACATCATATTCTATTTATTCGTTTTTGAAGCGAACGGTGATTGTTTTTCACTGTTTCACTTCACGTGTCGAAACTACTTTTCCCATACTACAACATGGCACCATCAGCTCGATTTCAATAGAAATGGAATCAAAATGGAATCAAAATAAAGAAATGGAAATCATTCCTCCACGTAGCTCTTCAAATATTTTGATCGTGGTCCAGTACTGCCGAATCTTTTGAAAAATATAGTTGCTGTTAAAATTACTTCGTATTTTAAATATTGTCGGTGAAACTTTTTGCCATTGCCCTCACATTACTGTTCGTCTTTTTGGGTTTCTCCATTGTTTCTAACACCAATTTTACTTCTACATACAAAGGTGACTCAACATTCCGTATTTGCCGAATATTTTTGAAAGAGCAACTCTTCAGCAACTACATTCTCTCTTGTTTCTCAAATGGAGATTAACCTTTTCTTCGTTTGGTTTTGAAGAACATATTTAAAAACGAACGAACGTTGGTCTATTGTACACATTTTGAGTGGTACTAGTCAAGTCTACTGCTATTGAATAAGTTTCAGCAGTATAACTCTTTTTTCTGCTACTATTTCGATTTTTTTTAAATTTAAATCTTATTAGATTTCGTAATAATTTAATCAACGGTAGTATCTGACAGAAACGAAACAAATGCACCAGATCTAATTTAAATATTTGATGTAAGGCCCATTAAAATTTGCCCAAATTTTTGCTATCTAGATTTTTAATAGCACGATTCAAACTCTTGGTCTGTACGTATTTTAAGAAGTTTAATAATATTTATTATTCTATCAATCATTTGTGCATTATATAACATTTTTCTCTTTGACATTTAACTGTTCAGACCATTATAATTTATCAATACGATTTGAGCTATAAAATATTTTGAAACAAATATAATACATATTGTTGTCGCGTTTGTGTAAATTGCGTATAGTGTTAGTAGTGACAAGATTCAACAGAAAAAAATGAGTTTGTTGCGCCGGCGCCTTACAACTATTTGCGACCGGCGCACCGGGAAATTTTCCGGCTTCCCGCCGGCCCCATCCGCCTCTGGCTACAAATAACTGACGCTAACTAACTATTTCGTAAACAGCTGCCGATGCCATCAAGTTGACTTTGACAGATGCGAAAATCAAACAGTGTTGTCATTGAAATGAAATAAACATAATATTATATTAATATATTTTCTATCGATGTATCAAATATTTTAAAGAAATATTTTTTATGCAATTTAGAAAATATCATTAAGGTACTTCTTTGCTCTGGTACAAAATATCTCACAAGGTTTTTTTAATTTTGTGAAAAATCTTGACGTGATGGGCTCAAACCAAATTCACAAGAATCAACGTACCCATATTAGCTAAGGACACTTATCAAATTCAAAACACTAAAAATCATATCGGCCTGTGTTATTAATGTTCTAGGATTATTGACATCATTTAATTTAAAGTATTCTCGAACGACCATCAAAATTGCAATAATATTGTGAAATATGAATTATTTCTATTAAATTTTAGATTATTCTGTTTACATTGTAATGGTTATAACTTAAGTATCAAAGATTTCTGATATTTTTTTATAATTTCTGTAAACATTTCAATTACTATACAAAAATTTCAATTATTAGTATCGAAATTACCATCATTGCTGCAACATTGAAAATGTTAACCAATTCCCACAAATTTTCAATTTGTCTGTTAATTATTTAATTATAAGAATGAGAATAATATAATTATTACTATAAAATTGCAATAATTTCTGTCAAATTTCCAATTAATTCACATTTCTATGCTAATATTTTGCTAATGTTTGCTTTTGACAAATCAAATAACGATAACAAAATTTCAATTATTTTGCATAAATACAATTATTGGTGCCATTTGTCTGCAGGTGCACAAATTATTTAACAAAAAATTGTGTAGTAGATGGAACTAGAACTGAACTGGACACTTGGTTATTTCACGTTATTTCGAGTTGTATTTTAATTTATTGTGCACGTTCTGTACGTTTAACGATCAATTGCCAAGCCATACAATTGCTTTGTTTTTGATATCATCTATATTATTTTGCAGACCCTGTCGTTCTTTATGTGTTTCTGTTTGCATATCATTTTATCAGCATATAATGGCATTCTGTACTTTGTAACATTTTCGGGTGAAGCATTATGAATATGCAATATGAAGCATATGAATGCAATATGATAAATGGCAAAGGTCCGACCGCTGAGCCGGTTCCAATTATTGCGGTATTAATAATTTGTGTTTTGTTGATTGTGTTATCCAGTTTATCGAACTATTTAATAAATTCCAATTATTTTAAGATGTATAAATAAATCAGTATTGAAAAAAGATCCGGGGATGAAGGATGAAAAAGAATCAGGATCTTTGATCCATGATATTTCTGTCTGAATTCATCTCCTGTCGATCAATTTATGATGAAAGTGAAAAATCAGGAACAAGCAGTTACTTAACATTTATAAAATGACAATACCTTGTGTTTTTCTCGTTAAATTTTGGTTGTCTGCGAAATAATTATTTCTGAGCAATATTGGCAAGAACAGAATGACATTAAAAAAATACAGATAGTTCTATAAATCTTGCTTTAAAACGACAATGTTTTAGTTTAAAACAATATAAATTTATATAAAGTCATAGTTCAAATGATGACAGTAGCTTATTTATATCTGACATTTTTAATGCAGCATGTCAGCGTTTGCATAGTAACGCTGAGTTTTTTCGATATGTAACAAGGATGTAAAGATACTTAATAAATAATTGGCTCCTAAATTACGCGTATTATAAATTTATTTTCTCTTGACATGTAATAGTTTGTTTACTGTCATCTTGATTGACTCGGTAAATGAGACTTTACAGGCACGGTGCCTGTAAAGTGTTGCTATGGTAACTTTAGAAAGCACTTCTGTCAATGGATGGGTGTCAATTTATTTATACTTCTAATAAACACATCATTTATTAATCAATAATTACAATACATTATTACATTGATTAGAATTACACATATTAATATTAATTACACATTTTGAATCAGCATTAAAGTTAAAGATTGGCCCGGGAACACCTTGAATACAATCCGCATTCGATGCTTGTACGTCAGAAATATGTGAAGCAGAAATGTTTCCACTGGAACCTGCATCACATTCGTTTTGACTTTGTATCATTCTAGCAACTTTTATTTTATTGTTAAGTGAATCTGCCACATAACTTTCGGCAATAGATCCCGATCTCCAAGCGCCATGACGCTTTAACGTCAGTACATCTCCACCAGCATCTGCTAGCAGAGTCGCAGACGATCTCCGGTAGCAATGGCCTGTGTAAGACTCCGGATTTTGTAATTCCAAAAAAGATGCTACCATACTCGGGAACTTGCCAAATGATTTTATTCCTACCGGTTGAATGCTACATTTTCCGTTACGATATGAAATGAAAAAACGGTTGTGATTGACATGACGTGGCCGTAAGGATGCATAACGACGATACAGTTCCAAAGGATTGAAACCTTCTCCATCTCCAATAATTGTAAATTTTCTAGGCACACGTGTCTTTGAATCCGGGATGTTAACAACAACGACTTCTCCTCTGTCTTCGATATTATTAACCAGCAATTTATAACAACTCCTCACGTCGACAAGCCCCATTTATCCCAAAAATTGTCGCTACTTTTATCATCAGGTACTTATCGTCCGGAGCCTCTCTCATAAATTTATCAATGTCTTGCCTTCCCAAATTTGCAGATTTTTTCGGTTTATAACCTAATGACTTCTTTTTCAAAAAACAGGTAACTTTTGTGAATTTTCCAATATCTACATTTTCGTAAACTAATAAGGTACTCTTCAACATCGACATAAATGCCCACAATGATGATGGCTTGTAAATAATTGACTTTTCATAAATATAGCTCATAATTAAATCTTCATTAACTCCCTTAAAGCCTTTTTTCTTCCTCCAGTTGTTAAATAAGTTGTATTGCTGCTGATACCTTTCTCTGGATTTTTCTGGGATCAAGCACACATTCGCCGCTTCGACATTTTCTTTAATTTCACAAATACTTGCATCAAAATCACCTTCGAATTCTTCATCTTTATCAAATTCCATAATTAATTGGCCACAATATCTGTCTGTATTCACTATTGACGGCTTTACTATTTGTAAACAATGACAATTGTCAATCCATTTACACCACAGCAAACTATGTGTAACTATGTATATGTTTCTGAATATGTCAAAAGATAATGATTTTTTTGAATTTTCAGCAAGAGAAAATAAAATGTTGTACGCGGCTCGCTTGCAATTAGCCTTTATTGGGGCTCGCCGCATTACAGGGCTCGCTCCTACGTCGCTCGCCCTGCAAACTTTCCAGCTCGCCCATAAAGGCTAATTTACTAAGCTTGCCACGTAAATAACTATTAGTTGGTCGAAAATTTCTCGACGTGTAAATTTATCATATAAATATCATTTCACCAATTAGTCAATAGACAATAGTAATTAATGTGCGTTTCCCACATCAGATTTGATCAAAGGTCTAGGTCGGTTATTGTGATGGAAATGATTAAACTAGCAACAGCGAATTGGGAGCAATTCATGCGAACAACTTTAATTATTTAACATGTTTGCCAATTCGAAGAATTGCAGGCTTCGCAGCAATTTGGTTACCTGGGTTACAGCTCTCCCTATGGACTTGATTTCATGAATTGCACAAGTCGGCGGAGGTTACTGTTACTGGACACTGTCAGCTATATTGCTTTTAAAACGTACATCTCCTTGTAATTTCTCTTAATGGAATGCAACAAGTGAGCAACTAACCACTATAAGATATTTATTAAACTATATTTTACTCTTTCTCTGTTTAAATAAATTTATTTATTGTAGTAGTGGACATATTTATAGATTATCTCTAAGTAACTATCGATCAACTGGTCTTTCTGCGTGTTATTTGTGTATGTGTGCAGTGCTGTATTACCCTATACGCAAAATACGTACGTGTTTAGAGCAGCAGATTTCCAGGGGCGGCAAAATCGGAGATATTAATTTAATAAAATGAAAAGGCAGCTAATTTGTTCTTCGTTATAATTTCCGAGCTCAAAAAAAAAATTATGACCGATAAATAAATACAAACATTAATCACCTAATAGAAACTAACACAAGGCCGTAAGTTGTATAGAATTGTCGCAGAAATCAAAGTATCAAAGAAAGACGGCAACCAGAGAAAAACTAGGCGCACAGCAATCACACGGGCGCGTGCATCATTTGTTTTTGCTGACGGTTCACATATGTTTTATTAGCATAGACATAGAGGCAAAAGAGATATCCCTATAATACTTGGGGATTTTAACGCGAAGATCGGCAAAGGGAGATGTGACAAGTACATAGGTGAATATGGGTTAGGGACAAAAAATGAAAGAGGCCATAGATTGCGACAATTTTGCCAAGAGGGAGAGATGAAAATAAGGAATACATTTTACAAGCTTCCAAAGCGACGACTCTATATATGGAGGTCCCCACAGGACAGTGATAAAAAACAAGTAAGAAATCAAGTAGACTACGTTTTAATATACGCGAGATATAGAAACTGCATTAGGTCAGTTAAGGCTTATCCGAGCGCAGATGTCTCCTCGGACCACAATCCCTTAATAGCCCAAATGCGCTCAATCTCAAAAGAATACTGAAGAAAAGAGAAAGTCGGATAAATATAGAACACTTAAAGAAACAAGACGTACGAAATGAGTTACAAACATAAATAAAAGAAAATTTGAAAACACTTGAAAATGCGGAAGAATCGCGAAGCCGTAGAAACGAAAATGAAATATGGTGCGGCAACAAATCGGCCTTACTGGAACCCTCGACACATATTCTTAGGAAAGAAAAATCCACAGGAAAGAAATAATGGATAACTAACGAAATCCTTAGTCTCATGGACAAGAGAAGAAGCTTTAAAGGAAAAAGTAATCAAAAATATAAAGACACTCAACGAATACTCTGATCTACTGACTCTACCGATCTTTGTGCGCGATCAGAAAAGCAAAGGAAGAGTACTACAAACAAAAGTGTGATGGAATTGAGGAGTTATAAGCAAAACACGACAATTTCAACACACACAAAAAAATTAAAGAACTCGCAGGCACCAGTAAATATAAACAACTTAATATATTGTACGACAGCAACGAAAACATAGTACCAAAAATAGAACAATAACTGGAAGTATGGAAGAACTACATTGCACAACTCTTCGAAGATGAGAGACGAAAAACTAATCTTGAAAATGTTAGAGAAAAGTTGGATCCGGACATAATTAAAGACAAAGTAAAATATGCACTGAATACACTAAAGAACAGAAAAACGCCAGGTCCGGACCAACTGTCAGCTGAAATCCTTACAACTGATAGAGCAGGACCAAATACATATTCTGGTAGAATTAATCAACATCATATACAGAAGAAGAGTGATACCAAATAAATGTTTGCCATCAACTTTTATAACCATCCCAAAAAAGAAAAAGAAGAAGAAGAGGAAGGGTGTCAAGCATTGCTCCTACTTCGTATAATAAGTTTAATGGCTCACACATCCAAGGCGCGGATTTCTAGGTATTTTGCTATACATCAGTTTTAATAGCAGACCAAAATGACCTCGTATCTATACGAAATTCAGCAAATAAGGTAACGTGGCAATTTTGTTTTGTGCTTTTCTGCATATTTTCAGTTTTAAAGCTAATAATTGCCTTAATGCATTTTTTGTGCATATTTCCTTATTTTTTGTGCTTATTTGCTTGTTTCTCAATTTTATAGCATATTATTTATATTAGCTAGGAATATATATTGTTGCACATATTGTAATGAGAATTCAGTATTAATATTACTCCGTTACGTCTAGAGTGCTTGGTTATCACAAAATCATCAACAAAGCGAGCGTGCTTACGTGATATTTGGTAAACACAGCTTGATTATTTCGGGGATTACCCTATTTTTACGTGCACAGAACGCATTTGGGGCAAGTGTGCTATCAATTCAATACAATTTATCTCAATCTTCGGTGCGTTATGCTTGTGCCTTGTGTGTATTACGTGTTAATAAGTCTTATTGTATAAAATTCCGAAAGTAAAACCTTCCGTCGATGAATGGATACGTGGACATTCTGAATTAAAATATGAGAACGGCCAATTACTTTGCAGGGCTTCACCGGTATCAAACCGGTAAGTTTTATTTTGTGTTGCTATTGGCCTAGGTACAAGCATGTATTATGTTGGAGATCAACTCCGAGAAAAAAATTAACATAACACAACATATCAAAACAACAGTTCACCTGGAAAATTTAAAAACACACAAATCTATTTGTGTTTTGCTGGGCATATTTACAAACCTTGAACTAAAAATACGACTGGTGAGATGTTACATACTATCAGTACTATACTACGGGATGGAAGCCCGTATATTGAAGACATAAAGAGATTAGAGGCTTTCGAGCTATGGATATATCGGAGAACACTGAGAAAGGTAGAGAAAATAACCAACGTAGAAGTGATGAGACGCATTTTTTTTTTGTAACATATTTATTATTCTTATGTTACTTATTAAAATGAATCACATATGATCAACCATCAATTTGCCCCGGATACATCTTACCCTAAACTTAATTCTTATCTAAAGTTCATCCATCGCTGCTCTTTAGTTTGTTTGGATTGTGTATTGTTGTAGTCGCGCTCAATGCTCTGCTCACAGTGCACTACACACTAAACAGGATCGAATGGCTTCGTTCTGTTCAGTTTTCGGACGTGGTGTTGAGTGTTAATAGCTGGAGTGCTTCAGCATTAATATGGCGGTGCAGTCTGGCTTCATGGTTGCCAGCATACCTCTTGATTTTTTTTAGCCATTGGGACAGCTAGGTCCCGATATAGATCCTTGTTGCGAACGTACCATGGCACATCTACCATGTTCCGAAGCACTTTATTATGAAAGGTCTGTATTCGTGTTATATTGGAATCCTTGGTGCATCCCCAAAGCTGGATTCCATAAAGCCATATCGGTTTTAAGACTTGGTTGTAGATAAGTAGTTTGTTATGTAACTATACTTTAGAATTTCTTCCTATAAGCCAGTAATATTGTTTGTCAAGTTCCGTTCATTTTTTTTAACGTTTTCAACCCATCTCAGTTTTGCATCCGAATATTTTGCTTTGTTTACATGGGTCACCATTACACCGATAATTCTGATTCTCGAGTTTTTTGTTGATTTCTGGTTGGTAAGGTTTACGTGTATTGATTTACTCTCACTTAGTTTAATGTTCCATTTTGTTGTCCATTTGTGTATTTCGTAGTATGTATTTTGGAACTTTGCGGAAGCTCTCTCTACATTTGTCCCGACTGAAAGTAGGGCTGTTGCTGTGGTTGCTCCTTCTGTCTCAGGTATGTCCGAGGTATATAGGAAGTAAAGAATGGGTCCAAGAACGCTTCCCTGTGGTACCCCTGCACCTATTTCTTTCAAATCAGAGTGTTAGTCTTCTTGTTTTATGCGAAATATCCTGCCCGTTAGGTATGATGATAGAAGGTCACCATATTGTTTAGGTAGCATTTTCTCCAATTTGTGTATTAGTCCTTCATGCCATACCTTGTCAAAAGCCTGTGCAACGTCAAAGAACACAGCTGCACAGACGGACTTTTCTTAGTCCGCATGCTAGAGCATTTTCTATTATGTTAGTGGTTCTATGCACCTGGTCGATGGTTGAGTGCTTTTGGCGAAAACCAAATTGGTGTGATGGAATTAGCTTATTCTTCTCTATTAGTGGCCTCATTCTTTTCAGGAGCAGCTTTTTAAATATCTTTGAAATAATTGGGTGTCGAGAAATCGATCTATATGACTTAACATCGTAGGGTGGTTTACCAGGCTTTGGTAGTATTATGACTTTTCTATGTATTTGGGAAATACTTCCGTCGTATTGCTGCGTTGAACAAGTATGTTGGGGGACTCGCCGTAATAAAATGAAAAACGGCTACCCGGAAATGTATGAATTTATTATTGCGAAATTACAAGTTAAGCACAATAACAAGCGAGCAAATGACGGGGCTTCTCCCGGGACCTTTCGCCGATCGCAATCGAAAAAGAACTCGCTCTTAGAGAGCCATTACAATGAGTTTTAACAGATTCACAAACAATGCCAGCCCTTCCGACTGGCGAGGGATGCACCAGCTTTCTACAGTTCTAAGAATCTATTTACAATGGCCCATTCCGCAGCTATACGTCCCCTGGTCAGGCATATCGTGTGGCGTGACTAACTGGCCATCCCTCTGAAGAGCACGTAACATTACACAAGAAATATTAACAATAGAAACCTAACTAAGACATTCCACAGGACTGTACAAAGTATGTTAGCATTATTCTTCTATTATTTGGAAACTGCTTTAGAATCTCACCTGTAATAAGAACTATGCCAGGAGCTTTTCTTGGGTTTAGGTTTGTTTCAATTTCCTGGGCCACTTATTTTGTAGTAATTAGGGGAATGCTTTTTATCTATGGATTTTGTATTTCTTCAAGTACTATACCTGGATGTGTTTGGTTTGGATTGAAGGTGTTTGCTAGGTGTTCGGCGAAAACTTCAGGTTTTTGTTTATTATCACGAGCCCATGTTCCATCTTCCTGTCTGATTGGTGGAATGGTTGTAATGGGTTTTTTGATATTTTTGGTAGCTTTCCATAATGAGTAGTCCTTGTTCGTATCTACTGAAAGGTCCCTCAAGTACCTGCTTATGGTATCTTCTTTTATTTATTTTTAGTTTTCTTTTAACTCTCTAGGTTTTATTATTTAGCTGGGTTTTATCCGCAGGACTTCTTGTTTGTTGCCATTTTTGTCTTCCTTTCCTCTTGTCACTGACCATTTTCCTGATTTCCTTGGGGTCATTTTTTCCTTTCGTTACATAGGTTATTTGTCTAGTGTTACCATATGCAGCTTCTTGTATAGTTTTGATCAGATTTTCTGCATCTTTGTCCAGTTGATCTTTGGTTTGAAGGTTAACTTTTAGGTTTATATTATTTTCAGTAAAAGTTCTGAATCCTTCCCAGTCTGTGGTTTTATTTACCAGTCTATGCGGTGCTTCTTTCCTAATTATCATTTCACTGAGGGTTAGAATGAGAGGTGAGTGATCCGAGCTAAGGTCAAAGTTTTCGTGTATATCGATGAAATTGGACGCTATTTTTCTTGCGATGTAGAAGTCCAGTAGATTGTTTTTTTTTTAATGTGTTGGCCAGTATATAGGTTTGCCTGCGGAATGGTAGCTACAGTTTGTAAGTTCCATTGCATACCTGACCTCTCTATAATATTGCACTTCCTCCTTTTGCTTTGTTTGCGTGGTGAGTACATTGGTAGCTTTGGTATCCATTGAGTTGTAAGTGTGTTTCTTCAGTACAATGCGTTTCTGAGATTAATAGTATATCGATGCTCTGATTGTTTGTAAATAGCTCAACTTCCTGTCTGTGATTTAGAATGCCGTTGGCATTCCATAGTCCAATTATTAAGTCTGTATTGCTCATATTTATTTCAACTCAAGGGTGGCGCCATTTGTTCTGGCTTCTATTCGGTCTAACCAAGTAGAGATTTGATTTATCATATTTAACATTTGTTGCAGCATTTGCTAAATGTAGTTTTGTTGTTTTTGTTTTCCGAGAGGGTCTTCCCCTTGCTGGGGGTTCTGCTGCTGAGTAGCATTAGCAAATGTGATACCTCTTGTGATTTTTCTGTCACTTATGAATCTGGGTTGTGTTTTGTTCTGAATTAACTGATATTGTCAATTCTGTAGTTTTATTGCGATGGTACATCCTTTATACTTTGCTTTGTGGGCTTCAGCATAGTTTGAGCATTTGGCTGGGGTATCAGTAGGCTTAGTACAATCAGCTGTGGGATGACTACCTGCACACTTTACCCATACTGGGCTTTTTTGACAGTATTTTTGTGTATGGCCGTATCTTTGGCACTTTTTACATGGTGGTATTAGTTTGTTCATTCTTATTGCTTCTATTTTGATTTTTATGTTAGCTAGGCAGCTTATTTCGTAGATTTTTTTTATGTCTTCCGATTTATGGAAGGTTAGTATATGCATATATAAATTTTAATTTCACTCTCTTCTCTTCGGGTGGCAATTTTTGTGTGCGTACGGTGGCAAATTCTTTAATACGGCACTGTGTGCACATAGAGTAGCAGCGCAAAATCTCGCTAAGGATAGAGATACCTGGAGAAAAGGATCAGTAAGGATTATATATTTATATAATTATATTATTTTTTAAGGAGGTGTATAGAGTTAGGGATTGTTACTCTAGAAATTTCCCCCAATGTCTAGAACTCCGTTATTGAGTTCACAATGGACACGGACACAAATTTTTCAATGCAGATGTATTAACCCCTCCAAACCTAAATTTTATTGAATAGTTAAAAAACATATATTTTTTTACTTTAATACATTATTAGGGACCTTTATAAAGCAAAAAAAAGTATTTGTTTAATTTTTTTGGTTTTATTTATTAAAAAATAATTATGTACAAGTGCATGTACAAATCGTAAAAAAAACTAGATTAATTTTCATTGTCTATAAAATTTGGTGAAGCAGTTCCTCTCTCTTATCAAGCATAAATGTATCTTGCACTTATCACATAAAACATGCGTTCGCCCTTTACATCCTGGAAACTTACAACGAGTAACTTCTTTATTGTCGTCAAACTGAGGCATATGATCAGTTCTATCGTTTTGGATTTCTTGTAATGGACGATTTTCTCCACGCTTACGTGCTACAGTTGGTGAAGGGATAGGAGAAGAAGAAGATCGACCACGTTTATTTTTTGATAAAGAGTTTCCTACACTTATCAAATAATCAGCAACTCGTATTCGGAAGCGCAGTAAATCCATAATCTCTTTTTTCGGTATATTACACTTTTCATAGTCTTTCTTTAATTAATCCAACTGTTTACCAAAGCAAAATCCACCATGTGCATTATAATACGTAGCGTCCATTTTTTTGAACGAATGAAAATGCTATATGTGCTAATCAGCTGGTCGAGAAGGTCTACTCCTCCCTTACTGTGGTTATAAACCTTAATTATTTCGGGTCTCTTTACCTGTATATACTTTCTGTCTTTCTTGTCCCATCTTCTTACAAGGTCTTCCTCACCTTTACCGACAAAATTTGATGCAAGACATACTGTTTTATTGTCCAGCCATTTTACAGCAACTATGCCATCTTCACTGACAACCGTATCTTCAAAACCTCGCTTTTTTTGTTCATTTCTCTATCTTGCAGTAACGGTGGCTTGAAAAATCGATTTACTCTGATACTTACCGCAGCATATATATATATGTTTTTCTTTCAGTGTTTTCAATAGTTGGTAAGATGAAAAAATATTGTCATAGTACAATTTATGATCAACATTTTTTATTCTATCGGAAAGATGTAATATTACACTAGCCCCCTGGCCGTATATTTTTAAATGTTGTTCATTTAAATGTGTTGTTTTCTCTTGATAGAAAATAAAATCGTATGCTTGCCCACTTTTACGGCAAAGAACATAGACTTGTACCCCCATGGGCAGGGTTTACCTTTTATGTATTGCTTTATACCTAATTATCCAGTGAAAGGAATAATTTGCTCGTCTATACATATATTCTCATCCAATTCCAATTCTAGAAATATCTTTCTTGTCAACTCTAAAATTGGTCGGACTTTGTAAAGCCTGTCGGTGCAATTTTCTGGTTTATCCAGGTTATTTACTAAGTGTAAGCAACTTCTTAACTGGTAAAATCTATCACTAGACTTATTTTGCAAGAAGCAGCCAATCCCAAGAACCCGTTCCCTATACATACTTATCCTTGGGAATTTCTTCAGACATCTAATAACTATATGTAAGGCAATTTTTTTTTAATTTTAGATGCAGATGTATTTCTGACTGTTTTTCCTTGTTGAACAGTATATAGATTATTAAAATTTGCCATTTTATCGAACTCATTATTGGGTATGTATTTCAGAAAGTACTCTAGAGGACATACAGGTTTTGTAATATCGTGTTTACTTGGAACTGGTGGTTCGAATTCTATTATGTTAGGTGGTGTAAATGAACTTTTCTTCCAATTTACTTCGCTTATTTTTCGAAGTTCTGAGAGGGGTTGATTTAAGTTTTCTTTATCCGAACTACCTTCTTCATTATTACTATCATGTTGTACTTCGATACTTTTATTAATTCCTTCCATTTCTGCTCTGTTAATCACATCAGGACCTGGTCGTATATTATTTAGCCCTAAATCAAATTCTTCATCTACTTCATCTTCATCTCCAATGCATACATCTTCAATTTCCGATAATTCGCCATTATTTACCAGATCTATCAGTTCCTGGATATCTGTAGGATTTTCTAGATTGTATGTGTTTTTTTAACTTATCCATATTCACGTTAGCTGTTAAGATAACACTAAAATTACACCAAAAACAAACAAAAAATACATTCAATTACTTATAAATGGAATAATATTTCAGGTCACATGTACATGAGGATGTACACAGCTACGCTGCAAGTGGGACAATTTATACATACTCATGTACATAGCTTTAGCAGGTTATATACGAAAAACTAATAATATTTAGGTATGTATTATTTATTTATTACATTTTTCAATGTTTTGCAATTCCTTCAATTTTTTTTATTTTTTTTAAAACTGTTCAATTAATTTACATATTGAAATAAACATGAGACTTACCAGACCAGACTATGTGAGGTTAGACACATCGTACAATATGAACAGTAATTTCACATATTTTCACTAGATGGCCACACTGGGCAATTTTTCTTATGAATCTAATGTGTACATAAGCAAGTACTAATGGTACTAAGTATCAATAATAATACTAAATTCAAAATAAAAATATATTTCGCAAATGTACATGTACGTGTACATGTACGCCAGGTCTGAAGGGGTTATCTGTACTGGGGGCTTCCCCAGCTCTTCGCACATGCTGAAACGGTTAATTTTAGAACACCTGTTTATTAGGACTTTTAGTTTATTTAGGTGTGTACTATATGTCCTACAAATATCACATTTTTTAACACCCTGTATTATTGTATACATTTTTTAAGGGATTAATCACCAGATATTAATTTAGTATTATCGTCTAGTTATGAACTTCAATCCGTCATCAAGATTATTAAATAATAACTTTAAACGTGAAATTTTTAATGGTTTTAGTTATTAAGTTGATTTTATCACTCATTATGCTTTTATTCCCTATCCTAGCGACCGCCTAATATATGATAATCAGAACTCGAATTGACTAATAAGTAATAATCACTTATTGGTCCTGTGCACATCTGGTGTGCTATGCTATCAAATGAAATGCCACAATTAGACCAAAATGTCGCGCTTCGGCGATTCTTCAATAATATTGAAGAAAACATACAAAACCACAAACCATATAATACTGTAAGGTCTCAAAAGTATATTTGGGCCCAATTTACCGAGTTCTGCACCTCTCGGAATTATATTTTGTCCGAGAACAGCACGCAGGAGCAACTGGCCCAGATCATACAAGACGCATTCAATATGCTGCAGAAAAACGAGAAGTATTAAAGTTTTCATTCGTGATATAATCTTACGAATACCACTCTTGGAATCGTGACTATTGACTATCGCATTGGTTCATGCACTCCACATGTCGTGAAATAATTCCACTCGTCTTTCAGACTCGTAGAATTTGACAACATGTTTCGTGCCCCAATTCACGCGATTATCGATAGTCATGATTCCATTCGTTGTATTGTATATGAAAATATGTGTGGAAACCATTTGGTGAAACATGATAATTGAATCGTTCATTTCAGAAAATCGTCAAGTGCACATTTTTTTATTGTTGGGAAACAAAGACTAGCATTATACCCTTGATATTTAAACAGTTTTTCGCCTTAAAAATTTCTAGTGTTAGTTAACATATTCCCGAAGTTGATGCTGCCTATAATTATATTATAATATTTCTCCCTTAATTGTAAAAAAATATTGAAAATATTGCAGTTGACTCGGTTCTGCAATAAAGTACGATTTTAATGTATAATCATATATTTTGAATGGTAATTTCCTATTTTTTTGTGGCATTATGATGTTTAACAAACAAGGCATTATTATAAACTATATACGAGAGCTGTTTGACGAAAGAGTGACTTTTCAAAGGTTGGTAACACTTTCGCTATAATGATTATGTTTCTAGCTCCTGAGGTCTTTCAGAGGTCTACTGTCAAAATTTGGCACCAATCTGACAGATAGATTATGTTTTATACTTATTTGAAGAAAACTGTTTTCGTTGTTGTGTAAATATGGAGAAAAAATAATTTCGAGTGTTGATTAAACATAATTTTCTACGTGAAAATACAATTAAAGAAACCGAGGAAAAGTTACGTAAATATTATCCAGAATATGCTCCGTCCCATGGAATGATTTGTAAGTGGTTTCAGATTATAAAAGTGGCCATATGAGCACGGTTGATGCAGATCGTCCAAAACTATAATTTACTGTAACTACTCCAGAAATGGTTAATAAACTCTATGACCTTGTAATTGGCAATCGTCGAATAAAAGTTCGTGAGATATCTAATGAAGTAAACATCTCAACCGAACGGGTATACAATATTTTTCATGAACATTTCAATAAGAAAAAGCTATCCGCGAGATGGTTGCCGCGTTTCTTAATGGTGATCAAATGCGCGCTCGCATTAAGAATTCAGAAGAATGTTTGGCCGCCTTCAACGTAATTCAAAGGATTTTTTTCGTCGATTTGTCACAGTAGATGAAACTTGGATACATCATTATATTGCAGAAATAAGAATACAGCCTAAATAATGGATTTCTCCATGCGAACATGCTCCCTAAAAGACAAAAACACTTTTTTTGGCCAATAACGTCATGGCCACAGTTTTTTTGGGATTCCAAAAGTGTAATCTTTATTAATTGTTTACAAAAAGGAAAAACGATAACTGGCCAGTATTATGCTGATTATGCTGACACGTTTTGATGCCGAACTTGAAAAACAACGACCGCATTTGATGAAGAAAAAAGTGTTGTTCCATCATCTTAATGCGCCCTCTCATTCGTCTGCAATTGCTACAACTAAATTGGCTGAATTGCATTACGAATTACTGCTTTATCCACCATATTCGCCAGATCTGGCTTCCAGTGATTTCATCTAATTTCCAAATTTTAAAAAATGGCTGGGTGGAAAAAGATTTCAGGCAAATGAGGAGGTGATAACCGAGACATATGCATATTTTGAAGACTTTCCGAAAGATTACTTTTTGGAAGGTTTAAAAAAACGTTATACTCGCTGGGCTAAGTGTGTACAGTTGGAAGCGTGTTATGCTGAAAAATTAAATATATTTTTAACAGAAAAATAACGTTTTCATTAAAAAGTCACTCTTCCGTCAAACAGCCCTCGTATTTTTCATTTGAACACAGAATAAAACACAAAAATTTCCGTATTTTCATTAAAATACAATAAAGAAATTTAAACTAATTTTCTGATTTGGTAAATATACCAAACTACTAAGCAATGGTAAATATTGGTAAAGCAATGGTAGTTGTTACCATGGTATTAGTATTATACAAAATACATACCACAGGACTTTTACTGCAGGCATTTAAATGTACTGAACAAACACGCTATGTGATGTCGCTTGACAGGTTTCTGCACTAAACGCGATATTCATTGTAAATTATATCCCATAAAACGGAATGGCAGTTGATGTTATATAGCAGAAAAATATGCCCTGATAATAGCAGATACTGATTCCGCAAAAAAATTAAAATTCATAAAAATGTCTGTTGACCAGTTACTGAAATACACAATTCAATTAAGGTAAATTAAACACTTGGTTGAAGTTTCAGTATATTATTAATATAGTTTTATCTGTTTAAAATTATCGGTAATAATAAGCATTATTTCCATTTCAGATTTGAAGTAATAATTATTTTAGCTACAGCGGAAATAGGTAGATTCTCCTAGAATTATTTGTCTAAAATATTGACAAAGAAAGTGAATTTAATTACGTCGGAGTGTAATTTCGAATGATACTTATTTATTCTCAATGCTGATAAATCGGATGTAATTGTATAGGTATGTAATTTAGAATTATACCTATTACTTCCGATGACCGAGGAATCAGAAATAATTGCACAGATAGTTCATTCTGAAATATACCTATTACTTCACATGGCTGAAAAATTGGAAGTAATTGCTTAGATATGTAATTTTGAATTGTAGCTATTAGTTCCCATATACAGTTCTCTATTTGAATAATTTAAAACAAAATTCCCACAGTACATATATAGAATATATTGAATGTATACACCAATATTCATCCAAATGAATTTGAATAATAGATAGATAGCTAGATAGATAGATAGATATTTATTTCAAGAGATTATTGCAAAATAACAATAAATTGAATCATGTATTGAAACAATACATACATTTATGTAATATATAATACATTTTATACATTCACAGCTCCATATAGTTTAATAAATTATACGGGTCACAATTAATAAGCAATTCAATAACTACCCTCTTAAAAGCGCTTATCTCAGATAACTGTTTGATGTGATTTGGTAGGTTATTGAATAGTTTCATGCACATATACAAGGTGTACCTAATTGATTGTTGTTATGTAATCACTTCAATTCAATTGGGCCGCCATTCAAATATGTATACCGTACTATTTGAGAACTGTCACTGTCAACTATACCAATCAACTGTCAGACAACATAATAACAGTAATTTGTTAATATGTACACTGATCACAAAAACACTTTTATTGTTGAGGCTTACTTTCGTAATGGACGATTTGAAAATAGAGAATGGATGTATTCAATTCCAGAGTGCTTTCGGAAATTTAAACACAAGTTCCCTGACCACCAATTTGAATTCTCAGTTTTATCAATACATATTTCACGAATAGTGCACCGTTTTAGGAAAACTGGTAGTGTTCAGAAAGGAAAGTCCTCAGGTAGATCCTCAGTGTCAGGAGAGGTTGTTGCAGATGTTCGTGAACGACTCGAAGTAAGCCCTCAAAAGTCAATTCGTAAATTTGCTATGCAAGCTGGAATTCCCTCGAGCACTTGCCATAGAATTGTGAGAAAGAGGTTGAATTTACACCCTTATAGGGTCTCAGTGGTGCAAGAATTGTTGCCAGTGGATCCTCAACGCCGAGTTATTGCCGATGGTTTATGGAAAATTCAAATGACGATCGATTGCTCGATTTAACATTTTTCAGTGATGAGGCTTTGTTCCATCTATCATGATTTAAATTTACAAAACTATAGGTGCTGGCATACTATTAAATCCTCATCTTTTTGTGGAAGCACGACTACATCCTCAGAAGGTTGGAATTTGGTTGGCTGTGTCTCACCGTAGAATAATTAGGCCTACATTCTTTCATGACACAATAAACGGTAGAGATATCGGCCACAAATTGTCCACCCTTTCATAGACCAATTAGATGATAAATAATTGCAGAACAGATATTTCCAACAAAATGGTGCAACAGCTCACACAGCCAAAGGAACGTTGGCACATCTGCAAGTTTTTTTTTTTTATAATAGACTAATTAGTCAAGTACTATGGCCGCCACGTTCTCCTGATCTAACTCCACTGGACTACTCAATTTTTTGATATTTAAAAAATAGAGTTTTCCAAAGAAGATTGCATACGTTGGAAGAGTTAATGGCAGAAATCATAAATGTTTGCCGAACCATAACTCCTCAAATGCTAATCATCATTTTTAGCAATAAAAGAAGACGAGTGCAAATGTGTTTACAAGCAAATGGTACACATTTTCAACATCTGCTTTGATTATATATTTTATTTATTAGTTATGTTTTCTAAATCTTTACTTCTTTCTATGTTTCTGTTTATTAAATCATTTACTTTGATTACTTTAATAACTATATCTGATGGTTTTATTGTTTACTAGTCCTCAATTTGTAATGGTAAAACATTTTCTAACATTGTAAGTTTTAATTCGGAGCAATTATTAGATTTGTCGCAGCTCGTTTATTTTATTAATTCCTGCATGATTTTTAGTTTACATCTTGTTTGTGCCGTGAAGTAATCTGCCCCACTTGGGGATGTTGCCTATGAGATTTTCATTTCTATGCATATCAGTTTATTTGTATGTACACACAATTTAATAATGCCTTTGATTTTAAAAGTAAGGTTATATTAATAATGTACATTTAAACTCGTAGGCCCTTAAGGAATTCTTCATTGTAGTTGTTTCATGTGCTTGGAAGCCACAAATATTGCTGAAACTAACAATAATTTAGTATTTGAGTAGTTAAATGTCAAATGCAGGATAAAAATTGAATTGCATAAAGATAGCTTTTATTGCCATCTTCATGATGAGTAATGAGTGAAATGTCTCGTGCGTCTTTAAATAATTTTTCATTGTTGTCTTTTCATGTGTTTGGAAGCCACAAATATTGCTAAAACTAATAATAATTTCGTATTTAAGCCCTCAAATATCAAATTCCACAATAGAAATTAGAATAGCATGAAAATAACCTTGATTGCCATTTCATGTCTAAATGTAAATGAAGTTGCCTATGTCAAATATAGAACTATTTTTACTAAAGCGGAACAAAAATATTTTACACGGTGACGTAATTACAAGCATTTAGATACACCTTGTAGTAGGTACCTTTTTCGGTCATTGCAAAGCGTGAATCGGATACATTTAAGCGTTCGAATGAGTGCTGTAATCATGTGTTTTTATTTAGTTTTTAAACTTGGATCTGTTCTTGAACATGTACAAAAGACATTCTTTATTGTACAATGCAACAGTGGTCAATATATTGTATCTTTTGAAGACCGCTCTACAAGACTCTCGAAAATTCATTTTACAAATAGTTCTCATAGCCGGTTTCTGCAATAAAAATATTTTTTTTAGATTTGACTAACCACCACCCCAGAATATTATGCCGAACTTAATAAGTGACTGAAAATTTGCATAATACAGGATCTTCATTGAGGCTGTGTTTAAATGATCACTAGTTATTCTTAGGCCATATAATATTGTACTCGGTTATAACTCGGAATACGGTTTTTGTCTAGATATACAGAGAGCGCATAAAGTATTAAGACCTGGCTTTATTTTTTCCCCTGTATAAGTTTTCGGAAAACTCTTCAACAGGTCAAATTGATTTTTTTTTCAAAAAAATATATTGAGACAATTTTCAATTTTCCATCTCTCTCCGTTTTGAAGTTATGACGTCAGAGAAATTTTTTTAATGACCTGTTTTCTTAGTTTTTATTATGTTTTCTACAACATGACATTTTCAATATGTAACATTTGAAATTGAGAAAAAGTGCGTCAAAGTAAAACTATTAAATTATTATTTCAATGTGCAGAATCTAGTTACCTTTCAAAACAACGTCAGTTAAAACAAAATTATGAAAACACGCTTGGATTTTAAATATTGGAATAAAACAAAATTGATTAACCTGAAAAACAATCTAGAACAATTATGCGAAACAAATTATTACCTACTCACAGTCATATTGACGTTTCGTTCGAATCATCTTGTCACAAGTTAATTTCAAAATGGTTCGACGTTTACGCACTTTCTCTCAATTTTTTTTAAATGTTAGATATTGAAAATATCTAGTTGTTGAAAACACAATAAAAAGTACTATCAAAATCAATAATAAAAAATATTGGTTGTCGTTTAAAAAAATTACGCTGACGTCATAACTTCAAAACGGAGAGAGATGGAAAAATGAAAATGGTCTCAAAATATTTGTTTGAAAAGAAATCATTTTGACCCGTTGAAGCATTTTTTATAAATTTATACAGGGAAAAAATAAAGCCAGGTCTTAATACTTTATGCGCTCTCTGTATACCTAGGCATTTAGTATTATTGCTAGTCTCTATTTGCGTAGTTCCCATCGATATTATATCTGGCGCAAGTATTGTAGAGTAGCTTGTAGCAAAATTAACACAGTAATTAACTTATTTCAAGTTAATTTATTTTAAATCAAACAACACTCTATGTGTGAGTAGTGAATATGTATTTCTGTAACAACATCGCTCATTGTTTTACCGATAAATAAATTGTTAGTGTCATCTGAGTACTGGATGGTTTCATGGTTAGTTGATTTGAATATTTCCTGTCATGACATGACATAATATTAATCAATATAGGAATAAAACAGTTACACAATTATAAATCATTGTGTAAGTCTATAATTATAATGAATTTTATAATATAATTAGACTTCAAATTTCGTTAACAGTAGGTATACAGACCATAGCGACTTAATTTGTTATTTAATCCTTAACAAACCATATATATTATTAAATGGGACAGTCTTAGCTACAAGTAGGTGACAAAAAAACTTTTTTAAACACCTTCATTTACTTGTTGTAGAGAATGTGGAATAGATACACTAATGTGTCTCACAATCGAGATTAAATATCATAATAAATAAAGCGGGATTAACAAATTATAACGCAATCATATCCAAGAAATTTATTCCAAATACCCGAAGGTAGCAAGCACTATATAATATCTTGCAACATGAAAGAGAAGAAAACTCCAAAATGATTGAGGACTTAAAGCAACAAATCGCTGCTATTCAAGAAAAATAAGAACAATTATCAAACACACAGAACCAACAACTACAGCAGCAGCAGCAGCAGCAGCAGCAGCTGCAGCAGCAGCAGCAGCAGCGGCAGCAATAAGAACCGACGGAACAATACCACACCGATGAAGAAGAATTAGCTCGAGATACACCGTGGATTCGTGCGAAATATACTAAGAAAATAAAAATGGATACCTCACTAACCCCACCAAAACAGACCTCAAACAGGGCTAATGTCGAAAAGCCTAAAAAAATACTTGCACCTCCACCTATTATAGTGGACATCGATAATAATTTTAATGAACTGCATGTTATGGTAAGTCAAATTCCTAACGCTCAGATTAAAGTCATTAATGATAAACACATTACAATTAATATCCAAGATGAGATAGAGTTTAAAAACCTCTCATCAAGATGGAACAAAAAGGCATATCTTTGGCATTCTTATGAGAATAAGCAAAATAGGCCAATTAAAGTTATGGCCAACAAACTGTACCATTCCATTAACCCAGATCATATTAACCAGGAAATGAAAAAACGTGGCTACAAGCTCATTGCAGCCACCCCTAAACTAAAATACGGTACAAGAAAACCCCTAAATATGCTCATGCTCTCATTCAACTACGATGAGAGTATTGATAAAATCTATAAAATAAGACAAATATTAGAAGTAGCAGTTGAAATCCTACTCTTGAGACAATCCAGGCTT